>CM039675.1:54668063-55868063 GCA_022496015.1 Hordeum marinum | reverse complement strand
TTGAGTGGTCAACCCCTCCACGAAGTGGTAAAGGGGTATATATAGCGTGGATGAAAATATGGTTGTTGTAGTGTAAGTGGTTGTGTCGGGTCGGACATCTGGACCAAGGGCCGGACATCCGGTGGCTCCGAAGTGTGCACATGAACACAAAAAAACGGAGTCAAGGTACAGGGCCCGGACATCTGGCCAAAGTTGAGGCCCCGGACATCCGGACAAGTCCCTGGACATCCGAGGGACACAAACAACATTTCGTTATAGTTTCTGGACATCGGCGGCCGGATTTCCGGGGCAGATCCCGGATATCCGGGGGACACAAAAACTGCAAGCACCCCAGAAGTAAAACATGCATAACTTTCTCATACGGACTCCGATTTTGATGATCTTGGGCTCGTTTTGAAGCTAGTGAAAAACTCTAGGTCCTCACATAGAGCACCACCCAAGATAAGACAAAATGGAAGGTGCAAAGTATGCACATGTTAGATCGTATACTTTGGGGAACCTAGTTGGCTATGTATTGCTTACGTAAATAGGATAGGAGTGGAATTGTGTATAGAAGATGTTGACTTGAGAAATTCCATCACGAACCTCTTTGATTCCCTCTTAATAGTACGGGATCCCTATAACTCAAGAATCATAAAAGAGATACACTACATAGCTATCGAGAATCCATACTTGAGTGTATATGTGTCTTCGGTGGTCATCACCCCACAACACTAACGCCAAAGGAACTAATACGTTTGACTTGAGCCTTTCACTTGAGCTTGATGTTGATGTTTCTTCTTAGCTCAAGTTGAAGGCAAGACATTGGTGAAGTCTTCAAGTAGCTCTTCCATATACAATGTGGGAAGCTTTGCTTTGTATTCATCTTCACTTTGTCCATCATGTGATCATCCACAAGCTTCAAGCATGTGATCCTTCGAGATGGTTATATTGAACTTGACCTTGTCAACCATGATCATGAACACTTGATGTCATCCTCCCATAGACACTTGGAATCTCTCTCTTTATGTGAGCCCATGAGAATAACCTAACCCTCATAAACATAGACAACACATAGCATGGGTTAGTACACAAAGTGCAATTGACAATTTCTTATCATACCACAAGATCCTATGTGATGCACCGTTTGCACGTGTGTGTTGACCATTTAAAGTTTGATTCTTTGATCTTTATCTTGGTCAACATTTATATTTAATCCATGCTTAATCTTGATGCCTTGAAGGTCATATTGAATTCTTCACTATGCTTCATTTCTTCAAGACATGATTACCCATATCTCAATTATCATATGACCATATAGAGTTTATCCATGAATACCATATTGGTCATCATTTTTTATCCTTCATGCTCCATCACAATCTCTTGAGAGGCACAACGAATTCTTCACATGAATTACTTGCTTCAAGACATAATTATCCATGACTCAACAGATGAGCACATCATGATCCTATCTTCAAGCCATATGTAGAATTATTCTCTTTAATCATTCTCTCAAGATCATGATCCATCATGGCTCAACCTTGATGCACAACTATATGTATATGGCATTCATTCCGAATCCATTCAATCTCCTTCTTGTATCAACCATGGAACAAACATCTTTCAATTCATCCAATATTCTTCATGCATTGCAAATGGAACTTTCCTTCAAATGTATAACTTAATGCAAAAATTAGTCCATTAGGATTGTCATCAATTACCAAAACCACACATGGGGACTACATGCACTTTCAGTATGTACCGGTAGCTATGTGTTTAATCTCTCTCTCTCTCTCGTGTTCTTAAGATGCCATGATCTTGATGTATCATGGGCTTTGTTAATATAGTTGGATCATATGGTGTTCTTCCCTTGCTATCTTGTTGTGATGAATTGAATCTTTCCCTTTGAGATCTCATTATGTTGGATTGAATATTTTGGTTAGAGAACACTTGATGTACGTCTTGCATGTGGATACCCGTAGTGGTAATGGGGTATTCTATTGATTCACTTGATATATGTTATGGCATCAACTTGCGGATTCCGATGACCTTGGGAATCTATGCATAGGGTTTGATTGCATGTTTTCATACCATGTTCTCCGATAGAAATCTTAGGGTGCTCCTTGAAGTTCTTTGTGTTGGATTGAATATGATAGATCTGAAATTGTTTGATGCATGTCGCATAATTTACCCATGGATACTTGAGGTGACATTGGAGTATCTAGGTGACATTAGGGTTGATTGATATGTATCACTGGTGTTATTTTAGTACGAACTCTAGGGCTGTTTGTAACACTTATAGGAATAGCTCAAAAGATTGATCGGAAAAAAAATAACTTTGAGGTGGTTCTACTACCTACACCAATTTCATCTTAAGTTCTTCGCTAGATAGGAATTTTGGAGTGATTCTTTCTTGCACGTTGAGGCATGATCATATGATTCAACTATGTTAGCATTGTTGGGAGATTGCACTAGTAAAAGTATGAACCCTAGGCCTTGTTTCCAAGCACTAATATACCATTTTGCTCATTGTTTACTACTTGTTACCTCGCTATTTTTTATTTTTGGATTACAAAAATATTTATCTACCATCCATATTGCACTTGTATCACCATATCTTCGCCGAACTAATGCACCTATACAATTTACCATTGTATTGGGTGTGTTGGGACACACGACATTTCTTGTATTCGATTGCAGGTTTGTTCAAGAGAGACCATCTTCATCCTACACCTCCCACGGATTGATAAACCTTAGGTCATCCACTTGAGGGAAAATTGTTATTGTCCTACAAAACTCTGCACTTGGAGGCCCAACAATGTCTACAAGAATAAAGTTACGTAGTAGACATCACCCTATAGTTCTAAGAAGGTCTCCTCCACCACCGGCAAGCCAACTTATGTGCTAGAGTCGTTTCTTGACATTATGCACCGCATATTCAGGCACACTCTATTTCCCCATGTTGGGAATCTGGATCAGGTTCACTCATATCTAGTGGATATGCTGCTTTATTGTCAGCTTGTGAGGATGAAAGAGGATGTGCTGCCTTTGGATGTTTCTCATGTCATGTGGTCTGGGTTCCTCTTCGTTGTGTCTCAGCCCAAGTGCCCTATCTATGGTCCATATCTGATGCATCGGATCGAGGTGACATGAGCGACCACCTGGAATGTTTGAGTGTGGTGAGGTGATTCCCCGAGCAGAGTATGCAGATGAAGCCACTTGGGAACGCGAAGATCATCTTCGTGCAGAATACCCCGAGCTCTTTCCTTCTACTTCTTAATTCTCGGGACGAGATTTCTTTTTATTAGGGGAGAATTATAACGCCCGGATAATTAAGCTACAATAATCCCACATTAATGATGCCTTGTCATCGCTTTCACTGTTGATAATCTCTTTTTGTTTCAAATCGCGACGAGATTTAAATTTAAGTTAAAGTTGAAAACTAAAGTTTCAAAATACCAAAACAAAAATGTTCGAAATGCCGCAAATAATGCATAGGTAATTGTGTTGTAGAAATTAACACTTTTGAAAATAATTAAATACACTAAATTAAAATAGAACTAAAACAGAAATTTATAAATAACAAAAATAAAAACAAACAAACAAAGGAAAAGGAAAAGGAACCCTCCCCCCGGACCACCCAATTGGGCCTTAGCCCATTAGGCCAACCGGGCCAGCCGGGCGCCTACTAGGGCACCTAGCCCCCCCACCGACAACCTCACGAGCCCCACTCCCCCTTGCTCTCCCCTCCCACCAGATATGGACCGAGCACCGGCCCCCAACTCGATGCCCCGTCGGCACCGGTCATCCTCGTTGGCGCCACGTCGCCACGGCATCGCCGCCGCACCTCCTCACGCCCTCCCCAACCGGCGCCGCCTCAACACCGCAACCACCGGCGCCTTCCCATCTCCTCCTCACCGGACCTCACCGCACCTTGCCGCCCCTCTTCCCACGAACGCTGGTGAGCCCTCCCTTGGGATCCTCCCCTTCTCCTCTCCTCCTCTAGCCACACGTGCACGACCGCACCTGCGGACTGCCGCCACTAGCCGGCCGCCGGCTGCTCTCCGTGGCCCGCTCCCGCCTCCGTTTCCCCCTTCACCCGGGGTGCCGCTGTCCTCGGCCCCGCCCGTGCTCACTGTGCGCGCGCACCGCTCCAACCGCCCCGCGCGCGCCACGCACGTGCCTCGCGCGCATCGCCATCGCCGCCGTCCCACCGACTGCCGCCATCCCTGCGGCCCGTGGCCACCGCCCGCCTCCCGCTGCTCGCACTGGCCCTTGGCCGCGCCCCTGCGTGAGCCTCGTGCGCCCGCGCCACCCTGTGTTGTCGCGCCTTGCTGCCGGCCCGCACCGGCGCGGCCCTACACCCCCTGCTGCCGCCATGCACGCGCCACCGTGCTGGCCCGCGCAACCTTTCCGATCCGCCGCAATGGGCCATCGCCACTAGCCGAAAGGCCTCGACCTACCCCCCTCTAACCCGATATGGTTAGTGGGGTTGAGCACCCACTAACCACCCCCCATCAGAATGACAGAGGGGGCCCACTGCCCCCTAAACGATTTTGTTATAATATAATATATATATATATATGTTAATAAATAAATAAATAAATTGAATAGTTAATTAACTTAATTAGAGTAATTAGAATAACTTAATCACTTTGTCAAATTAACGGAATATGACATGTGGGTCCCATCCCCTAATTAATTATATTTAATAATAATTAAACCTGTGTCACTGACAACTGGGACCCATTGCTCAGTTTGACAAGTCAACCCCATTGTTGACTGCTGATGTCACCATGACATCATGCTGATGTCATAATTCCATTTCTGAATTAAAATAATCTATTTAAATTTCTGAATATTAATAAAACTTTAAAAATTAATATAAAATAATTCGTAAGTCAGATGAAAATATTTTATACATGAAAGTTGATCAGAAAAATCCTATGAATCCGAATACGCAGCCCGTTCATCTTTCATGTGCTCCTATCATAGCGAACATGGAATTTTTCCATTGAATTCATCTGTCCGATAAAAGCCCGAGACTCGAGAAATACCGTTAGGTATTCTTCCGATCCGCCTGCGGCGTGTAATACTGCATTAGTGCATGCCTAGCTCTGCATATTGCCATGTCATGCATCGTGATTGCATATGTGCTTTATATTTATTGTTTCTCCCCCCTCTTCTTACTGGTAGACCCCGAGACTAACGCTGCTGCCGAGTACGGCTACACCGCTGACGATCAGGCCTTTGCAGCAGAGCAGCAAGGCAAGCAAACCCCCTTGGGCATTCTGATGTTGCCTAATTCTTTCCCTCTCATTCTTGCATTAGATTTTGCTATTGTATTAGCTAGCTCCTATTCTGATGCATAGCCTGCTTTTGATAAACTGCCACTATACCTGTTGTTATATCAACTGCTTAGTATAGGTTGATCAATGAATCCCTAGTGACCCCCTTAGTCCCAGTTGCCCCTGCTTCTTCATCGATGACTCGACGACTCAAAGACTCGGTCAACCGACCGACAAGCCATGCCGTCACATTCACCGCACGCCCCTTTTATGTACGACACTACAGAGCTACTATCAAGTACCGAGGGTGACACCTTGTGAAGTACTCATGATGCTAACTATGTAGTGCAGCTAGTCGGTCGTGGTTATCGAGGGTGATTCCTCCTTCACCACTCCCGATGATGATTCTGTCGTGCAACCCCTCAAGTGTGGGCCCCTCGAGGGTGATTCCTCTAAGTCCGCATTGACGGTTTCATCAAGCGGGGCCCTTTAAGGGCGATTCCTCAGGTTCTGTCTTGATGTTTTATACACACATTTACTATGACCTGGTTACAGAAACATGTTGGTGATGGGTCGGCCCTGAGGGCTACCCATCGTTTAATGATGATGAGGTGTGGACGGGTAGGAGAGGCCCTTGCCACACATCCTCGAGACGGGGCGACGGGACCGCACTTCATGGGTCACGCTCGTACCGCATTAATAAAATTCTAATGGGTTGGGTATTTGATCTGAGTTGGTCGTTTGACCTTTTACGCACCAAACCTTCACGTGGGAGAAGTTATGGGTACTCAGCGTTGTTGTATCACCCGAAGCTCTTCGAACGTCAACAATGGAGCGGCGCGCGCCCGAGTGGACTGGACGGCACATGTCTTGGATTAGAGTGTGCTAGGGCTGACCTCGCCCGCCCATGCATCGTGCAGGAGCGCAAAGGGCGAGTGGGCCCATGACTCCTGCGCGCTTAGGATTTAGACCGGCGGGCTGGCCTATGTGTTGAGCCTAGGTGGGGCGACGATGTGTTGAAATCCCGAGGCCGGGCATTACCCAGGAAAGTTTGTCCGTCCGGAGGTGATCAAGCGTGTTGGAAATGCGGTGCACCCCTGCAGGGATGAATTCATCTATTCGAATAGCCATGTCCACAGTAACAAGACGACTTGGAGTTGTACCTTGATCTACTACAACTAAAATTGTGACTTTAAATTGTAATGAATGTTGGCTCCGAGATTGCTTCCTCGTAGGGAGTCGAGGAAGAATCTTTGGGCGTGGTTACTTAATAAAATTGCTACAATAATAGGACTATACATGAGATACCAGTCTACTCTCTTCCAATGTTGCAAGATGCTAAAGATGCTAGTCTTCGATAGGACTAGGCCTTCCCCCTATTCTTGCTTTCTGCAGCCAGCCCAGATATAAACCCATACCTTGATACTGACGCATACTTAGCATAGTTCTGATGTCAGTCTTGTGAGTACTTTGGATGAGTACTCATCGCTGCTTTGCTTTCTCTTTCCCCCTTGATACGATTGCCGTGTTCAAACGACAAAGCCCCGGAGATGGAGTTCCTAGGCAGGAGGCCTCGCCTCGTTCAATCCGCTGTCATCTTTGTGTTGGGAGACGTAGTAGTAAATCAAAAAATTCCTATGATCACCAAGATCTATCCATGGAGAAACCAGCAACGAGTGGGGAGAGATTGCATCTTCATACCTTTGAAGATCTCTAAGCGGAAGCGTTACAAGAATGCGGTTGGTGGAGTCATACTCGCAGTGATTCAGATCGCGGTGGATTACGATCTCAGCGCCGAACAACGGCGCCCCCGCGTTCAACACACGTGCAGTCCGATGATGTCTCCTACGCCTTGATCCAGCAAGGAGGAAGGAGAGGTTGAGGGAGATCTCCGGTAGCACGACGGCGTGGTGACGGTGGAGCTACGTGGTCTCCGGCAGGGCTTCGCCAAGCGCTACGGACAACGAGGAAGAGGAAGGGTAGGGCTGCGCCGAGAGACAGAGAAGTCATGTCTCAAATCAGCCCAAACCCTTGCATATATATAGGAGGAGGGAGAGGGAGGGCTGCCTTGGCCCCTCCTCCAAGGAGGAGAGGTTCGGCCGAACTAGGAGGAGAGTCCACCTCCCACAAGGAAGGTGGATCTCCTCTTTTAAAACCCTTTTGCCCTTTATCTCTTGATCCCAGCCGCATGGGCCTTTCTAGAAGGTCTTCGCCAGCCCAATAAGGGCTGGCACACCTCCTCTAAGGGCCCACAAAGTCCTATGGTCGTCACACCCCTCCTGGGGGTCCTTCGGCACCCTCCCGGCACTCCCGGTACACTACCGATGAGCCCAAAAACTTTCCGATGACCAAAACTGGACTTCCTATATATCAATATTTACCTCCAGACCATTATGGAGCTCCTCATGACATCCGAGATCTCATCTGGGACTACGAACAACCTTTGGTAATCACGTATACCATTTCCCTATAACCCTAGCGTCATCGAACCTTAAGTGTGTAGACCCTACGGGTTCGGGAGACATGTAGACATGACCGAGACACCTCTCCGGTCAATAACCAACAGCGGGATCTAGATACCCATGTTGGCTCCCACATGATCCACGATGATTTCATCGGATGAACCATGATGTCGGGATTCAATCAATCCCGTATACAATTCCCTTTGTCTATCGGTATGATACTTGCCCGAGATTCGATCGTCGGTATCTCTATATCTTGTTCAATCTCGTTACTGGCAAGTCTCTTTAGTCGTTCCGTAATACATCATCCCGTGGCTAACTCCTTAGTCACATTGAGCTCATTATGATGATGTCTTACCGAGTGGGCCCAGAGATACCTCTCCGTCACACGGAGTGACAAATCCCAGTCTCGATTCGTGCCAACCCAACAGAAACTTTCGGAGATACCCGTAGTGCACCTTTATAGCCACCCAGCTATGTTGTGACGTTTGGCACACCCAAATCATTCCTACGGTATCCGGGAGTTGCACAATCTCATGGTCTAAGGAAATGATACTTGACATTGAAAAGCTTTAGCAGACGAACTGTACGATCTTGTGCTATGCTTAGGATTGGGTCTTGTCCATCACATCATTCTCCTAATGATATGATCCCGTTATCAACGACATCCAATGTCCATGGCCATGAAACCATGACCATCTATTGATCAACGAGCTAGCCAACTAGAGGCTTACTAGGGACATGTTATGGTCTATGTATTCACACATGTATTACGGTTTTCGGTTAACACAATTATAGCATGAATAATAGACAATTATCATGAACAAGGAAATACAATAATAACCATTTTATTATTACCTCTAGGGCATATTTCCAACAGTCTCCCACTTGCACTAGAGTCAATAATCTAGTTACATTGTGATGAATCGTACACTCATAGCATTCTGGTGTTGATCATGTTTTGCTCGTGAGAGAGGTTTAGTCAACGGATCTGCGACATTCAGATCCGTATGCACTTTACAAATATCTATATCTCCCTCCTTAATGTAATCACGGATGGAGTTGAAGCGGCGTTTGATGTGTCTTGTCTTCTTGTGAAACCTGGGCTCCTTCGCAAGGGCAATAGCTCTAGTGTTGTCACAGAATAGAGTCATCGGGCCCGACGCGCTTGGAATTACTCCCAGGTCGGTGATGAACTCCTTCATCCAGACTCCTTCTTTTGCTGCTTCCGAAGCAGCTATGTACTCCACTTCACATGTAGATGCCGCCACGACGCTTTGCTTGATGCTGCACCAGCTGACTGCCCCTCCGTTCAAAATATACACGTATCCGGTTTGCGACTTGGAGTCATCCGGATCTGTGTCGAAGCTAGCATAGACGTAACCCTTTACGACGAGTTCTTCGGCACCTCCATATACGAGAAACATGTCCTTTGTCCTTTTCAGGTACTTCAGGATATTCTTGACTGCTGTCCAGTGTTCCGCTCCGGGATCACTTTGGTACCTCCCTACCAAACTTATGGCAAGGTTCACATCAGGTCTGGTACACAGCATGGCATACATAATAGAGCCTATGGATGAAGCATAGGGGATGACACTCATCTCTTCTCTATCCTTTGCCGTGGTTGGGCATTGAGTCGTGCTCAATCTCACACCTTGTAACACAGGCAAGAACCCCTTTTTGGACTGATCCATATTGAACTTCTTCAATATCTTGTCAAGGTATGTGCTTTGTGAAAGACCTATGAGGCGTCTCGATCTATCTCTATAGATCTTAATACCTAATACGTAAGCAGCTTCTCCAAGGTCCTTCATTGAAAAACATTTATTCAAGTAGGCCTTTACACTTTCCAAAAGTTCTATATCATTTCCCATTATCAGTATGTCATCCACATATAAAATGAGAAATGCTACAGAACTCCCACTCACTTTCTTGTAAATACAGGGTTCTCCATAAACCTGTACAAATCCAAGCACTTTAATCACTTCATTAAAGCGAATGTTCCAACTCCGAGATGCTTGCACCAGCCCATAGATGGAGTGCTGGAGCTTGCATACCTTGTTAGCATCTTTAGGATCGACAAAACCTTTCGGGTTCATCATATACAATTCTTCCTTAAGGAAACCATTAAGGTATGCCGTTTTGATGTCCATTTGCCAGATCTCATAATCATAAAATGCGGCAATTGCTAACATGATTCAAACAGACTTCAGCATCGCTACGGGTGAGAAAGTCTCATCGTAGTCAATTCCTTGAACTTGTCGATAACCCTTAGCGACAAGCCGAGCCTTATAGACGGTTACATTACCATCTGCGTCAGTCTTCTTCTTAAAGATCCATTTATTTTCAATGGCTCGCTTATCATCAGGCAAGTCCACCAAAGTCCATACTTTGTTCTCATACATGGATCCTATCTCGGATTTCATGGCCTCAAGCCATTTGTTGGAATCCGGGCCCGCCATCGCTTCTTCATAGTTCGAAGGTTCACCGTTGTCTAACAACATGATCTCCAGGACAGGGTTGGCATACCACTCTGGTGCGAAACGTGTCCTAGTGGACCTTCGACATTCAACAGTAACTTGATCTGAAGTTTCATGATCATCATCATTAACTTCCTCTCCAGCCGGTGTAGGCTCCACAGAAACAACTTCCTGTGCTGCGCTACTCTCCAGTTCGAGTGGAGGTACAATTACCTCATCAAGTTCTATTTTCCTCCCACTTACTTCTTTTGAGAGAAACTCTTTCTCGAGAAAGGATCCATTCTTGGCAACAAAGACTTTGCCCTCGGATCGTAGGTAGAAGGTATACCCAATAGTCTCTTTGGGATATCCTATGAAGATGCACTTTTTCGCTTTGGGTTCGAGCTTCTCAGGTTGAAGTTTCTTCACATAAGCATCGCATCCCCAAATTTTTAGAAACGACAGCTTAGGTTTCTTTCCAAACCATAATTCATACGGTGTCGTCTCAACGGATTTTGATGGTGCCCTATTTAAAGTGAATGCGGCAGTCTCTAATGCATATCCCCAAAATGATAGCGGTAAGTCGGTAAGAGACATCATAGATCATACCATATCTAATAGAGTGCGATTACTACGTTCAGACACACCATTTCGCTGAGGTGTGCCAGGCGGCGTGAGTTGTGAAACAATTCCACATTTCCTTAGGTGCGTGCCAAACTCGTGACTTAAATATTCTCCGCCACGATCAGATCGTAGGCACTTTATTTTCCTGTCACGTTGATTCTCTACCTCACTCTGAAATTCCTTGAACCTTTCAAAAGTTTCAGACTTATGTTTCATTAAGTAGACATACCCATATCTACTCAAGTCATCAGTGAGGGTGAGAACATAACGGTAGCCACCACGAGCCTCGACACTCATTGGACCGCATACATCGGTATGTATTATTTCCAACAAGTCAGTTGCTCGCTCCATTGTTCCGGAGAGTCTTGGTCATTTTAACCATGAGGCATGGTTCGCACGTGTCAAATGATTCAAAATCAAGAGACTCCAAAAGTCCATCAGTATGGAGCTTCTTCATGCGTTTGACACCAATATGACCAAGACGGCAGTGCCACATGAAAGTGGGACTATCGTTATCAACCTTACACTTTTTGGTACTCACACTATGGACATGTGTAACATCACGTTCGAGATTCATCAAAAATAAACCATTGACCAGCGGGGCATGACCATAAAACATTTCTCTCATATAAATAGAACAACCATTATTCTCAGATTTAAATGAGTAGCCATCTCGCATCAAGTGAGATCTAGATACAATGTTCATGCTCAAAGCTGGTACTAAATAACAATTATTAAGGTTTAACACTAATCCCGAAGGTAGATGTAGAGGTAGTGTGCCGACGGCGATCACATCGACCTTGGAACCATTCCCGACGCGCATCGTCACCTCGTCCTTTGCCAGCCTCCGCTTATTCCGCAACTCCTACTTGGAGTTACAAATGTGAGCAACTGCATCGGTATCAAATACCCAGGAGCAACTATGAGCGTTGGTTAGGTACACATCAATAACAAGTATATCACATATACCTTTAACGTTGCCGTCCTTCTTGTCCGCTAAGTACTTGGGGCAGTTCCGCTTCCAGCGACCGGTACCCTTGCAATAAAAACACTCAGTCTCAGGCTTGGGTCCATTCTTGTTCTTCTTCTTCCCGGCAACTTGCTTACCAGGCGCGGCAACAACTTTTCCGTCCTTCTTGAAGTTCTTCTTACCCTTGACTTTCTTGAAACTAGTGGTCTAATTCACCATCAACACTTGATGCTCCTTTTTGATCTTGACCTCTGCTGATTTCAGCATCGAGTACAACTCAGGAATGGACTTCTCCATCCCTTGCATGTTGTAGTTCATCACAAAGCTCTTGTAGCTAGGTGGAAGCGACTGGAGGATTCTGTCAATGACCGAGTCATCCGGGAGATTAACTCCTAGCTGAGTCAAGCGGTTGTGTAGCCCAGACATCTTGAGGATGTGCTCACTGACAGAACTATTCTCCTCCATCTTACAGCTGAAGAACTTGTCGGAGATGTCATATCTCTCGACCCGGACATGAGCTTGGAAAACCAGTTTCAGCTCTTGGAACATCTCATATGCTGTGTGTTGCTCAAAACGCTTTTGGAGCCCCGGTTCTAAACTGTAAAGCATGCCGCACTGAACAAGGGAGTAATCATTGCAGCAAGAATGCCAAGCGTTCGTAACGTCTTGCTCTGTTGGGAGAAGGGGTGGGTCACCTAGTGGTGCATCCAGGACATACAATTTCTTGGAAGCTATGAGGATGATCCTCAAGCCACGGACCCAGTCCGCATAGTAGCTTCCATCATCTTTCAGCTTGGTTTTCTCTAGGAACGCGTTGAAGTTTAGGGTGACATTCGTGTTGGCCATTAGATCTACAATATAGATTGTAAAGACAATTTTAGACTAAGTTCATGATAATTAAGTTCACATAATCAATTTATTTAATGAACTCCCACTTAGATAGACATCTCTCTAGTCATCCAAGTGACACATGATCCATGTCAACTAGCCCGTGTCCGATCATCACGTGAGACGGATTAGTCATCCATGGTGAACATCTCCATGTTGATCGTATCTTCTATACGACTCATGTTTGACCTTTCGGTCTTCCATGTTCTGAGGCCATGTTTGTACATGCTAGGCTCGTCAAGTCAACCTAAGTGTTCCGCGTGTGTAAATCTGGCTTACACCCGTTGTATGCGAACGTTAGAACCTATCACACCCGATCATCACGTGGTGCTTTGGAACGACGATCCTTAGCAACGGTGCACGGTTAGGGTGAACACTTCCCTTGAAATTTTATTGAGAGATCATCTTATTTACTACCGTCGTTCTAAGCAAATAAGATGTAAACATGATGAACATCACATGCAATCAATATAGTGACATGATATGGCCAATATCATCTTGCTCCTTTGATCTCCATCTTCGGGGCACCATGATCATCACTGTCACCGGCACGACACCATGATCTCCATCATCATGATCTCCATCATTGTGTCTTCATGAAGCTGTCTCGCCAACTATTACTTCTACTACTATGGCTAACGTTTAGCAATAAAGTAAAGTAATTACATGGTGTTTATGATTGACACGCAGGTCATACAATAAAATAAGACAACTCCTATGGCTCTTGCCGGTTGTCATACTCATCGACATGCAAGTCGTGAACCCTATTACAAGAACATGATCAATCTCATACATCACAATGCATCACATCATATTCTTTGGCCATATCACATCACAAGGCATATGCTGCAAAAACAAGTTAGACGTCCTCTAATTTGTAGTTGCAAGTTTTTACGTGGCTGCTATAGGTTTCTAGCAAGAACGTTTCTTACCTACGCCAAAACCACAACGTGATATGCCAATTGCTATTTAGCCTTCATAAGGACCCTTTTCATCGAATCCAATCCGACTAAGGTGGGAGAGACAGACACCCGCTAGCCACCTTATGCAACAAGTGCATGTTAGGCGGTGAAACCAGTCTCACGTAAGCGTACGTGTAAAGTCGGTCCGGGCCGCTTCATCCCACAATACCGCCGAATCAAGATAAGACTAGTAGTGGTAAGCATATTAACAAAATCGATGCCCACAACAACTTGTGTTCTACTCGTGCATAGATTTTACGCATAGACCTAGCTCATGATGCCACTGTTGGGAGACGTAGTAGTAAATCAAAAAAATCCTACGATCACCAAGATCTATCCATGGAGAAACCAGCAACGAGTGGGGAGAGATTGCATCTTCATACCTTTGAAGATCGCTAAGCGGAAGCATTACAAGAATGCGGTTGGTGGAGTCGTACTCGTAGCGATTCAGATCGCGGTGGATTCCGATCTCAGCGCCGAACAACGGCGCCCCCGCGTTCAACACACGTGCAGCCCGATGACGTCTCCTACGCCTTGATCCAGCAAGGAGGAAGGAGAGGTTGAGGGAGATCTCTGGCAGCACGACGGCGTGGTGACGGTGGAGCTACGTGGTCTCCGGCACGGCTTTGCCAAGCGCTACGGAGAACGAGGAAGAGGAAGGGTAGGGTTGCGCCGAGAGAGAGAAGTCGTGTCTCAAATCGGCCCAACCCTTGCATATATATAGGAGGAGGGAGAGGGAGGGCTGCCTTGGCCCCTCCTCCAAGGAGGAGAGGTTCGGCCGAACTAGGGGGAGAGTCCACCTCCCACAAGGAAGGTGGATCTCCTCTTTTAAAACCCTTTTGCCCTTTATCTCTTGATCCCAACCGCATGGGCCTTTCTAGAAGGTCTTAGCCAGACCAATAAGGGATGGCACACCTCCTCTAAGGGACCACAAAGTCCTATGGTCTTCACACCCCTCCTGGGGGTCCTCCGGCACCCTCCCGACACTCCCGATACACTACCGATGAGCCCGAAAACTTTCCGGTGACCAAAACTGGACTTCCTATATATCAATCTTTACCTCCGGACTATTCCGGAGCTCCTCGTGACGTCTGGGATCTCATCCGGGACTCCAAACAACCTTCGGTAATCACATATACCATTTCCCTATAACCCTAGCGTCATCGAACCTTAAGTGTGTAGACCCTACGGGTTCGGGAGACATGTAGACATGACCGAGACACCTCTCCGGTCAATAACCAACAGCGGGATCTAGATACCCATGTTGGATCCCACATGCTCCACGATGATTTCATCGGATGAACCACGATGTCGGGATTCAATCAATCCCGTATACAATTCCCTTTGTCTATCGGTATGATACTTGCCCGGGATTCGATCGTCGGTATCTCTATACCTTGTTCAATCTCGTTACCGGCAAGTCTCTTTACTCGTTCCGTAATACATCATCCCGTGGATAACTCCTTAGTCACATTGAGCTCATTATGATGATGTCTTACCAAGTGGGCCCAGAGATACCTCTCCGTCACACGGAGTGACAAATCCTAGTCTCGATTCGTGCCAACCCAACAGACACTTTCGGAGATACCCGTAGTGCACCTTTATAGCCACCCAGTTACGTTGTGACGTTTGGCACATCCAAAGCATTCCTACGGTATTCGGGAGTTGCACAATCTCATGGTCTAAGGAAACGATACTTGACATTGAAAAGCTTTAGCAGACGAACTGCACTATCTTGTGCTATGCTTAGGATTGGGTCTTGTCCATCACATCATTCTCCTAATGTGTGATCCCGTTATCAACGACATCCAATGTCCATGGCCATGAAACCGTGACCATCTATTGATCAACGAGCTAGCCAACTAGAGGCTTACTAGGGACATGTTATGGTCTATGTATTCACACATGTATTACGGTTTCTAGTTAACACAATTATAGCATGAACAATAGACAATTATCATGAACAAGGAAATACAATAATAACCATTTTATTATTGCCTCTAGGGCATATTTCCAACAGTTTGTGCTAGCCTTCTTAAGGCAAAACTTGTTTAACTTATGTCTGTACTCAGATATTATTTGCTTCCGCTGACTCATGCTTGTCGAGCTTTGTATTCGAGCCCTTGAGGCCCCTGGCTTGTAATATGAAGTTGTATGACTTTATTTTGTATCTAGAGTTGTGTTGTGATATCGATCAGTGAGTCCCTAATCTTGGCCGTACGAACTACGTGTATGATTAGCATACGGTCAAATTGGGGGCGTCACAGGTGGTTCCACACAAGGTTGTTCAGCTGAGACAAAAAGACAAGTGAGCCACTCATGCTGCTCCCGAGATGGATATTCCGGATGATGAGGATGACGAGGATGTTGTAGAGGGTGGCAATGCTTCCAGTTTCGCGCCCTCTTCTGTTGAGCCATCTTGGGATAAGAAGCTTAAGGAGAAGATGAAGAAGCTTTTCTGCATGCGGGCACATGGTCAGTACAAGCCTCACGTTGCAGAGAAGGAAGCGAGGAGTCGTCAGAAGGCACTTGGCAGGCATGTGGGGCTGGAGGTTCGGAGTGGGTCTGAGGACTCCATCACCGATGAGGAGGTCTAGACATCAAGGCACGCAAGTGGGATTCTAATGTTGATCTGCCTTGCTCTTCTGCTCCACCTAGCTCTACAGCTCCTCCTGGCACCTCTACTTACAGTCCCGAGTCTGGAGAATATTGAAGATGGTCTCATCAGCTGCTACCACCTCGGATCATTTTAGTCCTCTCTGCCCTTTTGGTGTTTCGATGCCAAAGGGGGAGAAAGTGTAGGTATTTGCCGAGTCACGAGCGCGTTCCGTTTGATTGCTTCTTCTTCGCTCGTGAACTCTTTTATCATTTGCTTTGGTTTGGTTTATGTGTGTGAGACTACATTGACTGTGTCATATGGTGTGAGAAATATACTACCCTTTAATTATCTTCTTATGTCGTATTATGTGAACTATGCTTATCTTGTGTCCTATGTTTATGTTTATATGTCACTTCTTGCATTTATATTTATCTCTTATTTTCATAATGCAAGTAGTGCATGTCTATAAATATAGGGGGGAATGTTGATCCTAGTGTGTGCGCTTTGCATTCCAAAAGCATATCAAATATAGCGCACACATCTAGGGAAGCCTGTCTATATTTTGTAGATGGTGGAGTTTGCTTTCTATATCATGATATTTATTGTGCAAATCCCGTGTTGTCATCAATCCACCAAAAAGGGGAAGATTGTAAGGGCATATTTCTATCCCAGTGGCTTTGATGATTGCCAACAATGCATTTGCGGACTAATCATGTGCATTAAGCCTTTCATATATTCATCATATGGCACAAGAAGATTCTAGCCCCTCGGTGGATTAGAGTGAAGACGGGTTTGTTCCTGCATTTGTTTTTCGGTGGTCTTGAGTCGTAGGAATACCGTACTATTAAGAGGCGGTCCGCATCGGAAAGGTTTGGGTGGAATCATCACGTACACATTCATTTGCGCCCATGTTTCTTTCCCGCATATTTGGAGCTCCAACATTGTCTTTATCTTGGTACGGAAGATCCCAAGCGGAAGTACCGCGCAAGGCAACGAAACTACCGCTTATAAGCGGTAGTACCGCTCTGGACAGTGGTAGTACTGCTTATGGGCGGTAGTGCCCCTGCCTAGTGCCGCGCATAGTATCGCTGGCTTCGGTGTCTCGACATTTTTCGTGTCGGACTGAGCGGTTTTTGGCCAGTAGTACGGCACGGTAGTACCACTTATAAGAGGTAGTACCACCTGTTACTACCGCGCCACTTCCGCCCGGTCTTCTAGGCTTGGGACCCTCATCGGTTCTATGAGCGGTAGTAGGAAGCGGTACTACCCCTTATTAGCGGTAGTACCGCTCCTAGCAGCGGTAGGTAGTACTGCTCTGGTGGAATTGCCCTGCCCTGCTTCCCCTCTTGATCCGTGGGCATCTACTCTGCAACCACGGCGGTAGTACCGCTGGGGCAAGCAGTAGTACCGCTCTGGCGACACTACAACCTCGCGACATCGTGCCATTGCACTGAGTGGCTAGCTCTGCTGCCCCAGCGGTAGTACCGCTCGTGGGAGCGGTAGTATCGCTCCGGAGGGTGGTAATACTGCTTGTGGGAGCGGTAGCATCGCTCCGGAGAGCGATAGTACCGCTTGTGTGCCAGCTGAGTGAGGATAACAGTTGGATTTGTCCCCTCACTATATTAAGGGGGTCTTCTTCCCCAAGAAGACCATCTCTTCCTCCCTAAAAGCTCCATTGTTGCTCCAAGCTTTATTTTCGCCCGATCTCCCTCCCTAGCCAACAAAACTCGTTGCTCTTCTAGGTTTTGGGTGAGAGGGCCCTAATCTACACTTTCATCAAGAGAAATTTCATTCCCCCACTAATCCCTTCTAGATCTTGTTACTCTTGGGTGTTAGAGCAGCCTAGACGATTGAGGTCATCTCGGAGCCACATTCCATTGTGGTGAAGTTTTGTGGTGGTGTTGGGAGCCTTCAATTAAGTTGCGGAGATTGCCCCAACTTTGTTTGCAAAGGTTCGGTCGCCGCCTTCAAGGGCACCACTAGTGGAATCACGACATCTTGCGTTGCGTGAGGGTGTGAGGAGAATACGGTGGCCTTAGTGCATCTTGGAAAGCATGTGCCTCCATACCGCTCCAACGGAGACGTACTTCCCCTCAAAGGGAAGGAACTTCGATAACACATCCTCGTCTCTGCCGGATCCATTTGTGGTTATCTCTCACATTTACTTTGCGCAAGCTATACTTGTGTTGTATCTTTTGCTTGCGTCTATCTTACTGTTGTTAGCATCATATAGTTTGTTCACCTAGTTGCATACCTAGATAACCTATTTGTTGCTAAACCTAAATTGTTAAGAAAAGCTAAAAATTATTAGTTGCCTATTCACCCGCCTCTAGTCAACCATATCAATCCTTTTACAGTGGTATCCCCGGCCGACGAGGGTTCAAATCCTGGTGTTCGCATTATTTCTGAATTTATTTTAGAATTTCCGGCGATGCATATTCAGTGGTAGGAGACATTTTTCATTGACGACGAGACGTTTATGGTGACTCGTAAATCACAAGATGATATGTCGATTTAGTCTCTTGAAGACGCTTCTAGGGGTATGGTTTGTGTATATGCATTCATAGCGACGAGTTTATGCATGTTTATATAAACTTTTTGCGTTATTATTATGTTAATAAAAAGGACAAAATCTGCGCCCATTTACGTCAGTTGTTCTAATCAGCCAAAGGCAAACAAGCACAACCTGAAATTCTCCACCGAGCGACTCACACGGCCACACTCCCTAAACAGCGAGAGGACGCGCCGAGGATTCAGAGAACACGCCGGCACCACGGACCGCGAACCACTCGACACCCGCGAATGCTCCTCCTCTTCGCGCTCCTCGCCGGCACCGCCGGCGCCGCCTTCCTCCTCTTCAAGTTCGCCACAGCCGATGGTAAGCAACGCCGCGTCTCCATTCTCTCCCCACCTTCCGCCCACCGACCGAACCTAGGCCTATTCCATTCAAGTATCCCCCTTCGTGCTTCGTCCCCCCCTATTCTTCGCTGCTGGCTGGGGGAGCTAATCGCTCTTGTTCTTGGCTGGGCGCAGGGGATTTCACCCTCTTGTCGTGCGGCCGGCCGCGGCGGGACAAAGTGGACGGCAAGGTTGGTGTTTGCTGCTCCCTAGTCCCTTGTCTTTTATCATCTCGTTGGATTCGTTGCCTGAATTCCGTATGCTCGCGTTTTCCTTTCTTTGGTGCCCTTCAGGTTGTATGGATTACCGGAGCGAGCCGTGGGATTGGTGAGTTTAGTTCTCTATCTGTTAAATTGAGTGAATTTCATCACAAGAAAAAGAAAGGAATTTGGTCATGGTAAATTGGGTGTCATATTATTTCTTAGCTGTCGACCCTTTTGTTGTGGCTGTGATTTATGAGTGTGGAGCTGTTGAACTTGATCTTTGTCTTAAGCGCATGTCCTCATTGGTAAGCTTAGGTGTATTGTTTAGGTTAGGGTGACAGACGCAAAATAAAGAATTGCGCCCGATGATGAGGTCACACTATGATACATATGTTTTTTAGTATTAATGCTGTATTGAATGCATATTCTCTAGTTATAGACAGAGGAAGAACCGATATAACTTACTTTTTGTGCTAGTTTATCAAGGAGGGTAGTGATTTTCACCATTAAACAGTGGTTAGAAGATCACTTTTTATATCCCTAACCTGGCCGTGTTTCCAGTTTTATATGCCTTGCTCATGCTTGTTTCGATATAGGAACCTTATGTTTAGAAAACCTAGTAATACAACTATCTTGCTTTGAGAACTTTGGTGCGCATATCTTTAGATCTGTAATGACAGTGGTCAATGGTCATAGAGGGGGTGTCTCTGTGATAACTGATATTGTAAATATGCTAATCAGTGACTGGTAATACGGAAAGGGAACTATAAATTTTGTGATAACCTGCTAAGCCGCTTAATGTAAGCAGAGTTGCACTCCTCAAAGCTGATTGTATAATTTATTAATCCAGATGGAGGTATTACATGTGGTTCATTAGTGAAAAGTATTTTGTAAGTTTAGTGGCTGCCTTATGTTTGTTGCAGTGTAATATTAATGGTTAATTCACGTAAATCACGTAGGAGTAATTGGATATGTGTTATTTTAGCCAATACATGACATCCTTTTGCTAAATTTCATGATATTTTTGCTAAATTTGGCATATTATTCCACGATAGCGGCTATAAATGATTTCTTGTCATGCCAGGGGAGGTTCTTTCGATGCAGTTTGCGAGTTTAGGAGCAAAGCTCATACTATCTGCACGTAACAAGGAGGAGCTTGAGAGAGTGAAACATAACATCATGAGTAAGTTTGAAAAACTCATGTTGTCTTCTAGTAGTAGGGTAGTGGAAATCTGAGTTCTGGACCAAGTTTTAATTTCATGTTTTTTATGTTCTCTTTATTCTTCAAAGGCAAGCATCCAGATAGCAAAGTTGAAGTGTTACCCATGGATTTATCATCTGATGAAGAATCTCTGAAAGAAGTTGTACATTCGGCGGAATCTCTCTTTTCCAGTGCAGGCGTTGACTATATGATGCACAATGCAGCCTTTGAGCGTCCAGTAAATATTATCATGCATTTTCTATCGGCCTAAATCCCTTTTAGTCTAGCTGCACAACCACCACCAGTTTTTGCTTGCTAAATAAATCAATTAAACTGCAGAAAAGGGGGGCCCTGGAAGAAACTGAGGAAGGTCTTAAGGTATGTAAACCATCTTTTACTTTGTTCTTTATATCGTTATTGACAACGTAACTTCCTGCTAATGATTTCTTGTTACGCAGGCTACTTTTAAGGTCAATGTCTTCGGAACAATTACTTTGACTCGCCTTCTTGCACCTTTCATGTTGGATAGAGGGATGGGTCATTTTGTTGTGGTATGTCCGAACAAGTCTTGCCTGTAATGGAACTTATTGTCAACATGATTTCTATTAGGTTATTATTAGTGTAGCTAACCCGCTATTCATAGATGAGTAGTGCAGCTGGAAAGGTGCCCACACCTGGTCAGGCTCTTTACTCTGCTTCCAAACATGCTCTCAATGGCTACTTTGCTTCTCTGCGTTCTGAGGTATTAAATATCATACCTTTAGCTCATTAAGCTTGCAGCATAATACATTCTGGGTATGCTAGATTTATATACATGTGAATTATTCACTTATGTTATCTACAAGTATTCATAGACAATCTTTCTTCTGTTATCAAGAGCATTGACTGTATTTTTGGTTCCAGTGGAATTTTGTGGTTAGATGGTTCTCTGTAGATATTTGGTTGTTTCCCTGAATGTTTTGTTTGTTTCTTCATGACTATGTTGCTCAAGCTATGCATGTTTATGTGATGTATCTAATATCTTCCATGCTGCAGTTATGTACGAAAGGCATTAAGGTCACCGTTGTCTGTCCTGGACCTATTGAAACACCAGAATCTTCTGGTGCAACTTCTTCATCACAAAGGCATTCGTCCGAGGTTATCCTTTGTTCATTAGACTTCTCTTTATTTTTCTCGAACAAATGGAAGTAGTTTGCTAGACAAAGTCACAAGACCTCACCTCAGCTAGGCATAGTTTGCAGAGCTTATTTCCAAATCTTATGTGAAAACGAAGCTATGTAAAATTCTATTAGCTACCATCTTTTGTGTTTCATAGTAAAAAAAGATAAATTATTTTATCCACACATTTCATCCACATGTGTTAGAATAACTGCAACTGCTGAATTGAACGAGGTTATCATAATCTAGCAGTGTTCTAAAACGCATGTTGTTTGTGTCTAGACTTGCTTTAATGTTTTTTTTTGTACATACGTTATCATATTCTGCTCACGTCCCAAGTCCCAACATCTTGTATCCAACTACTTGCTTAACTGTTGAAGGTCGGTTCTCAGTCCCCTTTTCTAATCATTTTTTTTAATATTTACTCAGTCTTGTTAACCTATGCAGAAACGTGTTTCAGTGGAAAGATGTGCTGAACTGACAATAGTTGCTGCAACTCATGGACTAAAAGAAGCATGGATATCATATCAGGTATATTTCATTCTGAACATTACTGCTTGGACCATTTAAGAAGCCTGAACTCTTAATTTAGTATGCTATATTATATACATTATGCTAGAAACTTACCACCATATGTGACTCATTTACACAATTAAGCTTTCCCTAATGGTTCCCCTAGACGCAGGCTTCTTAAAACTTTGTGCAGACGTTTTTTCTGAGCAATAACAGCAGTTAGCTAGTGCATATACTAACATAAAAGCTTCTGTAATATAATAATGTGTTAAGTACAATCACTATGTTGTAGTAACCTACGGGTTTGTAGCTTGTATCACTGTTATACTATTGGTTCAAGTATCTATGACATTGAAGTTTCTATTTTATGTCTGGCACTCTGCATATAGTTTATTTTTCATTCTATATTTATGTTACATATTGAATCTGAATTTTAGTGACTTCCTTTGCAGCCTGTGCTGGCTGTTATGTACGTAGTGCAATACATGCCAACAATTGGAACCTGGCTTATGGACAAGGTAATCTTTTCTAGTTTGGTTGTTTTCCTTTCCTTACTACTGGTGAATTGTCTTTGCATACTCTAGTCAGAACAAACTTGTCACAGGTAGAAATCGTGTGGACAAACTTGATCGGTGTATTTGGCTTTAAAGCACTTTCATGATGTCCCACTTCTATTACTTAAAAATAGAAATAGTTTGTTTTTCATACCGCAACTGCAGTCAGCCCATTTGGAACAATGATAGGAAAAATACTAAAACGTGGAAAGTACATGAATTGGAGCAGCATGGCTCAGAGTTTCACACATCCTGTGCGGATCGAGAACACGTGAATAGAGAAGAGAAGCCAGTTGGAATATAGGATAAGTATAAAATGGAAACTTGTGGAGGAAAGAATCACTTGAAAGGAAGCATGGGGGGATATTGCCTTGGATTTCGAAGTTGAAATTTTCTGTGAGTTTTGACAATAGTTGATTTCCTCCAAAATGTGTACGAAAGATGTTTGGGAGCCGTTCCTTTGTTCTGTATCATTTGAGTTCATTTTTTCCTTTGTTCGAGTGGGGCCTTAGATTTCACCCCTCAGCCTTCAAACAGGTAAGTCTAAGAGTGTCTAACCCTAAACTCTGGAAGCCCTTTCTTTGAGGAACTTTTCTTTTGAGGAATAGGAAGCTCCTTTTTCATCCATGAGATGCAGAAAGGCAGTTTTTTATGATGTGAGTGGTTTTGAAGGAATTTAAGATTGTGGCAAGTGGCAACATTACAAATACTCTGAGATAAAAGGGAAAACTGCTACATTTTTTGTTTTGGAAACTTGAAATTTGAAGAGAATAATTTACAAATACAGGATGTACAACAAATGCAACAATAAGGGTAAATAGAGTGTTTCCACGGACTTAAAAACTATTTTGGTTTTCTTACCAGTGTATAAATCATTTGTGAGTTTTGCTGTATTATCTTGTTTGTTCAGAATACTAATAATTTTTTCCTTCAAGTTTCTGCTGTTGTGACCATTTCTTAAAATCCTCTAATTGTTTAGTAAATTTTCTGGAACATTTCGTATCTTATAAAATTAAATTCCCGGTACTTCTCTTTGTTAAATTTTGTAATAATATGTTAGCTTTTGGTGATGTGTTCCTTGTCTGTTACATTTTCTTCTATATTTTCCAACCTTTTCTCTAAATTATTGCTGTTCCGCCATTTTGTCCTTCGAAATTTCCTTTGTTTTTCAAGGTTTATTTGTTGAATATACTGACTGGGTTGTGCCTTGCTTTGCATTAAGGTAGTTCAAGAGTTGAGATATAAATAAGTAGGTTCAGTGGTGTGGTTAGAACTTGTTGGTCAAACTGCAATTTTCAAACAACTATTTTATTCTATCAACTACTCCTACTACCTTGCATTGTCACCATAATCTGATGGTTATTTTGTTTTTTACCCAGGTTGGTGCGAAGCGAGTGGATGCTGCTGCGAAGAAAGGCAATGCCTACAGTTGGAATCTCCTCTTTGGTGGCAAAAAGTCGGCTTGACGATGAAGTTGCTCATTACGCCTACAGTTGGGATCTCCTCAGAGATTCTGAAATAGTCATACAAGCCTATTATGAACCTTGTTACCCTTGTTCATCTTTATGTGTGACACCAACGGAAAGCAAGCACTCCTTGTAATGTCACCTAGTCAGCGAGTTTCAAGTGTTTTAGAACTCACATACAAATCAGCTTTCGACCTTCGCTTTCCATGAAACTCCTGTGTAAATCTTGTTAATGTGCTACTATCAACTCCTGTGTAAATCTTGTGTAAATCTTGTTAATGTGCTACTATCTGTAATGTGCTACTATCTGGGTGCTTTCGTGTTCCAATTGTTGTGCCGACAGAAAAAAGAGATTGGTGTGCAAACAAACCTTGATTCTTCAAACAAAATGCAGTTCTTTTTATTAACCGTTATACAAGGAAGTTCAGGCCTCGGGTTGCTCATGAACTGATGTGCACCAGAATTACAATGTTCGCCGCGGCGTAGTTGCACACAACAACATTGCCTATGTAAGACAACAACACCATAACCTGAATTTGGAAAAAGAATTGGAAGTACCGGAGCATATTATAAGTTACAACTTACACCTTCAGGCCTTACATAAGACATTTCCTTGGACCTTGAACAAGACATACAACATAGCTTCAGCCTTCAGACCGCCATTCTACAGAACATTTGAACTAGTGTACATCACTCAGATTGCACTCTAGTGTTTCCAGCCGTTGAGAAAGCCATCTGGAGTGTAAGGCTCCAAGAATCCAATGAACTGCAAATCATATGCCAAGGAATCAAGGAACAGTCAAATAACTGATTAACCAGAAACATGGCGAAGCTGGAGCACACATGATAGGACCTAGAACTATTCGAATTCTCATGGTCTTCTATCGAGTATTTCATTTCTCATCTTGTGATCCAAATTTGTATGTAACATCACAATGCCTACTCTACACTATAAATTGATTATAAAAAACAAATGTACCATGTGCCTTTGTCCAAACTTTTACATGGTTTTCAAATTCAAGTTAAATTTAGTACCATTTTGATTTTCATATCCAGGCTCACCCTGCAAGGTCCAGGCACTACTCCCTCCATTCCACAATGTAGTGCGTCTGCGGTTTTCGAGCTTGAAGTTTGACCATTAATTTAACCAACGAGACCGATTGCGGCGGGAGCAAAAATTATATCACTGAATTCATATCGAAAATACGAGTTCAGTGGTATAATTTTTGCTCCCGTTGCAATCGGTCTCGTCGGTCAAATTTATGGTCAAACTTCGATCTCGGGAAGCGCGGGCGCACTACATTATGGAATGGAGGGAGTAATATTTTGTAACACTGTCACAGGTGTCTTGCCCTTCTCTAGTCCAATCTCGAAGAGCCATTTGGGCAAGTCTTTCCCTCAGCAGGCTAGTTTTCTTATATCTGATTTGTAATGCATAAGACAGGGAAGGCAAACAATGAGTAATTTATTTAGAAAACAAAGGATTGGCCAGTGGCCAACAATGTTGCTTAAGTGATAAAAACAATAATAGAAGAATTATCAAGCGGGTTGAGGTGCAACACTTTTTACATTAGAGCCCAGCACAGTCAACAAAGGAACAAGAAACTAATAGATGTACCTTCAAACCATCATGAGACCATCGGGCACCATAACCTTCATGCACACGAATTTCAAAAACAGGCCTATTGGGTTGTGTCAGATGAATATTTATCCAACAGCCCTCACGTAACAAACGGTCAATGACTTCGGACGAAAGTTGATTCTTCTTCGGATCTGTAGATAAATAGTTTAACTAAATATACCATAATGCGAGTCTTCAACTTGATGATTGCTAAGCAGGAACACATCTTTACCACTTCCATGGAGGCAGCCCCACCACCCATCCCTACTCCTGTGAACATGTTTGGCCAATGCCCTTGCAGCATCAGTTAAAGAACAACTTTTCACCTCCAGTAAAATGCAATACCATCAATCTTAGTTACAAGAGAAATTTCACAAGGTGGAAGCTTGGTATATTCAGGAACAGCAAAATGTTTGGATGGGACAGCATGTCAATAGAACTGAGAGGTAGTTACTAAAGCTGAACTTACAGTTGGTTTGTGTAGTTTCATACAAGATGATATCAACACGGATTTTGGAGGAGGCAGTCCATCTGGAACTGTCCCTGATGTGTTTGCCAGACCAAGGAGTCTACCTAATCCATCGTAACCCAATCCCTAGAAAATAACAAGAGGTAAGTTCACGAAGCACAGAACCAGCTACATAACTAGTACAAGTGCCCGTATATGATTATTCAACTTAAAGCAGCTAATGGATCTAAAACGGTACTCCCTCGGTCCACATATATAGGGCCCCCTCGAAATCTCCTCTCAACTTGGACCACCAATTTGACTTATAAAATATGAGTCATATTATTATACCATTGGAAACCCTTCGAAGAGAATCCAATTGTATAATTTTATGTCACATGTATTATATTTTATTAGTCAAATTCATAGTCAAAGTTGAGTTCAAACTTTGATGTGACCTTTTATATATTGATGGAGGGAGTATTTATGAATTATGATAACCAGAACATGAATCAATACAAATATTACTTGTTAAAAGATGGCCCATTAAGATTTAACTAACATTCAGCAAAACTCCGAGCTACAAAGTTTGCAATTGACATGCAAAGGCCAAAGGGGCAACCGGGCTGGCTGTTTTGAGTGCATAAATAGTGACATTCAATGTTGTTCAATGTGTATTTACAAAGTACATACACTTAGATATATCACCTTGTATACCCCATAAAAGATATGCCGCTAGAAATATGATTAAAAATGCTCTGGTAACATTACAAACAGAAGAAATGTGGAATGAAATGGGATAAGTGTGCCACGCACAGCAAGAAGCTTGGTCATGGTTATGTAAGGTTGGATTTGCGGCTTTGAGACAGATATTGCCAAGACTCCACAAGAATTCTCCTTTTCCTCTGTGTAGAAATTTCTATAAACTTTGACACCTGTATATGCAGATAATTTAATCGATTGTTCAGGGGTCCTCTACAGCTGCATATAGAACCTTTTATATCAAAAAGATAATAATAGTGACAAAGAACATTATGTGATATCAACATGGGTATGGACTTGAGATGCTTCTGAAATGAGTACCCATCCACATATCACAAGAGCTCAGTCGTGTTTTTTGTGGTACAATAAAGTCTAAAGATTAAAGAGGTAGCATGCCTAGCATGCACCCTTCAAGCTGAATTAAATTATTATCTAAGATGCCTGCCAAACCAAGAACAAGCAGCGCATCATGGATTCACAGCAAGCTTTATAAGAAATATGTACAAGGTAGTACAGCTCTATATAAAAGTTACACTTTTACTGATATTGTTGCCAACTACGGCCTACACATGTTGCTATTCCGAACTATATTGCAAATTTTGAACTTGAAGAACTAGTTCACATTTATGCTCAAACTACAGTCAAGGACCTATATGTTCTGTTATGTACCAGGCGTTAATTTAGAAAAAAATCATTGTAAGAAAGCCAGGGCATGACAAGTGCCAAAAGAAGCTACGCATCATAACAAGTATTTTTAAAAGGATTAACTCATGGATGATGAAAGGTGCAGACTTCATGAGAATTAATCCAGTTATGGAATCTGAAATGATAAAATCGTAAGAAACAAAGTACCTTCTTCAATTGATGAAATACCAGGAAGAACATTTGAGATCGTCTCTGCTTGCAACATCTCAGAGAACGAACTGTACTTTCTAACTGCCTGAAAAATAGATTATTTGCGAGGTCAATGGGATTTACAACTCTAGAATAAAAAGTATATATGCGAGGTTAAGAAGGATTATTTGCCCAATTATGTATTATGAGTCCTAAAATATAAGCACATATTTTAAATAGAAATTGTGGAATTTTTCTATTCGGCGCTTTGTGTAAATTGACAGAAAATCCATAAAGATCAAATAACTACAGCAATCAAATACGTTTTATGCACCAACCAGTAGAACCAAAAGTCCGAACTGATGGAGAAGGTTGGGCAATCCATATTTTTCTTAAAGAAGGAACATTACTAATTTGAAGATAGCAGTACAAAGATATAAATTTTATATTCGGAAAAGCTAGTTACATGGCAAATAAAATTACCTCAACCTCAAGCAAGAGGCATTTATTGAAGAGCAGCAAAGAACCTTGTGTAATCCTGTGACAAATGACAAAAAAACATGATTATGTGAATTGCATGCACATTGAGTATGAAAAATAATGCATAGCCATAAGAAAGCAAGCAGAAGCGCTCACAGACTCAATAAGCTTGGCAGATAACATTTTACTGAAACAACAATATAAGGCTTCCAAGTAGTAGGCCTACACCTTATTGTATAATCCTTTTAGCGAATTTCAGAGTGCATATTGGAGTGGATGCATTTAAGAATTTAATACATGCTACTTGAGCCCACAAATTATGAAATAGAGCAACTGTGTTATATCCTCAAACCGTGATCTGAGAATGAGAATAAGGAAGACCCTGAAATAGAGCAACCTGAATATACGCCAACACCTAAACAGAACAATATGATGAGCTACAGAACTAGAATTGTTGCAATTTTCATAATGTAACTCCGATAGATGTTCCTAGTTGACAGACATTAAGGCTGTGATATTTCTCCACCATATATCTTAACTTAGAATTTCAGTCTTCAAAATTTTAAAACCAGTTGTGCGTACCTGTTGTAATTACCAGCTGCCAGCCTCCCTTCAACGTTCTTCGATCCAGCTACAAAAGTACATGGTTCAAGTTAGAAAATGAGGTTGGCAAAAAAGGTAAAAAAAATGCAGGTTACAAATTCTCGAAATACTCGATTAGTGCATTTCAGCTTTATACTAGGCCGTTAAAACTGATTAAGTGGAGAAGGGGTTAAAACTGATTAAGTGGAGAAGGGGTTTGGACATCATTCAAATGAAATTAGTCATTTCAAGAATTAAATGCAGATCCTTGATTGTGTATATTGCACAGCAGAGAAAAATAACAGACATATTAAACAGAAAAGTAATATTGATATACATATAACTACAAGGAAAGGAAATATGAACATCAATTAGATGTTAAATAAACCACAAGAAAAAGCTTCTGGAGATACCACTGAGTTGAGTGAAGTATGGTTCTTGAACATGTAGCACAAACTCCACTGCATCATAAATCTAGTGAATACAGATGACAACAATAAGTTGTAGTCAAACAAATTGCACGAAAGGATAACACTCGCTAGCGTGTTTTAAAATTTCAAATCATTCGGCAAAAAAATGTACACATGTACATGTGATAGTACACTGTACACTACTAACTTGCAAGAAAACACACATTATTTTTGCACGCAAGGAATAAGAAAGATGGTTCAACAAAGCAATTATTTCTACACCCAGTTTGTTTTGGTATAGCTCAGAGAAACACATGTGTTCTCTTGAATCCGCCTGACCACACAATATATCAAATCAGTACATGCATTGTTTACAGATTTTTTAAATGCCAGAAAAAATATTGGCCCGGGTGTAGTAGTTCTGTAGAGCCAATTGTAGTTCCCGCTGCAAGGTATCCATATTACAGCAAATAGGGAATTTTCCAATATTTTTTTTCATCAAATTTAGTACTCCTCTGCTCCCAAAGAGACAAAGGTGGATATATACAAGCATCATTATACTGCTCATGCTCATCCTTTATGATCATAATCCATATAATAAAATCCTAAAAGTCTAAACACTGTCGCAAATACAGTATTACTCCCTCCGTCCCAAAATAAGTGACTCAAAAGTGACTCGGCTTTGTACTAAAGTTAGTGCAAAGTTAAGTCACTTTTGAGTCACTTATTTTGGGAGGGAGGGAGTACAATTTTATACCCCGAAATTGATTGACACTGGTTAACTGATTGACAATAGCTTCAATCTGATCCTGACTTCCTATCTAGAAGATGATTATTGCCCTGAAAATCTTTTCCTTTTCCTCCAGTTTAATCGTCTATTCAGCTAGATTTCAAGCAGATCCCATGAGAGAAAGAGAGAAAGTTACCCGCTTTAACTCGGCGCCCTTCTCGCGCAGGACCGCCTCCCACTCCCCCTCCTTCTTACGCGAATCATTCCCCTCCGCAGGGGTTCCTACCACACCCGCTACCACCGGGGGCCTCGGGATCCGCCCCTCCTCGGCGCACCCCGCAAGCTCCGCGGCGAGCTTATCGCACAGATCGTCTTCGACTTCAAGGAGGCGGGAGCAATAGGAGAGGGACAGAGGGAGGGCCGGGTCCGGGGCGGCGACGTGGGAGGAGAGGACGAAGCGGAGTAGTTCGCCTACGGCGGACGAGAGGGAGACGGCGCCAACGCCCGGCGACGCCGGCTGCGGCGGCGAGGAGAGGTGGTCGGTGGTCGCCATCTGTTGTGCTGAAGTTGCCAGACTCGTGCACAGAGTAGTGAGGGCATAGAAAGCTGTCAAAAGTCAACTTTTGAAAAGTTTTAGCATTACCAAATATTGGCTAGCCCAATCTCCGATATAATGAACGAAAGCAAACCAAATAGGCTAATTTCGATCCTCAAAAGCCGTCAGTGACCCAGCGCGTTTGTTTTAAGCCTTTATTTATGTATGCATTTAATCATATCTTTCTATATCCTTCCTAAATTACCGAGTCAAATGCATATGATTGGTAGGGATAAAAGAAGAAAGAGAGAAAAAAAAGGTAAGAAAAGGGAAAGATGGTCTGCGGTGGATCGGCCTGCCCCAGACATGTTCATATACTCCTATCATATGGAACAAAATGAGGATCTTATTAGGTGCCCCCCTCTCTTTTATCGAAAATGAGGGTCCGATTACCCATCAAAAGTGAGCTGCCTATCACTAGCTACAACTACAAACTCCAACGCTTTATAGCTTTGGCCTAAGAGGACTATCCACTGCTTTTTTTTATTAAGAATGCATGTTCTTTTAAAAAGGGAAATGTTGTTTAGATTATTTTATAGAACGATATACTTTCTTCGAACCATGTTAATTTTAGCCGATTTAAGAAAAAGATCGAAGGGAATAGTACAATCATACTATCATACACTAGTAGAGTTATTTAGGGACTGTGAATATTTTTTTTATGAAGGCTTAGACCAAGATTTTTGTTTGCTAGAGCAAGATTAGGTTCATGTGTCTTTATTTTTTTCCCTTTCATCCTATGTCATGCAAAGGCTAAATGGATATCAATGATTTCTTACATATTGTTTTTTTCTCTTTTGAAACATTTGCATATACACAATTGCATAACTATGTGTTAAGTTCAAAGTATGTGGATGACAGTGAAAGGGGTTTGACAGGATAAGTCATTAACAGACGTGATAAGATTGGGTTGGGAAGGTGAAGACAGTAGATGGAAGGTATATAGAGACATTACGTGAACCACATAAATATGTATATATCCCATTGCAACGTAGGGGTAATTAGCTAGTACACACAAGACACCCATTTCATGTATGTATGATGTCAACTTATTCTCCCTTTTCACTAATTCCGACTCAATTGTCAGTTATCTGTCAATTGCAAATGAAGTGCATGAATGTGCATTTCTATGTGAACTATGAGTCCTAAATTTCCCATCCAACGATTCAAGCTGTCAAGCAAATAGAGAACCAGCTGATGAGCTCAACGCGGACTTGGCCATCCTAAAACAAGATTCGAGCTAGAACCTGAGGCTCCTCAACGATTTGGGTTTTCTGGACGTTGGATCGAGCGCTTGGAGCGATCTGGGCCGCCGGATCCAAAACCGTGGGCAGTTGAAAACGCCCGGTTTCTCTCTCTCTCTCACTGCGCTGTTTTAGTCCTCGGGTCGCTGGCGAGTGGAGTCTCCGTTTGGATGGCCCCGCGTGTCATGTGCTGTGGCTGGGACACGTCCCGTGTGGCCCGTCAGAAGCTCTCTAGAGACAACATATCTCGTGCCCCCGTTGAAATTCCTGTCCCCCGCCGAGGGCAATATTGGGATTTCGCATAGCCTTGCGCCTCGTGTCTTCTACTGATTCGTGGCCTTGTCCCCAATCGGCGAGACGCTTAGGGTTCCTGTCACCCGTCTCACTTCTCTCTCTGCCTCGCATCTCTCGCACACCCGTCCCTCCTCCTTCTCTTGGGCACGAGCAACCACCGCTCCTCTCCACCTCCCTCCTCCACACAGCCGTCGCTCCTCTCTGCCTGCCTCTCAAGGCCATGAAGGGCGACTAGCACGTCATTGCCGTCATCGGGAGCATCCCCATCAACGGGATGAGCGGGAGGAGCGCAGGAACCGTTGGCAACCCTCTGGTGACCAGATCGAGCGGGAGGAGCGCAGGAACCGTCGGTGCCCCTCCGGCGACCAGATCTTCTCCCTCCCTAGCCGTCATTCCCCCATCTTCGGCAACCAGATCTTCCTCGCCCGTCGTCGTGCCCCCGTCTCCGACTACCAGATCTTCGCCCTCGCCCGCCGTCGTGCCATGTCAAGCGCGTCACCATCGTCCTCGTGCCCGTGTACGTCCGTGAAGAATACGACCCAATATGTGTCATGGCGCCGCTGGATCCGGTGAGCCTTATCTCCACTTCCCTGTTTCCTCTGTGTGTGTGTGTGTGTGTGTGTTCATTCGCTCGAGATTCATGCGGGGATTTGTTTGTTTGCAAGGGGTGGATCCCAAGGGGAGAGGCACGGTCCTCCAGAGCAGCTGGATCGTTCACGCGAGGAAGTAGCTCGCCGATGTGTCCCGTGGCGCCGCTGGATCCGGTGCTCAACACCGTCTCGCGCATTACTAATGTCGCTTGAAGCTACGTTGGTATTTCCCCAAAGAGGAAGGGATGATGCAGCACAGCGGCGGTAAGTATTTTCCTCAGATATGAAACCAAGGTTATCGAACCAGTAGGAGAACCAAACAACACAACGTAAACAACCCCTGCACACAAATAACAAATACTCGCAACCCGACGTGTTAAAGGGATTGTCAATCCCTTTTGGATAACGGCGCCAGAAATTGGCACGGAGACGGGAGAAAATTGTAAATGTTGATAGATCGAACGCCAAATAAAATAAAGTACAACAAGGTATTTTTGGGTTTTTGGAAATATATATCTGAAAATAAAATCAAAGGAAAAGCAGATCGCAAAGGCAAATAATATGAGAAAGAGACCCGGGGGCCGTAGGTATCACTAGTGGCTTCTCTCGAGAGAAAAATAGCAAACGGTGGGTGAACAAATTACTGTTGGGCAATTGATAAAACTTCAAATACTCATGATGATATCCAGGCAACGATCATTACATAGGCATCACGTCCAAAATTAGTAGACCGACTCCTGCCTGCATCTACTACTATTACTCCACACATCGACCGCTATCCAACATGCATCTAGTGTATTAAGTTCATGGAGAAACGGAGTAATACAATAAGAATGATGACATGATGTAGACAAGATCTATCTATGTAGAGATAGACCCCATTGTTTTATCCTTAGTAGCAACGATACATACGTGTCGTTTCGCTTTCTGTCACTGGGATCAAGCACCGTAAGATCGAACCCACTACAAAGCACCTCTTCCCATTGCAAGATAAATAGATCAAGTTGGCCAAACAAAACCCAAATATCGGAGAAGAAATATGAGGTTATAAGCAATCATGCATATAAGAGATCAAAGAAACTCAAATAACTTTCATGGATATAAAAAGATAGATCTGATCATAAACTCAAAGTTCATCGATCCCAACAAACACGCCGCAAAAGAGTTACATCATATGGATCTCCAAGAGACCATTGTATTGAGAATTCAGCGAGAGAGAGAAAGCCATCTAGCTACTAACTACGGACCCGAAGGTCTACAAAGAACTACTCACGCATCATCGGAGAGGCACCAGTGGAGGTGGTGAACCCCATCCGAGATGGTGTCTAGATTGGATCTAGTGATTCTGGACTCTACGGCTGCTGGATGAATATTTCGTCTATCTCCTTAGGGTTTCTGGAATATTGGGGTATTTATAGAGCAAAGAGGCGGTCCGGGGGGCACCTGAGGTGGGCACAACCCACCAGGGCGCGCCTAGGCCTCCTGGCGCGCCCTGGTGGGTTGTGCCCCCTCGGGGCACCCCCCCCAGGCGCAGCTAGGGCCCGTTGTGTTCCTTCTGGCCCATAAAAAATCATCGTGAAGTTTCGTGGCATTTGGACTTCATCTGGTATTGATTTTCTGCAATGTAAAAGACATGGAAAAAACAGCAACTGGCACTTGGCACTATGTCAATAGGTTAGTACCAAAAAATGATATAAAATGACTATAAAATGATTATAAAACATCCAAGAATGATAATATAACAGCATGGAACAATCAAAATTATAGATACGTTGGAGACGTATCAGCATCCCCAAGCTTAACTCCTACTCGTCCTCGAGTAGGTAAGTGATAAAAACAGAATTTTTGATGTGGAATGTTGCCTAACATGTCATATAATATTCTTTTCCTCATAGCATGGACATTTGGACTTTTAGTTGTTCAAAGCAATAGTCTAGTTTTACATAATAATTTAGATACTCAAGCATATCAACAAGCAACGATGTCTTTCAAAATATCAACGCTAAAATAAGTTATCCCTAACCCATCATTCTCAAACATTGATCCATTCATGAAACACACTCGAATATTAGCTACACCCAATACTTAAGTACGATCATATTGCCTCCTAGTTGGTGCTTTGGTAAGAGAAGATGGAGACTCAAATTCAAAAATAAAAATTGCATAAAGTAAAAGAAAGGCCCTTCGCAGAGGGAAGTAGGGATTTGTAGAGGTGCCAGAGCTCAAAGCGAAAAACTTAGAGATAAAAACATTTTGGGAGGTGTATCCATCCCACCAACGAAAACGACTTAGAGTTCCCAACACTTTCCATGCTAGATATATCATAGGCGGTTCCCAAACAAAAAATAAATTTTATTCCTTTTTCCACCATACTTTCACTTTCCATGGTTAACCGTATCCACGGGTGCCCTCCATACCAACACTTTCCAAGGAATTTATTATTTTTACAACATAAAGTAAATTCATTTTTGCATTTCGGGACTGGGCATCCCTAATACCTTTGCCTTACTCTCGTGCAGTGACAAGTGAATAAACACTCATCGTGAGAATAACACATCTAGCATGGAAAAAATTAGCCACCCCTCACCGCTCCGCGAGCGAAACAAACACACAAAAGAGAAGTTTACTTTGAAAATTAGAGATGACACATACAAATTTACTTAGAACGGCACGGAAATACCGCATATAGGTAGGTATAGTGGACTCATGTGGCAAAAACTGGGTTTAAGGATTTGGATGCACAAGTATAGCAAAAGAAGGCTAGCAAAAGATTGAGAAGCGACCAACCAAGAAACGGATAATCTCATAAGCAAGCATTAAGCATAAATAACACCGAATAATTCACCACAAGTAGGATATAATTTCATTGCATGACTATTGACTTTCGTACTTGCATAGAGAATCACAAACCCTAACACCAATATTCTTACCAAAGCATAATTACTCATCAACATAACTCACATATCACATCATCATATCTCAAAACTATTACTAAGAATCAAGTTTATTTTGTCCAATGATCTTCATGAAAGTTTTTATTATATCCTTTTTGGATATCTATCACTTTGGGACTAATTTTCATGTGTTGCTTTTCATAAGCTCAAACAAATATAAGTGAAGATCAAGAGCATAATTTTTCTTTTTTCTCTCAAAATAATTTAAGTGAAGCAAGAGAGAATTTCTTGAAATTTTTACTAACTCTCAAATAAATCTAAGTGAAGTAACAGAGCATTTCTTCAAAAATACTAAGCACACCGTGCTCAAAAAGATATAAGTGAAGCACTAGAGCAAGTCCATTGCTCATAAAAAATTTAAGTGAAGCATAGAGAGCAATTCGAACAAGTCATGACATAATTTTGGCTCTCTCAAATAGGTGTGTCCAGCAAGGGATCAAGACTTAAAACACAAAATAAAACAAGTAAAGACTCATATCATACAAGACGCTCCAAGCAAAACACATATCATGTGATGAATTAAAATATAGTTTCGAGTAAAATACCGATGATCGTTGGAAGAAAGCGGGGATGCCACTCGGGGGCATCCCCAAGCTTAGTTGGTTGCTCATTTTTGGATAATAGCTTGGGATGTCGGGTCATACCCAAGCTTAGGCTCTTCCATCCTTCCTTCATCCATCGTAAGATAACCCAAAACTTGAAAACTTTAATCACACAAAACTCAACAAAACCTTCGTGAGATCCGTTAGTATAAGAAAAATAAATCACTACTAAAAGTACTGTATTAAACCAATTCATATTTTGTTATTGCATTATACCTACTATATTCCAACTTTTCTATGGCAAAAACTCATCAAATAAAACCATAGAGCCATCAAAATAAGCACACAACGCAAGGAAAACAGAATCTGTCAAAATAGAACAGTCTGTAGTAATCTGATTTGATCGAATACTTATGTAACTCAAAAAATTCTACTAAATTAGTAAGTCCTAGTTAATTTGTTTATAAATCTTCTGTAAAAAAATTCAGATCAAAAACACGTTTCTGTGATTTACTAAAATTGTTTTCGTGAGCGCATATGTTTCTGTTTTTCCAGCAAGATCAAACAACTATCACCCAAGAAGATCCTAAAGGCTTTACTTGGCACAAATACTAATTAAAACACAAAAAACACAATAATAATAGTAGAATAATTGTGTAAAAACTCAAGAACAGAAAGCAAAAAGCAAAAATAAATTTTATTCATTGGGTTGCCTCCCAACAAGTGCTATTGTTTTACGCCCTTAGCTAGGCATAAAGCAAGGATCTAAGTTTTGTCATCTTTGTTCTGAGATCCATAAGATGACCTCATGATTGATTCATATGGTGGCCTAATTCTTGTTCTAGGAAAGTGTTACATACCCTTCCTCAAAGGAAATTGGAACTTAATATTGCCTTCTTTCATATCAATCACGGCACTGATAGTGCGTAAAAACGGTCTACCAAGAATAATTGGACAAGACGGATTGCAATCAATATCAAGAACAATAAAACCTATGGGCACATAATTCGTATTTGCAAGAATAAAAACATCATTAATTCTTCCCATAGGCTTTTTAATAGTAGAATCCGCCAAGTGCAAATTTAAAGAACATGATTCAATGTCTAAGACCAAGCACATCACATAAAGATTTAGGAACTGTAGAAACACTAGCACCCAAGTCACACAAAGCAAAACACTCATAATTTTTAATCTTGACTTTGATAGTAGGTTGCCATTCATCATGCAATTTCCTAGGAATTCATACTTCTAATTCTAATTTTTCTTCGAAAGCTTTCATCATAGCATCAACAATATGTTTAGTAAAAGCTTTATTTTGTTCATAAGCATGGGGTGAATTTATCATGGATTGCAACAAAGAAATACAATCAATCAAAGAGCAACTATCATAATTAAAGTCTTTGTAATCCAAAAGAGTGGGCACGTCACTAGTTAAAGTTTTGACCTCTCCAAACCCACTTTCATCAATTTTCTCAACAAGATTTTCACCCTCCGAAATATTGGGATGCCTTCTACCTAAAGTTGACTCTTCTCCAGTCCCTTTTTCATCAATCTTAACTTTACTAAACAAGGAATCAAGAGAAGAAACACCAATCATTTTAAGATCTTCATCACTTTTACGAAAGAAATCACTAGAAAACGCTTTTTCTAAAAATTCTCTTTTAGCTCTAAGCATAGCGGTTCTTTTCTTACTTTCATCCATAGAGACATAAAGAGCTTTAATTGATTCATTTACCTTAGGCACAAAAATTTTCATCTTGAGATTTTCCACATCATGAGCAATTCTATCAACACTTCTAGACAAATCATCAATCTTACTCAACTTTTCTTCTATGGAAGTGTTGAAAACTTTTTGTGTATTGATAAATTCTTTAATATTATTCTTAAGATCAGAGGTGTTACTATTATTATTATAAGATTGATTTCCATAGAATTACCATAATTATTAGAGGAATTACTAGGAAAAGGCCTAGGATTAAAATTACCTCTATAAGCATTGTTATTGAAATTGTTTCGAGAAATAAAATTCACATCTATGCATCACTATTTTGCTCAATCAAAGTAGACAAAGGCATATCATTAAAATCAATAGGAGCACTTTTACTATAAACCAATTTCATGAGAGCATCAAATTTTTCATTCAAAGAGAAATTTCTTCAACCGAATTAACTTTTTTACTAGTAGGAGTCCTTTCGGTATGCCATTGTGAATAATTTTCCATGATATTATCAAGAAATTTGGTGGCTTCACCCAAAGTAATTTCCATAAAAGTACCACCCGCGGTGGAATCTACAAGATTGCGAGAAACAAAATTCAATCTCGCATAAATTTTTTGTATGATCATCCAAAGATTTAACCCATGAGTTGGGAAATTCCTTAGCATCATTTTCATCCTTTCCCAAGATTGTGCAACATGCTCATGTTCAAGTTTCTTAAAATTCATGATCTGGGTTCTAAGGGAAATAATTTTTGCGCGAGGAAAAATACTTAATGCTAAAAGCATCTTTGCACTTATTCCAAGAATCGATACTATTGCGAGGCAAAGAAGAGAACCAATTTTTTGCAGAATCACGCAAAGAAAACGGAAATAATTTCATCTTAACCACATCACTGTCCACATCTTTTTTCTTTTGCATATCACATAATTCCACGAAGGTATTAAGATGGGACGCGACATCCTCATTAGGAGTACCGGAAAATTGATCTTTCATAACAAGATTTAGCAAAGCAGTATTAATATCACAAGACTCCGCACTATTGGCGGGAGGAGCAATTGGAGTGCTGATAAAATCAATATTGTTGGTATTTGAGAAATCACATAACTTGGTGTTCTCTTGAGTCATGATGAGCACACAACAAGATTGCAATCAAAAACAGATCCGGCAAGAAAACGTCGAACGAAAAAAAAGAGGCGAATAAAACGACAAATTTTTGTGAAGTGGGGAAGAGGAAAACGAGAGGAAAATGGCAAATAATGTAAATTACAAGGAGATGAGATTTGTGATTAGGAACCTGGTATATGTTGAAGATCCTCCCCGACAACGGTGCCAGAAATTCCTTTTGATGTCTCTTGAAGCTACGTCGGTATTTTCCCAAAGAGGAAGGGATGATGCAGCACATCGGCGGTAAGTATTTTCCTCAGATACGAAACCAAGGTTATCGAACCAGTAGGAGAACCAAGCAACACAACGTAAACAACCCCTGCACACAAATAACAAATACTCGCAACCCGACATGTTAAAGGGTTGTCAATCCCTTTCGGGTAACGGCGCCAGAAATTGGCACGGAGACGGGAGAAAGTTGTAAATGTTGCTAGATCGAACGCCAAATAAAATAAAGTGCAACAAGGTATTTTTGGGTTTTTGGAAATATAGATCTGAAAATAAAAGCAAAGAAAAAGTAGATCGCAAAGGCAAATAATATGAGAAAGAGACCTCGGGGCCGTAGGTTTCACTAGTGGCTTCTCTAGAGAGAGAAAATAGCAAACGGTGGGTGAACAAATTACTGTTGGGCAATTGATAAAACTTCAAATACTCATGACGATATCCAGGCAACAATCATTACATAGGCATCACGTCCAAGATTAGTAGACCGACTCCTGCCTGCATCTACTACTATTACTCCACACATCGACCGCTATCCAGCATGCATCTAGTGTATTAAGTTCATGGAGAAACGGAGTAATACAATAAGAACGATGACATGATGTAGACAAGATCTATCTATGTAGAGATAGACCCCATCGTTTTATCCTTAGTAGCAATGATACATACGTGTCGTTTCCCTTTCTGTCACTGGGATCAAGCACCGTAAGATCGAACCCACTACAAAGCACCTCTTCTCATTGCAAGATAAATAGATCAAGTTGGCCAAACAAAACCCAAATATCGGAGAAGAAATACGGGGCTATAAGCAATCATGCATATAAGAGATCAAAGAAACTCAAATAACTTTCATGGATATAAAAAGATAGATCTGATCATAAACTCAAAGTTCATCGATCCCAACAAACACACCGCAAAAGAGTTACATCATATGGATCTCCAAGAGACCATTGTATTGAGAATTCAGCAAGAGAGAGAAATCCATCTAGCTACTAACTACGGACCCGAAGGTCTACAAAGAACTACTCACGCATCATCGGAGAGGCACCAGTGGAGGTGGTGAACCCCATCCGAGATGGTGTCTAGATTGGATCTAGTGGTTCTCGACTCTGCGATGACTGGATGAATATTTCGTCTGTCTCCTTAGGGTTTCTGGAATATTGGGGTATTAATAGAGCAAAGAGGTGGTCCGGGGGGGACCCAAGGTGGGCACAACCCACCAGAGCGTGCCTGGGCCTCCTGGCGCGCCCTGGTGGGTTGTGCCCCCCTCGGGGCACCCCCCAGGCGCAGCCAGGGCCCGTTGTGTTCCTTCTGGCCCATAAAAAATCATCGTGAAGTTTCATGGCATTTGGACTTCATCTGGTATTGATTTTCTGCGATGTAAAAACATGGAAAAATAGCAACTCGCACTTGGCACTATGTCAATTGGTTAGTACCAAAAATGATATAAAATGCTTATAAAGTGATTATAAAACATCCAAAAATGATAATATAACAGCATGGAATAATCAAAAATTATAGATACATTGGAGACGTATCAGTCACCACTGGGGACATTGCTTTGGCAATCGGAGGTCAATATCACCTTGGCCACTAAGTTATCCTCCGGGACGACGAGTACCTCAAGGTGAGCCACGGCCGAATTCACCACGCAGGACGTTGTTTTCCTTCAGTCTCATCGTCTTGCGTTTCTTTGCATGCTGCAACAATCATGGATCTGTGGACGTAGTCCAGGTCGCTGTCAAATTCAAGTTCAAGAGGCTTTGGTGTAGGGCTACAAGTCCAAGATTAGTAGACCGACTCCTGCCTGCATCTACTACTATTACTCCACACATCGACCGCTATCCAGCATGCATCTAGTGTATTAAGTGTTGGGAATATGCCCTAGAGGCAATAACAAATTAGTTATTATCATATTTCCTTGCTCATGATAATCGTTTATTATCCATGCTATAAATTGTATTGATCGGAGACTTAGATGCATGTGTGGATACATAGACAAAACCATGTCCTTAGTATGCCTCTAATAGACTAGCTCGTTGATCAAAGATGGTCAAGGTTTCCTAGCCATTGACATGTGATGTCATTTGATAACGGGATCACATCATTACGAGAGTTATGTGATGGACAAGACCCAAACTACAAACGTAGCATATGATCGTGTCAGTTTGTTGCTACTGTTTTCTGCATGTCAAAGTATGTGTTCCTATGACCATGAGATCATGCAACTCACTGACATCAGAGGAGTACTTTGTGTGTATCAAATGTCGCAACGTAACTGGGTGACTATAAAGGTGCTCTACAGGTATCTCCGAGGGTGTCTGTTGAGTTGGCATGGATCAAGACTGGGATTTGTTACTCCGTGTGACGGAGAGGTATCTCAGGGCCCACTCGGTAATACAACATCACAATAAGCCTTGCAAGCAATGTGACTAAGTGTTAGTCACGGGATCTTGTATTACGGAACGAGTAAAGAGACTTGCCGGTAACGAGGTTGAACTAGGTATGGAGATACCGACGATCGAATCTCGGGCAAGTAACATACCGAAGAACAAAGGGAACATCATACGTGATTAACTGAATCCTTGACATAGAGGTTCGACCGATAAAGATCTTGTAGAATATGTAGGAACCAATGTGGACATCCAGGTCCCGCCATTAGTTATTGACCGTAGAGGTGTCTCGGTCATGTCTACATAGTTCTCGAACCCGCAGGGTCTGCCCACTTAAGGTTTGGTGACGTTTTGGTAGTATAGAGTTATGTATGGTGGTGACCGAAGGTTGTTCGGAGTCCCGGATGAGATCCCGGACATCACGAGGAGCTCCGGAATGGTCCGAAGGTAAAGATTCATATATAGTAAGTTCTATTTTGGTCGCCGGAAAAGTTTCGGGCTCATCGGTAGTGTACCGGGAGTGCCAGTAGTGTACCGGGAGACCACCGGGAGGGGTATTTCGACCCAAGAGGCTTCATGGGATGTGGGAGAGTAAATAGTAGCCTTTTGTAGGCTGGTGGAAGTCCCACACAAGGCCCATGCGGTTGGGAGAAAAAGCCCAAAGGGAAAAAGGTGGAAAAAGGCCAAAAAAAGGAGGAATCCTAGTCCTACTAGGATTGGAGGAGGAGTCCTCCTCTCCTCCCCACTTTGGTCGACCCAAGGGCTGGCTTTTTGGCAGCCAAGACTCCTCCTCCTCTCCTCCTATATATATTAGAGGATTTTAGGGTTTTGGCACAGAATTTTCAGCCACGTGCTACCCGTTCCTCTACTGCATAGTTTCTCCTCTAGATCGGTTTTCTACAGTGCTTAGGCGAAGCCCTGCCGGAATAGCTCCACCACCGTCGCCGCAGCGCCATCACGCTGCCGGTGAACTCTTCTCCCTCTCCACTTCCTCTTGCTGGATCAAGACGGTGGAGATTGTCATCAAGCTGCACGTGTGCTGAACGCGGAGGTGTCGTCCGTTCGGCGCTACATCGAAAGGACCGTGAACAAGATCGCGAGACAGTTCGTGATGAGTTCACGGGACGAATCGTGATGAGATCGCGGGACGGATCATGATGAGGTCGCGGGACAGATCGTGATTGGATCGCGGGACGGATCGTGATGTGATCGCGGGACGCTCGGCGATTTGGATCGCGAAGATGTTCGACTACACCAACCGCGTTTCTTGACGCTTCTCGCTTAGCGATCTACAAGGGTATATAGATCCACTCTCCCTCTTGTAGATGCTCATCACCATGGATAGATCTGCGTGTGCATAGGATTTTTTTTGTTTCCCATGCAACGTTCTCCAACAGTGGTATCACAGCTAGGTCTATGTGTAGATGAGATCTCAAATAGAACACAAAAGGTTTGTGGGCGTTGATGCTTAGATTACTTCCTCCCTTTGTCCGATTTTGGTTTAGCGGTATTGTGAGATGAAGCGGCCCGGACCAACATTACTCGTACGCTTACGAGAGACCGGTTCCCTCGACCGCAACTTGTTGCGTAGATGGCTTGCGGGTGCCAGTTTCTCTCACTTTAGTTGGATCGAATTCGACGAAGGCGGTCCTTGAGAAGGTTGAAAAGCAAATTATGTATCACCGTTGTGGTTTATGCGTAGGTGAGAATGGTTCTTGCTAGATACCCGTAGCAGCCACGTAAAACATGCAACAACAATTAGAGGACGTCTAACTTGTTTTTGCAGGGTATGTTGTGATGTGATATGGCCAATTACATGATGTGATATATGTGATGTATGAGATGATCATGTGATGTATAGAATTTCACGACTTGCATGTCGATGAGTACGGCAACCGGCAGGAGCCATAGGGTTGTCTTTAATTATTGTGTGACCTGCGTGTCAATCATTAAGCGCTATGCAATGCTTTACTTTATCACTAAACGGTAGCAATAGTAGTAGAAGCATGCAGGGCGTGACAACCCCGATGGCGACACGTTGATGGAGATCAAGATGATGGAGATCATGGTGTCGTGCCGGTGAGGATGGAGATCATGCCGGTGCTTTCAAGATGGAGATCTAAAGCACAAGTTCATGGCCATATCATGTCACTTATGAATTGCATGTGATGTTAATCCTTTTATGCACCTTGTTTTGCTTAGTACGACGGTAGCATTATAAGGTGATCCCTCACTTGAATTTGAATATAAATTGTGTTCTCCCCGAGTGTGCACCGTTGCGAAAGTTCGTCGTGTTGAGACACCACGTGATGATCGGGTGTGATAGACTCTACGTTCACATACAACGGGTGCAAGCCAGTGTTGCACGCGCAGAACACTCGGGTTAAACTTGACGAGCCTAGCATGTACAGACATGGCCTCGGAACACAAGAGACCAAAAGGTCGAACATGAGTCATATAGTAGATATGATCAACATGATGATGTTCACCATTGTAACCACCTCAACTCACGTGATGATCGGACTTGAGTTGGTGAATTTGGATCATGTATCAGTCGGATGACCGGAGGGATGTCAATTTGAGTGGTAGTTCTTAAGTAATATGATTAATTGAACTCATTATCATGAACATAGTCAGTAGTGTCTTTGCAAATTATGTTGTAGATTACTTGCTCGCGCTGTAGCTCCCTTGTTTTTTTATATGTTCTTAGAGAAATAGAGTTGGAAAGATGATGGTAGCAATATTGCGGATTGGATCCGTGATCTGAGGATTGGCCTCGTTGCTACACAGAAGGCTTATGTCCTTAATGCACCGCTCGGTGCGCCAACCCCTTTAGCGTCGTTTGTAGATGTTGTGAACATCTGACAGGTACGTGCTGATGACTACTTGATAGTTTAGTGCGTCATGCATTACGGCTTAGAATTGAGGCTTCGAAACGTTTTGAACGTCATGGAACATATGAGATGTTCTAAGAGCTAAAATTAGGATCTCAGGCTCGTGCCCGTGTTGCGAGATATGAGATCTCCAACAAGATTCTTTGCCTGCAAGATGAACGAGAATAGCTCAATCGTTGAGCATGTGCTCAGATTGTCTGGGTGCTACAATTGCTTGAATCAAGTGGGAGTTCATCTTCCTGATAAGATAGTGATTGATATAGTTCTCCAAGTCACTTTCACTAAGCTACTAGAACTTGGTGATGAACTATAAAATGCCAGGGATAGAATTAATGATCCCTGAGCTTTTCGCGATGTTTGACACCGCGAAGGTAGAAATCGAGAAGGGGCGTCAAAGTGTTGATGGTTAGTGAAAACCACTAGTTTCGAGAAGGGCAAGAGCAAGGAGGGAAACTTCATGGATAGCAAGTTAGTTGCAGCTCCAGTGAAGCAACCCAAAGTCTAACCCAAACCCGAGACTAAGTGCTTCAATTATGAGGAGAACGGTCGCTGAAGCGGAACAACCCTAGATACTTGGTAGATAAGAAGGCTGGCAAAGTCGACAGAAGTATATTTGATATATGTGTTATTGATGTGTACCTTGCTAGTACTCCTAGTAGCACCTGGGTATTGGATACCGGTTCGGTTGCTAAATGTTAGTAACTCGAAGTGAAAGCTACGGAATAAACGGATACTAGCTAAGTGTGAGGTGACGATGTGTGTTGGAAATGTTTCCAAGGTTGATGTGATCAACATCGCACGCTCTCTCTACCTTCGAGATTATTGACGAACCTAAATAAATGTTATTTGGTGTTTTTTGCGTTGAGCATGAACGTGATTAGATCATGTTCATTGCAACACATTTATTCATTTAAGTTAGAGAATAATGGTTATTCTATTTACATGAATAATACCTTCAATGGTCATGCACCCAGTAAGAATGGTTTGTTGAAACTTGATCGTAGTAGTACACATGTTCATAACATTGATGCCAAAAAGATACAAAGTTAATAATGATAGTACCACATACTTTTGGCACTGCCGCTAAATGTCATATTGGTATAAAGCGCATGAAGAAACTCCATGCTGATGGATCTTTGGACTCATTCGATTTCGAATCGGTTGAGACATGCGAACCATGCCTCTTAGTCAAGATGACTAAAGACCCCGTTTTCTGTTTTGATGAAGCGGGCAAGTGATTTATTGGAAATGATACATGTTGATTTATGCAATCCAATGAGTCTTGTAGCGTGCGGTGGATATCATTGTTTTCTTACCTTCACTGATGATTTGAGTAGATATAGTGTATATTTACTTAATGAAACACAAGTCTGAATCGTTTGAAAGGTTCAAGCAAATTCAGAGTGAAGTTTAAGATCATCATGACAAGAAGATAAAAATGTTTGCGATATGATCGTGGAGGTGAATATCTGAGTTACGAATTTGGCATACAACTTTAGACAATGTGAAAGTTGTTTCATAACTCACGCCACCTGGAACACCATGGTGTGATGGTGTGTCCGAACGTCATAGTCGTGTTCCATTGGATATGGTGCGTGCTATGATGTCTATTATCGTTTTGTTACTATAATTTTTGGGTTATGCATTAGAGACAACTACATTCACTTTAAATAGGGCACCATCTAAATCCGTTGAGATGACACCGTGTGAACTATGGTTTGATAGAAACCTAAGCTGTCATTTCTTAATGTTTGGGGCTGCGACGCTTGTGTGGAAAATGTTTTCACCTAATGAGCTCGAACCCAAAGCGGACAAATGCATCTTCATAGAATACCCTTAAGAACAGTTGGGTGAACCTTCTATCTCAGATCCAAGCATAAAATGTTTGTTGCTAAAACTGGGTCCTTTCTCGAGAAAGGGTTTCTCTTGAGAGAATTGAGTGGGAGGAGGATAGAACTTGATGAGGTTGTTGAAACCTCTGCTTCAACTAGAAAGTAGCGCAGCACAGAAAGATGTTTCTATGAAGCCTACGTCAGTTGAAGAGGAAGTTAATGATGATGATCATGAAAGCTTCGGATCAAGTTACTATCGACCTACGAGGAAATTCGAGCTTGATGAGGTTATTGAACCTTTACTTCAACCAGAGAGTAGCGTAGCGCAGGAAGTTGTTTCTGTGAAGCCTACGTTAGTTGAAGAGGAAGATTAATGATGATGATCATGAAGCTTCCGATCAAGTTACTATTAAACCTCGTAGGGTGACAAGGATGTGTACTGATCCTGATCGGTACGACAACCCTGTCTTGGAGGTCATGTTGTTGGACAATGATGAACCTACGAACTATGGAGAAGCGATGATGGGCCCGGAAACCAACAAATGGTTAGAGGCCATGAAATCCGAGAAAGGATCCATGTATGAAAACCAAGTATAGACTTTGGTGGACTTGCTCGTTGGACGGCAGGTCCTTAAGTACAAATGGATCTTTAAAATGAAGACAGACGCTGATGGTAAATGTTACCATTTGTAAAGCTCGACTTGTTGCAAAGTAGTTTACAACAAGTTCAAAGAGTTGACTGCGATAAGACTTTCTCACTCGTAGCGATGCTAAAATCTATTGGAATTATGTTAGCAGTTGCTGCATTTTTCAATTATGAAATCTGGCAGATGGATGACAAAACATCATTTCCTTCCTTAAGGAAAGGTTGTATGAGATACAACCAGAAGGTTTTGTCAGTCCTAAGGATACTAAAAGGTGTGCGAGCTTCAGTGATTCTTCTATGAACTGAAGCAAGCATCTCGGAGTTGGAATATACACTTTGATGAGGTGATCAAAGTTTTTGAGTCTATACAAAGTTTACGAGAAACTTGTATTTGCAATAAAGTGAGTGGGAGCACTATAGAGTTTCCGATAAGTATATGTGGATGACATATTGCTATTCGGGAATGATGTAGAATTTCTGGAGAGCATAAACGGTTGTTTGAAAAGAGTTTTTCAAAGGAAGACCTAGATAAAACTACCTAATTGTTGAGCATCAAGATCTATAAAGATAGATCAAGATGTTTGATAAGACTTTCAATGAGTACATACCTTCACAAGATTTTGAAATAGTTCAAAATGGATTAGTCAGAGAGAAGTGTTCTCGCCTGCTTTGTAAGGTGTGAAGTTGAGTGAGACTCAAAGCTCGACCACGGCAGAAGAAAGAGAAAGGACGAATGTCGTCCCCTAGGCCTTAGCCATAGGCTCTGTATAGTATGCCATGATGTGTACCGCACCTGTCTGTGCCTTGCCATGAGTCTGTCAAGGGGTACAAGAGTGATCCAGGAGTGGATCAGTGGACAGCGGTCAAGATTATCCTTAGTGACTAAAAACTAAGGAGATGTTTCTCGATTATGGAGGTGATAAAGAGTTCATCGTAAAGAGTCACGTCGATGCAAGCTTTAACACCAATCCAGATGACTCGTAGTAGCAATCTGGATACGTATAGTGGAGCAGCCATTTGGAATAGTACCAAGTGTAGTGTGGTAGCGGTGTTTACGGTTTGACATAGAAATTTGCAAAGTACACACGGATCTGAATGTCGCAGACCCGTTGACTATAAAGACCTCTCTCACATGCAAAGCATGATCGAGCCCCAGAACTCATTGGGTGTTAGATTCATAACAATGCGAATCACATGGTGATGTGAACTAGATTATTGACTCTAGTGCAAGTGGGAGACTGTTGGAAATATGCCCTAGAGGCAATAATAAATAAGTTATTATCATATTTCCTTGTTCATGATAATCGTTTATTATCCATGCTATAAATTGTATTGATCGGAGACTTAGATGCATGTGTGGATACATAGACAAAACCATGTCCCTTAATAGACTAGCTCGTTGATCAAAGATGGTCAAGGTTTCCTAGCCATTGACATGTGATGTCATTTGATAACAGGATCACATCATTAGGAGAATGATGTGATGGACAAGACCCAAACTACAAACGTAGCATATGATCGTGTCAGTTTGTTGCTACTGTTTTCTGCATGTCAAAGTACGTGTTCCTATGACCATGAGATCATGCAACTCACTGACATCGGAGGAGTACTTTGTGTGTATCAAACGTCGCAACGTAACTGGGTGACTATAAAGGTGCTCTACAGGTATCTCCGAGGGTGTCTGTTGAGTTGGCATGGATCAAGACTGGGATTTGTTACTCCGTGTGACGGAGAGGTATCTCAGGGCCCACTCGGTAATACAACATCACAATAAGCCTTGCAAGCAATGTGACTAAGTGTTAGTCACGGGATCTTGTATTACGGAACTAGTAAAGAGACTTGCCGGTAACGAGGTTGAACTAGGTATGGAGATACCGACGATCGAATCTCGGGCAAGTAACATACCGAAGAACAAAGGGAACATCATACGGGATTAACTGAATCCTTGACATAGAGGTTCGACCGATAAAGATCTTGTAGAATATGTAGGAACCAATGTGGACATCCAGGTCCCGCCATTGGTTATTGACCGTAGAGGTGTCTCGGTCATGTCTACATAGTTCTCGAACCCGCAGGGTCTGCACACTTAAGGTTTGGTGACGTTTTGGTAGTATAGAGTTATGTATGGTGGTGACCGAAGGTTTTTCGGAGTCCCGGATGAGATCCCGGACGTCACGAGGAGCTCCGGAATGGTCCGGAGGTAAAGATTCATATATAGGAAGTTCTATTTTGGTCGCCGGAAAAGTTTCGGGCTCATCGGTAGTGTACCGGCAGTGCCGGTAGTGTACCGGGAGACCACCGGGAGGGGTATTTCGACCCAAGAGGCTTCATGGGATGTGGGAGAGTAAATACTAGCCTTTTGTGGGCTGGTGGAAGTCCCACACAAGGCCCATGCGACTGGGAGAAAAAGCCCAAAGGGAAAAAGGTGGAAAAAGGCCAAAAAAAGGAGGAATCCTAGTCCTACTAGGATTGGAGGAGGAGTCCTCCTCTCCTCCCCACTTTGGTCGACCCAAGGGCTGGATTTTTGGCAGCCAAGACTCCTCCTCCTCTCCTCCTATATATACTAGAGGATTTTAGGGTTTTGGCACAAAATTTTCAGCCACGTGCTACCCGTTCCTCTAGTGTATAGTTTCTCCTCTAGATCGGTTTTCTACAATGCTTAGGCGAAGCCCTGCCGGAATAGCTCCACCACCATCGCCGCAGCGTCGTCACGCTGCCGGTGAACTCTTCTCCCTCTCCACTTCCTCTTGCTGGATCAAGACGCTGGAGATCGTCATCAAGCTGCACGTGTGCTGAACGCAGAGGTGTCGTCCGTTCGGCGCTAGATCGGAAGGACCGTGAACAAGACCGCGAGACAGTTCGTGATGAGTTCATGGGACGGATCGTGATGAGATCGCGGGACGGGTCGTGATGAGTTCGCGGGACGAATCGTGATTGGATCGCGGGACGGATCGTGATGTGATCGCGGGACGCTCGGCGATTTGGATCGCGAAGATGTTCGACTACACCAACCACGTTTCTTAACGCTTCCCGCTTAGCGATCTACAAGGGTATGTAGATCCACTCTCCCTCTCGTAGATGCTCATCACCATGGATAGATCTGCGTGTGCGTAAGAATTTTTTTGTTTCCCATGCGACGTTCTCCAACATTAAGTTCATGGAGAAACGGAGTAATGCAATAAAACGATGACATGATGCAGACAAGATCTATCTATGTAGAGATAGACCCCATCGTTTTATCCTTAGTAGCAACGATACATACGTGTCGTTTCCCTTTCTATCACTGGGATCAAGCACCGTAAGATCGAACCCACTACAAAGCACCTCTTCTCATTGCAAGATAAATAGATCAAGTTGGCCAAACAAGACCGAAATATCGGAGAAGAAATACGAGGCTACAAGCAATCATTCATATAGGAGATCAAAGAAACTCAAATAACTTCCATGGATATAAAAAGATAGATCTGATCATAAACTCAAAGTTCATCGATCCCAACAAACACACCGCAAAAGAGTTACATCATATGGATCTCCAAGAGACCATTGTATTGAGAATTCAGCGAGAGAGAGAAAGCTATCTAGCTACTAACTACGGACCCGAAGGTCTACAAAGAACTACTCACGCATCATCGGAGAGGCACCAGTGGAGGTGGTGAACCCCGTTCGAGATGGTGTCTAGATTGGATCTGGTGGTTCTGGACTCTGCGACGGCTGGATGAATATTTCGTCTGTCTCCTTAGGGTTTCTGGAATATTGGGGTATTTATAGAGCAAAGAGGCGGTCCGGGGGGCACCCGAGGTGGGCACAACCCACCAGGGCGCGCCTGGGCCTCCTGGCGCGTCCTGGTGGATTGTGCCCCCCTCAGGGCACCCCCCAGGCGCAGCCAGGGCCCGCTACTGGCCCATAAAAATCATCATGAAGTTTCGTGGCATTTGGACTTCATCTGGTATTGATTTTCTGCGATGTAAAAAACATATAAAAAACACCAACTGACACTTGGCACTATGTCAATTGGTTAGTACCAAAAATTGATATAAAATGCTTATAAAGTGATTATGAAACATGCAAAAATGATAACATAACAGCATGGAACAATCAAAAATTATAGATACGTTGGAGACGTATCAGTCACCGCCGAGGACATTGCCCTGGCAGTCGGAGGTCAAGATCACTTCGGCCACTAAGTTATCCTCCGGGACGATGAGTACCTCAAGGTGAGCCACGGCCGAATTCACCACGCAGGACGCTGTTTTCCTTCAGTCTCATCGTCTTGCCTTTCTTTGCATGCTGCAGCAATCGTGGAGCTGTGGACGCAGTCCAGGTCGCTGTCAAATTCAAGTTCAAGAGGCTTTGGTGTCGGGCTACAGGTTCGGTTGTTTTTTGGGAGAAAACTTTGTTTGTTTCGTATATAGGTGATGCGGGTGAGCTGATTTAGTCCTTTACATCTTGGTCTGTGCAGAATTGGAGCCTTTGAAGGATTTGAATGAAGCATATATGTATGGATGTTACGGTTCATCTTAGGTGAGTGCGAATTTGTAGCATCTCTCTCAAGTCAATTTGGTAGAAGCCTTTGGATATCAGGTGGCGGCTATGGCGCCGCTCGCAGATACGCCGGCGCCGTCGTCCGACCTTAGCCTCTGAGTGCTTTTGCTCGGCGGCGTGACAGTACGGGCTGCCTGCTCCGCGCCCACGCCATTGGCCAGCTAGGGATGCCGTCCTCCCCGTGCTCCAACCCTAACCATAGTGTTGCTCCTACTGGTCAATGTATGCGGCCGAGCTCGAGCGTCTCATTCTCCGATGGCTCCTGTGCGTGCTGCCACTAGGTGAGGTGGTTGTTCAGCTGTCATGGTTTATTTGCTCGGTTACTTTCGGTTTGATCAGTGTCTCGTGGGATTTTGTTGCATGTTCTGAAGAGCCACTGTTTGTTCCGTTCGTCAAGGCTTCGACCGTCCTGCCAACTGCTACTGCGTCGAGATGTTGCAAGGCTTCTATTCTGTGAGCTCTTCTCTTTTCCTTCCTATCCAGCAGTCAAATATATGTGGATTGGTCGTTATGTGCTACTTCAGTAGTTTCCTAGATGCGTTGGCTGCTCGTATCCAGCTAATGCTTTTTTGGATGCATTAGCTGCTCGAGTTTGGATATGGTCAGATTCATTTGGTGGATTAGGAGATCTACTTGGATCCTTGGTATTTTTGGTGGCTTCCTGAGTTTGGCTTCTTTTCATGGCTTTATGGTTCTAGCATCTTCGATCATCGTTTTTTGGTTTGTGTGAACTATATGAAAATACGGAAGCGTGTATGTATGAACTATATGTTAGACAGGTAAAATGCAATGCAGATACCCATTAGTGATTTAGCACTATGTTTTTCTCTTTGATAGGTTGTGTTTGATGAAATTTATTTGTGATATTCATCGTTGGGACTCGAGATTTCCTCTTTAGTTCCAGTTTTGAACTGATAATGCGACTTGGTTTTCATTTATTTACTCTGAAAAAAACTATATCCGCCCCTTGAGGAAATAAATTAGATGGATTTATTTTATTGTTGTTTGAGTTTGGTTTGTAAAAGTTTTTTTGAGCTATGGGTGTTGATGGCTTCTATGAAAGCAGATAACATGAAATGTTGCATTTTCATGTCCTGTCAATATGGTCAGTTCATTTGACATGCCGTATTGGCGTTTGATTATGGAGTAAATCGTCTATGATTTCTTAGGGCTATCTAATATTTAGGTCACAAGTGATGTGTTCCTGTTTTTTTGTTTTGTGTCGCACTGAAAACTAATCAGCCTGACCAGGAAGACGTCGAGACGAGCTGGGTTACCACTCCTTCCACGGCCATGCCAGATCCTCTACTGCATTCTTATGCGTGTTTCTGTCAGATCCTCTACGGGCTTGTGTTATGACTGGTACTATGTACCAAAGGAGGAGGCCCAATGGGCCGGATTAGTTGGATTAGTTACGGGCTTAGCCCAAGTTATTTTAGTTATCTTAGTTTTCAAGTTATCTTAGTCAGCCATGAGATTATATAAACCGATGCAATATAGTCATAACTCTATTGCTCGGCTCTCAAAGGAGCCAGAACCCTAGCCGCGCCGCCGCTTTCCATCGCCGCCGCCTTCCTCTCGCGCGCAACGGTGCCCCGCCGCCGGCAGCCGCGCTCCAGCTCTCGCCTACCCCGCTTCATCCCCTACAACCTCCGTCCTAGACCTGGTAGAACCCTAGCCGTTCCTACCAATTTGGTATCTAGAGACTCCGGGCCGATCATGTTGTCATCGCCACCCACCACCACCATCCCGACCGCCACCAACCTCTCGGTCGTCACCATCGCCCCGCTGTAGGACACCTCCACCGCGCTGCTGGGTACGACGGCCGCCCCCGTCGCGACGGCTACCACTGCCGCCCCGGGCCGTGTCGTCTATACCCCGGAGGAGGTCACTGGGGCCCTAAGCGACCTTGCCATCGCGGTCCAGGGGATCCGCTAGTATCTGGCCGGCCCCTACGGTCCGGCACCGACGATGATGTCAGACCCCGCCACCGGGTTGCCGCTGCTTCCCTAGCCATAGCCACCACCGCTGGGCCCCACGATTGCCGGGCCACTTCATCTTTCCCCACCTGCCACCACTCCGCCTTGGTCGCCCTGGCCGACCCAGGCGCTTGCGGCAGCCACCGCCTCGGCTGCCTCCCTCCAGCCGCCGTTGCAGTTGCTGGGGCTGCCGTCGTTCAGCTCCGGGCCGCCTTCCACCCAACCAATAGGCGTCCCGATCCAGCAGGTCCGGTTCCCGCCCTCACCGTCTCCACTTCCGGCCTGGTTGGCCAGCTCCGTTCCACCACCGGTCTACACGATGGCGTTGGAGCAACCGGCGGCCGTCGTGCGGTTCGGGGGCCCCTCAAGCCCCGCGGGCCCCTACGCCAGCCGTGACGGGCCGCCTTTCCATGGGGGACCCCCGGTGGCCGCCGACCCGGCGCCGTCACCCTTGCTGCTCCGCACTGCCGAGCCGTACGGACACGACGGTCCTACTCAGCCACCGCCACGCTTCGCCAAGATAGACTTCGCCACCTACGATGGTACAGAGGACCCCCTCAACTGGCTCAATCAGTGTGAGCAGTTCTTCCGGGGGCAACGCACGCTCGCGTTGGACCGCACTTGGCTCGCCTCATATCACCTTCGAGGCACCGCCTAGACGTGGTGTTACACCCTCGAGCAGGACGAGGGCGGCATGCCCTCATGGGAACGCTTCCGCGAGCTCTGCCTCCTTCGCTTCGGACCTCCGATACAAGGGAGCCGGCTGGCGGAGCTCGGCCGCCTGCCCTTCACCTCCACGGTACAGGACTTTGCTGACCAGTTCCAGGCCCTGGCGTGCCATGCACCCGGCGTAACAGCTCAGCAGCGGGCCGAGCTCTTCGTCAGTGGCCTGTCGGATCACATCCGCGTGGACGTGGAGCTTCGGGGGCCCCAGGACCTCCAGACAGCCATGTACTACGCCCACGCCTTTGAGTGCCGCACGCAAGCCTTACAGCAGGCGGCGCCGGCTCGGAGTGGCCGACAGCCGGCCAGGGCTCCCCAGACTATGGCTGTGCCGGGCCACCCACCCCCGGTGCCTCCCGTGACTACCACTTCGGCCTCGACGCGGCCCTTCCGCCATCTCTCCTCGGCCGAGCAGCTCGAGCGCCGTTGCCAGGGGTTGTGCTTTGACTGCGACGAGACCTACGTGTCGGGCCACGTCTGCCCGCGCCTCTTCTACTTGGAAGCGGCCGACTACATCGAGGAGGACACGCCCGCCGACGAGCTGGGCAACTTGCCCGCACCAGCTGCTGCGAAGGTCGCTCCAGCACTGGCAACAACTCTCATGGTCTCCCTCCATGCCCTCGCGGGTATATGAGTAGAGAAGACTATGCTCCTACCGGTGATGTTCCACGGCGAGCGCCTCCTAGCCTTACTGGATAAGGGCTCCACACATAACTTCATGCCTGAGTCAACCATGCACCGCTTGGCACTTCAGCCGACGGACGGAGAGCAGCTGCGGGTCACCATGGCTAACGGCGACCGTCTCCGATGTCATGAGCTTGCACGGGATGTTCCCATCACCATCGGCGACGAACACTTCACCATCACATGCGCGCGGCATCAACTTGGGCTGCTTCGACTTCATCCTCAGCGTCGACTTCTTGCGGACCCTAGGTCCCATTCTCTGGGACTTCGACACCATGTCAATGACCTTCTGGCGCCTGGGTCGCCGTGTCCGGTGTGAGGGCGTGGGTGGCGCCCCACCAACGACACCACAGCCGTAGCTGGTCGCGACTGCTGCCGAGGTCGAGCACCCTCTGTTGGATCATCTCCTGCAACAGTACAACGACCTCTTTGACGAGCCTCAGAGACTGCCGTCGGCCCGGGTGTATGATCACCGCATCCATCTCCTGCCAGGCATGGCACCGGTGGCGGTGCGTCCCTATCGCTACCCCGAGCTGCAGAAGGACGAGCTGGAGCGGCAGTGCGTGCTCATGCTAGGCTTGGGCATCATCCGGATCTCCACTTCACCGCTTTCGGCGCCGGTCCTCCTCGTTCGCAAGACGGACGACTCGTGGCGCTTCTACATCGACTACCGCGCCCTTAACGCCCAGACGCTCAAAGACAAATTTCCCATTCCGATCGTCGACGAGCTCCTGGACGAGCTACATGGGGCGTGTTTCTTCATCAAGCTCGACCTCCCTTCGGGCTACCACCAGGTACGGATGCACCCGAACGATGTCGCGAAGACGGCATTTCGGACTCATCACGACCACTTCGAGTTCTTGGTGATGCCTTTTGGCCTCTCCAACGCCCCGACGACTTTTCAGGCCTTGATGAATGATGTCCTCCAGCCCTACCTGCGTCGGTTTGTGCTCGTATTCTTTGATGACATTCTTATCTACAGCCGGACATGGGCGGAACATCTTCAGCACCTTGCCATCATCTTCAACGAGCTTCGAGCGCACCATCTTCATCTTAAGTGCTCGAAGTGCTCGTTCGGAATGCCTTCAGTCACCTACCTCGGCCACGTCATCTCGCCCGAGGGTGTTGCTATGGACGCCGACAAGGTGACGGCCGTTGCGACCTGGCCAACGCTGCACTCCCCACGGGCTCTCCGTGGCTTCTTGGGCCTCGCAATCTACTACCGGAAATTTATCCAAGAATTTGGCCTCATCGCGTCCCCCTCACGCGCCTGCTCCGACGCGATGCCTTCGCCTGGGATGCAGAGGCCACGGAGGCGTTCAAGGCCCTCAAACGGGCCCTCACAATGGGTCCCGTCCTTCAGATGCCCGACTTCGACCGGTTGTTCATGGTCGACTGCGACGCCTCCGGCGTGGGGTTCGACGCCGTCCTTCATTAGGGCGACGGGCCACTCGCGTTCTTCAGCAGGCATTTCGCCGCGCGCCATCACAAGCTCGCGGCCTATGAGAGGGAGCTCATTGGTTTGGTGCAGGTCGTGCACCACTAGCGGCCATATCTTTGGGGACGGTCATTCCGGATTCGCACGAATCATTGCAGCCTCAAGTTCTTATTAGACCAGAGGCTGTCTACCGTGCCGCAACACCAGTGGATTAACAAGCTCTTTAGCATTGATTTCACCGTCGAGTATCGTTCGGGCCGCCTTAACACCGTGGCCGACGCCCTGTCCCACCGCGACGACCATGATACTGACACCGACGACTCCGATGGGGCGGCCCTCAGCATCCGCTCAGGGCTCTCGTTCTCCCTCTTCGACGATATTCGTCGGGCCACCATGGACGCGCCTGACGTGTAGCTCCTTTGGCAGCGCCTTGATGCTGGCAACCTGGGGGAGCCGTGGCGTTTGGCGGATGGCCTGCTCTTGCATGGGCGACGCCTCTTCGTGTCGGATCACGGTGACCTCCATCATCAGGTGTTGCGGCTGGCCCACTCAGCAGGCCACGAGGATGTGCAGAAGACCCTCCACTGTCTTCGCACCGACTTCTACATCCCCGGCGACGGGACCTGGTTCGGGACTGGGTGCGGTCTTGTGTGATGTGCCAGCGTAACAAGACGAAGACACTACGGTCGGCAGGGCTGCTACAGCCCTTGGAGGTGCCCTCTCAGGTCTGGGCCGATATCTCCATGGACTTCATCGAGGGCCTCCCCAAGGTGGGTGGCAAGTCCATCATCCTCACGGTGGTCGATCGCTTCTCCAAGTACGCCCACTTCATCGCGCTTGGCCATCATTACACCATTGCCTCCATGGCCCGAGCCTTCTTCAATGGCATCGTTCGCCTACACGGGTTTTCCTCGTCGATCGTCAGCGACCGGGACCCGGTGTCATGGGGCATGTCTGGCGCGATCTCTTCAGGATGGACGGGCGTGAAGCTCCAATTGAGCACGGCGTTCCATCCTCAGACGGACGACCAATCCGAGGTGGTCAACAAGGTGATTGCCATGTATTTGCGTTGTGTTACAAGTGATCATCCTCGTGCTTGGGTGGATTGGCTTGCGTGAGTGGAGTACTGCTACAACACCTCTTATCACTCCGCCTGCGCGCCACGCCGTTCGAGGTGGTCTATGGCCGACCGTCCCCGACCATCCTGCCGGTTGATCAGGACATGGCTAGGACGGAGGCGGCGGGTGACCTTCTTCGCAGCCGTGACAAGATGCTTGCTGAGGTGCGCCAACGCCTCGTTCAGGCCTAGCAGTTGGCCAAACACTACTATGACGGCCACCACCGCGATGCAGAGTTCGCGGTGGGCGACTAGGTGTGGCTACGTCTCCTTCACCGTTCTACACAGTCCCCTGACCGGCGCGCGAAGCGCAAGCTCGGCCTGCGCTACGCCGGGCCATTTTCCGTGTTGGAGCGCATTGGAAAGGTGGCCTACCGCCTTCAGCTTCCGGCCGGTGCTCGTATCCACGACGTCTTTCATGTGGGACTCCTGAAACCTTTCCGTGGATATCTTATGTTGTCCGCTTCCTCCGAGGTTTTTTACGTGTTTTTCGGGTTTTAGATGAGTTGATTTTTTTAATCTTTTGTGAAGCACAATTATACTTCTAAAAAATTAAATTAAATCCGTGCTTTCACAAGAAGCACTACCTGTGCTTCCAAGAAGCATAGATTTTCTTGCAAAAAGGCATAAAATGTGCTTCTAAATTAGGAGAAAACCACACTCGTGCTTTTGGCCTTCTTCTTTTCCTTCTATTATTCTATTGATTGCCGTTGTTTCGAGATTTTGTTTTTGTTTCTTCTGAATAAAGTTTGATAAGATTTATTAACATGAATTCTAGTTTCAAATCTCGACGCGAGAAATTCAACAATGAAAACCGTTTGGTATTTGGACACATGGTTCAAGAGATTTGAATAAACAAATCTACAAAAAGCTGAAAAAACTTCTAGGTTTCGACAAGTGATGCATATGCAATGCTCACTTGTCAGCGTCTAAGAAGCTGTGTAGTGAAGGGTAAACTAGTTTTTTTTAGGCAAAGTGAAGGGGTAAACTAGTTTTTTTAGTACATTTTTCTTGAGATCTTTTTTGAGTACATGAAGGGGTAAACTAGTGATTTCGCAAGCCCTGGCCTTGGAGACCGGCCTTGTTCCGTGGTGGGCCGAAGTGCCGCCCGGCCTTTTTATCGCGTGCCGTCGTCCCAGGCCGAAAATCCATGCCAGTGAGCCGGCCCGCAAGGCACGGCCCATATGGCCAGCTTTAGCTCAGCACAGCAGGAGCGCCGGCGTCCCAGGAGCAAAACCCTCGCCCCCTCCCTCCCCATTCGCCTGAGCTCTCCTGCTGCTCTGCACTTCCCTCCCTCCGACCGGAATCCACTCTCGCCGGTGAACCCCCCCACCATGGACGACATCAGCTCGAGGTACGAGATCCCGCGGACGGCCGAGTTCCTACAGGGCCGCGCCTACACCAGGGTCGCCCTCCAGGTAATTCCCCCCCCCCCCCCCCCTTCTTTCTCCTGAGCTTAATCTGGTGCTTTAGCTGTAAAAAAGCCACCTTCTTTGATTCCGACGCCTTCTCCTTGGTTACCTGTCTCGGCTTCATGGCGCCTTAGTTCCCGGACGAGCTGCTCAAGGACGCGGCGGCGGTGGCGCGGGCGCTGCGGGCGGAGCTCGGCGGCGGGACCAAGCTGTTCGTGATGGCCGACACCGCGTACAACTCGTGCTGCGTCGACGAGGTGGGGGCGTCCAACATCGACGCCCAGTGCGTCGTCCACTACGGCCACTCCTGCATGAGCCCGTGAGCCCTTCTCTGCCCCCCTCACCGTTCCTCAGTTGTTGCGCCCCGTTTTAATCTGAATGGAGAAGTTACCAAGGAGTACGCTTTCTGGTGGCTTTTAGGGGCATTAATAATTTCTAGGCAATCATTTCAGAGATGGTATTACTAGCAAAGGCATTGTCAGCTCTGAATTTAGTAGGAACTTGTTGATAGTTCATAGAAGGTGTTCCCCATTTTAGATTCAGTCATGATGTCAGTAGGAAATTCTTATCATATAAATATTTCCTGTTTATTTGTTTATACGATTGTAACATACAACAAATTCCTATCATTATGATGATTGTTCGTTAGAAGCCATTACCTTTTAGTTTCACATATCAAAACTGTGTGCTGACAGAACAAATCTATATGCAGAACATCGAATTTGCCAGCTTTCTTTGTATTAGGGAAAGCACCATTGGACGTCAGTTCGTGTTGCCGCTCATTGCTGGATTGCTTGAGAGAAAGCAATAAACCCGTCCTTGTATGGTTCAAACTATTTCTTATGCTAAAAATTGTGCTTTAGTTTATGGAATAAGCATAATATGTTTGTTTGTTATTGAATTCTCAGTTCTGGAGTTCACACAATTTTTCTAAACTACATTACAAATCAACATACTGAAAACGGTTGCCGCTCGTTGCTAAATTGCTCGAGAGAAACCAGTAAACCACTTGTATGCCTCAAACTATTTCTTATGCTGAAAGTTGTGCTTCGGTTTATGGAATAAGCATCAATTTGGTCCTTACCGTTGAATTCTGGAGTTCACATTTTTTCTGAACTACATAACATCATCATACTGAAAATGTTAGCCTTTCCTACAGAAGTAAAATCACCCTTTCTAAGTATATTAAATAAAATAATAAGTTAGAAAAAATGGCATTGTCGGATGTAGGCATTTTCTTTCTATGTTTAAATATCTCTTATTTCAAATGTAATATCAAATTAGGCCATATCCTTCGCAAGGAAGTACACAAAATTGATTTAGGTGATTTTTTTGCGGGGTAAATTGATTTAGGTCATGACTCTAAATTAGCTGTGGTCATTCTGTTGTGTTGCCTTTAATGGCTACATCTGCATGAAATTACCCTGTTTCTGGTAATAATTATGTAATGCCTACATATGGTTTAATTTATCTGCTAACTATTTATTTCGGTCGCTGCATGTTTCCATCATTGTTACTATTTGCTGATTCAGTTTGTCGAGCTATCAATTGTTATATTCACCACTTATACTTGTAATAGTATTTTGCTGATCTGACTTATTAAATAGGTGTTATGTGGGTTAGAGTATGCACATGCTTTGGACGATCTTAAAAGAGCCACTGTGGAATTATGCAAATCGGATTGTCAAAATTCCAAAATCCATTATGCAGAAGTTCTGTGTTCAGAAATGAGTCCGTCATCAAGTCCTACTGCAGAAGAGCAATGTTCTCAATCCAATGGAAGCACTCGTAATGATGGTTTGCCTTTACACAATGATGATTTGGCAACACTTGTGAACAGTTGCTGTAATGTGGAAGGGTCCACGCGCAAGTATAATCTTGGAGGCCTTACATGGCGCATATCCACCGATGAGAAAATGGATGACTATTTGTTATATTGGATTGGACAAGATAACTCTGCTTTTGCCAACGTTGCACTTACTTTCAATAAATGTGATATAGGTCTGTTTCCCTCTTCCTATTTTATGGCTAGTTGGAGAATTACTTCAATTCCTGCAAATCATGTTTTGCCTAATTTTCTAGTTTGGCCTATAATATATCAACATACAATCCAGTTTGCTTCTCTTGACATATGTGTAAACAGTTATATGACAATATGAAAACTACAGTATGGGGACTTGGAGAGCATGCTAGTTTGACCTTTAGGACATGTATTAATGACTTGTGCTAAATTATTTGTATTGTTGACATATAGTAGCCACTGGGTTACTGCGTTTTATTAGGCTACTCATAGTGGGAAGTATCATATACTAGTATCATGCATATGATACTAGTGTATGATACTACCTACATAGTGCAAAGTATCATAGAGTAGTATCATATATGACCTTATTTATTGATATGCATGACACAAAGTAGTATAACATGTAACATGATACGGTATGTACCTATGTTACTCTAACCCTCTCTCTCATCTTTAATTCTCTGCCACGTCAGCATGTTTACTATTCCCGAGTGCATGATACTTACCTAAGATACCACCACTACGGCCAGCCTTATGGGCCTGGCACCCTGGCATGCAGTACATGGGTACGCTATCATGTGGTAGCATTAATTCGAGCATCCTTTATTTAATGTTTGCTCCCAAGAGAAAAGATCTTTCTAATGAAATGAATTTTAATATTAATGAAACGTTTGTATGCAGTTAGATACGACACAGTAGCAAATCAATTCTCAAGGGATGTCTCTCATCTGATGAAAATACTTAGGCGCAGGTACATTTTTGTGCTGCATATGTATGCTATTATTTTCCTTTGAAATGCATGTACACATTATCTGTGTAGTATTAATAGTAATACATACTGTTTGTAGATATTACCTTGTGGAGAAGGCAAAGGATGCAAATATTGTTGGCATTTTGGTGGGAACTCTAGGCGTTGGTATGTACATTGTTACCTTCAATACTGAAAATAGTTATGCCAATGTTAGGTTGGTGAGCATGGAATTCTAAGCTAGCCTGGGTTTGGTTCTGCAATGTGGTATTGGGGAACTGTTTGAATTAGACTTCTGATTTTAGCACCGCTTTCCTCAGTTTCAGGGTAAACATGCCATATGTGAGCATCAAATAACTTGTGCATGTGGGTTGATTTGGTTTGATCTAGTCCGGTCTGATAGGTTCAGACCAAGGCTTATTGACTGGTTTGAAGCATTTCAGAACGGCACATATGCATGATTTTCTGAATTTCTTCGGTGTTTTGACCGGATCAGGCCCTGATTATGTTTTTTCTTCCAGTTAAACTTTCTGTTTTTTCATGATTAGAGATTCATTCCCTGAACTTGACTACAACTATTCCCTTAGCATATGATATTTACGCTTATCACTTTGGTACTGTTGTGGACATATAATTGCGGTTGTGGTTCGGTGGCACATTGATTGTTGATGCAGCTGGTTACCTTGACATAATCGAGCAAATGAAAAATCTGATCAAAGCTGCTGGAAAGAAATCTTATACACTGGTCATGGGGCGGCCTAATTCTGCCAAGCTTGCCAATTTTCCTGAGGTGCTAGTGAATGCTAATTGTTTGTTCTGCTTCTCATCTGTAGATTAACTGACAGATTTTTTCTGTGGCAGTGTGAAGTTTTTGTGTATGTTTCTTGTGCCCAAACTGCTTTACTGGATAGCAAAGAATTTTTAGCCCCAGTTATCACACCATTTGAAGCTGTATTAGCTTTTAGCAGGTACATGTCATTATTGACACCAGTATACGTGTGGCATTAAGTTTGAAGAATATCTTCTTTATCATCATTATTGGATCTGTGACACATTTTCAGAGGAAGAGAATGGACTGGAGAGTATCTCTTGGATTTCAAGGATTTGATCAGTTCAGAGAAACCAGAAGTTGCAAGCAAGAGTGAAGAAGCACGTTTCTCTTTTATCAAAGGTGGCTATGTGGAAGATGATGTTCCTCAAGGTATTATGCACTTGAATCTATAATCTGTCACTGTGCACTAGGTCTTTTAGCTATTGAAGTTCCTGCGACATTAGTGTGTTTACCTATTGACTTCCATCTTTCATGTGGAACCTTACAGAGAAGTCCATGTATGTTAGTAGTCCTAGTCTCGCAATTCATGCGTTTTTTCTCATTCTAAATCATACATGTTTTCCCACCATTTGGCCCCACAGAAAATGAGGAGCATTCAGAAACATCACTTGCACTGGCCGAGCTAACGGAGAAAGCCCTAAGCACCCAAAACCAAAATAGCGATGCAGTTCTTTACCAAGGAGGCGCAAAGTCTGCGATCGAATACCTCAAGGCCCGGTCCTACCGCGGTATGACTGGAGAATACGAGGGTCCAGCGCCAGACTCGGTCTTGATAGGCAGGACAGGGAGGGCTGCTGGTTACTCGGATGAGAAAACGAAGAGCCCACAATGAATGAATGCTGCGTGCGTTTGCATACCGGACAGTTTTGTGCAGAAAAAAAGCCTTTTGGTTGGTTTTAGTGGGGAATGCTACACTTTTGGACGGCGTTTTGCTGGCTCAGGGCCTGGTTTGGCTGTCCTTTGGGTTTTGTATACTAGACTAGAAACTGCTGTATTCACAGGGTCAGTTTTGTTGTGAGCATGTGAAGAAACACTTGTCCCTCTGCGGAAATCTGTGTAATACTGTGGCACTTTGCCAAATTAAGTAGATTTTGGTGCCGGTGGTATATTATCCTATACCCCGTGTAACCATTTTTTTGCGTGCACGGTAACCGAGAGTGATGCCTGCAGGGGAAATATATGATTTTATTCAAAGAAACAGAGGTGTTATCTGCAAGATATATTGGGAATATGCATCAAGGGGCACTGGAGTGGAGTTTGCAGACCCAAGCCAAACAGAGAGAATATGAATATCCTTTTTGAATTGCATTTTCACGAGTCCAGACTAGGATTGATGTTGTGAAAAAACTTGGTGTTTCATGCAGCCACCTTGAAGAGTTGTGTGAAGAAGGGCGTGTGAAAGAAGATCAAGGTGATGGGATAGGAGCTCCAGCCCAGTGTAATATACTTGCAGGTATCATTGGGCAGTTTCTCCTGGTGCTCACAGCTCTGTAGGTTCGGCCAGAGGTCCTGTGGCTCAACAACAATGGTCTGGATGGCCAAATCCCCGCGGATCTCCCTCCCAGCTTCCAGCAGCTGCATCTTTCAACTATTGACATTGGTGGAACCATCCCTCCTTCCATTGCCAATGTCACAACACCAATGAAGCTCAGCTGCGCGTTTAATCGTATCGAAGGCAGCATCCCTGATGAGCTTGCAGAGTTGGGCCGGCTGGAGATTCTTTATCTGGGTAGCAATCTGTTGGCAGGCAAGTTTAGACCGGCCATCCTCAATCTTTCTAGTCTCATCGGCCTCGGGCTTAACACGAATATGTTAAGTGGCGAGGTACCTCCCGACATCGGTAACTCTCTGCCTAATCTCTAGATACTTTCGTTAGCCCAGAACTTCTTTCATGGGAAAATCCCGAGTTCATTCGTAAATGCATCTAGTCTGCGTGTCTTTGATATATCGACGAATAATTTTACCGGGGTTGAGCCTAGCTCCATTGGTAGACTCTCCAAACTTGTCAAGTTAAATATTGAGATGAATAAGCTCCAAGCACGCAACAAGCAAGAATGGGACTTTGTGAGTAGCTTAGCAAATTGCACTGAGCTACAGGGTCTCTCATTAGCAAGTAATTTTCTAGAAGGTCAGGTGCCAAATTCATTGGGTAACCTTTCCATTCATCTTCAATATCATTTTTGGGACAAAATGGGTTGGCAGGGAGCTTTCCTTCCGGTATAGCAAACCTTCCCAACCTGATCATTTTAGGATTGGACTACAACCGATTTACAGGTGTGGTACCACACTGTCTCGGAGCTTTCAAAAATTTGCAGAAATTGAGCTTATCCACCAACATGTTCTCAGTCAACATTCCTTCCTCCCTTTCCAATTCATCCCAATCAATAGAACTCCTTCTAGACACAAACCAATTCATTGGGCACATACCAACAAGCTTGGGGAACCTTCAATTGCTTGCAAACACTGAGAGTTTCCAATAATAATCTTCATGGTAGGGTGCCAGATGGGATCTTCGGCATTCCAACAATAAGGGAAATTGGATTGTCATCCAACAACCTTCACGAACAACTTCCTGTAGAATTGGGCAGTGCCAAGCAGCTCGTGATTCTGTTCTTTCAGCCAACAAGTTACCTGGAGATATTCCAAGCACTATGGGTGCTTGCAAGAGTTTGGAAGACATTGAGTTGGACACTAATATTTTCAATGGCAACATCCTCACTTCATTTGGCAACCTATTTGGCCTAAAAGTCCTCAACTTATCTTACAATAACTTAACCGGATCAGTACCAACGTCTCTAGGGAACATTCAGCTTCTTGAGCAAATAGATCTGTTGTTCAACCATCTTGAGGGCAAGGTTCCAATTCATGGAATATTCAAGAAAGCAACGGCCACACATATTGATGGAAATCAGGGACTTTATGGTGGGGCAGCGGATTTACACCTGCCTGCATGTTCTGTTACGTCTTCTAATTTATCTAAACACAGGCTACCTGTAATACTCAAAGTAGCAACCCCACTTGCTTGCATGCTTTCAGTTCTTTCTACGGTGATCTTTATATTACTTTGGCAGAGAAAAAACCATTTGACAAGATCTCTGTCTTAGCTCTCATTTGATGGCAAATTTCCCAAAGTTTCTTACAAGGATCTTGCTAGAGCAACTGATGGATTCTCGGTATCCAATTTGATTGGCACGGGAAGATACAGTTCAGTATATAGAAGGAAGATAATTCAAGAAAAAGAATGTGGTTGCCGTGAAGGTATTTTGCTTGAGATAAGGGGAGCACAATGGAGCTTCATTGCAGAGTGCAGTGCGTTGAGAAATGTGCGACACCACAATCTAGTCCGTATTTTAACAACATGCTCTAGCATTGATTCTAGCGGAAATGGTTTCAAGGCGCTAGTGTATGCGTTCATGCCAGGAGGGGACTTGCTTAACTTTCTATACCCAACGGAAGACAGTGGCAACTCTTCAAAACGGAGCTACCTTTCACTTGCTCAAAGGTTAAGCATTGTGGTTGACGTAGCAGATGCAATGGCGTACCTACACCAGAAGCACCATAGAAGTATTGTTCATTGTGATCTCAAACCTAGCAACATTCTTCTGGACAATGACATGGTAGCTCATGTTGGAGACTTTGGACTTGCAAGGTTGCAAGTCTATCCCGTGTCATCATCCTTTGGTGACTCGACATCGGTCTCTTTGGTTGCAATCAGGGGAACCATAGGATATGTTGCTCCAGGTATTATTATTTTTATGCTTTGTTTTTCTTACTGATTTACTTGGAAGTGTGAGATTAAACCGATCTCTCGATATATGCAATCTACAGAATATGGAGCGGGTGGTTAAGTTTCTACCGCTGCAGATGTTTACAGCTTTGGGGTCGTTGCCCTTGAAATATTCGTCCCAAGGAGCCCAACAGATGGCATGTTAAAGTATGGATTGAGCATTGCAAAGTTTACAGAGGTCAAGTTCCCTGACAAGATGTTGCAGATTGTCGACCCACAATTGGTACAAGAGTTGGACCTTTGCCAAGAATCTCCATCGGCTGAGGAGAATGGAGTACATTGTTTACTTTTTGTGCTAAATGTTGCCCTTTGCTGCACCAAGTCCTCTCCAAGTGATCGCATCAACATGGAGGAGGTGGCTAGCAAGCTGCATAGAATCAGGAATGCATATATTGGAGGATAAGCCGAAGCCGAAGAATCAGTTCAGTAATTGCAACTTGGACTTTTTTTGGTGTGCAAACGTATGGTCTTGCTTAACATTATTTTCTATTGAACTGACTCAACACTCCTTGGTCTAGAAAGATGAGTGCTATAGGGGAGGAAGAAAACAATGATCCTCTACTTAATGTACAACTAGAGCTCTAGATGTACTCTCTTGCCATTCAACCCGTTAAGAGCATGTGTAAGTGTGTATAGTCATAATGCTAGTACATGATGTAAAGGATGAGCTGCATGTGTGAAGAGCAATGAATCCTAGCGTGCTTATGGTTTGTACTTCGTAGGGTCTTGCACGTTTCTTCTTTATTGTGATGAACTCATTATGAACCAATGAAATTAAACATGAAGATGCATGGTTGGTGAGTAACCAGTATATAACAAACTTTACATACGTTGGCAGTGACAATTTCTTATGCAAACTTACTCAACAATGGTAGGATTGAGAATCATTCCGTGCGAGTCAAGGCATTCCTCTAAATGCGTAGGATTGGGAGGGATTAGGAATGGATGTGGAAATAGTCTGTCCTCGAGGCAAGGAATTACCTATGCTCTACCTTCAAGATCTGAAGCTCCTTGCAGTGTGGTTAAGAACACCTGTGCATAAAGCTTCATAATTTTAATATCCCAGAAAATTCCACAAGCCATGGGCCTTCTTCTGCCTATAGTTGAAGCAGCATCGCATGAATGACATGTGCATAAAACTTCTTCCACTTGTGGCTGTCGAGTATTTTCGTAGAAAGCAAGGCTGGGTCCCTATTGTAGTTTTACCGTATGGTTTATGATCAACTACTTCTTTCTGTATGGTTTATGGCTTATGGGTTGCTGGTGTGCGGTAGTTCTGGTGATGTTGTCGTGCTTTAAACTGCTGGCGACTTGCGAGACCTCCTGTGCGAGATTGTTTGGCTGATCAGAAGTGATGACCAGTTGACGCAGTGAACTAATTTCGTCCACCTGTTAGGCGTTCTGTACTATCAGTTTCATGCAATGAAATTCAAAGCCTATGCTCCTTTTGTCACGAAAAAACCCATAAACATAATTGTCATTGTAAATTTGTCTTAGTGCTCCCATAGTGTTGGGGATATGACCCGTCGATGAGGCTCCGGGTCATGGTATTGGCTCGACGAACCAGCCCGTAGGTGAGTCATAATGTTAAGTGGCCCAGGAAGATAGGCAGCTCACGATGTGGGCCGTACAACGGCTCGGACCGAGAAGACCCGGGCGTGCAAGCCGACTCACAGACGGCTTAGGTGAGAAGATAGAGAGAGACTCGGTTAGCAATTGTAACGACCCGGATGTTCTGACCTCTTATATAAAGGCAGACCCGGGGTGACTTAAGGGACAAGCAATCAAGAACTAGGTCAAGCTTTTAGCCCCTTGTAATCGATACGCAAGTAATACAAGCACAAGCAGGACGTAGGCTGTTACCTCGACTTGAGGGGCCGAACCTGGGTAAATCCGTGTCTTTCGTCCCGATTAACCCCTTTGAGTCCACCTCATTGGCGATGGCCTCGAACCAAAGTCCATTCACCCGAACATCTGCCGTGATAAAACCACGACAGTTAGCGCAGAATCAGTATATCGGCTCAGCAATGGTGGCCTTGGGGGCTACTACGACGACTATTCTGAGGTAGAAGGCATTGAGACGGATGCTACGATCCCCCCGGTTCACGCGGCGGTATTCATGGCAGGATCAGCCTCAGCCGCCGGTGACACGGCTGCGGGAGCCACCGCAGCAGGCGATAGCCCGCCGCCGCCGGCTCAGGTTCTAGTGGAATTGATGGACGAACTTACAGCTCTCATGGCCACAGAGGTAACCCCGGATAATCAAGCAGCCATGAATCTAGAGGTAGCACGGATCAAGGGCCGGATGGCAGAGGAACGACAAAGGATGGACGAGCTGAAAGCCCAGATGGAGGAAGAGGCGGAGCGTATCAAGGCAGATGCTTTCCGACTGGAGCTAGAGCAAAGGTCAGCGGCCGCAGTGCACCGGAGGATGCATCAATCCTGTCTACCGGAACGTTACGAAGCGAGGAACCTTTTTAACACCCCTGGTGCGGGGCGGGCTATGGGTGTACCAGAGAGCCGCCCGATGGAGCGCCCGACGAATCATCCACCCCAGCACAACCAAATCTCTCCCAGGGCTTTTCCGGCACCGGCGGATCATTATTCTAACCCGGCCGAGAACATGGTAGCAGCGGCCGCCCGGCTTGAGACGATTCCCATCCCAGATGAGGCGCCCTTTGCGAAGGAGGTGCGGAACGCCATTGGATATTTACAGATGGCCATGGCCCAACAGGAGAGTATACTCATAGCCGGAGCCGGGTTCACTCTACCCCTCTCCCCAGTCGAAGTTTCAGCCGGCGTTATGAGTCACCGGCGTGTTCCAGCAGTCACCCGCACCGCGGACCACCGGAGGATAATAGAGCGGCTCAGGACGCGCAAGCCATCATGGGCCAGGCGGGAGACAGGCGAGAGGCGGAGATAGCTACAGCCCGTCCAGAGTCGGCGCTTTCCGTGTCAATGGGAGTAGCTAGTGCCAGAGCTGTAGGGGTGCCATGTTTAACTCCGGCTCTGAGGAGTGAACGGCTGCCCAAGGACTTTAAGGGGCCTCGAAAGGTTCCTAACTACATAGCTGATCTACCCCCGGAGGCGTGGGTTGAAAGTTATGAACTGGCCATGGAGATGCTGGATGTCAGTGAGGCAGTATGCGCGAAATACTTCATCATGATGCTTGAAGGTCCGGCCCGTACATGGTTAAAAGGTCTGCCACCCAACACAATAAGCTCATGGGCAGAGCTGAGAGCGAAGTTTATTAAGAATTTCTAGGGGACCTGTAAGCAGCCTATGACTATTTTCGATCTGGACCACTGTGTTCAATAGGAGAATGAGTCGGCCCATCATTGGGTCCGACGGGTGTCGACCATTATTCACTCTTCAGAGCAGATTACAGTGGCTCAAGCAGTGCTTATTTTAGAAAAGAATTGTCATTTTGTTCCATTGAAGCAGAAGCTCGGCCGGCTCAAGCGCACGTGTCAGGATATGGGAGAGCTCATGACGGCCTTGACGAAGTATGCCGACTCAGATAACACAAAAGATTCGGGTTCGGATGATGAGAAGGCCAATCAAGCGAAGAAAAATAATCAAGGAAAGGGTTTTGCGAACAATGGGAATCAGAATAAGCGAAAGAACGCTGATGGCGGGTCCGAGTTGGTGGCGAATACCAACACATGACAGAATCATCCCAAGGGGGGGTGGAAGATTCAGGCCAAGGAATAGGGGCCCCTTTAATTTAGAGGAGGCGCTTAGGAAGCCTTGTCCGGAGCACAGCATGCCCGACAAGCCGGCGTTACATGCATGGGGTGATTGCTTTATCATGCAGAGGTTCAAAAACCAGCATTCCCAACCACACAATAACCAGGGTGGTGGCCCGCCCGGCGGGTCAGGGCACGGCGGGTCAGGAGCTGGATTCGGCGCCGGCGGTTCAGGAAAAGGGCATCCGGTTCAGAATAACCAAGGGGGGGCATCAACAGCATCCTGGCAACAACGGCAATAACAACAATCACCAGCAGCGCAATCAGTCCGGGTTTCAGAGTAACCCGAAGCAGCTCAGTTCTGTGCAGTATCACGTATTCACGACCGGTCACAGTAAACGAGACGAGAAGTTGCGGAGGCGAGCGGTTAATATGGTTGCTCCGGCTCTCCCGCGATATTTGCCATGGTCTGAATATGATATAATGTGGAGCAGGGAGGATCACTCGCCGCGGGTGGATGATCCTGGCCGGCTGGCTCTAGTTGTGGCTCCTCAGGTGAATGGCTATATGGTGAATAAAGTGCTCATGGACGGAGGTAGTAGCATCAACATCCTTTACTATGACACTTTCCGGCGGATGAAGTTGCTTGACAAGGATCTCAAACCCTCCTCCACTGTTTTTCATGGTGTGGTCCCGGGTAAATCAGCATACCCGGTGGGCCGGATATCATTGGAAGTAGCTTTTGGTGATGAGCATAATTACAGGGTGGAGTCTTTGTGGTTCGAGGTGGTCAAAATCAAAAGTCCCTATAATGCGCTATTTGGGAGGCCGACTTATGCTAAATTTATGGCTAGGCCTTGTTATGTTTATCTGCAACTTAAAATGCCCGACTTAAATGGCACAATTACCGTTCACGATAACAAGAAAATGGCTCTTGAGTGTGAAGAAGGAGATGCGGCTTATGCAGAGTCTAGTTGTGCTCAGGAGGAACTGAAATTTTACAAAGAGAATGTTGATCCAGAGGACATGACCCCGCTCAAGAAACCTATGACAGAAGTTGAGCCGCCACTCAAGTTTTCAGCGGATGATACCAAGGCAGTAGACTTCAATCCGGGTGATTCATCTAAGCAGTTCATCATTGGGGCTCACATGGATCCCAAATAGGAAAGCGCGCTCATCGAATTCATCCATGAGAATCGGGACATTGTTGCATGGAAGCCTTCTGACATGCCGGGTGTGTCGAGAGAGTTTGCTGAGCATAATCTTAATGTGGATCCAAAGTTTAAGCCGATCAAACAGTTTCTACGACAGTTCAACGAAGAGAGACGTAAAGCTATTGGGGAGGAAATTGCTCGGCTGTTGGCCGCAGGCTTTATAGTGGAAGTTTTTCACCCAGAGTGGTTGGCTAACCCGGTGCTAGTGCTAAAAAAGAACGACACATGGCGCATGTGCATAGATTACATGGACCTTAACAAGGCTTGCCCGGCTGATCCTTTTGCGTTCCCTCGTATCGATCAAATTATTGATGCAACAGCCGGATGCGAAAGTTTATGCTTCCTGGACGCTTATTTAGGGTATCATCAGATCAAGATGGCAGTAAAGGATCAGGAGAAGACGGCGTTCATTACACCTTTCGGCGCGTTCTGCTATATCTCCATGCCCTTCGGGCTCAAGAGCGCCCAGGCGACTTACCAACGTTGTGTGCAGAATTGCCTCCACAGTCAGATTGGCCGGAATGTCCATGCTTATGTAGACGACATCGTGCTTAAATCTAGAAAGAAGGAAACTCTTTTGGAGGATTTGAAAGAAAGCTTTGACAATCTCCGGGTCTACAAGATGATGCTTAACCCGACAAAGTGTGTCTTTGGTGTTCCAGCAGGAAAGCTTTTGGGTTTCTTGGTCTCTGAGCGGGGCATTGAAGCTAACCCAGATAAGATTAAAGCCATCACTTCTTTGGGTGAGCCGACGTGTATTAATGACATTCAGCGCCTTGCAGGGCGGATTGCTGCGTTGAGCCGCTTCATAAGCCGGCTTGGAGGGAAAGCTATTCCTTTATACCAGATGATGAAGAAAACAGACAAGTTTAAATGGAGCGCAGCAGCGGCTGAAGCACTTGAAGCTCTTAAAAAGCAGTTGACTAAGCCGCCAGTGTTAGCCGCTCCGGTTGAGAAAGAGCCTTTGCTCCTGTATGTAGTGGCTAACAAAAGAGTGGTTAGCGCAACAATTGTGGTTGAGCGCAAGGAGGCAGGGAAGGAGTATCCTGTGCAAAGGCCGGCTTATTACATCAGTGAAGTTTTGGCAGAGTCTAAACAGAGGTATCCGCATTGGCAGAAGTTAGTATACGAAGTTTTTATGGCCAATTGCAAATTAAAGCATTACTTTTTGGGGCACCAAATAATAGTGGTCAGTTATGCACCGTTGGGGGATATCATTCAAAATAGAGAGGCTACAGGAAGGATTGCCAAGTGGGCCTTGGAGCTGAGTCCTTTTGATGTCAAGTATGTTCCTCGTACAACAATTAAGTCTCAAGCTTTGGTGCATTTCATAAATGATTGGACTGAATGTCAAGCCCCTGAAGAGAAGCCGGATAACACGTATTGGACTATACACTTTGATGGATCCAAGCAGCTAGAAGGGTCTGGGGCAGGAGTTGTTCTCACCTCCCCCAAGGGTGACACGTTTTGTTATGTGCTTCGGTTAATGTTCCCTTGTACTAATAATGCAGCTGAGTATGAAGCACTGCTCCACGGTCTTAGAGTTGCTAAAGAGATGAACTTAAGATGGGTCAGGTGTTTAGGCGACTCAGATCTGGTGGCTCACCAAGTTTCAGGCACTTGGGATTCAAAGGATCCGCGGATGGCGGCTTACCGGCAGGCGGTGGATATCATTGCTGGTCACTTCAAGGGGTACCAGGTGGATCACATTGATCATCGAAGGAATGAGGCGGCTGATGCCTTGTCACGGTTAGGTTCACAACGAAAGCCGATACCACCTAATGTTTTTCTAGATGTACTGTATCATCCGACTGTTAAGATACCTTCTGAGGAGGATCTAGCTATTCCTGACCCGGAGGCGGAACTGGTGGCGGCTCTACATGCTACCCCAGATTGGACTATTCCTTATTTGGTGTATCTAACACGCGGCGAGTTACCTCAAGAGGAGGATCTGGCCAGGAAGATCACTCGCCATTCTAAGTCTATGACGGTTATCAATGGTGAGTTACATAAGTGTAGTGTGACGGGTGTCTTTCAGCGCTGCATCTCACCAGAGGAGGGCCGACAAATATTAAGTGAAATTCATGCTGGCGACCGTGGGCATCACGCCGGGTCAAAATCTTTGGTGGCTAAGGCCTTTCGACATGGGTTTTTTCTGGCTGACGGCTCACAAGGATGCAGAGGACCTAGTTCGCAAGTGTGACGGCTGTCAGAAATTTGGTCGGCACGCTCACATTCCGGCTCAAGAATTGAGGATGATACCAATCACTTGGCCGTTTGCGGTCTGGGGGCTTGATATGGTAGGACCTTTCAAGCGATCTAAGGATAAGAAGATGCACCTTCTGGTGGCGGTTGATAAATTTACTAAGTGGGTAGAGGCAGAGCCGGTCAGTAAATGCGACGCAGCTACGACGGTTCAATTTGTTAAGAAGCTGATTTATCGCTTTGGTTACCCACACAGTATTATTACACACAATGGGACGAATTTATCCAAAGGAGCTATGAAAACGTTCTGTGAGAAAGAGCATATACGGCTTGATGTTTCAGCCGTGGCACATCCACAGTCTAATGGTCAGGTTTAGCGAGCCAATCAGGAAATTTTGAGAGGTGTCAAGCCACGGCTCATGGTTCCTTTGAAATGGACACCCGGATGTTGGGTTGAGGAGTTGCCTTCCGTCTTATGGAGCATCAGAACTACACCTAACAGATCTACATGTTTTACACCTTTCTTCATGGTGTACGGTGCTGAGGCGGTTCTACCCAGTGACATCCGGCACGACTCACCAAGGGTGGCGGCTTATGTTGAGACGGACAATGAGGTAGCCCGCCAGGATGCGTTGGACGCCTTGGATGAAGCACGAGAGTTAGCAGCAGCCAGATCAGCAATTTATCAACAAGACCTACGACGCTATCATAGCCGCAGGGTAAAGACCCGGACGTTTCAGGAAGGTGACCTGGTGCTCCGGTTGATTCAAGACCAATCTGGAATGCATAAATTATCTCCACCATGGGAGGGGCCTTTTGTGGTCAGCAGGAACATTAACAACGGATCATATTACCTCATGGATATCACAGATGAGTCGGAAACCGCGGGACAAGAGACGTTGCGGCCCTGGAATGTCGCACATCTGTGACCGTACTTTACTTAACAGGGGTTGAAAGCCGCTATCATTATATATATCATGAGCACATGAGTAAAATCTAGCATCCTCGCACAAGACTGAGGCCTCTGCTCTTATGTATACCTTTGTACGATCAAGATAAAAATTTTCCGGCTCAAAAAGTTGGAGTAACAGAGGGTCGTTCGCCGTCAAAACGGCTGATTTACCTTTTGGCTTTATGCCTTATTAAACGCTATTGCAAAGAGGCTTCTTGCCTTCGGGTATAGCTTACTTCTCCTTTGCACAGCCAACTGCCATTAAACTGTTGCAAGGAGGCTTCTTGCCTCCGGGTATAGCTTACTTCTCCCTTGCACAGTTGGCTTTATGCAAAGTTTGGATACATTAAGCGCTGATTGTTAACGTAGGCTTCTTACCTTTTGGTATAGCTTACAATGCCCTAAGACAACAACGTGTATACCAAATTCCAGTTGCTTATCAACTGCGGCCATCGAAGGGGGCTTCTTACCGACGGGCATCGCTTATCTCACCCTAATGGCCGGCTTTATGCCATTTCCGGTTACTTATTAACCGCGGTTGTCGAAGGGGGCTTCTTACCGACGGGTTCGCTTATCTCACCCTAACAACCGGCGTTTACGCCAAAATTCAGTTGCTTATCAACTGTAGCTGTTGAAAGAGGCTTCTTACCTTCAGGTATAGCTTACTTCTCCTTTCAAACAGCCGGCTTTATGCCGTCTCAGGCTAATTATTGGCCGCGGCTGTCAAGGGAGGCTTCTTGCCTTAAGATATAGCTTACATCTCCCATTGACAGCCGGTGTTCACTATACTCTCACCAGTCAATCTCGCCTAGAGACCCTGAGCCGGTTCAAGAAATTGACGGCCAATCTCGCGTAGAGACCCTGAGCCGGTTCAAGAAATTGACGGCCAACCTCGCCTAGAGACCTTGAGCCGGTTCAAGAAATTGACGGCCAATCTCGCCTAGAGACCCTGAGCCGGTTCAAATAATTGACGACCAATCTCGATAGAGACCCTGAACTGGTATGAGTTTAACCATTCAGATCCACGCAGAAGAGCCGTCTTATGAGTTTTTGAGGAAGGAAAGATTATCATCGCATATGGTATCATGTTGGCTTATCAAAGCTGAGCAATTATAAGTCTCGGGTTGCCACAGGCGAAACTACCCAGCACTTGGGGGCTACACAGCCGAACCCTCCTCAAAGGTTCCGGTTCATCAATAGCCGCAGTTGTCGATAGAGGCTTCCTACCATCAGGTATAGCTTACATTATCCTAAAGACAACCGGCTCTTTAATAACTCCGTCTGATGAAAGTCGGAGCCATGTGGCTTCGGTCAACAAAATTGAAAGTCTCAAAGAGATTATCCGGCTGTAATATTCTTGAGAAAGGAATGGCGTCTTAAAGGACAGGCCCCTCATCAGAAAATTTCAAAGGTAGAGCTGGCAACACATCAAAACATAGAAAGGTGCAAATATATATGGCCACCAAGTGGCAGAGTCATGGTTGCTCTATTACAAAAGATACTCTCAGAAAGAGCAAAAGCATTGTCAGCCGCCCACGGCAGGTCATCACATAAAATCTATGCTCAGAAAGGCTAAGAGATTACAATTCAGTTGTTGGCGGCTCATCCTGCTTCGGGTCTTCTGCTGGCTTTATCTGAAGATTGCCCAAGTCCCAGTTACAGTCAGCCAGAGCAGCAAATGACCCCTCAAGGAACGGAGACACGTCAAGCTCACAAGGAAAGAGATCCTTACTGCGGGCGGGTGTCAGATCCTTCCACTCGTAGAGCGGCCCGCGGATTCTCTTCTCTTCTGCGTCGTAAGCCGCCTAATAGGTCTTCAAATCAGCTTCATCCGCCAAAACAAAGGCCAAGTAGCGCGACTCTTTGACACACCGGGTATAATCTTCCTCAGTGAAATCTGAGCCGTCATCTCTTTTAGACGGATAGCCATCCATCATTTCAGCCAGCGTTAACTCGGGAGCAGAGGGAAGAGCCCGGCTCAAATCGGCGACGGCTCCTTGGCGGAAGGCGGACTTCTTGAGCTCTTCAATCTGCTTCGACATTGTTGAGAAGAGTTCCAAGACCCCTTTCAGAGCAGTGAGGATCTTCTCCTTATACTGCACGCTCTTGATGGTGAAGATGGCGCCACAGTATAGCTGCTCTGCAAAAGTGTAAATGGCCTTCAATGGCAGAAGGCTATCAGAGGCCAACTGCCGGCTCCTGGGACCTGGATGAGTCGGATAAAAATAATGAGCCGCCAGTTTTCTTACTAGCAATGCTAAAAAGGACGAAGTAAACAAGGAAGCTTACCAAATAGGGCGGCTGACATCTTCGTAATATGCTGTTTCAGGCCTTGAAGTTCATCCGCCATGGCTGTAAGCCGCTGTTCAGCATCTTTTGCCCGTTTGGTCAAGGCGGCCTTTTCAGATTCATCCGTCTCTTTTAAAGAGGTGAGCTCGGCAGTAACACTGGCCAGTTCTTCTGCGAGAGGCTGACATTTTTCATCCGCGATACTTCGAGCTTCTTGCTGAGCTGCCAAGTTGGCCTTCAGATCCGTCAGCTGAGACCCGGTTTCCTTCAAAGCTTCCTATAAAACATCAAAATACAGGATAAGCCGCCAAAGTGCAAGACAGGTGTTAAAAGCAAATACAAGTCTCAAACAGATTGCAAGCAATATATTTGACACTTGGGGGCTAATGTCTATTCAATCTTGCAAGTATGTAGTTCCGGTTCATTTCCTTCAAAGTTGAGCCGGAACTTGGGGGCTATATAATGGCTCTTCAATATGATAATAATGGAAGCACCGACTCAACTTGATCAAGATTGAGCCGGCCCTTGGGGGCTATGATTACATCTTCAAGTTCTCTACATTACAGGCCTGGCTCAAATGTAATCTGAGCGGCCCTTGGGGGCTACGAATGGCAGTTCGCTTTACTTACAGTACAAAGTTAAATCTCTGCAAGAGGTCACAGAAAGACCCGGCTCAACGATGATACGTTAAGCCGGATCTTGGGGTCTAAGAAAGGATATAGTAAAGAAGGAAAATTACCTCATATTTTGTCTTCATGGAAGAGATCAACCAAAGTTCAAGATCTCGGCTGGTGGTGACCCGGTTTATGTACCCAGTGTGTAGCTCTTCAACGGTCATCTTCTCGCATGAAGAATCAAAGTTCAATTTCTTTGAAGCTTCAGCCGGCTCTGTATGTTTGGTCAACACATGAGCCGGAGGCGTTTGACGGTTAAAACCGGTGATAACAACATCCGGGGTGTCAGGGGTCTTGGCAGGAGTTGCCGGCTTAGAAGGAGCCCTTGGAGGACTCTCCATGATAACATCTTCAGCGGCCGGTTCAACAGAGGCAGACGGCGGGTTTTCCTCCGGTTGAGTTTCTTCCGGCTGCTTGGGCTCCGGTTCCTCAATAACTGGGCCGGAGGAGGGCTTGTTGGCCTTGCGACGTTTAGCTTGAGCACTGTAAAAAAGAAGAAGAATCAGCGGTTGAAGATATTGCTAATCATAGTAATAACCGGCCATCAAGATGCTTACAGTGGATTAATCTTAGGCGGTGGTATGATTGACTCCGAAGAGTCGCCGGAGGAAGGAGTTTTCTGCAAAGTAAAACAGAAAAGTGAAGAGAGTATCAAGTTTACAAAGGGAAAGATAAAGGAAAACAAAGGGTTCAAACCTCGGCAGGGTCTTTCTTGGGAGCTGAAGAATTTGGCAACCTGGACATGAGCTCGATAGAGCCGGTGCTTCGAGTCTGTCGACGCTCGATTTGCTGTTGCTTTTTTAAGAGGAAATCGAGAGCCAGATAAGCAAGTGGATGAGAAAGAGGAACTTTTCTGATAACCCGCCGCGGCTTTCGGGGGATGAAACATTTTGAGCCGGAGGAAAAGTAATTTACCTCAGGAGCATTGGCACGGCTGGTCTCCACTTCATCCTGTGAGTAAGGTAAGTGTTAAAATAGGAAGGTAAAAGATCAAGCAAGAGAGTTGAAACTTTACCTCTGAGCTGGATGATGGTGGCGGGTCAAATAAATTATCTTGCGGGACATGTTTTTTGGCCTTCTTGGTTGGGACCTTCTTCCTGGATTTTTTCGGAGGGGCAACATATTCCCTCTTCCAGAAATCTGAGTCGGCCTATAAGGATGACCCGGAGAGTGAATATCAAATTAGCAAAATGCAAACAACGTCTGAGATATGGAAGGGAAGAGATTAAACTTACGTCGGGAGCCGGATTGATAGTACTAAAAGGCGCCAGGCCGATTTCACCGCATGACCCGGAAACTTCATGGACAAGACTCCGGATGGCGAGGGTAATGTCGGACTCTATCAACGAAGATCGGCTGAAGCATAACGAGCTATCATACTGGCCTTTATATTCACACATGAGCCGACTTCTATGGCTCAAAGGCATAATCCGCCATGAAATCCAGCAGCGGATCAGGTCCAGCCCAATTAAACCGTTGGCCATGAGAGCCTTGATTTTGGCATGAGCCGGCTCATATCTGGAGCGTTCTGAAGCTGGTAGCCGGCCAGAAAGCTCTGACGTTGTTGTGAGCCGGGAAGGGCGATAACCCGGCAAAGGACGCTCGTTCTCAGGAGAGGTGTCCTTGCAGTAGAACCAGGTCCTGTTCCAGTCCTTGGGGTGACTCGGCATCTGTGTGGCTGGGAAGATGATATCCCTACGCCGTTGGATGGATATGCCTCCAAGTTCTAAGCTCGGGCCGGCTTTCACTTCAGTTTGCCGGTTAGCATAAAAGAATTCCCGAAAGAGTCCCACCGACGGCTTGATTTGAAGGTAAGCTTTGTAGAGCACTTGGAAATTGCATATGCTTGAGACGGAATTGGGGGCCAAGTCTTGCGGGTGAAGCTTATAACAGTGAAGGACGTCTCGAAAGAATTTGGAGCCGGGAGGCACGAACCCTCGTTCAATATGGTCAGAGAACACCACCACTTCACCTTCTTGAGGTTTGGGTCGCGTCTCATCACCTGGAACCCGCCAGCTAATGGCTTCCTTAGGAGGAAGAGTACCCGCGTGAACAAAATCCGACAAAAACTCCTCCGTAATGCATGACCCAACCCAGTTGCATGAGTTGGACGCACGAGACATGTTGGCGGCTTAAGTGCTGTGCAAGATAAAAGGCGCGATGAGTCGGAGCGCAAGCAAATATTTTTGACGGCTTAAAAGTTTAAGGGTTCTACGGATAAGACTGAAGACCCGGCTGGAAAGAGCCGTAGGAGTTGGCGACTCAACAGGGAAAAGGAAGATCGAAAAATCGACTAAGTCCTAAAAACAGATTCTGCAAGATGTCACTATATCTACGGATCTACAAAAGCAGAGAAAATGAATTTTATTTCTAACCTAGCGATGAACAGCGGAGGAAAAACAAAATGGACTGGGACCATCGAGGCCCGTGCATTACGCGCGGCCGGCGCGCGTGCGGCGGCGGAGCAAAAGCGCATCCTAAAGATGTCAGCGGCATCGTAATGCGCTGGCGGCAACAGAGTTGGAACCCAAACGACACCGGCGGAGCACCGGAGAAAACCCTACTACTGCGGCGACCATCTAGGGGGCAGGAAAACTTACCGGAGACGGCACAGCGGAGGCGGATGGATCTTTGGTACATTCAGGGTGATGCAGCGGCCAAGGTCGGGGACGATCCACGGATGGCGTCGGTGCAAAGCTCGAAGGTGCTGGGGCGGCGACAGGAAGAAGACGAAGAAGCAGAGGCACGGGCGGGAGAATGGAAACCCCGACCCGCACGGGTCATATTTAAAAGGGGGTTAAGGAAGGCACGAAAATCCAGGCGATGGCACCGTTCGACCGAGGCGGACGCCTCGATTCTCGGGAGGACAGTTAAGTGAAAGATTTGGTGACACGTCAGCAGATCTCATGACGTCATGCCGGTTCATTTCCGGGCGGCTCGCCAAAAGTGGAAGAGAAGGATGAAGTGAGCAAGCTCAGTTCAACCTGGGGCCTAATGTTGGGGATATGACCCGCTGATGAGGCTCCGGGTCATGGTATTGGCTTGACGAACCGGTCCGTAGGTGAGTCATAATGTTAAGTGGCCTAGGAAGATAGGCGGCTCACGATGTGGGCCGTACGACGGTTCGGACCGAGAAGACCCGGGCGTGCAAGCCGACTCACAGACGGCTTAGGCGAGAAGATAGAGAGAGACTCGGTTAGCAATTGTAACGACCCAGATGTTCTGACCTCTTATATAAAGGCAGACCCGGGGTGACTTAAGGGACATGCAATCGAGAACTAGGTCAAGCTTTTAGCCCCTTGTAATCGATATGCAAGTAATACAAGCACAAGGAGGACGTAGGCTGTTACCTCGACTTGAGGGGCCGAACCTGGGTAAATCCGTGTCTTTCGTCCCGATTAACCCCTTTGAGTCCACCTCATTGCCGATGGCCTCGAACCAAAGTCCGTTCACCCGGACATCTGCCGTGATAAAACCACGACACATAGCTTAGTTCCTTTTCACAAATGTCTCTATGGATATCCTCACTTGTTTACTTTGGTTGAAAATATTGTAGACGAAATTATTATTTTGTTCCAAGAAATTTATTACCAAAAAATATTTTTTTTGGGGAAACAAGAAACCCCTACAAAAGTGGTAACAATGGGGCATCGTTAAAGATGATTTTTTTATTTAATCTAAAAATACATCATTATATTATAAACTTGGCTCCGATTGTGAGATTCAGTTTACAGAAGAGCAAGCAATATTGGTCTCATCTAAATCAATTACCCCATAAACAAAAAGAACACAATCCATCGTAGTAAACAGTACAAGCTTGTACCGGAGAAGTGGGAAAGAAGTCAATAAATGACCAACATTTTCTTAAGCAGCAAAAACTATTGAATATCTCCAGGATTTACCAGCTTCCTGTTCTCCTCAAGCTGTTGAAGATGCATGAGAATCTAGGTTGTGTTTGGTTTGAGCCAGAGGTGGAGGATGAAAAACAATTAAGGTGTGGCGATGTCCGCCGGAGATCATCGGAGGTCCAAAGCTATGGAGTCGCGCCGAAGAAATTCTGTCGTCGAACGGGCGCTGTCCTCGCGGGAGCGGCGGAGTGTAATGCAGATGACCATTGCATCCTCAACCCACACGGGATGACACCCCAGTCGCCGGATCCGGACTAGTCAGAGTCAGATCCACTGCCCGCCATACGTGGGTGCTCGATTGAATCGAGCTCGACCGGTTCCTAGCACAACAGTTGGATGGGTCGGCCCATCAGGCCAGCGGCCTCTCTTTCAGCGTTTTCTGGTTGTGCTAGGACATGAAAGTAGATTGACCGATACATGCGTATGTATAAATTTTGTTTTGCTAGAATTAAGGTATGGCGACTGCCATACCTTGCTCTGCTAGTGGTTTGAGCCCCAACTAGACCATTCAAATGTTTGGCATGACCAAGAATTTGATAAGTTTGTTCTCAAAAATACAAATAAAATAAAATTTGGTAAGTTTCTTTGTTTGGAGTATAACCATTGTCACTGCTAAAAGTTAGGCAAAATTGCCAGATCTCCATTAGGTTTGGACCGAGCGAACTAGTTTGGCAACTTGGATTGGTTAGTGTTTGGTTCTATTCTAAGCCGATAAAAAAGACACATGTTTTTATTTTTATTAGATAGAATTCATTGAAACGAACTAAATAGACATGCAAAACTTGTAGCAAGCAATATCCATCTTCTAAAAAGTCCCTCTTTTTTACCCATCTCCTAAAATTCCATATGTTCAATCTGCAAAATATGGAGCGGGTGGTTAACTTTGTACCACTTCAAATTTTTACAACTTTGGGGTCGTTCTCCTTGAAATATTCATACGAAAGAGCCCAACAGATGGCACGTTCAAGGATGGATTAAGCATTGCATAGTTTGCAGAGGTCAACTTCCCTGACAAGATGCTGCCAACTGTCGATCCACAACTGGTACAAGAGTTGGACCATTGCGAATAAGCTCCATCGGCCAAGGATAATGGAGTATATTGTTTAGTTTCTGTGCTGAATGTTGGCCTTTGTTTCACCAAGTCTTCTCCAAGTGAACGCATCAACATGGAGGAAGTGACTGGCAGGTTGCATGAAATCAGGGATGCATATATTGGAGGTTGAGCTGATAAATCAATTTAATAATTGCAGCTTGGACTTTTTTGTGTGGATGCAAAAGTATGGTCTTGCTTAACATTATTTTGTATTGAACTGACTCACTACTCATTGTTCTAGAAAAGATGAGTGTCGTAGGGGAAGAAAACAACAGTGCCATACCTAATGTACAACTAGAGCCCAAATGTGCTTCAGCTTGCTAAAGCCGGGCAATGTGCCTCCTCTCTAAAAAAACTAGAGCTCAAATGTACTCTCTTTTCCATTTAATCTGCTGGTGTCGGATCTGGTTTTACCACAACTAAGAGCATTTGCAAATGTGTAAATTCATAATGCCAGTATGATGTAAAGGATATGCAACATGTGTGGGAAGGGCAATGAATCAACAGATTTGTAGGGCCTTGCACATTTTCTTCTTCATTATGACGAATTCACTATGGGCCAATGCTATTAAACACGAAGATTCATGGTTGGTGAGTCACCATTATATAACAGACTTTGCATATGTTGCTAGTGACAATATCTCATGCAAACTTACTCAACAATGGTAGGATTGAGAAGCATTCCATGCTAGTCAAGACATTGCTCTAAATGCGTAGGATTGGGAGGAATCCGGAAGGGATGTAGAAATAGTCAGACCTCAATGCAAGGAATGACCTATGCTCTACCTTCAAGTGTTGAACCATTTTGGAGTACAGTGAAGGTCCATTGTGCATAAAGATTCATAGTTTTAAGCTTCAAAGAAATTCCACAAACAGGGTAGTAGGGCAAAACTTCTATGGGTTGTTTGTATCAGGTTTCGCCCAGCTTTCCCTAATTATTTGGGTAACTCTCTTCTTCTTAATTAATCGTTGAGGCAAATCTTTTGCCTCCATTAAAAATGACCTTTTAAAAGAATATGAAATCTCATCATTATATTAGAAACATAACTAGGATATGTGATATCCAGTTTATTGAAAAGCAAGCAGCATTGTCCTCATCGAAATCAAGTACACCATAAACAAACAAATAAAAATCCACGGTGGTAAACAATACCAAGTGGAGAAGTGGAAAGAAATCACAAATGACCAACATTTTCTTAAGCATTAAAACTATTGAATATCTCCAAGATCTGACCAGCTTCCTGGTCTCCTCAAGCTGTTGAAGCTGCATGAGAACATAGCTTGTTTTTGGTTTGAGCCCCAACTAGCTAATCAAAAAATCTGCATGGCCAAAGAATTGTTAAGCTTGTTCTCAAAAAATCTGGTAAGTTGTTTTGTTTGGATTATAACAATTGCGCCTGCCAAAATATTGGCAAAATTGCAAGATCTCCATTTGGTTTAGACTTTGGAGCCAACTTGTTTGGCAACTTTGATTAGTTAGTGCTTGGTTTTATTCCGAGTCGATAACACATATTTTTTCTCATCAGATAAAAGTCATCAAAACAAACAAAATAAACATGCAAAGGTTGAGCAAATAATAGCCGTCTCGTAGAAACTACCCTTTTCTCAGTACTGGTAGTATGAGTTAGGGTCTGTTATTGGGATATCTGTGGTAAACAAAGTAAATTATAGAAAACCATCACATTTGAGGTTAGGGTTGCAAATTACTACCACTACTGAAAAATTTCTCTAAAAGGCACCACTTTTGAGGCCGAATGGTTACTAAATCCACTGATCAACTAATTTGCTCGTTCCAAACCATTGTCTAACAGGATAGGCCTACCTAGCAAAAAAATAGACATCATGCAACAAACGACCATTAGCCCGCGTGGTTAAACATGAGCCAGCCCGTGTAGGCCAATTTCTCTCTCCTTACTCTTCCCCTCTCTCACGTGTTCTTCCCTGCCTCACTATCATCATCACTACTACATCTCCGCCATGATTCCGTGGCTGGAGGGGGGGAGGGGGTTGGGACAAAATCGTGTGAAGACTTCGGCTCGTTTGGTATTGATGTGAATGCAGGCAATTTTGATTTATATGGTTAGTTTCTAATTGATTTGGGGATAGGGGATTTGAGGTAGATTCCCCTTGAGCTGTGACTTATATTTGATTTGTTAGAGCAGCGACACCATCTATGACTCCAATTTTTCTAGACTAGCCGATGAAGAAGCACCTCCCCGTTGCCATCACCGAGCCATAGCAGCCCAATTTTAGCATTTGAAGAATGACACACACAAAAGGTATTTTGGGATGTGTAGGAGAGTTTAATGTGTAATTAGTTCATTTGTTTATACTTAGAGAGAAGGCAATTTAAATAAATATTGGGGCTAGATAATGTGTTTTGTTCATTAGTGATTATTAGTCACGCAATGTAGTGTATCTAGTAGAAATTTGTGTAATCAATTATACATCCTCTGTTGTTTTGTGAATTGTGGCTACTCATAATTAAGAGTAGGAAATGTAGGCAATATTGTTTCGAGGTTATGGGAATTTATGTAATCAGTTGTGTGAACTAGATATTATTTTTATGAATTTATAGGAAGGAGGAAATTGTGATTTTATTCAATGGGTTGATTTAGAGTGGCCACCAATAGTCCAACACTATAAACAACATTGACTAAACTATGGGACATATGTCGGGGGCCAGTAGTAGATTACAGAATTAGTTCGATAATTGAAGTTTGTACATTCTTTGTTGCAAATTTTTGATGTTATATACATTATTTTTTTATTGAATTGACTCAACATTCATTGTTTGAGAAAATATAAGTGATATATGCAAAGAAAACAATGATAAAAATACTTCATGTACAAATACAGTTTGAAATGAACTCTCTTGCCATTCAATCCGCCAAATGACACATATCTTATTGTACTAGAGCTAAGAGCATGTGCAAAAGTATTGGGAGACAATTAATGAATCATAGGGTCCTAATGGTTAGTAGGGACTTGCACATTTCATTTTTATTGTGATAAACTCTTTATGCGCCAACAAAATTAAACACGAAGGCACATAGTTGGTGAGTCACCAGTTTAAAGCAAATTTTGCATATTTTGCTAGTGACATTCCTCATGCAAACTTACTCGCTGATGGTAGGATTGAGAGGCATTCTGTGCTAGCGGAGGCATTCCAGAAAAATAATAGTATTGAGAGAAATCAAGAATGGACGTAGGTCATGTAGAACCCGTCGGTCCTCAAGCCAAGGATCTACATCCCAGCTTTGAAGAATCTTGGAAGGCCCCACATGCATAAACCTTCACAATTTCAGAATTCACAAAGGTTTCAACAGCAAGGCACCACAGGTAAGAGTTATAATAGTGCCAGATGATTATTTTCCGAAAAGGAAGGATGTGGCCCTATGATAGTTTTATTGATGAGGTGGCTGATGGTGGTTGAGAAATTATTACTCTGTGAAGTTCCTAGAAGGAAAAAAGACACGGTTAAGTTTGTGGAAGTTCAAGTTCTTGTTGTGCTTTAAACTATTGGCACATGCTAGGGGTTTGGTATTACCAATTTCATGTAATGAAACAGGGAGCCCAGTCACCTTATGGAAAAAAGCACAAACATGCTTTTGATTTTAAATTTATGGTCCATGGGACACACGTCTTGCCCACTCCCCCTCGTAGCTTCAAATCATTACCCTCCCATAGTGCACATAATATGTTTGGCAATTGGTTAAGGGATATTGACAAACTATTTTATGCACATATTCTTGTGGGGGTGGCAGCCTTATGCACTGACGTAGATAGCAAATTATCAGAGACTCGGCACACTGCAAACTAAAATACTCCACTTTGTTTTACAAAAAAATCATTAAAAAAATACTTTGTAATCCAGTAAAGAAAAAGTAAAGGATGTGATAATGTGTAATCCTATAGATTCTTAGAAAATTCATCATAGTTCTCTCAACATGCAAAGCCCCCACTAGATTCTTCTCCCACCAAGCCATACACTTAAGTCTGCCACATAAGCAAGCCATGCATTGAACTCATAAATCATGATTATTTTTGCATCAGTATATGCATGTAATGCTGCCACATGATACATGCATGTTAGTCATCATTCACATTTTTTTGGAATGGCATTTTAACTATAATTTTAAAGTTTTTCTTCTTCTATTTTTAGACATTTTTTTATTGATTTCAAGGTTATATTGCTTTTCCTTAGATTTAGTTATTTTTAGCAACTATTTGTGCATTTTTTAGAAAATTTACTAGGACAACACGCGGGGCATCATCTAGTTACTAATTGTAACGCTGAATTATTTCGTAGCTCCCCAATGAAATTGAATTAGCATTTGAAAATTTACATGTGACACTATTTTTTGGATTTTTTAAAACATTTCATACATGGTTTTCACAAATCATCAGTGAAATTTGGTTTTCACTCTCTTTTTTAAGCTAGGGCGGTGTGCATTGGCCTGATGGCTAGAGATCACGTACTTGCGGAAATCAAGCCTAGGCACGTGCCCTAGGCACGGTGCCCAGGGTGACTGGATGGTTAAATCTCCCCTGGCCTTATGCTTTGTCTAGGAATGGCGTTATTAAACAAATGTGTTTCATCTTTTGTACAAGTTATTCATGTTTGCACACGATGACTTTATTTGGTCTTTATTATAGAGGATGAAGGACAAATACTTTTTTATGATCATGTCCACCCGTCTGGAGCATAAGGCAAGGGAGATTTTCTCCCAGCAAGGATGACAATGCAATTTTCAGATATGTGGATTATTATATTATTGTTGTAAAACCATATTTTATTTTTGGCTATATTGAACACATATGTGTTTACCCACCATTTGGACCCACAGGAAACGAGGAGCATTCAGAAACGTCACTTGCACTGGCCGAGCTAACGGAGAAGGCCCTAAGCACCCAAAACCAAAATAGCGACGCAGTTCTCTACCAACGAGGCGTGAAGTCTGCGATCGAATACCTCAAGGCTCGGTCCTACCGCGGTATGACTGTAGAATATGAGGGTCCTGCGCTAGACTCGGTCTTGATAAGCAGGACAAGGAGGGCTGCTGGTTACTCGGATGAGAAAACGAAGAGCCCACAGTGAAGGAATGCTGCGTGCGTTTGCATACCGGACAACTTTGTGTGGAAATAAAGCCTTTTGGTTGGTTTTAGTGGGGAATGCTACACTTTTGGACGGTGTTTTTATGGCTTAGGTCCTAGTTTGGCTGTCCTTTGGGTTTTGTATACTAGACTAGAAACTGCTGTATTCACAGGGTTAGTTTTGTTGTGAGCATGTGAAGAAACACTTGTCCCTTTGTGGAAATCTGTGTAATATTGTGGCACTTTGCCAAATTAAGTAGATTTTGGTGCCAGTGGTATATTGTCCTATACCCCGTGTAACCATTTTTTTGCGTGCACGATAACCGAGAGTGATGCCTGAAGGGGGAAATATATGATTGTTTTCAAAGAAACAGAGGTGTTATCTGCAAGATATATTGGGAATATGCATCAAGGTGCACTAGAGTGGAGTGTGCAGACCCAAGCCAAACAGAAAGAATATGAATATCCTTTTTGAATTGCATTTTCACGAGTCCAGACTAGGATTGATGTTGTGAAAAAACTTGGTGTTTCATGCAGCCACCTTGAAGAGTTGCGTGAAGAAGGGCGGGTGAAAGGAGATCCAGGTGATGGGATAGGAGCTCCAGCCGAGTGTAATATACTTGCAGGTATCATTGGGCAGTTTCTCCTGGTGCTCACAGCTCTGTAGGTTCGGTTAGAGGTCCCGTGGCTCAATAATAATTGTCTGGATGGCCAAATCCCCGCGGATCTCCCTCCCAGCTTCCAGCAGCTGCATCTTTCAACTAATGACATTGGTAGAACCGTCCCTCCTTCCATTGCCAATGTCACAACACCAATGAAGCTCAGCTGCGCGTTTAATCGTATCGAAGGCACCATCCTTGACGAGCTTGCAGAGTTAGGCCGTCTCAAGATTCTTTATCTGGGAGTAATTTGTTGGCAGGCAAGTTTAGACCGTCCATCCTCAATCTTTCTAGTCTCATCGGCCTCGGGCTTAAGACAAATATGTTAAGTGCCAAGGACCTCCCGACATCGGTAACTCTCTGCCTAATCTCCAGATACTTTTGTTAGCCCAGAACTTCTTTCATGGGAAAATCCCAAGTTCAATCGCAAATGCATCTAGTCTGTGTGTCTTTGATATATCGACAAATAATTTTACCGGGGTTGTGCCTAGCTCCATTGGCAGACTCTCCAAACTTGTCAAGTTAAATATTGAGATGAATAAGCTCCAAGCACGCAACAAGCAAGAATGGGACTTTGTGAGTAGCTTAGCAAATTGCACTGAGCTACAGGGTCTCTCATTAGCAAGTAATTTTCTAGAAGGTCAGGTGCCAAATTCATTGGGTAACCTTTCCATTCATCTTCAATATCATTTTTGGGACAAAATTGGTTGGCAGGGAGCTTTCCTTACGGTATAGAAAACCTCCCCAACCTGATCATTTTTGGATTGGACTACAACTGATTTACAGGTGTGGTACCACACTGGCTGGGAGCTTTCAAAAATTTGCAGAAACTGAGCTTATCCACCAACATGTTCGCAGGCAACATTCCTTCCTCCCATTCCAATTTATCCCAATTAATAGAACTCCTCCTAGACACAAACCAATTCATTGCGCACATACAACCAAGCTTGGGGAACCTTCAATTGCTTGCAACACTGAGAGTTTCCAATAATAATCTTCATGGTAGGGTGCCAGAGGGGATCTTCAGCATTCGAACAATAAGGGAAATTGGATTGTCATCCAACAACCTTCACGAACAACTTCCTGCAGAATTGGGCAGTGCCAAGCAACTCTTGATTCTGTTGCTTTCAGCCAACAAGTTATCTGGAGATATTCCAAGTACTATGGGTGCTTGCAAGAGTTTGGAAGACATTGAGTTGGACACTAATATTTTCAATGGCAACATCCTCACTTCATTTGGCAACCTATTTGGCCTAAAAGTCCTCAACTTATCTTATAGTAACTTAACCGGATTAGTACCAACGTCTCTTGGGAACATTCAACTTCTTGAGCAAATAAATCTGTCGTTCAACCATCTTGAGGGCAAGGTTCCAATTCATGGAATATTCAAGAAAACAACGGCCACACATATTGATGGAAATCATGGACTTTGTGGTGGGGCAGCAGGCTTACACCTGCCTGCATGTTCTGTTACGTCTACAAATTTATGTAAACACATGCTACCTATAATACTCAATGTAGCGATCCTACTCGCTTGCATGCTTTCGCTGCTTACTATGGCGATCTTTTTATTTCTTTGGTAGAGGAAAAACAAATTGAAATGATACATGTCTTTGCTCTCATTTGATGGTAAATTCCCCAATGTTTCTTACAAGGATCTTTCTAGAGCAATTGATGGATCCTCGGTATCCAATTTGATTGGCACGGGAAGATACAATTCAATATATAGAGCGAAGATACTTCAAGAAGAAAATGTGGCTGCTGTGAAGGTATTTTTCTTAGAGATAAGGGGAGCACAACGGAGCTCCATTGCAGAGTGCAATGCATTGAGAAATGCATGACACCACAATCTAGTCTGTATTTTAACTACATGCTCTAGCATTGATTCTAGCGGGAAATGATTTCAAGGCGCTAGTGTATGAGTTCATGCCAGGAGGGGATTTGCATAACTTTTTATACTCAATGGAAGACAATGGTAACTCTTTAAAACAGAGCTACCTTTCATTTTCTCAAAGGTTAAGCATTGTGGTTGATGTAGCAGATGCAATGTCTTACCTACACCATAACCACCAAGAAAGTATTTTTCATTGTGATCTCAAACCTAGCAACATTCTTCTGGATAGTGACATGGTAGCTCATGTTGGAGACTATGGACTTGCAAGGTTGCAAGTCTATCCCGTGTCATCATCCTTTGGTGACTCAACATCGATTTCTTCGGTTGCTATCAGGGGAACCAAGGATATGTTGCTCCAGGTATTTTTCTGTATTTTTACACTATGTTTTTCTTCATGTTTTACTTGGAAGTGTGAGGTTGAACTGATCCCTCGATATGTGCAGTTGACAGAATATGGAGCGGGTGGTCAAGTTTCTAGTGCTGCCGATGTTTACAGCTTTGGGGTCGTTCTCCTTGAAATATTCATATGAAAGAGCCCAACAAATAACATGTTCAAGGACGGATTAAGCATTGCAAAGTTTGCAGAGGTCAACTTCCCTGACAAGATGGTGCAGTGTGCACATTTTCGATCCAATACTGGTACAAGAGTTGGAACTTTGCCAAGAAGCTCCATCGACCAAGGATAATGGAGTACAATGTTTACTTTCTGTGTTGAATGATGGCCTTTGCTGCACCAAGTCCTCTCCAAGTGAACACATCAGCATGGAGGAGGTGGCTGGTAGGCTGCATAGAATTAGGGATGCATATATTGGAGGCTAACACGCAGCTAAAGAATCAGTTCAATCATTCCATCTTGGACATTTTTTTTGGAATGAAAAGGTATGATATTGCTTATCTTTATTTTATATTTAAGTCACCACTCCTTGGTCTAGAAAAGATGAGTGTTATATGGGAAGAAAAAAATGATGCCATACTTAATGTAGAACTAGAGCTCAAATGCACTCTCTTTCCATTCAATCCGTTGGTGCCGGATCTGGTTTTACCACAACTAAGAGGATATGCAAATGTGTAAAGTCATAATGCTAGCTAGTATGATGTAACGGATATGCAACATGTGTGGGGAGGGCAATGAATCATAGGATTTGTAGGGCCTTGCACATTTTCTTCTTTATTATGATGAATTCACTATGAGCCAATGGTATTAAACACGAAGATTCATGGTTGGTGAGTCACCAATATATAGCGAAATTTGCATATTTTGCTGGTGACAATTTCTCATGCAAACTTACTCAACAATGGTATGATTGAGAAGCATTCCGTGCTAGTTAAGGCATTCCTCTAAATGCCTAGGATTGGGAGGAATCATGAATGTATGTGGAAATAATCTGTCCTCCAGGCAAGGAATTACCTGTGCTCTACCTTCAAGATGTGAAACGCCTTGCAGTGAGGTTAAGAACTCATGTGCATAAAGCTTCATATGGTTAAGATTCCAAAAAATTCCACAAACCATGCAATTTCTTGTACTTGTAGTTGAAGCAGTATCGCATGAATGACATGTGCATAAAACTTCTTCCACTTGTGGCTGCTGAGTATTTTCGTAGAAAGCAAGGCTGGCCCCATATGGTTGTTTTACTCTATGGTTTATGATCAGTTACTTCTTTCTGTATGGTTTATGACTTAGGGGTTGCTGGTGTGCAGTAGTTCTGGTGATGTTGTCGTGCTTTAAACTGCTGGCGACTTGCGGCACCTTTTGTGTGAGATTGTTTGGTTGATCAGATTAACGACCGGGTGACGCTGTGCACTTATTTCATCCATCTGTTAGGCGTTCTCTACTATCAGTTTCATGCAATGAAATATAAAGCCTAGGCTCCTTTTGTTAGAAAAAACCCACAAACAGAATTGTGATTGTAAATTTGTCTTAGTGCTCTCCCATAGCTCAATTCCTTTTCACAAATGTCTCTGTGGATATTCTCACTTGTTTACTTTGGTTGAAAAATATTGTAGACAAAATTATTACTTTATTCCAAGAAATTTATTACCAATTTTTTTCGGGAAACGAGAAAGCCCTACAAAAGTGGTAACAATGGAGTATCCTTAAACATGTTTGTTGTTTAATATAAAATTTCATGATTATATTATAAACTTGGCTCAGATTTGTGAGATTTAGTTTACAAAAGAGCAAACAACATAGTTCTCATCTAAATCAAGTACCCCATAAGCAAAAAAACAATCCACCATAGCAAACAGTACAAGCTTGTACCGGAGAAGTGGGAAAGACGTCAATAAATGACCAACATTTCCTTAAGCAGCAAAATTGTAGAATATCTCCAAGATTTACCACTTTCGTGTTCTCCTCAAGCTGTTGAAGATGAATGAGAAACTAGGTTGTGTTTGGTTTGAGCCCCACTAGACCGTTCAAGATTTTGACATGACCAATGCAAGGGCAGGACCAAGAATTTGATAAGTTTTTTCACAAAAACAAAAATAAAAATGCTAAGTATTTTTTGTTTGGTGTATAACCATTGTGACTGCCAAAAGTTTGGCAAAATTGCCAGATCTCCATTTGGTTTGGACTGAGAGAACTAGTTTGGCAACTTTGATTAGTTAGTGTTTGGTTCTATTCTAAGCCGATAAAAAAAGACACATGTTTTTATTTTTATTAGGTAGAATTCATCAAAACAAATGAAATAGACATGCAAAAGTTGTAGCAAACAATATTCATCTTCTAAAAAGTCCCTCTTTTTACCCATCTCCTAAAATTCCATATGTTCAATGTGCAAAATATGGAGTGGGCGTTCAAATTTCTACCACTACAGATGTTTACAACTTTGGGGTCGTTCTCCTTGAAATATTCATACGAAAGATCCCATCAGATGGCATGTTCAAGGATGGATTAAGCATTGCAAAGTTTGCAGAGGTCAACTTCCCTGACAAGATGATGCCAATTGTCGATCCACAACTGGTACAAGAGTTGGACATTGCAAAGAAGCTCCACCGTCCGAGGATAATGGAGTATATTGTTTACTCTGTATGCTGAATGTTGGCCTTTGCTGCACCAAGTCTTCTCCGAGTGAACGCATCAACATGGAAGAGGTGACTGGCAAGCTGCATAGAGTCAGGGATGCATATATTAGAGTCTAAGACAAAGCTAAAAAATCAGTTCAGTAATTGTAGTTTGGACTTTTTTGTTGGTGCAAAAGTATGGTCTGGCTTAACATTATTTTCTATTGAACTGACTCACCACTCCTGCTTGGTCTAGAAAAGATGAGTGCTAAATCAGTGAAGTCATAATGCTAGTGTGATGTAAAGGATGAGCAACATATGTGGGGAGGGCAATGAATCATAGGATTTGTAGGGCCTCACACATTTCCTTCTTTATTGCGATAAATTCACTATGAGCCAATAGTATTAAACACGAAGATTCATGGTTGGTGAGTCACCAGTATATAGCAGACTTTGCATATGTTGCTAGTGACACTTTCTCATGCAAACTTACTCAACAATGGTAGGATCGAGAAGCATTCCATGCCCGTCAAGGCATTCCTCTAAATGCGTTGGATTGGGAGGAATCTGGAAGGGATGCAGAAGTAGTCAGACCTAAAGGCAAGGAATTACCTACGCTCTACCTTCTAGTGATGAATAATCTTGGAGTACAGTGAAGGTCCATTGTGCGTAAGGATTCATAGTTTTAAGCTTTCCCAGAAATTCCACAAACAGGATAGTAGGGAAAAACTTCTTCGACTTGTGCATGTCGAGTTTTTCATAGAAAATGAGGTTGGGCCCCTATGATAGTTTAACTGGATGGGTTTTGCTCGGCTACTTCTCTCTGTATGTTCTATGCTTAGGGGTTTATGGTGTGGAGTAGTTCTGGTGATGTTGTCGTGCTTTAAACTACTCGCTACTTGCGGCACCTCACGTGCGAGGTTGTTCAGCTGATGAGGGTGGCAATCGGGTGACGCTCTACACTAAATTTGTCCAACTGTTGGGAGTTTTGTATTAGGAATTTCATGCAATGAAATTGGGAGCCTTCACTCCCTTTTTCAAACAAAAAACCTATAAACAGAATTGTGATTATAAATTTTTCAGCCATGCGACACAAGTCTTACTACTCTCCCACAACTCAGTACCCTTCCACAAATGTTTGTGTTGATATTTTCACTTGTTAACTTTGGTTGAAAATATTGTAGATGAAATTACTACTTTATGGCAGGAAATTTATTAGAAAATAATTGATTTTTTGTGGAAAATGAGAAACCCCTAAAAGAGTGTCCGGATGGCCACTCGTGCAGTTATGGTATTTCGTATTGTTTGAGTAGTCAATCTATGGGTTGTTTGTATCAGGTTTAGCCCAGCTTTCCGTAATTATTTGGATAACTCTCTTCTTACTTAATCGATTAGGCAAATCTTTTGTCCCCATTAAAAAGGATTTTTTAAAGAATATGAAATTTCATCTTATATTGTCTCGGCTAGGATATTTGGGATCCAGATTATAGAAGAGCAAGCAACATTTTTCTAATCGAGATCAAGTACACCATAAAAAAATCATGGTAGTAAACAATACAAAGTGGAGAAGTGGAAAGGAATCAAAAAATGACCAACATTTTCTTAAGCATAAAAAACTATTGAATATCTCCAAGACCTGACCAGCTTCCCGAGATCCTCAAGCCATTGAAGCTGCATGAGAACATAGCTTGTGTTTGGTTTGAGCCCCAACTAGCTAATCAAAAAATTTGCGTGGCCAAAAAACCTGTTAAGCTTGTTCTAAAAAAATCTGGTAAGTTGTTTTCTTTGGATTATAACAATCGCGCCTGCCAAAGTATTGGCAAAATTGTAAGATCTCCATTTGGTTTGGACTTTGAGCCAACTAGTTTGGAAACTTTGATTAGTTAGTTCTTGGTTTTATTCCGAGTCGATAACACATAATTGTTTTCATATTAGATAGAAGTCGTCAAAACAAACAAGCTAAACATGCAAAAGTTGAGCAAATAATACCCATCTTGTAGAAAGTTCCCTTTTTTGGTACTAGTAGTATGAGTTATGGCCTGTTATTGGGATGTCTATGGTAAACAAAGTAAATTGTAGAAAACCATCACATTTGAGGTTAGGGTTGCAAATTACTACCACTATTGAAAATTTTCTCAAAAAAGGCACCACTTATGAGGCCTAATAGTTACAAACTCCACTGATCGGCTGATTTGCTCGTTCCAAACCATTATCCAAAAGGGTAGGCCCACCTGTCAAAAAATAGACATCATGCAACAGACGACCATTAGCCCATACGGTTAAACATGAGCCAGCTTGTTTGGGACTGCTCTGCTCTTTAAAATTTAGCTTCGCTCCAAAAAACACAAGCCAAATGGGGTAGCTCCACGATATGCCGCTCCGCAAAAAAACTATAATATGGGGTACAACTTCAAAGTTTTTATGAAGCTCTTGAGAGGGTGCTCCAACAAACTCTAGAAGCTGGAGTTGGGGGGAAATTACCCACCATTGCCACCAGTAAGTGGATACCCCTTCATTTCTCCCCCCTCAACCAATTAAAGAGATTCTTTCCACCAATTTTTCTATTCTTGAAGTTGGAGCTAGATGGAAGCCAAACATTCTCTTGATTGTGCTACAACTTCTGTATGAAACTGCTCCAAAGTGAATTTGATGAAGTGAAGATGATTTTGGTGAAGTAGAGCGGTCCCAAACAGGCCTAGGCCACTGTCTCTCTCTCCTACTCTTCCTCTCTCTCATGTTCTCTTCCTTGCCATGCTGTCATTGGCACTACTACATCGCTGGCATGGTTCGGTGGGGTGGGGTGGGTGGGGAGGGAGGATGGGACAAAATCGTGTGAAGACTTCAGCTCACTTGATATCGATGTGAGTGCGGCAATTTTGATCTATAGGGTTAGGTTCTAATTGTTTTGGGGATAGTGGATTTGAGATAGATTCCCTTTGAGTTGTGACTTATATATGATTTGTTCCCTTCTTTCTTTCTTTCTCTTTGAGTTGTGACTTATATAGGGTTAGGTTCTAATTCGCCGGCAGCGAGTGCTCCTTGCCTTCTTTCTTTCTCTGTTCTCACCTTTCGCTCTCTCTGGTAGGCAAGTGCTGATAACGTATTGAGAATCAACAATGATTGAGTAATTCGATCGATGGTTACATGACACAATTTATACGATTCGTAAAGACACGGCGGTTCAGGGAGGCATCGGTTCTAGACAAGCGGGAGAGGCATCGGTTGCGGAGGAGACCCGCCCGACGGTTTGGGAGAGGAGGAGATTCCGTAATACATTTATGTAATAAATCTTAGCACATGTGACAGAGTAGGAGCTCCAATGTAACATATCTTGCAGGTATCATTGGCCAGTAGTCAAGGTTGGGCAGATAATATAGTCGAAATGGCCTGGCTGCCAAGGCATCTTTGAGCATTTGACCAGCCGGCCGATCGCCAAGAAAATGACCAGCATTCCGGTGTGCCAACCACTCCACGGGACGTCCAACACAGAGTCAACTAGCATGGAATGAAGCGGATCCGAATGAGTTTTCAATAGAGTTGCCTTGACCTACTAGTTGGTAGCCAGCAACAGTGAAGCCCTATAAAAAAACGAGAGGACCATGGCCATGGGCACTCAGGCTCAGCTCACCTCGTCGTCGCCGGCAACCGACCAGTTTTGCTTCAACGCACCGCCGCTGGCTCTCGCTGTCGATACCGACCAAGTAAGCTTCACTTGTTTAAGCATCTACTTCATCTAGATTTTGCTTCTCCTCACATACTGCGCACGTCATTCATCTTCTCCTCTTCTACATACTTGCAGTAGCCAAGGCTTCAACCTGTTCGAATCCTGCCCAAGAATCGTGAGAAAGAGACAACTCTAAACAAAATTTCAGGTAAGCAACATACTCCTTCTGTAAACTAATATAAGAATGTTTAGATTACTAAAGTAGTGTTCTAAATGCTCTTATATTAGTTTACGGAGGGAGTACAAAATATTCATCCTTTAGTTGGAACATGTGGCCATCGTTTCTTGACCTCATTCCCTCTGCTATGTAGGTTCGGCCAGAGTATTAACACGATGAAGGATGCTATGATTGGCCAGTTTCTCTTGGTGCTCATAGCAGCTTCTGGTGCTACTGCGCAAGCTGTCATCACCTCCACTCAGCACAGTAACCAAACGGACCGGCTCTCCCTGCTCGATTTCAAGAAGGCTATCGTCATCGACCCGCGGCGAGCCTTGGCGTCATGGAACGAGAGAACCCACCTCTGTGACTGGGAAGGCATCTCCTGTAGGACCAGGGACACATGCCGCATTGTCTCTCTTCGCCTAGCGAACCGGTGTTTAGCAGGGCAGATCTCTCCTTGGCTTGGGAACCTGACGTTCCTCAGAAATCTAGCACTACCGGGAAGATACCTTCGTCCCTTGGCCGCCTTCATCGCCTCCAGACCCTCTACCTTGGCAACAACACTCTGCAAGGCAGCATCCCCACCAGCATTGTAGACTGTTCCAGTCTAAAGGCCATGTGGATCAACAACAATGGTCTTGATGGCCAAATTCCTGCAGATCTCCCTCCCAGCCTCCAGCAGCCGCAACTTTCAACTAATGACATTGGTGGAACCATCCTTCCTTCCATTGCCAATGTCACAAGCTCAGTTGCGCGTTTAATCGTATCCAGGGCAGCATCCCTGACGAGCTTGCAGAGTTGGGCGGGCTGGAGATTCTTTATCTGGGTAGTAATCTATTGGTAGGCAAGTTTTCATCGGCCATCCTCAATCTTTCTAGTCTCATCGGCCTCGGGCTTAACACGAATATGTTAAGTGGCAAGATACCTTCCGATCTCGGTAACTCTCTACCTAATCTCCAGATACTTTCATTAGCCCAGAACCTTTTTCATGGGAAAATCTCACGTTCATTCATGAACGCATCCAATCTACGTGTCTTGGATATATTGACGAATAATTTTACCGGGGTTGTGCCTAGATCCATTGGCAGACTCTCCAAACTTGTCATGTTAAATATTGAGATGAATAAGCTCCAAGCACGTAACAAGCAAGAATGAGACTTTGTGAGTAGGTTAGCAAACTGCAGTGAGGTACAAGGTCTCTTGTTAGCAAGTAATCTTCTAGAAGGCCAGGTGCCAAATTCGCTGGCTAACCTTTCCATTCATCTTCAATATCTATCTTTGGGACAAAATCGGTTGGCAAGGAGCTTTCCTTCCGGTATAGCAAACTTTCCCAACCTGATCATTTTAGGATTGCACTACAACCAATTTACAGGTGTGGTACCACACTGCTGGGAGCTTACAAAAATCTACAGAAACTGAGCTTATCCACCAACATGTTTGCAGGAAACATTCCTTCCTCCCTTTCCAATTCATCCCAATCAATAGAACTCCTTCTAGACACAAACTAATTCATTGGGCACAAACTAACAAGCTTGAGGAACCTTCATTTGCTTGCAACACTGAGTGTTTCGAATAACAATCTTCATGATAGGCTACCAGAGGCAGACATGATCTTCAACATTCGAATAATAAGGGAAATTGGATTGTCATCCAACAACCTTCACATACAACTTCCTGCAAAAATGGGCAACACCAAGCAGCTCGTGATTGTGTTGCTTTCAGCCAAGAAATTATCTGGAGATATTCCAAGCACCGTGGGTGCTTGCAAGAGTTTGGAAGACATGGAGTTGGACAATAATATTTTCAATGTCAACATCCCCGCTTCATTTGGCAACCTATTTGGCCTAAAAGTCCTCAACTTATCTTACAATAACTTAACCGGACTAGTACTAGCATCTTTTTTTTGAAAAGGAGGATCGAAGCCCCCGGCCTCTGCATCAATCGATGCATGCAACCATCTTATTAAATAGTACCAAAACAGAGTGCCAAGTCCACAATGCGTCCAGACGCTAATGCAAAGTACATAGGAAATATAAATCGAACTGCCACATTTGGCGCTTTGTAACAATAGACTACAATGCCTACACACCTAGCCTATTATTAGCACGCCATCCAAACCGGTTGAAGATAACCCGTGCGACCATCTCCCACCGGTTGCACCCAATATCCATATGCCCCCTGGAGTCCACATGGCTAAGTAATGACCACATACGGATCCAAGTTGTTGCTCTGAAGATAACCTGCAAAAAGTTATTGAAATTCTTTCCATTAAAAATCATATCATTCCTGGTGTTCCATATAGCCCACAATAGAGCACAAATCCCAACTCTGATACGTTGCGCTATTGTAACGTCTACTCCATTGAGCCACGTTGTAAATAATGAGTTTATACATGTCGGTGGGTTTATATTAAAAGCTATATGAATTGTTCACCATAATAATTTTCCCAGAGGACTCTCGAGAAAGAGGTGTTGTATTGTCTCATTCTGATCACAAAAACAACAATTAGTTCTGCCTCCCCATCTTAGTTTTGCCAAGTTGTCTTTGGTTAATACCACTCCTTTGTGTATGAACCACATAAAAATTTTAATCCTAAGGGGAACCTTAATTTTCCAAATATGTAAAGATCTTGATAGTGGTCCAGTGTTTATCAAGTTGTTGTAAAAGGACTTTACCGAGAATAGCCCAACGAGTAAAGTCCAACGAACACTGTCTGTCTGGCTAGATAGTTGGACTTGCATCAATCTCCTAACCAGATGTAACCATGCAGTCCAACATGCTCCCACTAAAGCTCATCTGAATTGCATATTCACGGGTACCGATTGTAACACCGTGGACACAAACTCTTCTTTACGTTGCACGATGTTATATAACGAGGGGTATTGAGTTGCTAATGGCGAATCCCCAAGCCAAGTGTCTTCCCAAAATCTTGTTGAAGTACCATTACCCACTACAAACTTCACCCTTCTAAAAAAGGTTGCTTTTATCTTCATTAGCCCCTTCCAGAAAGGTGAGTCACTAGGTCTAGCTATGACCTGAGCTAGTGTTTTGGAATGCAGATATTTGTTCTTCAACAGTTGTATCCACATCCCATCAGTCTCCGTAGATAGCCTATAAAGCCATTTGCTAAGCAGACATTTGTTCTTCACTTCTAGATTTTTGATTCCAAGACCTCCTTGGTCTTTTGGTCTGCATATAATATCCCATCGCGCCAATCTATATTTCTTCTTAGCCTCATCACTTTGCCAGAAAAAATGAGATTTATAAAAGTCTAATCTTTTTCGTACCCCTACGTGCACTTCAAAGAAAGACAACAGAAACATCGGCATGCTTGTTAATACTGTTATTAATACTAGCCTCCCTCCATATGACATAAGCTTACCCTTCTAGCAACCTAGTTTCTTTTCAAATCTTCCTCAATATATTTCCATTCCTTGTTCATCAATCTTCTATGATGAATAGGAATCCCTAGGTAACTAAATGATAGTGATCCCACTTCACATCCAAATAGCTGCATGTAAGCGTCTTGCTCATCCTTTGCCTTTCCAAAGCAAAATATTTCACTTTTGTTAAAATTTATTTTTAGCCCTGAAAGTTGTTCAAATAAGCACAGGATTAGTTTCACATTCCTTGCCTTTGCCATATCATGTTCCATGAAAATTATCGTACCAGCGTCTCTTGGGAACATTCAACTTCTTGAGCAAATAGATCTGTCATTCAACCATCTTGAGGGCAAGGTTCCAATTCATGGAATATTCAAGAAAACAACAACCACACATATTGATGGAAATCATGGACTTTGTGGTGGGGCAGCGGGCTTACACCTGCCTGCATGTTCTGTTATGTCTAAAAATTTATCTAAACACAGGCTACCTATAATACTCAATGTAGGGACCCCACTCGCTTGCATGCTTTCGCTGCTTACTATGGCAATCTTCGTATTACTTTAGCAGAGGAAAAAAAATTGAAAAGATACATGTCTTTGCTCTCATTTGATGGTAAATTCCCCAAAGTTTCTTACAAGGATCTTGCTAGAGCAACTAATGGATTCTCGCAATCCAATTTGATTGGCACTGGAAGATACAGTTCAGAATATAGAGGGAAGATACTTCAAGAAGAAAATGTGGTTGCCATGAAGGTGTTTTGCTTAGAGATAAGGGGAGCACAACGGAGCTTCATTGCAGAGTGCAATGCGTTGAGAAATGCACGACACCGCAATCTAGTCCGTATTTTAACTGCATGCTCTAGCATTGATTCTAGCTGGAAATGATTTCAAGGCGCTAGTGTATGAGTTCATGCCAGGAGGAAATTTGCTTAACTTGCTATACCCAACGGAAGACAGTGGCAACTCTTTAAAATGGAGCTACCTTTCACTTGCTCAAAGGTTAAGCATTGTGGTTGACGTAGCAGATGCAATGCCGTACCTACACCATAACCACCATAGAAGTATTGTCATTGTGATCTCAAACCTAGCAACATTCTTCTGGATAGTGACATGGTAGATCATATTGGAGACTTTGGACTTGCAAGGTTGCAAGTCTATCTCGTGTCATCATCCTTTGGCGACTCGACATCTGTCTCTTTGGTTGCAATCAGGGGAACCATAGGATATGTTGCTCCAGGTGTTATTATTCTTTATCTCTGTTTTTCTTACTGATTTACTTGGAATTGTGAGATTCAAACAGATCTCTTGATATATGCAATCTACTGAATATGGAGCGGGTGGTCAAGTTTCTACCGCTGTAGATGTTTACAGCTTTGGGTTCGTTTGTCACAACCCTAGCAAGTTGTCCTAGGATAGCATTTGTGTTCGCATCATCATCATCATCATTGCATTAATGTGAAATGGGGAGAAAGAAAAGAAACCCCAAGCACTTAATGAAATAAAGAAATTCAAGTTTAGTGAAATTTCAACAAACCAAAATGCCCATCAAAAATATTCCATATGTCTGATAAATTTGGACAAAGTTATAACAGGGAACATTTAAAATATTTGAGCATCAGAAGCAATTTAAAAATAATGATTTAAGTCTCTGAAATTGATAACTAAATCATTATCACGACTATTGTTTTCATAATAATCTGAAACTTTTATTACAAGTTTGAAATATTCAAACTTTATTTTAGAAAATGGTTGGAATATTTTGAAAAGTCAGTTGGACCTGCAAATAAAATAAAGAAAAGTCAGAAAACAGAAAACAGAAACCAAAAAAAAAGAAAAAGCCTACCTGTGCCAGGGGAGAGAAGCCGGCCCAGCCCATAGGGGCGAACCGGTCATCTCCCACCTCTGGCCAGGAGGACGCCGAGCGTGTGGTCGCTACGCGCCGGCCACCTCCTTCCTGCTTGGCTCCTTGCTGGAGGGCTGGGAGTGCGCCAGCGTGAAGCTCCTCGCCGCCGTGCCCCTTCTCCTCTCTCTCTCTCCCGCGAGCGCTCTCTCTCTCTCTCTCTCTCGCACGCATTCCCCTCTCTGCTGCCGCCATGGCCGACCTGCGCTTCTCCGTCGTGCCGACGTTCTAGCCACCCCCGAACCCATCTGAGCCTGCCAGAAGCTCCACCCGGACCTCCTCTTCCTCCTAGCCAAGCTACGCATCGCCAGAAGCCCCTGTCGACGTCGCGCCATCGTCTTCCTCCTCGATTCGCCGGAAAGGGAATCGAAGCTCGCCGCCGTTTCAGACCGTCCCCGAGCCCGCTTCCTACGCCCCTGCGACTGCTGTGAGCTCCTGCTCCTTCTCCCCTCCTTTCCCCCTTCGATAGAGCTCTATAGCGCCGGATTCCTTCGAACCCGAAAGCTTCCCACCGCCGGCGAGGTCGTGGTCGCCATTGTGGCGACCCAAGCTTGCATCTGAGCACGCGGTCGTGCTCAGAAGGCTTCCTAGTAGCTTCCGGAGGCCTCAACTGCCCCGTTTGAGCTCCAACTCGACGAGCCCGTGCTCGCCCGAGTTCCGGCAGCTGCCGTGCTCGTCGTCGGCATCAATTCCGACCACCCCAGCCCCTGGGAGGTCTCGGGTTTGACGCGCGCGAGCAGTGTGAGCCGTCTGGTGCCCTTTGCCGTCTGTTTGGTTGCCGAAGACGCGGTTCCGGCGAGTCGCCGCCGGCCTCACTCCGGTGGGTGCCGACATGGCAATCATTAGGGGGCTAATCCCCCTAATTAGTTCGGCCCCAGTCGCTGACAGTGGGACCCCAGAGGTGGGTCAAACCTTAGTCAGCGCGGGATTAAGACCCCTGACGCTGATAGGGAGGTCCCACCTTGTCAGGTTTGACCTGGAGCTGGTCAGCCGACCAGCTGACGTCAGGTTGACGTCAGGCTGACGCCATTAATCCATTTTTTAGTTTAAAAATAATTCCAGAAAATGTTTAAAACTTTGAAAAATCATATAAAATAATCTGTAAGTCAAATGAAAATAATTTATATATGAAAATTGATCAGAAAAATACAATAAATTCAATGGTGCTATTCTCATGCATGTTAGAGAAATCTAAATAGGTGAACATGGACATTTTCCATTAGGTTAATATATGGAATTTGAAAGAAGAACAACTTTGAACCTATATTCAAATCCATTTCAAATTGACATGATCACCAGTTGCATTAGCTCACCCATGCATATTACTATGCCATGATCGTGCACCATATTGTTGCACTTGCGTGTATTGATTGTTTCTTATCTGCGTGCGGTAGGCCTTAATCCGGAAGATACTACCCCGTATCCCGACGAAGGACAGAACTCCTCCGCAACTCAGCAAGGCAAGCAACCCCATTGATCATTCCGATAACATCCCACTCTCTTGCTCCTACTCTTGTTTATTGCATTAGGACAAACAGTCACATGTCAGTCATACACGATAGATGATCCTATTCCTATGCATGACCTGATCTTGTCACAGTAAATAGCTAAACCTTGCAACCTAGCATACCTGGTAGATGCTTGTGCCATGATGTGCTTAGCTTACCATGCCTGCTATGCTTGCTATCCTTACAGTTGAGTCAGGTCTGATTCATCTAGGTGATGAACTGAGTGAAACAGTGTTGTCCGATGTGATGAGCTCATACTGAATATGATTTGGGAAAGGTAGCGATGAGAGGCTATGTAGGAGTACATAGTGGGTTGTCTCATTGGGACCATTCTTAGGAACTGGGTTCCGTGTTTGTGATCCAAGACTAGATACTACCACATGCTGGGCCCTGAAATATGACCCCGCTCGACTCATCAGTCGCTTAGTACTTGGTTCAGGTATTGCAAGTAGTTTCTGGTGTTTATAGCATGCTGGAGGCCGTGTGTAGCGCTGACCCTAGGGGTGGGTTACGACGCGGTAGGCAGTGGCATGGTGTACCAAGGGTCACCGGAATGGTGGGCTTGGGAACCCTGCGCACATAGTTTGGGGCCGTAGCGGAAACTTCGGCCGGACTTCCGTGCGGGTTCAGTCTCAAATAGGCGATAGCCTGGACTAGAGGTCTTATGTGGTTGACGGTCGTGGCCGACTCCCTCGCTGGGCATCCGCTTGAAGGTTGCCGAGATGCATGGTTTATGGCACACAGCGATAAGTGGCGAGAGCGTGTGTGAAGAAGTACACCCCTGCAGGGTATGAAACTATTTGAATAGTCGTGTCCTCGGATATGGACTACTTGGAGAACTTATGCTGTTCATAGATAATCAAATGGATACTCCTAAAAATATCAAGACAAGTGTGAGTACCGTGGATGGCTCTCTTCCGAAAGGGGAAGGTGGATCCTTGGTGGTGTATTGTGATGAAGATAGTGGACTCGTGTGCGATAACTAAAATTGTAACAAAGAGTTTAAAACTGAGTAGTGCAGGTTAGCCTTGAGTCAAAGCTGGCATTGCTGCTTAAACTCCACCACTCCCCCTTGTTGATACATGAGCATAAATAGACTAGGTCTATTTTAAAGACTTGATGAGTACGATTGTACTCATCCTTGCTTAATTAATGTTGCAGAAGAAAACCAGAACCCATTAGGTTGGTTCTATCTAGACGTTGACGATGCCGAATAGCTGGTGTCCCAGCTACAATCTTGCCCATGTGGTTGGCTGTAGATAGTCAGGCCGTGTGCCACTTTTCTATTTCGCCGTCTGTACTCAGACAGCTTAAGTTTCCGCTGGCTTGTATGAACTTGTTTGTATGACTTGAGTGTCGGGTCATGTGACCCCTATTTGTACAAACATATTATGCAAGGCTCGTCTGAGCCTCTTAAATAAAAGTCATGTTGTTGTATGGTTATGTTGTGATGCCATGGTTGTATCTATGCATATCGGGCATGTCATGCGTATGTGTGACGTGCAATGGTATGTATGGGATCCGACACCTAGTCGTGTGCCTTTAGTAGTACTCTTTACAGGAAACTACCTCTCTATGCTACCACCGAGCCATGGTAGCTTGCTACTGCTCCGGACACATTGATTGACCGACATGTATCCTTCCTTGCTGCTGTGTCTGTCCCTTCGGGGAGATGTCTCGCGGTGTAATGGAGTCCCGATAGCCTGCTACGACTCGTCTACGTGCAGTGATGGCATTCGTGTCTCGCGACGTAATGGAGTCCTTGTAGCTTGCTATGACTCGTCTACACACGCTTGAGACCGACACCTGCATTGCTGGGTTATGTATGCCTGTTTCCGTACGGATGTGCCACTTGGGTTCTATGACTAGTCATGTCGGCCCAGGTTTTTTGTTGCGTGATTGCCAGCGACATGTTCACATACGTGAGCCAAAATAGGCAAACGGTCCCGGCCAAGGTAAGGTTGCAGCCGAGGAGTTTACCGTGCGTGAGGCCGCAAAGTGATGTGACTTGTTACAGTATGGAATCATATGACTTAGGATCAGGGTCCCGACAGTGTTGGTATCAGAGCCTGACTGACTGTAGGACGACCAAGCCAAACCGGTCGAAGTTGAGTCTAGAAACACTATAGATAAGTAGGGGAATTGATTGTGGAAGGGAACGTAAGGCTCTTTTTACTCCTCTTCCCAAGTTATTCTATGTTGGGTCATTCTCATCTCTTCTATGAGGATAGGAACTAGGATTCTCATCTATTGCTTAGGATGACGAGTTACTAACCATGGACCAATAGCTAACTTGTTTGCTAGTGAGCTTAGTTACTCAAGTATTGTTGGTGTGACAAACAAATGGAGAAGAGATTTGAGTCTAGATAGTCGAGTGGTTATGCCTTTCCAATCTTTTCAATTGTCTCAAAAATTTTCTTGAGCAATTACAGCCGTTATGTTGTCCAATTTCTGCTAGGATCTCTAATGTCTTTGCATCATACTCTGTTTCAGATGCCCCCTCATCCTTCCCGTCAGGTGGTCCGTCTGACCAGGTGCATCGATGTACCGGGTCACACGGCCATGTTGGTTAGAGTTATGATGGAGGCTGGATACCGCTAGTACCTAGAGTACATAGTGGAGGAGCAGTATCGAGATTTCAACCAGAGTCAGTATCTGTGTACTGTTATAATATATCCTTCATATCCTAGAGCTGCAGAGCCGCTTCACTGGACTCATGGATTGGGAGTTACCATAGATATGGCAGTTCAGGAAGCCGCCTACACCATGCTGACTATCATGAGGTTTCACCATGGTTTGCTACAGAACACGGAGTTCTGCTATGTCCCTGCTTCCATGGGAGGAGAGGATGGATATCTTAGTGCAGCCTACTATGATTATTCTCATGAGGACCCTAGGCTACAGGTGACCACTCAGATGTTGGAGAACAGAGATCGTGATGCACGTGCCCTTCGCATGGAACTCTATGCTACCCGTGCCCATCTTTGGACAGCTTTGACGCAGTTGGCACCTGTCGTGCAGACAGGCTATGGAGATTTGGAGATGCTGACCTCATCGCGGACTCATTTGCCAGCACACTTAGATTGGCCTGATGTTGGAGGCATCACCCCTCTTCGAGGACCGCTGTTGCCGCCGACAAGAGGACCAAGGCCACATCTGTGTCCTTATGGTTTCCAGGGATCCCAGGCTAGAGTGTTTCCAGATCCTCAGGTTCAGCTCCCAGGTCACGGGGGTAACCTGTACGAGGCATTCTACGGTGATGTTTGAGTGCGTGGATGTTAGCCCTAGTATGGTAGTAGTCGTATCGCCACAGTCCTATGTGTCTTGTGGGATATGACCAAGGTTGAGAGTTGAGTTCCGGAGGTGTAGATAGATAATGTATAGGAAGCTTGTAATGTCTCCGATGAGTTGTGTCATCTCTCCGTAGTTGCTTTCAGCTTGGGCTTGTACTGAACTAAGTCATGGTGTGTATGAAACCTAATGTTCATATGGTAGTTGCTTTACCATGTTGATTGGTGTTTTTCCTACATGCCATGTTGACCAGTACATTCCTTATCTCATGTCTTAGAGTTGATGTTCTCTATGTCTAAGCTGTGGTTTGTTTTCCCAGGATGGTTGCAACTAGGAACAATCCCGTGCCTGCTCCCGAGCAGGGCGAGGGAAGCCAGTCAAGGCAAGAGGAGCTGCCACATGCACCATCCTTGGAAGAGGTGATGCTAGAGGCTGAAAGGAATAAGAGGGAGACCAATAGGCTGTTGGAAAGAATTGAGCAAAACACAGCTCGTGCTCCCCGCAATGATCACCACGATGGAGTATCACTTGGTGACTTTATCAAACTGTGCCCGCCCAAGAATCATCATTCGATCGACCCCCTCGATGCGGATGACTGGCTTACTAGTATGTTCCCCAAGATATGGGCTGCTAATGTGTCTGAGGCCAACAGGGTGTCTTTTGCCACCTACTTTCTGGAGGGACCTGCCAACCTGTGGTGGGAAAGCTATGAGGCTATGTGTCCCCAGGGACCTGCACCAACCTGGGCAGAGTTCAATGCCACATTTCGTATCCATCACATCCCGAAAGGGCTGATGGATCGCAAAAGAGAGGAATTCTATGCCTTCACCCAGGGCAGATTGTCAGTGGATGCATACAGTCGCGAGTTTGGTAATCTTGCTCGCTATGCTCCAGAAGAAGTTTCAACGGATGCCAAGAAGCAGGCTAGGTTCCGCAAGGGACTTAACCCTGAGCTTCGCCGAGATCTACGCTTGCACGAGTGCACCACCTTCCAGGCTCTCGTCAATAAGGCCATCAATGCCGAGTCAGGACAAACTGACTACGAGGCTACGAGGAAGCATAACCGTGACTTCAGCCCTGCATCGGGTTCAGGCCCTAACAAACGCCGAGTGTGGGTGCCCAATGCAGCTTTGCCACCAAGATACACCGTGAGGCCATCCTTCCAAGCACCTCGCCCAGTTCAGTTCAACCCTCCAGTCAGACCATTTGGAGAACCGCCTACAAATGTTGCGCCTCGTGCTACAGTGGTATGCTACAAATGTGGAGAACCGGGACACTATTCTCGTGAGTGTCCCCAGAACAATACTAAGCCCGCTGGACGTGGAAAACCAGGAAAAGCTTTCTATGTGAAGCCAGCCCCTGTCCGTGGGCGAGTGAATTATGTGTCTGCTGAAGAAGCCCTTGAAGATCCTGATGTTATTCTAGGTACGCTTCTTATTAATAGCCATCCAACATCTGTTCTATTTGATACTGGGGCATCTCATTCTTTCATCTCTGAAATTTATGCACAGTTGCATAACATGTCCTTCTGTGACATGCCCACTCCTTTAGTAGTTCAGACTCCTAGTTCAACATGGCAAACTTCTACAATGAGCCATGACAATGAAATTCTGGTGGATAGACTAGTATTCCTAGCATCCTTGATAGTTCTTAAGTCTTCGGACATCAATATCATTCTAGGCATGGATTGGATGAAAGCTCACTATGCCAAGATTGATACTCATTCTAGGAATGTTCAACTTACACATCCATCGGGTGAGATAGTTAATGTCTGTACTCGAACAACTAAGCGCCAACTCTATTTCCTAAATGCTAGACCTCTTCCAGAGTTAGAAGATATTCCGGTAGTCCGTGATTTTCCGGATGTCTTCCCAGAAGAACTGCCAGGTATTCCACCTGTCAGAGATGTTGAGTTTGTGATAGAACTCATTCCAGGAACCGTCCCAATAGCCAGAGGACCCTATAAGATGGCACCCTTAGAACTAGCTGAGCTAAAAACCCAACTCGATGAAGCTTTGAAGAAAGGTTTCATTCGTCCTAGCTCTTCTCCTTGGGCTTGCCCCACCCTCTTCGTTAAGAAGAAAGATGGATCGGATTAGATGGTTGTGGATTACCGACCAGTGAATCTGGTCACTATCAAGAACAAGTATCCGCTCCCTAGGATCAACGATTTGTATGATCAACTCGTTGGATCCTCTGTCTTCTCCAAAATGGATTTAAGGTTGGGATACCATCAAATCAGAATTAGAAACGGGGACATTCCAAAAACGGCTTTTGTCACTCGTTATGGCCAATACGAGTACACCGTCATGTCCTTCGGTTTAACCAATGCCCCAGCCACCTTCTCTCGTCTGATGAATTCGATCTTCATGGAGTATTTGGATAAATTCGTCGTGGTTTACCTCGACGACATACTTATCTACTCGAAGAACGAACAAGAACATGCCGAGCATCTAAGGCTGGTATTGATGAAACTTCGAGAGCACCGCTTATATGCCAAATTCTCCAAGTGTGAGTTCTGGTTGCCGGAAGTGACCTATCTAGGCCACGTGATCTCTGGCAAAGGTATTGTTGTCAATCCCGAGAGAGTTCAGGCCGTCCTTGATTGGACTCAACCTGAATCGGTTAAGCAAGTTTAGAGTTTCCTTGGCTTAGCGAGCTATTGTCACCGCTTTGTTGAGAACTTCTCCAAGGTTGCGAAACCTTTGACTGAACTCCTCAAGAAAGATAAAAAGTTCGAGTGGACTCCACAATGCGAGCATAGTTTTCAGGAGTTGAAAAGACGACTGACCTTTGCTCCCGTTCTGGTGCCACCAGATTTTTCTAAGAACTTTATTATCTACTGCGACGCCTCGCGACAAGGATTAGGTTGCATTCTCATGCAAGATCGTCATGTGATTGCATACGCATCTCGACAATTGCGTCCACATGAGGATAATTATCCAACACATGATCTTGAGCTTGCAGCTGTAGTCCATGCACTAAAAACATGGCGACATTACCTTCTGGGTAATCGTTGCGAGATATACACTGACCACCAAAGTCTGAAATATATCTTCACCCAGCCAGATTTGAATCTCAGGCAAAGAAGGTGGGTAGAGTTGATTACATATTACAACTTAGGGATAACTTACACCCCGGGAAAAGCCAATGTCATGGCTGATGCACTAAGTCGTAAGTCTTATTGTAACAATTTGATGTTACAACAGGGTCAACCACTTCTCCATGAGGAATTTCGGAAGTTGAATCTCCACATTGTTCCTCAAGGATTCCTTTCCAACTTGGTGGCGAAACCTACTCTTAAGGATCAAATCATAGCTGGCCAAAAGAGGGATAAGGGTATTTCCCGGATCAAAGAGAATCTCGTTAGCGGTTTCGCTAAGGACTTCTCCATTGATGAACAAGGTGTAGTGTTCTTTCAGAACCATCTGGTGGTTCCTAAGAACCAACATCTGCGGTAGCTGATCCTTAAGGAGGTTCATGATTCTCCTCTCACAATTCATCCGGCTAGTACCAAAATGTATCAGGATCTACGCCAGAGGTTCTGGTGGACTAGGATGAAGAGAGAAATGGCTCAGTATGTTGCTAACTATGACGTTTGTCGTCGTGTGAAAGCAGAACATCAAAGGCCTGCTGGCACCCTTCAACCTTTAGCTATTCCTGAATGGAAATGGGATAAGGTTGGTATGGATTTCATCACCGGTTTTCCCAGGACCAAGAGAGGGAACAATGCTATATTCGTAGTCATTGATCGCCTCTCCAAAGTGGCCCATTTTCTTCCTGTTCGTGAAAGCATTACTGCTAGTCAGCTAGCGGAGTTATATGTTTCTCGAATAGTTTCTCTTCATGGCGTTCCTTTGGAGATTAACTCAGACCGTGGAAGTATTTTTACTTCTCGATTTTGGGAAAGTTTTCAAACTGCTATGGGGACTCATCTATCCTTTAGCACTGCTTTCCACCCTCAATCAAGTGGTCAAGTTGAGCGAGTCAACCAAATTCTCGAAGACATGCTCCGAGCTTGTGTTATATCTTTTGGTATGAATTGGGAGAACTGTCTTCCATTTGCTGAATTTGCATATAACAACAGTTATCAATCAAGTTTGGGCAAAGCCCCTTTTGAAGTTCTCTATGGACGAAGATGTCGAACACCTCTTAACTGGTCAGAAACCGGAGAGAGGCAACTCTTTGGTCCGGACATGATCCAGGATGCAGAGGAGCAAGTTCGCATTATTCGTGAAAAGTTGAAAACAACCCAATCCCGTCAAAAGAGTCAATATGACTGTCATCATAAGTCTGTGACCTATGAAGTTGACGAGAAGGCTTACCTTCGGGTTACACCTCTGAAGGGTACCCATCGATTCGGTATCAAAGGCAAGTTGGCTCCTCGTTACATTGGACCTTTTCGCATTCTTGCCAAACGAGGAGAGGTTGCCTACCAATTGGAACTTCCGCCGCATCTTTCCAAGGTTCATGATGTCTTCCACGTCTCGCAACTCAGGCGTTGCTTTTCGGACCCTGTCCGAGAAGTGGACCACGAATCGCTTGATCTCCAAGATAACCTTACATACCGAGAATACCCTGTTCATATTCTCGATCAAGCTGAGTGTACCACTCGACGTTGAAACATCAAGTTTCTCAAGGTTCAGTGGTCGCATCATTCTGAAAACGAGGCGACATGGGAAAGAGAAGATCATCTTCGACTAGAGTACCCCGCGCTGTTCCCGACGACTTCAAAATCTCGGGACAAGAATCTTTTGAGTGGGGGTGAGTTGTCACAACCCTAGCAAGTTGTCCTAGGATAGCATTTGTGTTTGCATCATCATCATCATCATTGCATTAATGTGAAATGGGGAGAAAGAAAAGAAATCCCAAGCACTTAATGAAATAAAGAAATTCAAGTTTAGTGAAATTTCAACAAATCCAAAATGCCCATCAAAAATGTTCCCTATGTCTGATAAATTTGGACAAAGTTATAACATGGAACATTTAAAATATTTGAGCATCAGAAGCAATTTAAAAATAATGATTTAAGTCTCCGAAATTGATAACTAAATCATTATCATGACTATTGTTTTCATAATAATCTGAATCTTTTATTACAAGTTTGAAATATTCAAACTTTATTTTAGAAAATGGTTGGGATATTTTGAAAAGTCAATTGGACCTGCAAGTAAAATAAAGAAAAGTCAGAAAACAGAAAACAGAAAAAAAAGAAAAAGCCTACCTGTGCCAGGGGAGAGAAGCTAGCCCAGCCCACAGGGGCGAACCGGTCATCTCCCACCTCTGGCCAGGAGGACGCCGGGCGTGTGGTCGCTACGCGCCGGCCACCTCCTCCCTGCCTGGCTCCTTGCTGGAGGGCTGGGAGTGCGCCAGCGCGAAGCTCCTCGCCGCCGTGCCCCTTCTCCTCTCTCTCTCCCACGAGCGCTCTCTCTCTCTCTCTCGCGCGCATTCCCCTCTCTGCTGCCGCCATGGCCGACCTGCGCTTCTCCGTCGTGCCGACGTTCTACCCACCCCCGAACCCATCTGAGCCTGCTAGAAGCTCCGCCCGGACCTCCTCTTCCTCCTAGCCAAGCTACGCATCGCCGGAAGACCCTGTCAACTTCGCGCCATCGTCTTCCTCCTCGAGTCGCCGAATAGGGAATCGAAGCTCGCTGCCGTTTCAGATCGTCCTCGAGCCCGCTTCCGACGCCCCTGCGACCGCTGTGAGCTCCTGCTCCTTCTCCCCTCCTTTCCCCCTTCGATAGAGCTCCGTAGCGCTGGATTCCTCCGAACCCGAAAGCTTCCCGCCGCCGGCGAGGTCGTGGTCGCCGTTGTGGCGACCCAAGCTTGCATCTGAGCACGCGGTCGTGCTCAGAAGGCTTCCTGGTAGCTTCCGGAGGCCTCAACTGCCCCGTTTGAGCTCCGGCTCGACGAGCCCATGCTCACCCGAGTTCCGGCAGCCGCCGTGCTCGTCGCCGGCGTCAATTCCGACCACCCCAGCCCCTGGGAGGTCTCGGGTTCGACGCGCGCGAGCAGTGCGAGCCGTCTGGTGCCCTCCGCCGTCTGTTTGGTTGCCGAAGACGCGGTTCTCGCGAGTCGCCGCCATGAGGATGGTCGCCGCCGGCCTCACTCCGGTGGGCGCCGACGTGGCAATCATTAGGGGGCTAATCCCCCTAATTAGTTCGGCCCTAGTCGCTGACAGTGGGACCCCAGAGGTGGGTCGAACCTCAGTCAGCGTGGGATTAAGACCCCTGACGCTGACAGGGAGGTCCCACCTTGTCAGGTTTGACCTGGAGCTGGTCAGCCGACCAGCTGACGTCAGGCTGACGTCAGGCTGACACCATTAATCCATTTTTTAGTTTAAAAATAATTCCAAAAAATGTTTAAAACTTTGAAAAATCATATAAAATAATCTGTAAGTCAAATGAAAATAATTTAAATATGAAAATTAATCAGAAAAATCCAATGAATCCAATGGTGCTATTCTCATGCATGTTAGAGCAATCTAAATAGGTGAACATGGACATTTTCCATTAGGTTAATATATGGAATTTGAAAGAAGAACAACTTTGAACCTATATTCAAATCCATTTCAAATTGACATGATCACCAGTTGCATTAGCTCACCCATGCATATTACTATGCCATGATCATGCACCATATTGTTGCACTTGAGTGTATTGATTGTTTCTTATCTGCGTTGCGGTAGGCCCTAATCCGGAAGATACTACCCCGTATCCCGACGAAGGACAGAACTCCTCCGCAACTCAGCAAGGCAAGCAACCCCATTGATCATTCCGATAACATCCCACTCTCTCGCTCCTACTATTGTTTATTGCATTAGGACAAACGGTCACATGTCAGTCATACACGATAGATGATCCTATTCCTATGCATGACCTGATCTTGTCACAGTAAATAGCTAAACCTTGCAACCTAGCATACCTGGTAGATGCTTGTGCCATGATGTGCTTAGCTTACCATGCCTGCTATGCTTGCTATCCTTAGAGTTGAGTCAGGTATGATTCATCTGGGTGATGAACTGAGTGAAACAGTGTTGTCCAATGTGATGAGCTCATACTGAATACGATTTGGTAAAGGTAGCGATGAGAAGCTATGTAGGAGTACATAGTGGGTTGTCTCATTGGGACCGTTCTTAGGAACTGGGTTCCGTGTTTGTGATCCAAGACTAGATACTACCACATGCTGGGCCCTGAAATATGACCCCGCTCGACTCATCAGTTGCTTAGTACTTGGTCCAAGTATTGCAAGTAGTTTCTGGTGTTTATAGCATGCTGGAGGCCGTGCGTAGCGCTGACCCTAGGAGTGGGTTATGATGCGGTAGGCAGTGGCATGGTGTACCAAGGGTCACCCGAATGGTGGGCTTGGGAACCCTGCGCACATCGTTTGGGGCCGTAGCGGAAACTTTGGCCGGACTTCCGTGCGGGTTCAGTCTCAAATAGGCGATAGCCTGGACTAGAGGTCTTATGTGATTGACAGTCATGGCCGACTCCCTCGCTGGGCATCCGCTTGAAGGTTGCCGAGGTGCATGGTTTATGGCACACAACGATAAGTGGCGAGAGCGTGTGTGAAGAAGTACACCCCTGCAGGGTATGAAACTATTTGAATAGCCGCGTCCTCGGATATGGACTACTTGGATAACTTATGCTGTTCATAGATAATCAAATGGATACTCCTAAAAATATCAAGACAAGTGTGAGTACCGTGGATGGCACTCTTCCGAAAGGGGAAGGTGGATCCTTGGTGGTGTATTGTGATGGAGATAGTGGACTCGTGTGCGATAAGTAAAATTATAACAAAGAGTTTAAAACTGAGTAGTGCAGGTTAGCCTTGAGTCAAAGCTGGCATTGCTGCTTAAACTCCACCACTCCCCCTTGTTGATACATGAGCATAAATAGACTAGGTTTTTTTTAAAGACTTGCTGAGTACGATTGTACTCATCCTTGCTTAATTAATGTTGCAGAAGAAAACCAGGACCCATTAGGTGGGTTCTATCTAGACGTTGACGATGCCGAATAGCTGGTGTCCCAGCTACGATCTTGCCCGTGTGGTGGGCTGTAGATAGTCAGGCCGTGTGCCACTTTTCTATTTCGCCGTCTGTACTCAGACAACTTAAGTTTCTGCTGGCTTGTATGAACTTGTTTGTATGACTTGAGTGTCAGGTCATGTGACCCCTATCTGTACGAACATATTATGCAAGGCTCGTCTGAGCCTCTTAAATAAAAGTCATGTTGTTGTATGGTTATGTTGTGATGCCATGGTTGTATCTATGCATATCGGGCATGTCATGCGTACGTGTGACGTGCAATGGTATGTATGGGATCCGACACCTAGTCGTGTGCCTTTAGTAGTACTCTTTACGGGAAACTGCCTCTCTGTGCTACCACCGAGCCATGGTAGCTTGCTACTGCTCCGGACACATTGATTGACCGGCATGTATCCTTCCTTGCTGCTGTGTCTGTCCCTTCGCGGAAATGTCTCGCGGTGTAATGGAGTCCCGGTAGCCTGCTACGACTCGTCTACGTGCAGTGATGGCATTCGTGTCTCGCAACGTAATGGAGTCCTTGTAGCTTGCTATGACTCGTCTACACACGCTTGAGGCCGACACCTACATTGCTGGGTTATGTATGCCTGTTTCCGTACGGATGTGCCACTTGGGTTCTATGACTAGTCATGTCGGCCCGGGTTCTTTGTTGCGTGATTTCCAGCGACATGTTCACATACGTGAGCCAAAAGACGCAAATGGTCCCAGCCAAGGTAAGGCTGCAGCCGAGGAGTTTACCGTGCGTGAGGCCGCAAAGTGATGTGACTTGTTACAGTATGGAATCATATGACTTAGGATCGGGGTCCCGATAGCGTTACCCCTGAAATATTCATCCGAAGGAGCCCAACAAATGTCATGTTCAAGGACAGACTGAGCATTGGAAAGTTTACAGAGGTCAAGTTCCCTGACAAGATGTTGTAGATTGTCGTCCCACAATTGGTACAAGAGTTGGACCTTTGCCAAGAATCTCCATCGGTTGAGGAGAATGGAGTACATTGTTTACTTTCTATGCTAAATGTTGCCCTTTGATGGACCAAGTCCTCTCCAAGTGATCACATCAGCATGGAGGAGGTGGCTAGCAAGCTGCATAGAATCAGGAATGCATATGTTGGAGGCTAAGCCGAAGCCGAGGAATCAGTTCAGTAATTGCAACTTGGACTTTTTTTGGTGTGCAAAAGTATGGTCATGCTTAACATTATTTTTTGTTGAACTGACTCAACACTCCATGGTCTAGAAAAGATGAGTGCTATAGGGGAGGAAGAAAACAATGATCCTCTACTTAATGTACAACTAGAGCTCTAGATGTACGCTCTTGCCATTCAACCCATTAAGAGCATGTGCAAGTGTGTATAATCATAATGCTAGTATATATGATGTAAAGGATGAGCTGCATGTGTGAAGGTCAGCGAATCCTAGCGTGCTTATGGTTTGTACTTCATAGGGTCTTGCACGTTTCTTCTTTATTGTGATGAACTCATTATGAGCCAATGGAATTAAACATGAAGATGCATGGTTGGTGAGTAACCAGTATATAACAGACTTTACATATGTTGGGAGTGACAATTTCTTGTGCAAACTTACTCAACAATGGTAGGATTGAGAAGCATTCCATTCGAGTTAAGGCATTCCTCTAAATGCGTAGGATTGGGAGGGATCAGGAATGGATGTGGAAATAGTCTGTCCTCGAGGCAAGGAATTACCTATGCTCTACCTTCAAGATCTGAAGCGCCTTGTAGTGCGGTTAAGAACACCTGTGCATAAAGCTGCATACTTTTAAGATCTCGCAAAATTCCACAAACCATGGGCCTTCTTCTTCCTGTAGTTGAAGCAATATCACATGAATGACATGTGCATAAAACTTCTTCCACTTGTGGCTGCCAAGTATTTCCGTAGAAAGCAAGGCTCGGTCCCTATTGTAGTTCTACTATATGGTTTATGATCAGCTACTTCTTTCTGTATGGTTTATGGCTTACATGTTGCTGGTGTGCGGTAGTTCTAGTGATGTTATCGTGCTTTAAATTGCTGGCGACTTGCGAGACCTCCTGTGCGAGATTGTTTGGCTGATCAGAAGTGACGACCAATTGACGCAGTGAACTAATTTTGTCCACCTATTAGGCATTCTGTATTATCAGTTTCATGCAATGAAATTCAAAGCCTAGGCTCCTTTTGTCAGGAAAAAACCCATAAACATAATTGTGATTGTAAATTTGTCTTAGTGCTCTCCCATAGCTCAGTTCCTTTTCACAAATGTCTCTGTGGATATTCTCACTTGTTTACTTTGGTTGAAAATATTGTAGACAAAATTATTACTTTATTCCAAGAATTTTATTACCAAAAATGTTTTTTTGGGAAATGGGAAATCCCTACAGAAGTGGTAACAATGGAGTATCCTTAAACATGTTTTTTATTTAATCTAAAATTTCATGATTATATTATAAACTTGGCTCGGATTTGTGAGATTCAGTTTACAGAAGAGCAAACAACATCCACCATCATAAACGGTACAAGCTTGTACCGGACAAGTGGGAAATAACTCAATAAATGACCAACATTTTCTTAAGCAGCAAAACTGTAGAATACCTCCTAGATTTACCAGCTTCCTGTTCTCCTCAAGCTGTTGAAGATGCATGAGACCTAGGTTGTGTTTGGATTGAGCCCCACTAGACCGTTCAAGATTTTGACATGACCAATGCAAGGGCAGGACCAAGAATTTGATAAGTTTGTTCTCAAAAATAAAAAAAATTGGTAAGTTTTTTTGTTTGGAGTATAACCATTGTGACTGCCAAAATTTTGGCAAAATTGCGAGATCTCCATTTGGTTTGCACCGAGTGAACTAGTTTGGCAACTTTGATTGGTTAGTGTTTGGTTCTATTCCAAGATGATAAAAATAAGACACATATTTTTATTTTTATTAGATAGAATTCGACAAAAATAAAAACAAAATAGACATGCAAAAGTTGTACCAAACAATATTCATCTTCTAAAAAGTCCCTCTTTTTACCCATCTCCTAAAATTCCATATGTTCAATCTGCTAAATATGGAGCGGATGGTCAAGTTTCTACCATCGCATATGTTTAGAACTTTGGGGTGATTCTCCTTGAAATATTCATATGAAAGAGCCCAAACAGATGGCATGTTCAAGGATGAATTAAGGATTGCAAAGTTTGCAGAGGTCAACTTCCTGACAAGATGATGCCAATCGTCGATCCACAACTGGTACAAGAGTTGGACCATTGCGAAAAAGCTCCATCGGCCGAGATAATGGAGTACATTATTTACTTTCTGTCCTGAATGTTGGCATTTGCTGCACCAAGTATTCTCCAAGTGAACACATCAACATGGAGGAGGTGACTGGCAGGCTGCATAGAATCAGTGATGCGTATATTGGAGGCTAAGACGAAGCTAAAAAATCATTTCAATAATTGCAGCTTGGACATTTTTTTGTGGGTTCAAAATTATGGTCTTGCTTAACACTATTATTTTGTATTGAACTGACTCACCACTCCTTGGTCTAGAAAAGATGAGTGTCATAGGGGAAGAAAACAACAATGCCATATTTAATGTACAACTAGAACTCAAATATACTCTCTTTGCCATTCAATCCGCTGGTATCGGATCTGGTTTTACCACAACTAAGAGCATATGCAAATGTGTAAAATCATAATGCTAGTGTGACGTAAAGGATGAGCAACATGTTTGGGGAGGGCAATGAATCATAGGATTTGTAGGGCCTCACACATTTCCTTCTTTATTGGTATAAATTCACTATGAGCCAATGGTATTAAACACGAAGAATCATGGTTGGTGAGTCACCAGTATATAGCAGACTTTGCACATGTTGCTAGTAACAATATCTCATGCAAACTTACTCAATAATGGTAGTATTAAGAAGCATTCCGTGCCAATCAAGACATTCCTCTAAAAGTGTAGGATTGAGAGGAATCCGGAAGGGATGTAGAAATAGTCGGACCTCAAGTCAAGGAATGACCTATGCTCCACCTTCAAGTGCTGAATCATCTTGGAGTACAGTGAAGGTCCATTGTGCATAACGCTTCATAGTTATAAGATTCCCAGAAATTCCACAAACAAAGTTGTAGGGTAAATTTTTTTGATTCGTGCATGTCGAGTTTTTCATAGAAAGCAAGACTGGGCCCCTATGATAGTTTTACTGGATGGGTTTTGACCAGCTACTTCTCTGTATGTTTTATGCTTAGGGGTTGGTGGTGTGCATTAGTTTTGGTGATGTCGTCGTGCTTTAAATTGCTGGCGACTTGCAGCACCCCATGTGCGAGGTTGTTCGGCTGATCAGATCGACGACTGGGTGACGTCTGTGCTAAATTTGTCCACCTATTGGGTGTTTTGTATTAGCAATTTCATGCAATGGAATTGGGAACCTTGACTCCTTTTCTGAAACAAAAAACCTATAAACAAACTTGTGATTATAAATTTGTTAGCCATGCAAACACAAGTCTTACGACTCACCACAACCCAGTACCCTTCCAAATGTCTATGTTGATATTTTCACTTGTTTTCTTTGGTTGAAAATATCGTAGATGAAATTATTACTATATTGCAAGAATTTTTTAGAAAATAATCATTTTTTTGGAAAATGAGAAACTCCTAAAAGTGTCTGGAGGGCCGCTTGTGCGGTTATGGTGTTTCATATTGTTTGAGTAGTCCATCTATGGGTTGTTTGTATTGGTTTTCGCCCAGGTTACCGTAATTATGTCGGCAATTCTCTTCTTCTTAATTAATCGATGGGGCAAATCTTTTGCCTCCATTAAAAAAAGACTATAAAGAATCTGAAATTTCATCATCAGCTTATAGAAGAGTTGTTCTCATCAAAATCAAGTACCCCATAAATAAAACAAAAAAACAATCCACAACAGTAAACAATACAAAGTCGAGAAGTGGAAAGAAATCAACAAATGACCAACATTTTCTTAACCATCAAAGTTGTTGAATATCTCCAAAATCTGAGCAACTTCTTGATCTCCTCAAGCTGTTGAAGCTGCATGAGAACTTATCTTGTGTTTGTTTTGATCCCCAACTCACTAATGCAATTTTTGGCATGACCAAAAAAATTGATAAGCCTGTTCTAAAAAAATGCTGGTAATTTTTTTTGGATTATAAAAATTGTGCGTGCCAAAATATTAGCAACATTGCAAGATCTCCATCTGGTTTGGACTTCGAAGCCAACTAGTTTGGCAACTTTCCTTGGTTAGTGCTTCGTTTTATTCCAAGTCAATAAATAATAAGACACATAATTTTTTTCATTAGATAGAAGTCGTCAAAACAAACAAAATAAACATGCAAAAATTGAGCAAATAATACTCATCTCCTAGAAAGTTTCATTTTTCCAGTACCGGTAGTATGAGTTAAGGCCTTCTATTGGGATGTCCGTGGTAAACAAATAAAATTATAGAAAACCATTACATTTGAGGTTAGGGTTGCAAATTACTACCACTATTGAAATTTTTCTCAAAAAGCCATCACTTTTGAGGCCGGTTGGTTACAAACTACACTGATCAGCTGATTTGCTTGTTCTAAACAATTCTCCGATGGACGGGCCCGCTTGCCAGAAAATAGACAGCATGCAACACGCGATCATTAGCCCCGCATGGTTAAACAGGAGCCATACCATTTATGCCTCTCTCTCTCTCACATGCTCTTCCCTACCTTGCTATCATCTTCACCATTGGTATCTCTGCCATGGTACAGTGGGGGGGGGGATGGGACGGAATCGTGTGAAGACTTAAGCTCGTTTGATAGCAATGTGAGTACGACAACTCTAATTTCTAGGGTTAGGTTCTAATTTATTTGGGGATATTGGATTTGGGATAAATTCCCTCTGACTTGTGACGTATATTTGATTTGTTAGAGCGACGACATCATCTATGATTCCGATTTTTGCGGACTAGACAATGAAGAAGCACCTCCTTATTGCCATCACCGAGCCATAGAGCCAAATTTTAGCGTTTGAAGAATGGCACACACAGGAGGTTTTGGGATGCGTAGGAGAGTTTAAGGTGCAATTAGTTCATTTGTTCATACTTAGAAAGAAGTCAATTTAAATAAATATTGGGGCCAGCCGGTGTTTTTTTTTAATTAGGGATTTTCAGTCAAGCAACGTTGTGTAGATAGTAGGAATTTATGTAATCAATTGTACATCCTTTGTTGTTTTATGAATTGTACCGACTGGTAATTCAGAGTAGGCAGTGTAGGCAATGCTATTTTGAGGTTGTAGGAATTTACGTAATCAATTGTGTGAACTAGATGTTGTTTTTATGAATTTATAGGAAGGAGGATATTGTGATTTTATTCATTGGGTTGGTTTTGAGTGGCCAAGAACACTATAGAAAGCATTGACTAAGCTATTGGACATATGTCGGAGCCTACTAGGAGACTAAAGAATTAGTTCGATAATTGAAGTTTTGTACATTTGTTTTTTGCAAATTTTTGGTGTTGTGTACATTATTTTTTTACTGAACTGACTCACCATTCCTTGTTCAAGAAAATATAAGTGATATATTGGAAGATTACAATGGTAAAATACTTCATGTACAAATACAGCTCAAAATGTACAATCTTGACGTTCAATCCGCAAGTGATGAATCTTGTTGTACTAGAGCTGAGAGCATGTGCACATGTGTTGGGGGACAATTAATGAATCATAGGGTGCTTATGGTTGGTAGGGCCTTACACATTTTCTTTTTATTGTGATAAACTCATTATGCGTCAAGGAAATTAAACACAAACGTGCATAGTTGGCGAGTCATCAGTATATAGCAAACTTCACATATGTTGCTAATGACAATTTCTCGCGAAAACCTACTGGTCAATGGTAGGATTGATAGGCATTCCGTGCTAATTGAGGCATTCCACAAAAAATAATAGGATTGAGAGGACTCAGGAATGGGCGTATGCCATACTTAATGTACAACTAGCACTCACATGTACTCTCTTTGCCATTCAATCCGCTGGTGTCGGATCTGGTTTTACCACAACTAAGAGCATATGCAAATGTGTAAATTCGTAATGCTAGTGTGATGTAAAGGACGACCAACATGTGTGGGGAGGGCAATGAATCATAGGATTTGTAGGGCCTCACACATTTCCTTCTTTATTGCAATAAATTCACTATGAGCCAATGGTATTAAACACGAAGAATCAAGGTTGGTGAGTCACCAGTATATAGCAGACTTTACATATGTTGCTAGTGACAATTTCTCATGCAAACTTACTCAACAATGGTAGGATTGAAAAGCATTCCGTGCCCGTCAAGGCATTCCTCTAAATGCGTAGGATTGGGAGGAATTTGGAAGGGATGCAGAAGTAGTCGGACGTCAAGGCAAGGAATTACCTATGCTCTACCTTCCAGTGCTGAACTATCTTGGAGTAAAGTGGAGCCCCATTGTGCATAAAGATTCATAGTTTTAAGCTTCCTAGAAATTCCACAAATAGGATAGTAGGGCAAAACTTCTTCAGACTTCTACATGTCGAGTTTTTTCACAGAAAACAAGGCTGGTCCCCTATGATACTTTTACTAGATGGGTTTTGCTCGGCTACTCCTCTCTATATGTTCTATGCTTAGGGATAGATGGTGTGGAGTAGTTCTGGTGATGTTGTCGTGCTTTAAACTGCCGACGACTTCCAACACCTCACGTGCGAGGTTGTTCAGCTGATCACGGTGGCGACCGGGTAACGCTCTATGCAAAATTTGTCCACCTGTTGAGAGTTTTTTATTAGGAATTTCATGCAACGAAATTGGGTGCATTTACTCCTTTTTTCAAACAAGATACCTGTAAACAGAATTGTGAATATAAATTTGTCAGCCTTGCGACACAAGTCTTACTACACTCCGACAACTGAGTACACTTCCTAAATTTCTGTGTTGATATTTCCACTTGTTTACTTTGGTTGAAAATAGTGTAGATGAAATTATTACTTCATTTTAGGAATTTATTAGAAAATAATTGTTTTTTTGGAAAATGAGAAGTCCCTAAAAGTGTGTCCGGATGGCCACTCGTGCAGTTATGGTATTTCGTATTGTTTGAGTAGTCAATCTATGGGTTGTTTGTATCAGGTTTCGCCCATCTTTCCATAATTTTTTGGTAACTCTTTTCCTCTTAATTAATCGATTAGGCAAATCTGCCTCGTTAAAAAGAGAACCTTTTTAAGGAATCTGAAATTTCATCATTATATAGAAACTTGGCTAGGATATGTGAGAGACCCAGTTTATAGAAGAGAAAGCATCATTGTTCTCATCGAAATCAAGTTCACCATAAACAAAACAAAATCCATGGTAATAAACAATAAAAAGTGGAGAAGTGGAAATAAATCACAAATGACCAACATTTTCTTAAGCATTAAAACTATTGAATATCTCCAAGATCTGACCAGCTTCCTGATCCCCTCAAGCTGTTGAAGCTGCATGAGAACATAGCTTGTTTTTAGTTTGAGCCCCAACTAGCTAATAATTTTTTTTGCATGGCCACAAAGTTGTTAAGCTTGTTCTTAAAAAATGGTAAGTTGTTCTGTTTGGATTATAACAATTGCGCCTACGAAAATATTGGCAAAATTGCAAGATCTCCATTTGGTTTTGATTTTCGAGACAACTAGTTTGGCAACTTTGATTAGTTAGTGCTTGGTTTTATTCTGAGTCGATAACACATAATTTTTTTCTTATTAGATAAAAGTCATCAAAACAAACAAAATTAACATGCAAAAGTTGAGCAAATAATAGTCATCTCATAGAAAGTTCCCTTTTTCGGTACTAGTAGTATGAGTTAGTGCATGCTATTGGGATGTCTGTGGTAAACAAAATAAATTATAGAAAACCATCACATTTGAGGTTAGGGTTTCAAATTACTACCACTATTGAAAATTTTCTCAAAAAGCCACCACTTTTGAGGCCGAATGGTTACAAACTCCACTAATCGGCTGATTTGCTCGTCCCAAACCATTATTCGACACGGTAGGCCCACCTGTCAAAAAATAGACAACATGCAAGAGACGACTATTATCCCGCACGGTTAAACATGAGCCGACTTGTTTAGGCCACTTCCTCTCTCTCCTACCCCCCTCTCTCATGTCTTCTTCCCTGCCTCGCTGACATCGTCACTACTACATCTTTGTCATGGTTCCATGGGGGGTGGGGATGGCAGGTAGGGGTAGGGGGATGGGACATAATCGTGTCAAGACTTTGGCTCGTTTGATACCAATGTGAGTGTGGCAATTTTGATTTATAGGGTTAGATTCTAATTGATTTGGGGATAGTGGATTTGAGATAGATTCCCTTTGAGTTGTGACTTCTATTTGATTTGTTAGAGCATCGACACCATCTATGACTCCTTTTTTTTGGACTAGCCAATGAAGAAGCACCTGCCCGTTACCATCACCGAGCCATAGAAGCCAAATTTTAGCATTTGAATAACGACACACGTGCAGAAGGATTTTGGGATATGTAGGAGAGTTTAATGTGTAATTAGTTCATTTGTTTATACATAGAGAGAAGGCAAGCTAAATAAATATTGTGGCCACACAATGTGTTTTGTTCATTAGTGATTTTTAGTCTGGCAATGTAGTGTAGCTAGTAGGAATTTATGTAATCAATTGTACATCTTATTTTGTTTTATGAACTGTGGCCACTCATAATTAAGAGTAGGAAATGTGGGCAATATTGTTTCGAGGTTGTAGGAATTTATGTAATCAGTTGTGTGAACTAGATATTATTTTTATGAATTTATAGGAAGGAGGAAATTGTGATTTTATTCAATGGGTTTATTTAGAGTGGCCACAAAGAGTCCAACACTATAGACAACATTGACTAAACTATGGGTCATATGTCGGAGGCTAGTAGTAGATTAAAGAATCAGTTCGATAATTGAAGTCTGTACATTCTTTTTTGCAATTTTTTGGCGTTGTGTACATTATTTTTTATTGAACTGACTCACCACTCCTTGTTTGAGAAAATATAAGTGATATATGCGAAGAAAACAATGATACAAATACAGTTTGAAATGAAGTCTCTTGCCGTTCAGTCAGCCAAGTGACACAGATCTTATTGTACTAGAGCTAATAGCATGTGCAAATGTATTGGGAGATAATTAATGAATCATATGGTCCTAATGCATGGTTAGTAGGGCCTTGCGCATTTCCTTTTTATTGTGATAAACTCTTTATACACCAACGAAATTAAACACGAAGGTGCATAGTTGGTGAGTCACCAGTATATAGCAAATTTTGCATATGTTGCTAGTGGCATTGCTCATGCAAACTTACTCGCCGATGGTAGGATTGAGTGGCATTACGTGCTAGTCGTGGCATTCCACAAAAAATATTACTCCCTCATTTTCTAAATATTTGTCTTTCTTGAGATTCAACTACAAACTACATACGGAGCAAAACGAGTGAATCTATACTCTAAATTATGTCTATATACATTCGTATGTAGCCCATATTAAATTCTCTAGAAATACAAATATTTAGAAACGGAGGAAGTAGTATTGAGAGGAATCAAGAATGGACATGGCCCATGTAGAACCCGTCGGTCCTCAAGCGAAGGCTCTACATCCCAGCTTTAGAGAATCTTGGAAGACCCCACGTTCATAAACCTTCATAGTTTCAGAATTCAGAAAGGTTTCAACAACAAGGCACCAAGGGTAAGAGTTCTACTAGTGGCAGATGATCATTTTCTGGAAAGCAAGGATGGGGCCCTATGATAGTTTTATTGATGGGGTGGCTGATGGTGGTTGAGAAGTTATTGCTCTATGAAGTTCCTAGAAGGAAAAAAAAAGACATGGTCAAGTTTCTCGAAGTTCAAGTTTTTGTTGTACTTTAAACTGTTGGCACATGGTAGGCGTTTTGTATTACCAATTTCATGTAATGAAACGGGAAGCCCAAGCTCCTTCTAGAAAAAAGCACAAACATGCTTGTGATTTTAAGTTTATGGTCCATGGGACACACGTCTTACCCACTCTCCCTCGTAGCTTCAAATCATTACCCCCTCGTAGTGCACATAATATGTTTGGCAATTGGTTAAAGGATATTGACAAAAAAATTATGTACATATTCTTGTGGGGGTGGCAGCCTTATGCATAGACGAAGATAGCAAATTATTAGAGACTAGGCACATCACAAACTAAAATACCCCACTTGTTTTACAAAAAATCATTTTTCAAAAAAAAGTTTGTAATCCAGCAAAGAAAAAGGAAATGATGTGATAATGTGAAATCCTATATATTCTTAGAAAATTCATCTCAGTTCTCTCAACATGCAAAGCCCCCCCCCCCCCCCCACTGGATTCTTCTCCCACCAAGCCATACATTTAAGCCCGCCGCATAAGCAAGCCATGCATTTAACTTATAATTATAATTATTTTTGCATCAGTATATGTAATGCTGCCACATGATACGTGCATGTTAGTCATCGTTCACATTTTTGTTCGGAATGACATTTTTAACTGTAATTTAAAAGTTTTTTCTTCCATCTTTAGACATTTTTATTGATTTCAAGGTTATATTGCGTTTCCTTAGATTTAGTTATTTTTAGCAACTATTTATGCATTTTTTCACAAAGTTACCGTGACAACATGCGAGGCCTCATCTAGTTACTAACTATAATGCTGAATTATTTAATAGCTCCCCATTGAAATTGGATCAGCGTTTGAAAATTTACATGCGGCATTATTTTTTTGGAATTTTGAAAACATTCCATCCATGATTTTCACCAATCATCAGTGAAATTTGGTTTTCACTCTCTTGTTTAAACTTGGCGGTGTGCATTGGCCTTCTCGCTAGAGATCATGTACGCGCGGGATTCGAGCCTAGGCCCATGCCCGGGGTGACTGGACAGTTAAATCTCCCATGTCCTTATGTTTGGTCTAGGAATGATGTTATTAAACAAATGTGTTTCATCTTTTGTGCAAGTTATTCATGCTTGTACACGATGACTTTAATTGGTCTTTATTGTAGAGGTCAAAGGATAGATACCTTTTTATGATCATGCTCGCCCGTCTGGAGCATAAGGCCAGGGAGACTTTCTCCCAGTAAGGATGACAATGCAATTTTCGGATATGACCTGCCCCATCTTAGCTTGGATTTATTATATTATTGTTGTAAAACCATATTTTCATTTTGGTTGTGTTGAACGTGTTGGTTATGCATCGTGCTACGTAGAGGCCGTACATTCACTTTGTGTGGTTGTATCATTTTAATATATCGGTTGATGAAAATGCTCTTTATTGGAAAATGTCTTGGTCCTCTCTCGCAACTCAGTTCCTTCTCCCACAAATGTTCGTGTACATATCCTCGCTTGTTTATGTTGGTTGAGAAAAATACATTTAAAATTATTACTTTATTATAGGAAAGTTGTCACAAAGGACATTGGAATTTCATTTTAGAAAATGAGAAACCCTTAAAGAAGTGGTGACAAATGTAGTGCCCATAAACTCTTTTTTTTCTGCGTAGAATCTAAAAATTTATCATTAAACTGATCTCTCGATATGTGCAATCTATAGAATATGGATGGGCTTGTCAAATTTCTACCGTTACAGACAACTTTGGGGTCATCTCTTTTGAAATATTCATCCAAAGGAGCCCGACAAATATCATGGTCAAGGATGGATGGAGCATCACAAAGTTGACATAGGTCAACTCCCTTGACAAGATGTTGTAGATTGTCGATCCACAACGGGTACAAGAGTTGGACCTTTGCCAAGAAGCTCCATCGGCTGAGAACAATGCAGTATATTGTTTACTTCTTGTGCTAAATCTTGGCCTTTTCTGCACCATGTCCTCTCCAAGTGAATGCATCAGCATGGAGGTGGTGGCTGGCAGGCTGCATAGAATCAACAGTGGATACATGAAGGCTAAGACGAAGCTGAAGATTCAATTCAATAATTGCAGTTTGGGGTTTCTGTGCTGAAAGTATGGTCTAGCTTAACATTATTATGTATTAAACTGAATCATCACTCTGGTCTAGAAAAGAAATGTGTTGTAGGGGAAGAGAACAATGATGCCATAAGCTTTACATGTACTCTCTTGCCATTCAACCTACTGGTGATGGGGCTGGGTTTAATATAGCTATAAGGGCATGTGCAAATGTGTTGGGAGCCATCATTCTAGTATGATGTTAAGGATGAGCAACATCTTCAATTGGAAGGTAGAGCACATGCAAATGTGTAAAGTCATAATGCTCGAAACAGACTTTCGTCCCACTTTATATATAAAGCAAACACCGAACCAAGTACACGGCTGAACGATACAAGATGGTGAGGTAGCCCTCATACAATGCGGATCCCAAGATCACTGACCCGCGCAGAGCACGACTATGCTACCGAAAGAAAGCATTGGGAGAACTGAGTACAATGTAACAAAAAGCCCTAAACACCTAAGCTCCACGACAACGCCCCCATGAAGGAAAATGGCGCAAAGCATCGCCGCTGCCGACTCCAGAAGGGACTAAGGTCTTCACCCGGGACCCTGGCACAAAGAGGAGCCACCACGACGACGTCTTCAGGAAGATAACAACGCTCGCAAGGGTCACCATCGTCGGCGAAAAAGCGCAGAGCTTTTGCTCGGTACCTCCCCCGTGCTACATGAGGTCTTCAAGACAGATGAAATGAGTTCAGCTTCCCAGGTCTGGATCGGGACGACACCACTGCCAACAACAGTGAGAGTGCCCAGGCCACCCACCCCTGCCCTCCTATCGATCACACGACCAAGAGAGAGAGGAACCATCACCGACATGGTGCCCGCTGGAGAGCTAACTATGCAGACCGCCATCCGAAGCTACCGCTTCGACATCCATGTCCAAGCCACCACCATCCATCCACATCATGAAACACCAACCACGACAGGAGAAAAGAAAGGGGGCTCCTTTCATTCCTTGCCCGGCATCAGCCACGGGATCTGGGTTGATGCCCCATAGCAGGGGACGTCCACACCTGCGTCCCCTATTGGAAATATGCCCTAGAGGCAATAATAAAATGGTTATTATTATACTTCCTTGTTCATGATAATTGTCTATTGTTCATGCTATAATTGTATTAACCGGAAACCGTAATACATGTGTGAATACATAGACCACACCATGTCCCTAGTGAGCCTCTAGTTGACTAGCTCATTGATCAATAGATGGTCATGGTTTCCTGGCCATGTACATTGGAAGTCATTGATAACGGAATCACATCATTAGGAGACAAGACCCAATCCTAAGCATAGAACAAGATCGTGTAGTTCGTCTGCTAGAGATTTTCTAATGTCAAGTATCATTTCCTTAGACCATTAGATTGTGCAAATCCCGGATACCGTAGGAGTGCTTTGGGTGTATCAAACGTCACAACTTAACTGGGTGACTATAAAGGTGCACTACAGGTGTCTCCGAAAGTATCTGTTGGGTTGGCACGAATCGAGACTGGGATTTGTCACTCCGTGTGACGGAGAGGTATCTCTCAGCCCACTCGGTAATACATCATCACAATGAGCTCAATGTGACTAAGGAGTTAGTCACGGGATCATGTGTTACAGAATGAGTAAAGATACTTGCCAACAACAAGATTGAACAAGGTATAGGGATACCGACGATCGAATCTAGGGCAAGTAACATACCGATGGACAAAGGGAATTGTATACAGGATTAATTGAATCCCCGACATCGTGGTTCATCCGAAGAGATCATCATGGAACATGTGGGGTCCAATATGGTATCCAGATCCCGCTATTGGTTATTGGCCGAAGAGGTGTCTCGGTCATGACTGCATGGTTCCCGAACCCGTAGGCTCTACACACTTAAGGTTCGGTGACGCTAGAGTTGTAATGCGAATTGTATGTGGATACCGAAAGTTGTTCGGAGTCCCGAATGAGACCCCGAACGTCACGAGGAGTTTCGGAATGTTCTGGAGGTGAAGATTTATATATGGGAAGTCCAGTTTCAGTCACCGAAAAGGTTTCGGGGGTTTATACCGGGACCACCGAAGGGGTTCCGGGGGTTCACCGGGAGGGTCCACCTGCCCCGGAGGGCCTAATGGGCTGAAGTTGGGTGGGAACCAGTGCCTTAGTGGACTAGTGCGCCCCCAAGGGCCTAAGGCACCTAGGGTTGGAAAACCTAGTGGATGGGGGCGCCTCGCACCTAACTTGGGAGGCAAGTTTTTCCCCCTTGGCTGACGCCCCCCTCTAGATGGATCTAGGGGGGCCGGCCACCTCTCCCCCCTATAAATAGTGGAGGGGTGGGAGGGCAGCCGAACCCTTGCCCCTGGCACAACCCTTCCCCCCTCCTACACCTCCTCCTCCTCCGTAGCGCTTAACGAAGCTCTGCGGGAGAACCGCGAGCTCCACCGCCACCACGCCGTTGTGCTGCCGGAGCTCTCCCTCAAATTCTCCTCCCCCTTAATAGATCAATAAGGAGGAGATGTCCCCAGGTTGTACGTGTGTTGAATGCAAAGGCGCTGTCCGTTCGGCACTTGGATCGGATCTTCCGAGTTTTGAATCGCCGCGAGTACGACTCCATCAACCGCGTTCTTTGTAACGCTTTCGCTTAGTGATCTTCAAGGGTATGAAGATGCACTCCCTCTCTCTCGTTACTAGCATCTCCTAGATTGATCTTGGTGACACGTAGGATTTTTTTGAATTGTTACTACGTTCCCCAACAGTGGCATCTTGAGCTAGGTCTATGCGTAGATTCTATGCACGAGTAGAACACAAGTAGTTGTGGGAGATGATTTGGTCAATTTGCTTGCCGTTACTAGTCTTATCTTCATTCGTTGGCATTGTGGGATGAAGCGGCCCGGACCGACTTTACACGTATGCTTACGTGAGACAGGTTCCACCGTCTGACATGCACTTGTTGCATAAGGTGGCTAGCGGGTGTCTGTCTCTCCCACTTTAGTCGGATCAGATTCGATGAAGAGGGTCCTTTTGAAGGGTAAATAGCAATTGGCATATCACCGTTGTGGCTTTTGCGTAGGTAAGAAACGTTCTTGCTAGAAACCCATAGCAGCCACGTAAAACTTGCAACAACAATTAGAGGACGTCTCACTTGTTTTTCCAGGGTATGCTATGTGATGTGATATGGCCAAAAGGATGTGATGGAATACATGTGATGTATGAGACTGATCATGTTCTTGTAATAGGAATCACGACTTGCATGTCGATGAGTATGACAACTGGCAGGAGCCATAGGAGTTGTATTAATTTATTGTATGACCTGCGTGTCAATCAAAAACACCATGTAATTGCTTTACTTTATTGCTAACCGTTAGCCATAGTAGTATAAGTAATAGTTGGCGAGACAACTTCATGAAGACACGATGATGGAGATCATGGTGTCGTGCCGGTGACGATGGTGATCATGTCGCGCCTCGAAGATGGAGATCAAAGGCGCAAGATTATATTGGCCATCATGTCACTTTTTGATTTGCATGTGATGTTTATCATGTTCTTACATGTTATTTTCTTAGAACGACAGTAGCATAAATAAGATGATCCCTCACTAAAATTTCAAGAAATGTGTTCCCCCTAAGTGTGCACCGTTGCGAAGGATCGTTGTTTCAAAGAACCACGTGATGATCGGGTGTGATAGATTCTAACATTTGCATACAACGGGTGTAAGCCAGATTTACACACGCAAAACACTTAGGTTGACTTGACGAGCCTAGCATGTACAGACATGGCCTTGGAACATGAGAGACCAAAAGGTCGAACATGAGTCATATAGTGGATGCGATCAACATGGAGACGTTCACCGTTGATGACTAGTCCGTCTCATGTGATGATCAGACACGACCTAGCCAATGTGGATCATGTATCACTTAGATGACTGGAGGGATGTCTATTTGAGTGGGAGTTCTTAAGTAATATGATTAATTGAACTCATTTTTCATGAACATAGTTTAAAGTGTCTTTGTAAATTATGTTGTAGATAGCTCGCGCTGTAGCTCCCCTATTTTATTGATACATTCCTAGAGAAAAGTAAGTTGAAAGATGATCGTAGCAATAATGCGGACTGGGTCCATGATCTGAGGATTGTCCTCATTGCTGCACAGAAGGCTTATGTCCTTGATACACCGCTCGGTGCACCACCCCCTCTAGCATCATCTATGGACGTTGTGAACATCTGACATGCATGTTGTGATGAATACTTGATAGTTCAGTGCGTCATGCATTACGGCTTAGAACTGAGGCTCCAAAACGTTTCAAATGTCATAGGACATATGAGATGTTCTAAGATATGAAATTGGGATCTCAGGCTCGTGCTCGTGTTGAGAGGTATGATACCTCCCTCAAGATTCTTTGCCTGCATGATGAAGGATAATAGCTCAATCGGTGAGCATGTGCTCAGATTGTCTGGGTACTACAATCGCTTGAATCGAGTGGGAGTTGATCTTCCTGATAAGATAGTGATTGATATAGTTCTCCAAGTCACTGTCACTAAGCTACTAGAGCTTCGTGATGAACTATAAAATGCTAGGGATGGAAATAATGATCCCTGATCTATTCGCGATATTTGACACCGCGAAGGTAGAAATCAATAAGGAGCATCAAGTGTTGATGGTTAGTGAAACCACTAGTTTCGAAAAGGGAAAGGGCTAGGAGGGAAACCTCATGGATGGCAAGTTAGTTGCTACTCCAGTGAAGAAACCCAAGGTTGAATCCAAACCCGAGACTAAGTGATTCTGTTATGAGGAGAACGGTCGCTGAAGCAGAACAACCGTATATACTTGATAGATAAGAAGGCTTGCAACATCGACAAAAAGTATATTTGATATACGTGTTATTGATGGGTACCTTGCTAGTAATCCTAGTAGCAACTATGTATTGGATACCGGTTCGGTTGCTGAATGTTAGTAACTCAAAATAAAAGGTACTGAATAAACTAAGGCCAGCTAAGGGTAAGGTAACAATGTGTTGGAAGTGTTTCCAAGGTTGATGTGATCACCATCGCACGCTCTCTCTACCTTCAGGATTAGTGATAAACCTAAATAAATGTTATTTGGTGTTTGCGTTGAGCATGAACGTGATTAGACCGTGTTTAGTGCAATACGATTATTCATTTAAGTTAAGTGAATAATGGTTATTCTGTTTACATGAATAATGCCTTCAATGGTCATGCACCCAATGGGAATGGTTTATTGAATCTTGATCGTAGTAATACACATGTTCATAACATTGATACCAAAAGATACAAAGTTAATAATGATAGTAGCACATACTTGTGGCACTACCGCCAAATGTCATATTGGTATAAATCACATGAAGAAACTCCATGCTGATGGATCTTTGGACTCATTCAATTTCGAATCGGTTGAGACATACAGACCATGCCTCATGGGCAAGATGACTAAAGACCCCGTTTTCAGTATGATGGAGCGGGCTAGTAACTTATTGGAAATAATACATGTTGATGTATGCAGTCGAATGAGTATTGTAGCATGCGGTGGATATCGTTATTTTCTTACCTTCACTGATGATTTGAGTAGATATGGGCATATTGACTTTATGAAACACAAGTTTGAAACATTTGAAAAGTTCAAGCAAATTCAGAGTAAAGTTTGAGATCATCATGACAAGAAGATAAGAATGTCTATGATATGATCGTGGAGGTAAATATCTGAGTTACGAGTTTGGTATACAACTTAAGACAATGTGGAAGTTGTTTCACAACTCACGCCACCTGGAACACCATAGTGTGATGGTGTGTCCGAACGTCGTAATCGTGCTCTATTGGATATGGTGCATACTATGATGTCTCTTATCGTTTTGCCACTATCGTTTGGGGCTATGCATTAGAGAGAACCACATTCAATTTAAATAGGGCACCATCTAAATCCATTGAGATGACACCGTATGAATTATGGGTTGATAGAAACCTAAGCGGTTATTTCTCAAAGTTTGGGAATGCGACACTTATGTCTGATAAGCTCAAACCCAAAGCGGAAAAGTGCAACTTCATAGGATACCCTAAGAACAGTTGCGTATACCTTGTATCTCCAATCCGAGTGCAAAGTGTTTGTTGCTAAAACTGGGTCCTTTCTGGAAAAAGAGTTTCTCTCAAAAGAATTGAGTGGCAGGAAGATAGAACTTGATGAGGTTTTGAACCTTTGTTTCAACCAGAGAGTAGCGCATCGCAGAAAGATGTTTCTATGGAGCCTACGTCAGTTGAAGAGGAAGTTAATGATGATGATCATGAAGCTTCAAATCAATTTGCTATCGAACCTTGTAGGTCGACAAAGACGCATAATGCTCCTGAGTGGTACGACAACCCTGTCTTGGAGGTCATGTTGTTGGTCAACGCTAAACCTACGAACTATGGAGTAGTGATGGTGGGCCCGAATTCCAATGAATGGCTAGGAGCCATGAAATCTGAGAAAGGATCCATGTATGAAAACCAAGTATGGACTTTGGTAGACTTGCCCATTGAACGACAGGTCGTTGAGTACAAATGGACCTTTGAGATGAAGACGAACGCTGATGGTGAATGTCACCATTTATAAAGCTCAACTTGTCGCAAAGAAGTTTCCGCCAAGTTCAAGGAGTTGACGGCGATGAGATTTTCTCACCCGTAGTGATGCTAAAAATCTTTTGAAATTATGTTAGTAGTTGCTGCACTTTTCGGTTATGAGATTTGGCAGATGGATGTCAAAACATACTTTCCTTAACGGTTTTCGTAAGGAAAAGTTGTATGTGATACAACCGAAAAGTTTTGTCGATCCTAAGGATGCTAAAAGGTATGCAAGCTCCAGCAATCCTTCAATGGACTGGAGCAAGCATCTCGGAGTTTGGAATATACGCTTTGACGAGGTGATCAAAGTTTTTGAGTTTATACAAAGTTCATGAGAAACTTGTATTTACAAGAAAGTGAGTGGGAGCACTATAGAATTTCTGACTAATATATGTGGTTGACATATTATTGATCGGAAATGATGTAGAATTTCTGGAAAGCATAAATGGTTGTTTGAAAAGAGTTTTTCAAAGGAAGACTTGGATAAATCTACCTAATTGCTGGGCATAAAGATCTATAGAGATAGATCAAGATGCTTGATGAGACTTTCAATGAGTACATACCTAGACAAGATTTTGAAAGAGTTCAAAATGGATCAGTCAAAGAAGGAGTTCTTGTCTGATTTGTAAGGTGTGGAGTTGAGTGAGACTCAAAGCTCGACCACGGTAGAAGAAAGAGAAAGGACAAAGGTCGTCCCCTGTGCCTTTTCCATAGGGTCTATATAGTATGCCATGTTGTGTACTGCACCTGTGTGTGTGCCTTGCCATGAGTCTGTCAAGGGGTACAAGAGTGATCCAGGAGTGGATCACTGGACAATGGTCAAAATTATTCTTAGTAACTAGAGGACTAAGGATATATTTCTCGATTGTGGAGGTGAGAAAGAGTTCGTCGTAAAGGGTTATGTCGATGCAAGCTTCAACACCAATCTGGATGACTCTTAGTAGCAATCTAGATACATATAGTGGAGTAGCCATTTGGAATAGCTCCAAGTGGAGTGTGGTAGCAGTGCCTATAGTATGACATAGAGATTTTGAAAGTACACACGGATCTGAATGTCACAGACCCGTTGACTAAAACCTCTTTCACATGCAAAGCATGATCGAACCCCAGAACTCATTGGGTGTTAGATTCATAACAATGTAAATCACATGGTGATGTGAACTAGATTATTGACTCTAGTGCAAGTGGGAGACTATTGGAAATATTCCCTAGAGGCAATAATAAAATGGTTATTATTATATTTCCTTGTTCATGATAATTGTCTATTGTTTATGCTATAATTGTATTAACCGGAAACCTTAATACATGTGTGAATACATAGACCACACCATGTCCCTAGTGAGCCTCTAGTTGACTAGCTCGTTGATCAATAGATGGTCATGGTTTCCTGGCCATGGACATTGGTTGTCGTTGATAACTGGATCACATCATTAGGAGAATGATGTGATGGACAAGACCCAATCCTAAGCATAGCACAAGATCGTGTAGTTCGTTTGCTAGAGCTTTTCTAATGTCAAGTATCATTTCCTTAGACCGTGAGATTGTGCAACTCCCGTATACTGTAGGAATGCTCTGGGTGTATCAAACGTCACAACGTAACTGGGTGACTATAAAGATGCACTACAAGTGTCTCCAAAAGTGTCTGTTGGGTTGGCACGAATCGAGATTGGGATTTGTCACTCCGTGTGACGGAGAGGTATCTCTGGGCCCACTCGGTAATACATCATCATAATGACCTCAATGTGACTAAGGAGTTAGTAACAGGATCATGTGTTACGGAACGAGTAAAGATACTTGCCGACAACGAGATTAAACAAGGTATAGGCATACCAACGATCAAATATCGGGCAAGTAACATACCAATGGACAAAGGGAATTGTATACGGGATTAACTGAATCCCCGACATCATGGTTCATCCGACGAGATCATTGTGGAACATGTGGGAGACAATATGGGTATCCAGATCCCTCTATTGGTTATTGGCCGGAGAGGTGTCTCGGTCATGACTGCATGGTTCCCGAACCCGTAGGGTCTACACACTTAAGGTTCGGTGACGCTAGAGTTGTAATGGAAATTGTATGTGGTTACCGAAAGTTTTTAGGAGTCCCGGATGAGATCCCGGACATCACGAGGAGTTCCGGAATGGTCCAGAGGTGAAGATTTATATATGTGAAGTCCAGTTTCAGTCACCGAAAAGGTTTTGGGGTTTATCGCTATTGTATCGGGACCGCCGAAGGGGTTCCGGGGGTCCACCGGGAGGGTCCACCTGACCCGGAGGGCCTAATGGGCTGAATTTGGGTGGGAACCAGCCCCTTAGTGGGCTGGTGCTACCCCCAAGGGCCCAAGGTGCCTAGGGTTGGAAACCCTAGGGGGTGAGGGCGCCTCCCACCTAACTTGGGAGGCAAGTCCCCCCCCCTTGGTCGCCGCCCCCCTCTAGATGGATCTAGGGGGGACGACCACCTCTTCCCTTCCCCCTATAAATAGTTGAGGGGTGGGAGGGCAGCCGAACCCATGCCCCTGGTGCAGCCCTTCCCCCTCCTACACCTCCTCCTCCTCTGTAGCGCTTAGAGAAGCTCTACCGGAGAACCATGAGCTCCACCGCCACGACGCCATCGTGCTGCCAGAGCTCTCCCTCAACTTATCCTCCCCTTGCTGGATCAAGAAGGAGGAGACGTCCCGGGCTGTACGTGTGTTGTACACGGAGGCGCTGTCCGTTCAACGCTTGGATTGGATCTTCTGCGATTTGAATCGCCGCGAATACGACTCCATTAACTACGTTCTTTGTAATGCTTCTGCTTAGCGATCTTCAAGGGTATGAAGATGCACACCCTCTCTCTCATTGCTAGCATCTCCTAGATTGATCTTGGTGACACATAGGAATTGTTTTGAATTGTTACTACATTCCCCAACATCCCCAACCACTACTGGTGGACTGGGGAGGGGGCAATCCCGTGGCTACTGACAGCCCTCGCCGGGCCCACTCGCGCGACGCCTCAACCATGGTCATCTGCGCCAATCTTCCTGATAAGTAGCGGCGATGCAACCACCACTACTGACCACCGTGCCCGCAAGGAGAGCACTAGCACCACCCACAGCCACATCCCGGGCCAAGACCGACCTGTCATACCCGAAGCACACGCTTCGATCTGCCCCGGGCCCAGACACAGATCCAGGAGAAGGAGCTTTCCACCATCGCCCGCGTCACCTGCACCATCGCAATAGCCACACAATTGCACCCCTGCAAAGAGCGCCCCGCCTCTCTGCCCTAATCGAGAACCCAGCATCCCGGCTTAGCAGAGCACCCAGACGCCATCCGCCCCGCCCGCGAAGCCGAGCCAAGGTATCCAACGCGCGCCTCCTAGGACCGTGCCGCCTATCGACCTGGACAAGCCATGGCCAGGAGCGGACCACCTGCCATGCCCCACCCAGCCCACGCCATGAGCAGCCGTCGTCACGCAGATCTGGTGCTGACATCCCTGCCGCCACAACAGCCACAGCATGCCCCGCCATCAACCGCGCCACCCGAAGCCCGACAAGAGCATCGGAGCCCACAACCCCAAGCGTCGCCACACCGAGACACTCGACGCCCAGGCCATGCCCATGGCGGAGGGGCCACACCGCGCCGACCCCGGCCTATTGGGGAATGTTGCATGTGAAACAAAAATTTTCCTACACACACAAGATCTATCCATGGTGATGAGCGTCTATGAGAGGGAGAGTGGATCTACATACCCTTGTAGATCGCAAATGGGGAAGCGTTAAAAAACATAGTTGATGTAGGCGAACGTCTTTGGGATCCAAATCACAAGCCGTCACGCGACCCAAACGCGATCCGTCCTGCGATCCAATCACGACCCGTCACACGATCCAATCATGATCCTTTCGATCTAGCGCTGAACAGACGTCACCTCCGCGTTCAGCACACGTACAACTCGAGGATGATCTCCACCTCCTTGATCCAACAAGCGAGGGTGGAGAGGTAGATGAGTTCTCCAACAACACAACGACGTGGTGGCGGTGGTGGTGGAGCTGATCCGGCAGAGCTTCGCTAAGCTATACCGAACATATCTGGAGGAGAGAGACGATCTAGAGGGAGAAGGGCAACACGTGGCTTTTTAGGTGGTGTCTGCCCTAAAAAAACCTCCATATATATTGGAGGATTTGGGATAGGTGGGAGGCCCTAGGGTTTCCACTAGGTACCTTGCTGCACACAAGAGGGGAGGAGTCCACCTACCACAAGGGAGGTGGAATCCTAGTAGGACACCTTCCCACTTGGCCTCCTCCCCACCCCTTGCGCAATGGCCTCTAGGGACTAGCTTCCCAGCCCACCAGGGGCTGGTGCGCCACTTCCTAGGCCCATGTGGCCCCTGGGGTGGGTGGGCCCCACTTGGTGGACCCCCAGAACCCATTCGTCACTCCCGGTACACTATCAGAAGTGACCGAAACTTTTCCGGAACCCAAATACCACTTTCCTATATATCAATCTTTACCTCCGGACCATTCCGAAGCTCCTAGTGATGTCCGGGATCTCATCCAGGACTCCAAACAACCTTCAGTCACCAACATACATAACTCAACACTACCGAAACGTCACCGAACGTTAAGTGTGTAGACCCTGCGGGTTCGAGAACTATGTAGACATGACCGAGACACCTCTACGATCAAGAACCAATAGCGGGACCCGGATGCCCATATTGGTTCCTATGTATTCTACGAAGATCTTTATCGGGTGAACCTCTATGTCAGAGATTCAGTCAATCCTGAATGCAATTCCCTTTGTTCTTTAGTATGTTACTTGTCCGAGATTCGATCGTCGGTATCTCTATACCTCGTTCAATCTCGTTACCGGCAAGTCTCTTTACTCGTTCCGTAATACTAGATCCCATGGCCAACTCTTTAGTCACATTTCTTGCAACGCTCATTGTGATGTTGTATTACCGAGTGGGCCCTAAGATACCTGTCCATCACACGGAGTAACAAATCCCAGTCTTGTTCCATGCCCACTAAACAGACACTCTCAGAGAGACACGTAGAGCAACTTTATAGTCACCCAGTTACATTGCACTAGAGTCAATAATCAAACTCACCCTGTAGGGCATATTTCCAATAGTATCCCACTTGCACAAGAGTCAATAATCAAGCTCACATCACTATGTGATTTACATTGTTATGAATCTAACACCCAATGAGTTATGGGGTTCCATCATGTTTGTGAGAGAGGTTTTAGTCAACGGTCTGCAATATTCAGATCCGTGTGTTCTTTGTAAATATATATATCGTACTGCAGATGCTACCATGCTTCACTTGGAGCTATTCCAAATGACTGCTCCACTATACGTATTCGGACTGCTACTTAGAGTCATCCGGATTGGTGTCAAATCTTACATCGACGTAACCCTTTATGATGAACTCTTTATCACCTCCATAGTCGAGAAACATTTCCTTAGTCCTCTAGTTACTAAGGATAATTTTGACCGCTGTCCAGTGATCCACTCCTAGACCACTCTTGTACCCCTTGATAGACTCATGGCAAGGCACACACCAGGTGCGGTACACAACATGTCATACTCTATAGAGCCTATGGATAAGGCATAGGGGACGACCTTCATCTTTCTCTTTCTTCTGCCGTGGTCAAGCTTTGAGTGTCACTCAACTCCACACCTTACAAATCATGCAAGAAATATTTTGACCGATCCATTTTGAACTCTTTCAAAATCTTGTCAAGGTATGTACTCATTGAAAAATATTATCAGGCGTCTTGATCTATCTCGATAGATCTTGATGCCCAATATTCAAGTAGCTTTATCCAGGTCTTCCTTTGAAAAACTCATTTCAAACAACCCTTTATGCTTTCTAGACATTCTACATTATATCCGATCAACAATATGTCAACCACATATACTTATCAGAAATTCTATAGTGATCCCACTCACTTTCTTGTAAATACAAGTTTCTCATAAACTTTGTATAAACACAAAAACTATGATAACCTCATCAAAGTGTATATTTGTCGTGGATTTATCACGGAAGATGTCCGGGTGAACGGACTTGGATTCGAGGCCATCGCTAACATGATGGACTCAAAGGGGTTGGCTGGGGCGAAGGACACAAATTTACCCAGGTTCGGCCCCTCAAGGCGAGGTAATAGCCTACGTCCTGCTTGTGCTTGTATTACTTGTTGTATCGATTACAAGGGAGATAAATCTTGACCTAGTTCTCGATAACCTGATCTCTAAGTTGCCCCGGGTCTACCTTTATATAGGAGGTAAAGACTCCGGGTCATACAAGTTGTAACCGACTCTTATTGTCTATTCGAGTCTTCCTCTATCTTCCCTGCCAAGTTACCTCCGGGCGGCTTATGCACCCGGGTCTTCTCTATCACCTGGCGGCCCACACCATGAGCCACCTATCTTCCTGGGCCATAAGTCTCATGACTCATTCTTGGGCCGGCTCACGAGCTGTTAGGTATAACCCGGACCCCTTTAGGCGGGTCATACCGCGGGATTATATCCCCAACATTAGGCCCCAGGTTGATTTGAGCTTGCTCACTTCATCCTTTTCTTATGCTCCTCGGTGAGTCGCCCGGTGATGACCCGCTGTGACGTCACGTGGGCCCTGCAAAAAATCCGCTGACGTACCAACAAATCTTTTATTAAATGGTCAGCCCAAAAATCGAGGCGTCCGCCTTGGTCGAATGATTACTGTCGCCTGGATTTTCGCGCCTGCCCATTTTCCTTTTAAATAGGACCACTGTGGGTGGCATTTCCTTCCCCCCGCTCGCGCTTCCATCTTCTTTCTCTCCGACGCTTCCGCTCCTGCTCCGGCGCCGTCCTCGTCTCACCGTCGACCGGCCGGTGCATCAACCTTTTGCGGACCAGAGTTCATCTTGCGCTCGTCACGCCGTCGCCGGTAGGTCTTCTTCCCGTGGATCCATAGCCGTCTCCGGTAGGGTTTCTATAGAACTTCGCTGCCGCCGTCATTTTAGAGATCGAACTTCATTGCCGCCGGCCGCGCTTTAGCATACGAACTCCGAACCGTCGCTCGTCTTCATGGCGCCGCTAGGTAAGAGGCGGTAAACAAGAACACATAGATTGATCCTTGCCCTGCTTGCCATTTTGGATTTTGTCCGCTTTGCCTATTCATCCTTAGGTATGAAAATAAAAGGCATTTACCCTGTTTTTGTAGATCTGTCATTTTAGCTGAACTTTACGAAATCTGTTTCTTGGGACTTAGCCGATTTTCGCTCCTCCTCCTCCTTTCTTTGTTGACTCGCGAGGCCTCTTCGGCTCTCATCAGCCGGACCATGGCATGTTATTTGTAGAGCCCTTAAAATTGTAAGCCGTTGCAGATATTTGTTTGCTCTTGACTCGCCTTACTTTTAATTTGCACAGTCTTTGAGCCGCCAGCATGTCTCGCGCCTCCAACTCATGCAACTGGGTCGGGTCTTGCATCACGGAGGAATTCTTACTGGATTTTGTTCACGCGGGTACCCTTCCTTCCAAGGAGGTTCTTAATTGGCGGGCCTCGGGTGATGAAACGCAGCCCACTCCTCTAGAAGGCAAAGTAGTGGTCTTCTCTGACCATATCGAGCAAGGATTCGTGCCTCCCGGCTCGAAGTTCTTTCGTGACGACCTTCACTTCTACAAGCTTCACCCCCAGGACTTGCCCCCCAACTCCTTCTCAAATATATGCAATTTTCAAGTGCTCTGTGAAGTCTATCTGCAAGCCAAGCCGTCTGTGGGGTTATTTCGAGAATTCTTCTATGCCAACCGGCAACTGAGATGAAAGCCGGTCCGAGTCTAGAGCTTGGCGGGATCTCCATCCAACAGCGTAGGGATATTACTTTTCCGGCCATGCAGATGCCGAGTCATCCGAAGGACTAGAACAAGACTTGGTTCTACTGCAAGGATACCTCTCCTGAGAATGAGCGTCCACTGCCGAGTTATCGTCCCTCCCGGCTCAAGACAACTTCAGAGCTTCCTGGCCGGCTATCAGCTTCGGAACGTGCAAGGTACGAGCCGGCTCACGCCAATATCAAGGCCCTCATGGCCAATGGTTTAACCGGACTGGATTTGATCCGCTGCTGGATTTCCTGGCGGATTATGCCCTTAAGTCATAGAAGCCGGCTCATGTGTGAATACGAAGGCAAGTATGATAGTTCATTATGCTTCAGCCAATCAACACTGACAGAGGATGACATCACCATCGTCATCCGGAGCCTTGGCCATGAAGGATCCGGATCATGCAGCGACATTGGCGTGGCGCCTTTTAACGCCAAAAATCCGGCTCCAGATGTAAGGCGACTCTTCACCCCCCTTTTCTCCTTGCCACTCGTACCTTTCCGACTCATTACCGTTTAACCGGTTTACCTAACTCTGATTTCTGGAAGAAAGAATATGTTCCTCCCTTGAAGAAGCTCAAGAAGAAAGCTCCGACTAAGAACTCCAAGCAGACCGCCCCACAAGAAGGATGGTTTGACCCGCTGCAATCATCTGACTCAGAGGTAAACCTTGGCTGCTTTCTTCCATTTTATTATCTTATTTTACTTACACTTGTTTTACTCACATGAGGATGTTGAAACAAGCCGCGCCAACGCCCCTGAGGTAATCTACACTTCTTCCGGCTCGGAATGTTTTGTCCCCCGGAAGCCGTGGTGGGTTATTGGAAAGTTCCTCTTTCTCATCTTCTTGCTTATCTGGCTCCCGACTTTCTTTTGAAAAAGCAACAACAGGCCGAGCGTCGCCAGACCCGAAGCGTTGGTTCTACTGATCTTATGTCCGGCTTGCCAAACTTGCCAGCTCCGAAGAAACGCCCCGCAGAGGTATGTATCTCCGTTTAACTAATTTTACTTCGCGACCTCGATGCTGTCTCATCTTTCTTGAATTGTCTCTCAAAAATCACCCTCTTCCGGCGACTCTTCGGCGACTGCTCTGCTGCCTCCCAAGATCAACCCGCTGTAAGTATTTCTCGCTATGACATCCGGCTCTTTATGCAACAGTAGTATCCTTTGGATTATGATCCTCACATTTTATAGTGCTCAAGCCAAGCGTCGGAATAACAACAAGTCCTTCCCCGGCCCTGCTGCCCAAGAGCCGGAGCATTCAAAGCCGGATGACTCGCGTCCGACTGAAGATATCCAAGCAGCTTCTGTAGAGCCGACCGCTGATGACATTGTCCCAGGTAGTCCACCAAAGAATCCTTCTAAGCCGTCGAGCCCTACGCCGACGGCTAAGGACATGACTGGCCCAGAAGTTGAAATCACTGGCGCTGGTTTGCATTCTCCCCCGGCTCACGTGCTGACCAAACGGGGTGAAACAGCTGAAGCTTCTAGGAAGCTAGAATTTGAGCCTTCTGCCTTGGAGAAGATGACAGCTGAGGAGCTTCATGCTGGCTACATGACCCGCCTATCCACTAGCCGGGACCTGGAGCTCCTACTGGTGAACCTCATGAAGAGGAAGTATGAGGTATTCTTTTCTTCCTTCTATCCCTACGTAGTCCCCAAGTGCCGGCTTAATCTCTCGACATATTGAGCCGGGACTTTGCATAGTTATATTTTAGATAAAATTATTCTGTAGAAGATAATCAGAAGAGCCGATAGTAGCCCCCAAGGTCCGTCTCAAACTTGTTCAAAGTTGAGTCGGGACTTCTTAGAAGACAATTTAAAAGAGCTAATAGTAGCCCCCAAGGGCCGGCTCAAACTTGTGCAAAGTTTGAACCGGGACTCTTCATAGTGAACTTCTGAAAAACAAACATTAGCCCACAAGTGTCACGCATATTGCGTGCAATTTTTTTGAGACTTGTCCGTTTTACTCTCTGCTTTGAAATGTTTGCAGGAATCCTTGACTGAAGCCGGGTCACAGTTGGCCGGCTTAAAGACCAACCTGGTTGATCAATAGGCTGCTCGGAGCGCCATCGATGATAAATGCCGGCTCTTGACCGAAGAGCTGGTTAAAGTCAAGGTGGAGTTCGCTGATTTCAGAGAGTCTGCCGTGTCTGAGAAGGCCACGATGACCAAACGGGCGGACGACATTGATCGGCGGTTGATGATCGTCTCTGACGAGCTGCAATCCTTGAAATGCCATATCACAAAGATGAAAGTCGCCCTCTTCGGTGAGCTCTTGACAACTTTTCCTTAATTGCTGCTGTAACATCTGAACCGGCGACTTATCATGAAAACCTCTGGCTTATACAGGTCCTAGAAGCCGTCAACTGGCGTCGACAGCTTACTGCCTCTGAAGGCTATCTACACCCCGGCGGAGCAGCTCTACTACGACGCGATGTTCACCATCAAGTATGTTCAATACAAGGACAAGATCCCTTCAACTCTCAAAGGGGTCTTGGAACTTTTATCCACCATGCCGAAGCAGATCGCTGAATTGAAGAAATCAGCCGCCCGCCAGGGAGCAATCGCAGGCATAAGCCGGGCTCTGGCCTTCGCTCCGGAGCTTACTCCGGCTGATATGAAGGAAGGCTTCCTCTCCAATAAGGATGACATCTCTGAGTTCACAGAAGCCGACTACATCCAGTGCGTCAAGGACTCCAGGCTTCTGGCTTCCGTCGTTGCAGAAGAAGCTGACCTGGACACTTACCAGGCGGCTTATGATGCTGGCCAGAAGAGTGTTCGTGGCCCACTCTACAAATGGAAGGACTTGACGACCACCCACAGTAAGGACCTCTTCGATTCTGATCTTGACCCGTCTCCCTTCTTTGAAGAAGGGACTTTTGCAGCTCTAGCTGACTGGAACTGGAACTTGGACAACCTTCAGATCCAGGCACCCGAAGAGCCGGAGCAGGATGAGCTGTCGGCCAGTTAATTAACTCCACTTTGTAATAGCCGGCTCTCCTTAACTTGTCGTAGGGGACTTGAAAGACTTGATCAACACTTTTGGGCTCTACATAGAGCGTTTGTAATATATTTCCCGTGACATTTGCTCTGCTGATCTTTTTACATGAGAAAAAAATGCGTCTTCCAAAGTGCCATCTTCCTTGTATGCATTCCTGACTTGTCGTCCTTTGTCTCCTCTTCTTGGGTCGAGAGTCGGCCGAAAGGACTTAATAATTTCCGTCCGCGGCTAATCATGTTAATCGGAGTTTTGTAGCATAAAGCCAGTTAACAAGCATTATGAGCTGTACCCGAAGGTAATAATACGGCGTAAATGCCGGCAGATAAGCATTAGAAGATGTACCCGAAGGTAAGAAGCTGCCCTCGCCACGGTAATTTTCCTTAGCCGGATTTTTGTGCCATAAGGCTGGCTAATAGGCATTATAAGCTATACCTGAAGGTAAGAAGCCGCCATTTGCCGCGGCTAATTTTTCTTAGCCAGTTTTACGTGTCATGAAGCCAGCTAATAGGCAATATAAGCTATACCCGAAGGTAAGAAGCCCTCGTTCACGGGTTATTAGGTGTTAGCTACCCGTCGGTAAAAAAACCCTCACAACCGCAGCTAAACGTGTTAGCCGAAAACTTGGCATAAAGCTGGCCGATGGTGTTAGAAGCGATACCCGTCGGTAAGAAGCCCCCTTCAGCAGTACGGCGTAAAACTCCGGCGGATAGGAGTTAGAAGCTGTACCCGAAGGTAAGAAGCCGCCCTCGCCATGACTCATTTTCCTGAGCCGGTTTTTTTGTGGCATACCGCCTGGTGCCGCGACTCATTTTCGTGAGCCAGGATTTTGTGGCATAGCGCCTAGCACCACGACTCATTTTCCTGAGCCGGGCTTTTGTGGCATAATCGCTTGGCACCACGACTCATTTTCCTGAGCCGGGCTTTTGTGGCATAGCGCCTGGCTAATAGGCATTATAAGCTATACCCGAAGGTAAAAAGCCGTCGTTCGCCAATCTCAGTTGATACATCAACCGGAACATTGTTTAACCTTCTCTCATATGAGGATGTGTAAAATAGCAGGGACTTCGCTTTTATAGTGATACTTCTTTATTTATTTATATAACTATGACATGTACAATGATAGTGTACAATGAAGGGTATCTACACCCTTAAGTGAAATAAGGCCGGAGATGCACGATGTTCCACGGCCGGCGGGTCTCCCGACCCGCCGTATCTGAGTCATCTCGGATATCGATGAGGTAATATGACCCGTTGTTGAGATTTCTACTGACTACAAAAGGTCCTTCCCATGGAGGAGAGAGCTTATGAATATTTTTCTGGTCCTGAATCAGCCGGAGCACTAAGTCGCCTTCCTGGAACGTCCGGGTCTTGACCCTGCGGCTGTGATAGCGACACATGTCTTCTTGATAAATCGCCGACCAGGCCGCTGCTAGCTCTCGCGCCTCTTCCAGAGCATCCAATGTGTCTTGACGTGCCGTCTCATTGTCCGCCTCACCGTAAGCCACCACTCTTGGTGAGTCATGCCGAATGTCACTGGGCAAAACTGCCTCGGCCCCGTACACCATAAAGAAAGGCGTGAAACCTGTGGATCTGTTAGGGGTGGTCCTGATGCTCCATAAGACGGAGGGTAATTCTTCTACCCAACACCCAGGAGTTCGCTGCAAAGGAACCATAAGCCGCGGTTTAATCCCTCTTAGAATTTCCTAATTGGCACGCTCCCCCTGACCGTTGGATTGTGGATGCGCCACTACTGAAACATCAAGCCGGATATGCTCTTCATCACAAATTTTTTTCATAGCCCCCTTGGATAGATTTGTACCATTATCAGTGATGATGCTGTGTGGGTAACCAAAATGGTAGATCAACTTTTTAATAAATAAAACCACCGTAGCCGCCTCACATAATCTGACTGGCTCTGCCTCTACCCACTTGGTAAACTTGTCCACCGCCACCAGGAGGTGTGTTTTCTTATCCTTGGATCTCTTGAAAGGTCCCACCATGTCAAGCCCCCAGACCGCAAATGGCCAAGTAATTGGTATCATCCTTAACTCCTGAGCCGGAATATGAGCACGCCGGCCAAACTTCTGACAGCCGTCGCACTTACGGACTAGGTGCTCTGCATCTTTATGAGCCGTCAACCAGAAAAACCCATGCCGGAAAGCCTTGGCCACCAAAGACTTCGAGCCGGCGTGGTGTCCACAATCACCAGCATGCATTTCATTCAAGATCTGCCAGCCCTCCTCTGGTGAAACACAACGTTGGAAAACTCCCATCACGCTGCATTTATGCAACTCACCATTAACTATTGTCATGGACTTAGAACGCTGGGTGATCTTTCTGGCTAGGTCTTCATCCTCAGGTAACTCGCCCCGAGTCAAATAGGCCAAATAGGGAATTGTCCAATCTGGGATAGCATGCAGAGCCGCCACCAATTCTGCCTCCGGGTCAAGAACAGCCAAATCTTCTTCTGAAGGTATCTTGACACTCGGATGGTGTAAGACGTCCAGAAAGACATTGGGTGGCACCGACTTTCGTTGAGAACCTAACCGTGATAAGGCATCAGCCGCCTCATTCCTGCGACGATCAATGTGATCTACCTGATATCCTTTGAAGTGACCCGCAATGATATCAACCGCCTAACAATAAGCCGCCATCCGTGGTTCTTTGGAATCCCAAGTGCCAGAAACTTGCTGAGCCACCAGATCTGAGTCACCCAAGCACCTGACTCGGCTGAAATTCATCTCCTTGGCTAACCTAAGACCATGAAGCAAAGCTTCATACTCAGCCGCATTGTTAGTGCAGGGGAACATCAGCCGGAGCACATAACAAAACTTATCACCCTTGGGGGAGGTCAGAACAACTCCTGCCCCTGATCCCTCCAACTGCTTGGATCCATCAAAGTGTATAGTCCAGTATGTGTCATCTGGCTTTTCCTCAGGAGCTTGACACTCCGTCCAATCATTTATGAAATCCACAAGGGCTTGGGACTTGATAGCCGTGCGAGGCACATATTTTAAATTGACAGGTCCCAGCTCCAATGCCCACTTAGCAATCCTTCCCGTGGCTTATCTGTTCTGGATAATATCCCCTAGCGGAGCAGAGCTGACCATAGTTATCTGCTGCCCTAAGAAATAGTGTTTTAACTTGCGGTTGGCCATGAAGACCCCATATACCAGCTTCTGCCAATGCGGATACCTTTGCTTAGACTCTGTCAGGACATCACTGATATAATAAACCGGTCTTTGCACTGGATACTCCTTCCCGGCCTCCTTGCGCTCGACCACAATTGCAGCACTCACTTCTCGGTTATTAGCCGCCACATAAAGGAGTAATGGTTCTTTCTCAACCGGAGCAGCCAACACTAGCGGCTCAGTGAGCTGTTTTTAAGCACCTCAAGTGCTTCACCCGCCGCTTTGCTCCAAAAAAATTTGTCTGTCTTCTTCATCATTTGATATAAAGGAATAGCCTTCTCTCCAAGACGGCTTATGAACCGGCTCAACGCAGCAATCCGCCCTGCCAAGCGCTGAACATCATTAATGCAAGCCAGCTCTCCCAGAGAGGTAATAGCCTTGATTTTATCCAGGTTAGCCTCGATACCACACTCAGAGACCAGGAAACGCAAAAGCTTGCCTGTCGGAACACCAAAGACACACTTGGTCGGGTTAAGCATCATCTTGTAGACCCGGAGATTATCAAAAGTTTCCTTTAAATCCTCCAAGAGAGTCTCCTTCTTTCTGGATTTCACCACGATGTCATCTACATAAGCATGAACATTACGGCTAATCTGACTGTGAAGGCAGTTCTGCACGCATCGCTGATAAGTCGCCTGGGCACTCTTGAGCCTGAAAGGCATAGAGACATAATAGAACGCCCCAAAGGGTGTAATAAAAGCCGTCTTCTCCTGGTCTTTAACCGCCATCTTGATCTGATGATAACCTGAATAAGCATCTAGGAAGCACAAACTTTCACACCCCGCCGTAGCATTAATGATCTGATCAATACGAGGGAGGGCAAATGGATCAGCCGGACAAGCTTTGTTAAGATCCGTGTAGTCTACACACATATGCCATGTGCCATTCTTTTTGAGCACCAACACTGGGTTAGCCAACCATTCCGGGTGAAAAACTTCAATGATAAAACCCGCTGCCAAAATCCGGGCAACTTCTTCCCCAATAGCCTTGCGTCTCTCCTCATTGAACCACCGCAAAAACTGTTTAATCAGCTTAAACTTTAGATCCACATTAAGGTTGTGCTCAGCGAACTCTCTCGGTACACCCTACATGTCAGAAGGTTTCCATGCGAAGATGTCCCGATTCTCACGGATGAATTCGATGAGCGTGCTTTCCTATTTGGGATCCATGTGAGCTCGAATGATGAACTGCTTAGATGAGTCGCCCGGAGTGAAATCTACTGTCTTGGTATCATCCACTGAAAACTTGAGGGGCGGCTCAACCTCCGTGGTGGGCTTTTTCAGTGGGCTCCTATCCTCCGGATCAACATTCTCCTTGTAGAACTTAAGTTCCTCCTGGGCGCAACTGGACTCTGCGTAAGCCGCATCTCCTTCTTCACACTCAATAGCCGTATTTCGATCACCATGAACGGTAGTGGTACCGTTTAAGCCGGGCATCTTGAGCTACAAATAAAAATAGCAGGGCCTAGCCATGAACTTAGCATAAGCCGTCCGTCCAAATAATGCTTGATAAGGACTCTTGATCTTGACCACGTCGAACCACAAGGATTCCATTGTGTAATTGTACTCATCGCCAAAAGCCACTTCCAACGAAATCCTGCCCACCGGATACGCCGACTTACCTGGCATCACACCATGAAAGACGGTGGATGAAGGTTTTAAATCCTTGTCAAGCAACTTCATACGCCAGAAAGTGTCATAATAAAGGATGTTTATGCTGCTGCCGCCATCCATAAGCACCTTGTTCACCATATATCCGCCCACCTGGGGGGCCACAACCAAAGCCAGCCGCCCCGAGTCATCGACACGCGGCGGGTGATCTTCTCGGCTCCATGTTATGTCATATTCCTACCACCTTAAGTACTATGGAAGAGCTGGTGCAACCTCATTAACTGCCCGCTTACGTAACTTCTGGTCCCGTTTATTGAGACTGGTCGTGAAAACCTGGTACTGCCCGGAGCTGAGCTGCTTTGGATTACTCTGATAATCAGACTGATTACGCTATTGCTGTTGTTGTTGATTATTGTTACCAAAATGCGGCTGGTGTCTCCCCTGATTATCCTGACCCGAATGACTGGATCCTGAGCCGCCGGAACCAAACCCAGCTCCTGCCTCGCCATGTCCTGAGCTGCCTGGCGGGCCACCATCTCTATTGTTAGGTTGTGTGAAATACCGCTTGTACTTCTGCATGAAATTGCAACTCTCCCATGTGTGGTTTGCCGGCTTATCAGGCATACTGTGATTTGGACAAGGTCGGTTAAGTAACTCCTCCATGTTCGAGGAAGAGTTATCCTTGCCAAAGGGCGATCTGAACCTCCTATTGGCTTTGGGGTAATTCTGCTGGGTGTTTGTATTAGCCACCAGCTCTGACCCGACCTCTGGATTCTTACGCTTGCTCTGGCTACCATTGTTTGCTGCACGCTTGCCTTGATTGCTCTTCTTAACTTGGCCAGCCTTCTCATCATCAGAACCTGGATCCTTCGTGCTATCAGAGTCGGCATATTTCGTCAGAGCCGTCATGAGCTCTCCCATGTCCTGACATGTACGTTTGAGACGGCCAAGTTTCTGTTTCAGAGGAACAAAGTGACAGTTCTTCTCGAAGATCAGCACCGCTTGGGCCGCTGTGATCTGCTCCAATGAGTGGATGATTGTCGAGACCCGCCGTACCCAATGATGGGCCGACTCGTTCTCCTGTTGGACATAGTGATCAAGATCCACAATGGTCATAAGCTGCTTGCATGTCCCTTTAAAGTTTTTAATGAACCGGGCCCTTAGCTCCGCCCATGTATTGATGGTATTAGGTGGTAAACCCTGTAGCCACGTGCGAGCCGGGCCTTCAAGCATCATGACAAAATACTTGGCACAAACCGCCTCACTAACATCCAGCATCTCCATGGCCAATTCATAACTTTCCACCCAGGCCTCTAGGGGTAAATCAACGATATAATTTGGGACCTTGCAGGGCCCTTTGAAGTCTTTCGACAACCGTTCGCTCCGCAGAGCCGGTGAAAAACACGGCATCCCTACTGTCCTGGAGTTTACTCCTGCCCCTACCGAAACGGAAGGCATGGGCTCCTGGTAAGCCGGCCTAGCTGGCGCGTCTTGCGGGCTTCCCACATGGTTTACAAATGCTGGCGTGTCTCTACCCGGCCAGTGACCCGTCAGAATCTCTCTGCACCGGTTGCTACTGGAACCTGCTGGTGACTCGTACCGCCGGCTAAAGCTACAGCTGGGGAGAGGGGTTGAATGAATATAACTCCGGCTGTGAGTATATTTCTCCCGCTGGGCCACGGCCGTCTGCAGGTACCCGATGGCGTTCCGCACATCCTCCGCAAAGGGTGCTTCATCCGGGATAGGAATTGTCTCAAGCCGGGTGGCCGCTGCCACCATATTCTCGACTGGGTTAGAATAATGACCCGCCGGCGTTGGAAAGCCCCCAAATGAAGCTTGGTTACGCCGGGTCGGAAGAGTCGCTGGCCACTCCGTCGGGCGGCTTTCGACCGTGTCTGTTACTCGCCACGCGCCAGGAGTATTGAAGAGGTTCCTTGCTTCATAGAGCTTTGGTAGATGGGATTGATGCCTCCTCTGATGTACCGCTGCTGCTGATATTTGCTCCAGCCCTAGACGACAAGCATCTGCCTTGATATGTTCTGCCTCTTCATCCATCTGGATCTTTAGCTCAGCCATCCTTTGTCGTTCCTCTGTCATTTGGCCCTTGATCCTTGCAATCTATAAATTCCGAGCTGCTTGATTATCTGGTGTGACCTCAGTGGCCATTAAAGCCGTGAGCTCGTCCATTAGCTCCACAAGAACTTGAGCCGGTGGCGGCGGGTTATCACCCGAGGTGGCGGCTCCAGCGGCTGTACTACCCGTGCCTAGGGCTGACCCCGCCATGAACACGGCAGCATGAACCGGAAGCCCAAGATCATCCGACTCAGAGCGATCTAACTCAGGGCAGATGTCGCCGTAGCCCCCAAGGCCACCGTTGCGGAGGTGGTACAATGACTCTGTTTCTCCACCTGAAGATTCGTCCTCTGAATAGACGAGAGTTTCTTGTGATCCGGAAGCTTCCAGATCCATACCTTGGAGAAGCCTATGAATACATGCTTCTGACCCAGATTAGCACGGGTAGGATGCATGTTACGCGCAGGCTGCAGATGCCGAGCCGGCTCGATGATGTCGGTGCAGACGTCCGACCCGGGTGTAGATCCATCAACCCTTCCGATGAAGACGTGGATCCTGCCGAAAGGAACCCGGAATCCATACTCCACGGACTCAGCATCAAGCCCCCAGCCGGCATCGTCGATGTAGAGCCGGCTACGGCGACTCTTGCTGATCCTTCCGACCACGTATCCTTTGAGCCCCCGGAGAGAGCCCTTTGAGACCTCAACACCACCAAGCGTTAGCCCCATGATGGGCCTCAACTGTCGTGGATTTATCACGGCAGATGTCCGGGTGAACAGACTTGGATTCGAGGCCATCGCTAACGTGATGGACTCAAAGGGGTTGGCTGGGGCAAAGGACACAAATCTACCTAGGTTCGGCCCCTCAAGGCGAGGTAATAGCCTACGTCCTGCTTGTGCTTGTATTACTTGTCGTATCGATTACAAGGGAGCTAAAGCTTGACCTAGTTCTCGATAACCTGATCTCTAAGTCACCCCGGGTCTACCTTTATATAGGAGGTAAAGACTCCAGGTAATACAAGTTGTAACCGACAATCATTGTCTATCCGAGTCTTCCTCTATCTTCCCTGCCAAGTTACCTCCGGGCGGCTTACGCACCCGGGTCTTCTCTATCACCTGGCAGCCCACGCCATGAGCCGCCTATCTTCCTGGGCCGTAAGTCTCATGGCTCATTCTTGGGCCGGCTCACGAGCCGTCAGGTATAACCCGGACCCCCTTTAGGCGGGCCATACCACAGGATTATATCCCCAACAATATTCCAACTCCGAGATGCTTGCTCCAGCCCATAGAAGAATCGCTGGAGATTGCATACCTTTTAGCATCCTTTGGACTAATAAAACCTTCTGGTTGTATTGTATACAACCTTTCCTCAAGGAAACCGTTAAGGAAATGATGTTTTGACATCCATCTACCAGATTTCATAATCTGAAAATGCAGCAACTACTAACGCAATTCCAACAGACTTTAGCTAAAAAGACAGCAACAACAATTGCGTCTTCTCAAAATATCATGTCTAAAAGAAAGTTATCCCTACAAAATCATATAGTCCAGCTATGCTCCATATTCTCACACAAAGTACTAAATCATGCACAACCTTGGTTTTAGCCAAGCAATTATTTCACACCTTTTATATTCTCAAACCTTTTCAACTCTCACACAGTACATGAGCGTGAGCCATGTATATAGCACTATAGGTGGAATAGAATATGGTGGAGGTTATGAGGAAAAGGAGAAGATAGTCTCACATCAACTAGGCATATCAACGGGCTATGGAGATGTCCATTAATAGATATCAATGTGAGTGAGTAGGGATTGCCATGCAATGGATGCACTAGAGCTATAAGTGTATGAGAGCTCAAAAACAAACTAAGTGGGTGTGCATCCAACTCATTTGCTCAAGAAGACCTAGGGCAATTTGAGGAAGCCCACCATTGGAATATAAAAGTCAAGTTATATAATGAAAAATCCCCACTAGTATATGAAAGTGACAAAATAGGAGACTCTCTATCATGAAGATCATGGTGCTACTTTGAAGCACAAGTGTGGAAAAAGGATAGTAGCATTGTCCCTTCTCTCTTTTCTCTCATTTTTTATTTTTTATATTATTTTTTATTTTATTTTTTGGTGTGCATCTTTGGCCTTTTTTTATTTGGGCTTCGCTGGCCTATTTTATTATGTGTAAAATCCGGAGACTCATCCCAACTTGTGAGGGAATCATAGCTTCCATCATCCTTTCCTCTCATGGGACAATGCTCTAATAATGATGATAATCACACTTTTATTTACCTACAACTCAAGAATTACAACTCGATACCTAAAACAAAATATGACTCTATATGAATGCTTCCAGGGGTGTACAGGGATGTGCAACAATCTAGCATAGCAAATGACATAAAAAAACAAAGAAGCCATGAAAACATCATGCTAGCTGTCTTACGATCATGCAAAGCAATATGAAAATCATGGTGCATGTCATAGTAAACGGAACGGTGGAAGTGGCATGTCAATATATCTCGAAATGGCTATGGAAATACCATAATAGGTAGGTATGGTAGCTGTATTGAGGAAGATAATATGATGGGTTTAATGCACCGACGAAAGTTGCATGGTACTAGAGAGGCTAGCAATGGTGGAAGGGTGAGTGTGCGTATAATCCATGGACTCACATTAGTCATAAAGAACTCACATACTTATTGCAAAAGTCTATTAGTTATTGAAGAAAAGTATTAGACGCATGCTACTAGGGGAGATGTTGGTAGGAGTTAACCATTACACGCTCCCGACCTCCACACAAAGGATGACAATCGATAAATAAATCATGCTCCGACTTCTTCACATAACAATTCACCACACGTGCATGCTACGGGAATCAAAAATTTTAACACAAAAATTTCTACCAATCCACAATTACTCACTAGCATGACTCTAATATCACCATATTTATATCGCAAAACTATTGAAAGGAATCAAACACATCATATTTAGTGATCTACAAGTTTTATGTAGGATTTATGACTAAACATGTGAATGACCAACTCCTGTTAACTCTCTAAATAGATATAAGTGAATCATGAGAGTTTAATTATTTCTACAAAATATATGCCCATGCTCTAACAAATATAAGTGAAGAAAAATAGCATTCTATAATTGGAGGTTTCTACTTGCGAGAAACAGTCAATCCAAACTTTAAATGATATAAGTGACGCACATGAAGCATTCTATAAAGCCATACTCAAAAGATATAAGTGAGGTGCAAAGATCCTTCTATAAATAAACCAAGGACTTTCTCATACCAGCATGGTGCATTATTAAAAGAAAAATAAAAAGCACACGACGCTCCAAGATTTACGCATATCATGTGACGAATAAAAATATATCTCCAAGTAAAATTAGCGATTGTAATTAGAAGAAAGAGGGGACGCCTTCCGAGTCATCCCCAAGCTTAGTTTCTTGGGACTCCATGAATATTTCCTTGGTGTGTCTCGGGCATCCCCAAGCTTAGTCTCTTTCCACTCCTTATCCCTTCATCCATCGTGATCTCACCCAAAACTTGAAAACTTCAATCACACAAAACTTAACAAAACTCTCGTGAGATCTCTTAGTATAATAAAGCAAATTACCACTTTAAGTACTTTTGTAAACCCATTCACATTTTATTATTTTCATTGTATATACTGTATTATAACTTATTTATCACTTATACCACCGATAAAATCAATGGTTTCATCAAAACTAGCAAACAATGCATCAAAAACAGAATTTGTCTTAAATAGGGCAGTCTGAAGCAATCTGAACATTCACCATACTTATGTAACTGTAAAAATTCTGAAACATTAGTACTTGGTCAAGAATTTTTATAATAGTATTGTGTAAAAATTTCAGAATTTTTGTAAACTCCAGTAAAATATAGAAATTCAAACACTGTAGCAAAAGTTTCTGTTTTTACACAGCACATATCAAACCAGCAATTTAAACATCCTAAAGGTAATTCTTGGCACTTTATTTTTGTAATACAGTTGATTTGTACACGGGGATAATTATTTTTGTTGAAAAGTTTCTGTAATCAAGATTCACAAATTTTCCATGGGCATGAACAAAGTTCAAGGCTAGCCCCCACTTCAACGATGCTCGTCTTTCTCACTTTCACTTCTCTTTTTGAAAAAGTTTTAAGTTCCCCACTTTATTTTTAGTTTTTAATTATATAAAAGCACACAACAGAATAAAATCACTCTCTAAAACTTCCGGGTTGTCTCCCTGGCAGCGCTTTCTTTAAAGCCATTAAGCTAGGCATAAAGTGCTCAAGTAGAGGATCCACCCGGATCCCAAGGTATATCGAAGACAATTTTAATTAGCAATGATTTGTAATTAAGTAGTGAGAACAAAGTGATATAAATCATGTGACAACGAAGTCTAACTCTCTTCCTCTGCATCGGTATGTCATAAAAGAACAATTCGTGCACACAAAGTAAAGGCCAATGCATAGTATAAACGGTTTCTTGCAATTTTATTGTATTGGAAACATAGAGAGGAGGAGATGTAGTTCCTATATCATAATAATTGCAAGTAGGAGCAACAAGCACATGACTATTATATTTACCAAAATCATCATGTGTAATAGTAAAAGGCAACCCATCTATATAATCCTTGATAAGTGCAAACTTCTCCGATGTAGTGTAGTTGGGAGAATTCAAAAAGATAATAGGACTATCATGCATGGGTGCAATAGCAACAATTTCATTCTTAACATATGGAACTATATCAAGTTCATCTCCATAAACATAACTCATATGTGCATCATGGCCACAAGTATAGCAAGCATCAATTTCATCAAAAAGGGATATTTCAAGTGAATCCATGGGATCATAGCAATCAACATAGCATTCATCCTTTGGTAAGCACGAAGGGAAATTAAACAATGTATCAGTTGAAGAGTTACTCCCATTAGAAGGTGGGCACGGGTAGTTAATCCACTCTTCCTCCTTTTGTTCTTTGCTCTCCTCGTCACCTTTTTCATCTAATGAGCTCACAGTGTCATCAATTTCTTCTTCCATAGATTCATGCAAAATATCAGTCTCTTCTTGGATAACGGAAACTTTATCAATAAATTGATCAATATCGTCATTATATTCATAATTGGCATAACAATAACGAAGCATAGCCAAATTTTGAGATCGGTAAACAACATCATCATAATCTTCATACTTTTCAAACAAAGCTTCAATTTCATAAGCACCCTTAAAAGAAACAAACTCTTCTATTTTTTCCACATCATAGTAACCATATATACCATTAGCATAAGAAGCCAAGGTTTCATTATAACTAAATTTACATGAAAAGGGAAGGTGTTTAGCCTTCATCCTAGAGCAACAATTAATATCATATCTCAAGCATAGATTCCAACTATACCATTTCAACATATGAATTTGATCCCATAGCAGTTTCCCTTTTTGATTCAAGCGATAATCCCTAAACTATTCACGTTGATCCAACGTGACTCCCATTATATAATTGAATGGGGTTTTCTCAGGATTTTAAAGTAGTGCATAATATCTTTCACTTACTGAGCATCAAGGGTTTTAGGAGGTTCGCCATCTCCATGAGTATCAAGTACACCTATTTTTTTGGTATTTCGTGTTCCATATACATAACTAAAGATATAGAACAACTTAGAACATCAAATAAAATCTACTTAGTGATAATGCAAACAAGCACACATGAGAATATTCATCCCATGCTATTGCTCCCCAACAATGGCGCCAGAAAAAGGTCTTGATAACCCACAAGTATAGGGGATAAGTTGTAGCCTTTCTCGGTAAGTAAGAGTATCAAACCCAACAAGGAGCTAAAGGTAGAACAAATATTCCCTCAAGTTCTATCGACCACCGATACAACTCTACGCACGCTTAACGTTCGCTTTACCTAGAACAAGTATGAAACTAGAAGTACTTTGTAGGTGTAACGAGAAAGGTTTGCAAGATAATAAAGAGCACATAAATAAAAACTATGGGCTGATTAGGTAAAGAAACAATTATGTTAGTTTAACGAGTGTGGAAAAGTGGTGGTAGGAATTGCAGAATTGTCCCTAAGCAATTGATAACTAGACTGGTAATCATTATTGCAATTTTATATGAGGGAGAGTCATAAGCTAACATACTTCCTCTACTTGGATCATATGCACTTATGATTGGAACTCTAGCAAGCATCTGCAACTACTAAAGATCATTAAGGTAAAACCCAACCATAGCCTTAAGTATCAAGTCCTCTTTACTCCCATATGCAACAATTCACCTACTCGGGTTTATGCTTCTGTCACTCAAGCAACCCACCATAGGCAAATCATGAACACATTGCAACACCCTACAACGCGGATCCCTCATGCTTGCGCGACACGCAGAGCACCATAGGGCATCACCAATAATAAAACATGCAACTCAAACCAATCATGATCATCAATCAACCCATAGGACAAAACGGATCTACTCAAACATCATAGGATGGCAACACATCATTGGATAATAATATGAAGCATAAAGCACCATGTTCAAGTAGAGGGTACAACAGGTTGCAAGAGAGTGGACCACTGAATATATATGGGGGAAGGCGATGAAGATGTCGGGGAAGATGACGGAGGTGTTGGTGTAAATCGCCCTCACACGATGATTGCCCCAGCGGCGTTTCGGCGCCACCGGGAGAGAGGGGGAGAGAGCCCCCTCCTTCTTCTTCCTTGGCCTCCCTCCTAGATGGGAGGAGGGTTTCCCCTCTGGTTCTTGGCCTCCATGGCGACGGAGGGGCAAGAGCCCCTCCGAGATTGGATCTCTCTCTCTCTCTCTCTCTCTCTCTCTATTTCCTTTTGTTTCTGCCTTCCCAGATTCTGGCCTTTCACCATTTCTTAGAGATCCGTAACTCTGATTGGGCTGAAATTTTAACATGATTTTATCAGAATATTAGTTTTATTGCGGCAAAATAAGGGCCCCAACTGCCTTACAGGGTGGCCACAAGCAACCGTGGCGTGCCCAGAGGGTAGGGCACCCCCCTGGCTTGTGGTCACCTCGGGCATCATCTCGCGTTGATTCTTTTTCCAAAAAATCACATATATTCCAAAAAAAATCTCCGTAAGTTTTTATCGCGTTTGGACTTCATTTGAAATGGATTTTCTGCGAAGCAAAAAAATGCAACAAACATGAACTGGCACTGGGCACTGGATCAATATGTTAGTCCCAAAAAATAGTATAAAAAGTTTCCAAAAGTATATGAAAGTTGTAGAATATTGGCATGAAACAATAAAAAATTATGGATACAACGGAGACGTATCAACCGCCTTTGTCGAATCTGATCCAGCTAAGGTGCAAGAGATAGACACCCGCCAACCATATTTATACAACAAAGTCACAAGTGAATCGATGGAACCGGTATCTCGTATGTGGACGAGTAAGGTTGGTCTGGGCCGCTTCATCCCACAATACCGCTGAATCAAGAAAAGACCAAGGGAGGAAGCAATCTGAGCATCAACGCCCACAAACTCCTTTGTATTCTACTCGTGATCTCATCTACGCATGGACCTAGCTCATGATGCCAGTGTTGGGGAATGTTGCATGGGAAACAAAAAATTTCCTATGCACACACAAGATCTATCCATGGTGATGAGCGTCTACGAGAGGGAGAGTGGATCTACATACCCTTGTAGATCGCTAAGCGGGAAGCATTAAGAAACGCGGTTGATATAGTCGAACGTCTTCCCGATCCAAATCACAAGCCGTCCCACGATCCAATCACAATCTGTCCCGCGATCTAATCATGATCCGTCCCGCAATCCAATCACGGTCCTTCCGATCTAGCGCCAAACGGACGACACCTTCGTGTTTAACACACGTACAACTCGATGACAATCTCCATCTCCTTGATCCAGCAAGCAAGGGTGGAGAGGCAGATGAGCTCTCCTAAAACACAATGGCATGGCGGTGGTGGTGGCGGAGTTGATCTGGCAGAGCTTCGCTAAGCTATACCGAACAGATCCAGAGGAGAGAGACGATCTAAAGGGAGGAGGGTAGCACATGGATTTCCAGGTGGTGGTTGCCCTCAAAAACCCTCCAATATATATATATATATATATATATATATAGGTGGAGACGGGGTACGTGGAAGGCCCTAGGGTTTCCCCTAGGGCCCTTGGCGCACACAAGAGGGGAGGAGTCCACCTCCCACAAGGGAGGTGGAATCCTAGTAGGACTCCTTCCCACTTGGCCTCCTCCCCACCCCCTTGCACATCGTCCTCTAGGGGCTGGCTGCCCAGCCCACCACCAGGGGCAGTGCACCACTTCCTAGGCCCATGTGCCCCCTAGGGTGTGTGGGCCCCACTTGGTGGACGCCCGGAACCCATTCATCACTCTCGGTACACTATCGGAAGTGCCCTAAACTTTTCTGGAATCAAAATAACACTTTCCTATATATCAATATTTACCTCCGAACCAATCCGGATATCCTCATGATGTCCGGGATCTCATCCAGGACTCTGAACAAGCTTTGTTCACCAACATACATAATTCAAGACTACCAAAATGTCACCGAACGTTAAGTGTGCAAACCCTGCGGGTTCGAGAACTATGTAGACATGACCGAGACACCTCTATGATCGATAACCAATAGCAGGACCCGTATGCCCATATTGGTTCCTACGTATTCTACGAAGATCTTTATTGGTTGAACCTCTATGTCAAGGATTCAGTCAATCCCATATGCAATTCCTTTTGTTCTTCAGTATGTTACTTGTTCGAGATTCGATCGTCGGTATCTCTATACCTAGTTCAATCTCGTTACCGGCAAGTCTCTTTACTCGTTCTGTAATACTAGATCCCGTGGCCAACTCTTTAGTCACATTGCTTGCAAGGCTCATTGTGATGTTGTATTACCGAGTGGGCCCTGAGATACCTCTCTGTCACACGGAGTAACAAATCCTAGTCTTGATCCATGCCCACTCAACAGGCACCCTCGGAGATACCTGTAGAGCATCTTTATAGGCACCTAGTTACGTTGTGACGTTTGATACACACAAGGTATTCCTCTGGTGTCAGTGAGTTGCATGATCTCATGGTCATAGGAATAGATACTTGACACGCAGTAAACTCTAGCAATAAACTGACACGATCATATGCTATGTTTACAGTTTGGGCCTTGTCCATCACATCATTCTCCTAATAATGTGATCCTGTTATCAAATGTCATCTCATGTGTATGGCTAGGTAACCTTCACCATCTTTGATCAATGAGCTAGTCTACTAGAGGCATACTAGGGACATAGTGTTGTCGATGTACCCACACATGTATCTGAGTTTCCAATCAATAGAATTATAGCATGGATAATAAACGATTATCATGAACAAGGAAATATGATAATAACTAATTTATTATTGCCTCTAGGGCATATTTCCAACAATGCCACCATGGGAACACGAGGGCCCCACCACGGCTGGCTCCGGTCGGGCCTTGCCCAGCCGAGCCCCGATGCGGCAGCGGGGGAGGCGAGAGAGGGAGTGGAGGGGGCTAGGGGCGCTGGATCTGGGATCCCCCCGAGTCACCGCTCGGGGACGACACGGGAGGGCCTCTGATTATCTCTCCCTGATGCAAAGATCAATTCTGGTCTAAAGTCATAATGCTAGTATGATGCAAGGGATGAAGAGCATGTGGGGAGGGCTAGCGTGCTTATGGTTTGTAGGGCCTTTCACATTTTCTTATTTATTTGATGAACTCACTATGAGCCAATGGTGTTGAGCACAAAGATGCATGCATGGTTGGTGAGTCACTAGTATATAGCAGTAGACATTGCATATGTTACTATTGACAATGTCTTGTGCAAACTTACTCAATGACGATATGATTGATAAGCATTTCGTGTCCATCAAGGTAGTCCAAGAAATGCGTAGGATTGGGAGGAACCAGGAATAGATGTAGAAATAATTGGTCCTCGAGGCAGGGAATTTCCTATGGTGTGCCTTCAAGTTGTGAAGCACCTTGGACTGTGTTAAAGATCACGTGTGCTTAGAGCATCTACAACCAGACCCCTCATACCCTCCTCAAATGCCCAGGCAGGTTGTTTGGTCAATGACCGGTCAAGAAAAAGCAACCCAGATGGGCCTCTCAAACCTGCCTCAAATGCTTGAGCTGACTAGCACCCCCCATATCCAGCCTAAATATGGGCCGGATATGAGGGAGCCCAGGCGCGCCCGAGCATGCCCACCACGTCCACCTAACGGCGTGGCCCCACACGGACTCGTCGGGAAACCCGACGGTCCGCCGACCTCATCGACCGTCGGCGCGGTGTGAACATGATGTGGTGCCACTCCGGCTCCCTGCCTGAGGTCAGGGCTGGCTATTTAAGCCGGCCAACGCCCCTTAGCCCTAGCAGATCTGCCTCCTCTCTCTCTTTGTCGCTGCCTGGCGTGGCTTGAGACTGTGTTGGTATTTCCCCAAAGAGGAAGGGATGATGCACCACAACTATGGTAAGTATTTCCCTCAGTTAGGAAACCAAGGTATCAATCCGTAGAGGAATATCACGCATCCACGTAAACAACACCTGCATACAAATAACAAATACTTGCAACCCGATGCGAAAGAGAGTTTTTCAACCTCTCTACGGTAATAAGATAGAGTAGGTAATGATAGTTTTGGAAAATAGATCTCGCAAGAATACAAACTAAAATAGGTAAACAAAAAGTGCAGCAAGGTATTTTTGTTATTTTGGAATTAATAGATCTGAAAACAAAAGATGCAAATACTAGGTCGGAAAGCAATATGTTGGAAAAGTAGACCCCGGGGCCGTAGGTTTCACTAGTGGCTTCTCTCATGAGTATAGCGCACGGGGGGTGAACAAATTACTGTTGGGTAATTGATAGAAGATCAAATAATCATGATGATATCCAGGCAATGTCATTATATAGGCATCATGCCAAGATAAATAGACCGAAATGATTCTGCATCTACTTCTATTACTCCACACATCGACCGATATCCAGCATGCATCTAGTGTATTAAGTTCATGGAGAAATGGAGTAATGCAATAAGAACGGTGACATGATGTAGACAAGATCTATTCATGTAGGAATAGACCGCATCTTGTTATCCTTAATGGCAACAATACATGCGTGTCTTGCTGCCCCTTCTGTCACTAGGAAAGAACACCACAAGATCGAACCCATTACAAAGCACCTCTTCCCATGGCAAGAAAAATCGATCTAGTTGGCCTAACTAAACCAAAGATTCGAAGAAGAAATATGAGGCTATAAGTAATCATGAAATAAGAGATCAAAGAAGACTCAAATCATATTCATGGATAGAAGCTGATCATGAACTCAAAATTCATTGAATCCCAAAAAACACACCGCAAAAGTCATTACATCAAATAGATCTCCAAGAGACCATTGTATTGAGAATAAAAAGAGAGAGAGGAAGCCATCTAGCTACTGCCTACAGACCCGTAGGTCTATGGTGGACTACTCACGCATCATCGGAGAGGCACCTATGATGAAGATGAACCCCTCCATGATGGTGTTAGATTGGCTCTCGAGGTTCTGGAACTTGCAACGTCTGGAATTGTGTTTCGTCGACTCCTCTAGGGTTTTTTGAATTTTTGGGAATTGATAGGCTCGATAGTCGGTTCGGGGGAGTCCCGAGGTGCCCACCCTCTACTAGGCCATGCTAGGGGCCTATGGCACGCCCTGGTGGACGATGGCCACCCTAGGCCCCTTCTCTGGTGCTTGTTTTGCCCATCTTGGCTCTTCCGATCCAACAAAATTCTCCAAAAATTCCCATTGCGTTTGGGCTCTATTTGGTACTGATTTTCTGCGAAGTAAAAAACAAGCAAAAACAACAACTGGCATGTTTGCACTATGTCAATAGGTTAGTCCCAAAAAATGATATAAAGTTGCTATAAAATGATTGTAAAACATTTGAGATTGATAATATAGCAGCATGGAACAAGAAAAAATTATAGATACGTTGGAGACGTATCAACATCCCCAAGCTTAATTCCTACTCGTCCTCGAGTAGGTAAATGATAAAGGCAGAATTTTTGATGTGGAATGCTGCCTACATGTTCATCATATATTCATTCTTTGTAGCATGGACATTTGGACTTTTAAATGGTTCAAAGCAATAGTCTAGTTTTGACATGAAAACTTTAATACTCAAGCACTCAAGCATATCAACAAGCAACCATGTCTTTCAAAATATCAACGCTAAAGCAAGTTATCCCTAGCCCATCATGCTCAATCATTGATCCATTCACAATACACACTCAAATATTAGCTACACCTAGTGCTCAAGTATGATCATAGTGCCTCCTAGTTGGTGCTTTATAAGAGAACATGGAGACTCAAATTGAAAAATAAAAATTGCATAAAGTAAATAGATAGGCCCTTCGCAGAGGGAAGTAGGGATTTGTAGAGGTGCCAAAGCTCAAGTGTTTAAATTGAGAGAGAAAAATATTTTGGGTGGCATGCCTTTCCTGTCAATGAAAATGATCGAGAGATTTCAATATCTTTCCACACTAGATACATCATAGGCAGTTCCCAACCGAAAATAAAGTTTATTCCTTTTTCCACCATACTTTCACTTTCCATGGCTAGCCGAATCCACGGTTGCCTTCCAGACCAACACTTTCCAAGGAATTTATTATTGGACATCATAAAATAAATATATTTTTTTCATTTTGGGAGTAGGCATCCCTATTACTACCATACTCACGTGCAAATACAAGTGAATAAACACTCATCTTGAGAATAACACATCTAGCATGGAAATGTATCGTTCACCCCCTACCGTTTCATGAGCGGTACGAGCACACAAAAACAAAATTTTATTTTGAAAATTAGAGATGGCACATATAAATTTTTTTGGAATGGCATTGAAATACCATATATAGGTAGGTATGGTGGACTCATATGACAAAACTGGTTTTAAGGATTTTGGATGCACAAGTAGTATTTGTACTTAGTACAAGTGAAGGCTAGCATGAGATTGAGAAGAATCCAACCAAGAAATGAAAAATCACATAAGCGAGCATTAAGCATAACTAACATTGAATAATGCACCATAAGTAGGATGTAGTTTCTTAGCACAACTATTGACTTTCGTGTTTGCATAGGGAATCACAAACCTTAACACCAATATTCTTACTAAGCATAATTACTCACCAACATAACTCGCATATTACTATTGTCAGTCCCAAAACTATTACAAAAAATCAAGTTTTATTTGTCCAATGATCTGCATGAAAGTTTTTATTTTATCCCTCTAGAATATCTACCACTTTGGGACTAGTTTCATATATTGCAATTGCTTTTAATAATCTCATATGGATATAACTGAAGAACATGAGCATACATGTTTTATATCTCAAAATAATATAAGTGAAGCATGTGAGGATTTCTTCGAAATTACTACTCTCAAATTAATATAAGTGAAGCATGAGAGCAGTTCTTTTGCTCAATAGATTTAAGTGAAGCATAAAGAGCAATTCTACAAATCATAGCATAATTCTGGCTCTCTCAAATAGGTGTGTGCATCAAGGATAAAAACAAATAAAGCAAAGATACAAGACTCTCCAAGCAAAACTCATGATATGTGACGAATAAAAGTATAGTTCCAAGTAAAATACCGATGGTTGTTAGAACAAAGAGGGGATGCCACTCGGGACATCCCTAAGCTTAGTTGCTTGTTACTCTTTGGATATTACCTTGGGTTGCTATAGCATCCCCAAGCTTAGACTCTTCTTACTCCTTATTCCTTCATCCACCGCGATCTCACCCAAAACTTGAAAACTTGAATCACACAAAACTTGACAAAATTCTCGTGAGATCCGTTAGTATAATAGAGCAAATCACCACTTTAGGTACTGTTTTAAACCCATTCATATTTTATTATTGCATTATACCTATTGTATTCTAACTTTACCATGACTTATACCCCCGATACAAGCCATAGATTCATCAAAACAAGGACACAATGCAATGAAAACAGAATATGTTTCAAACAGAACAATCTATAGTAACATGTACTCTATCCATACTTATGGAACTATAAAAATTCTTAAAACATAGGACAACATAAAGAATCTGTATATCAATAATGTGTTTAAATTTCATCTCAATGTCACGTTCCAGTAAAAAATGAAGATTCGTGCACTAGGAACAAAGTTTTTGTTTTAGATTCAACATTGTTTCTACTCATCTTATTGATCATCATAAAGGCATTACTTGGCACAAAAACTAAATAAAAAACACAATCATAACAGAAGAATAATTGTGAAAAAAATCAAAAACAGAAATAAAAAGGTAAAATAATTTATTCATTGGCTTGCCTCCCAACAAGCGCTATCGTTTTACGTTCCTAGCTTGGCATAACTCAAAGATTCAAGTATTGTCATATTTAGTTTAGAATTCCTTAAGAACACAACAAGAATTTTTCAAGAATCTATCATGCATATTTTCAATGACAATACTTCAAGGAATAGGATTGAAAATTGTATTCTTTCCATGAAGGTTGTTTACCACTTCAACAAAATTAGGATGGATACTAATCATTTTAAGATCCTCATTGTTTCTACTAGAAGCGGTACCTTTGTTCTTAGGAATTTGCATGGATTTGTAGTCTTTACCAATGGGAATTTTTTCAATAGTCTTATCGGTAGAGAAATCCACACTTAAATTACGAAAGATTTCTTCCAACTTATCAATTCTAGTGGGGCTTTCTTCCATTCTTCTATTGATTACGGGTTCTTTTTCCTTCAATATTTTAAGAGCATGTCCCGACTTTGACCCAATTTTATTAGCAAGACTATGCATCCTTTTATTCAAATTTTCATTATTTTTCTCAGTGAGCATTTTCTTTTCAATAGCATCTAACATTTTCATAACATGCTCAAGAGTTAAAATGGTTTCATTGACAATGATAGGTGGGAAACCCACTAGATTTCCCATAGCATTATAAGCATACAAAGCAGGGCACATCAAGAAATTTCCACTGATAATCGTATCAAGTACGAATCTATACCAAGTGGTGATTCCCACATAAAAACGGCAAAGAAGAACAATGGTAGATTCTTTATGAATAGATCTATTATGAGCATTACAAATCCTATACCAAGCATCTTTAAGATTCTCCCCTCCCCTTTGTTTGAAATTAAGAACCTCATTCTCAGGGGTAAACACAATAATGGAGGAACTATCCATAGTGAAGAGATATGCGAACAAGAGATGTGACGAGAAAAAGGCAAACGAAAAAGAGGGGTGAATAAAACGACAAATTTGTGAAGTGGGGGAGAGGAAAACCGAAGGAAAAACACAAATAATGTAATTGCAAGGAGATGAGATTTGTGATTAGGAACCTGGGTAGATGAGATTGCTTCTTCCCCAGCAACGGTTCCCGAAATTCCTTTGACGTGGCTTGAGACTGTCGGTATTTCCCCAAATAGGAAGGGATGATGCATCACAATAATGGTAAGTATTTCCCTCGGTTATGAAACCAAGGTATAGATCTGTAGAGAAAGATCATGCACCCACGTAAACAACACCTGCACACAAATAACAAATACTTGCAACCCGACGCAAAAGAGAGTTTGTCAAGCTCTCTACGGTAATAAGATAGATTAGGTAATGATATTTTTGGCAAATAGCTCTCGCAAGAACACAAACTAAAATAGGTAAACAAAAAGCGCAGCAAGATCTGAAAACAAAAGATGCAAATAGTAGATTGGAAAGTAATATGTTGGAAAAGTAGACCCGGGGGCCGTAGGTTTCACTAGTGGCTTCTCTCATGAGTATAGCGCACGGGGATGAACAAATTACTATTGGGTAATTGATAGAAGATCAAATAATCATGAAAACATCCAGAGGATGTCATTATATAGGCATCATGCCCAAGATAAATAGATCGAAACGATTCTGCATCTACTTCTATTACTCCACACATCGACCGCTATCCAGCATGCATCTAGTGTATTAATTTCATGAAGAAATGAAGTAATGCAATAAGAACGGTGACATGATGTAGCATATCCTTAATGGCAATGATACATGCGTGTCTTGTTGCCCCTTCTATCTCTGGGAAAGAACACTGCAAGATCGAACCCATGACAAAGCACCTCTTCCCATGGGAAGAAAAATCGATCTAGTTGGCCTAACTAAACCAAAGATTCGAAGAAGAAATATGAGGCTATAAGTAATCATGCAAATAAGAGATCAAAGAAGACACAAATCATATTCATGGATAGAAACTAATCATGAACTCAAAATTCATTGGATACCAACAAACACACCGCCAAAGTCATTACATCAAATAGATCGCCAAGAGACCATTGTATTGAGAATAAAGAGAGAGAGAGAGAGAGGAAGCCATCTAGCTACTGCTTACGGACCCGTAGGTCTATTATGGACTACTCATGCATCATCAGAGAGGCACCTATGATGAAGATGAACCCCTCTGTGATGGTGTTAGATTGGATCTCAAGGTTTTGGAACTTGTAGAGGCTAGAATGGTGTTTCGTCGACTCCTCTAGGTTTCTATTATTTTTGGGAATTTATAGGATCGATAGTCGTTTGGGGGGAGTCCCGAGGTGCCCACCCTCTACCAGGTCGCGCCAGGGGCCTCTAGTGCGCCCTGGTGGAGGGTGGCCACCCTGGGCCCCCTCTCTGGTGCTTGTTTGGCCCATCTTGGCTCTTTTGGTCAAAAAAAATTCTGCAAAAATTCCCTAGCATTTGGGATCCGTTTGGTACTGATTTTCTGCGAAGTAAAAAACAAGCAAAAACAGCAACTGCCACTTTGGCACTATGTTAATAGGTTTGTCCAAAAAATTATAGGAAGTTGCTATAAAATAATTGTAAAACATCCAAGTTTGATAATATAGCAGAATGAAACAAGCAAAAATTAGAGATACATTGGAGACGTATCACCGCCCGAGCACATCTGCCTCCTCTTGCACTCCCCTCTCCATCAGCATGGTCCGCCGGCTCATTGCTATCGGTGTCAAAACCAGCGTATCTCGTAGTAGGGGTCCTAAGCTAGGCGTCTTGGAGTGATGGTAATGTGGACACATGATTTTACCCATGTTTGGGCTCTCTCAAGGAGATAATAACCTACGTATTGCTTTTGAATGTATTGATATGGGGGATAGTACATAGTACAGGTATCTACCATGAGATTGTAGTAATGAATATGAGAGTGAGATTTTCTATTGACTAGCCTGGCCTCGGTTTATATATGCACCGCAGTCTTAGGGTTTAAAGGAGTCCTTGTCTTTTGCGCCAAGTCTTGTGGAATCCTTCTTGTATTCTGCATGGGCTGCCCAAAGTGGCCCATTAGTGAATCGTCATGGGGTCCTCGGCCCGACCCATAGGTCGGCAGGCGACGTGGTGAGTACGCCGTAGTCCAGGACACCGTTAGTAGCCCCCTGAACCGGTCTTCAAGTTGGGGACGCTCCTCGATTCTTTTGAATACCTCTTTGTCTTCAGTCCTCGGTCTTGAACACTGGTTCAACAAATCTTCCCATCTTCGATCTTGAGGATCGCCGAACTGTATCCGAAGATTGCACACGTCAGGCATCCGAGGAGACCCTTTAATTATCGGCTTTTATCAATGCCTTCTATTTTTTTACACAACACCTAGGTTCCGAAGTGTTTCTCGTGCAGCGGCGTCCTCTTGCATCCGAGCTCCAACATCGAACTACATCTGAGGCCTGTTTTCATAGCCGAGCTCTAACACTATTCGATGTTCAAGGTATCCTCTTGTGTCCGAGCTCCAACGCTATATTGCATCCAAGGTGTCTTTTTGCAGCCGAGTTCCAACACTATTTGGCATTCAAGGTGTCATAGATTACCTTGGTCTCTGAAAATTTGAAGGAGTCCATCCGAGCTTAAATGTCGGAATTAGTCTTTTATGGAGCTAGCTATTCGCATCCGAGATTTATGTCGGACTGCTTCCGAGCTCCAACGTCGGCTACATCCGAGCTCTAACGATGGTCAATGTCCGAGGTATGATAAACGAACTTGGACCTTAAAAATTTGAAGGAATTCATCTGAGCTTAATGTTGGAAATGCTCTCTATGGATCCAACCACTTGCGCCCGAGCTTTATACCAAACTGCTTTCGAGGTGGTTTATTCTCTACCGAGATATTTTTGTGGATATTTTTGATTGGTGCAATTTATTCTCTACCGAGATATATAGCTAGTAGCCCTCAAGGTGTGTGTTGGTCTAAAACCCAAGATGCACCTGGAGGATGACATAAAACCGCTGATCCCAGTAGCCCCCAAAACTCAGGTCAAGTCGCAAAATCGGCCTGAGGATCAACTCCTAGCTTGGCAGCATACTTCAGAACACAAAATCGGTGTGCATAGACCTCGAGACTCAGGTTGGGTGCAGCCGACCAACCCAAGGATCATAATCTCCTCGGAAACTGTATTGCACTTTGAATTTGCTACATTGAATGGGCAATGCAGTAGCTCCCGAGCCTTAATTTGGGCATGGGTGGTCGAATTAAGGATCGATATTTGTTTGACACACATTTTGTTTCATTTGACACAATTCATGTGTAATGATTCTATGTATCCAAGTACTTTACATCATTAATGCTCAGATCCGCATTGTACAAGACTTTGTTGACCGACCATCGGCTTCAACCTCCTCGGTCAGTAGCCGAGGAGTGTTTGACCTACTTTATAAAGCCTTTATAAGGGCAAAGATTTATGGCAAACAAGGCAATCCGTCCATACAGTTTTATAAACAAAGGTACGCGGAGAGATACGGTTTTATAAACAAAGGTACGCGGAGAGATACGGTTTTATAAACAAAGTAAGAAACATCTTCTGGGAAAATAGTTCTTTTATAAGTTCCCTTTCCCAGGATATCATGTTGACCATGATTGTGAAACCTCAACTCCGATCAACGTGGGAGGAAAATATTGAGGATTTAGTTTCGGGAATGTTCCCGAAGTCTGTGGTCTTTAATGAACTGAAATGTTCACTTCCGTTGCTGCCGACCAAATATATTCTTAAGAAGGCTAGCTTTCGGCTTCACCCAGTCTGCAGTACTAACCCGGATGACCCGGAAGTAACAATCACAGAGATGCTCCCTTTACCCCCTAGCCGAACAATCGGGAACGCCGGGGGTAAGCACATGAGCCAGGCAACCCAGCTTGGCCAAAATCTTAAGTCAAATTGATGCATATTTATGGCTTTACAACAATGATTATGCAAGGCAGCACTCCCATATTGAATACAAATTCTTTTATGCTATGTGCTATTTTGACTCCTTTGTGACCGTTTATCATTTGAGAGTGGCCCGTTGTCAGCTCCTACCCCTTTGTAAATGCTACACATGGTGTTTCTGCAGTAACAAGACAACCCTTATCCGATGTCTCGGTGCCCGGAAGCAGTTGTGTTAGCGGAAACGAGGCAATCAGATATCTAGGCTTTATAACTTTCATCTAGTCACATGAGCTTAAAGTTTGGGAGGCCAGTTACTAGCCCACGGTTAGTGTTCGGCATTAGCCGAGGTAAAGCCATTAACACTTTGGCCAATTTTATGAAAGGCTCATTGTTTAATACGGTCATTGGATCACCGACCAGTTTAAGCTCATTGTGACAATCAGTTTTCAGCTTTCTCCAGTGAGGTACTTGACCAGTTAAACCAGAAGTACAATCGCAGTGGTTCTCCCTTTGCACTCCTAGACGAACAAAGTGGAACGTAGGAGGCAAGCACAGGAGCCAGGCAACCCAACTATTGACCGACGACAAAATTCGAAACTGATGTATATAGAGCAATATCCGAGATGCCGAGGTGGAGGTCGGGAGGGAAGATACCAAACAGCGGGTCAAAAAAGATTTCCCGAGCTGAATTATTACATAGGGCACCTCGATCAAGATGATGTCCCTCCTCCTAAAAAAACATACAAATAGCTTAAAAGTGTCATAAGCTCGAAAAGCCAAAATACTTATGTAAAAACTTTGACATTCGAAATAAATCAAGTGTTTTGGTGCCAATCCGAAAATTGGTCTTAAAATTAACATGTGCTTCTGTTGGGAGACGTAGTAGTAAATCAAAATTTTCCTACGTGTCACCAAGATCTATCTATGGAGAAACCAGCAAACGAGCGGGGAGAGATTGGATCTTCATACCTTTGAAGATCGCTAAGCGGAAGCGTTGCTAGAACGCGGTTGGTGGAGTCGTACTCGCAGCGATTCAGATCGCGGTAGATCCGATCAAGTGCCGAACGGACGACACCTCCGCGTTCAACACACGTGCAGCCCGGTGACGTCTCCTATGCCTTGATCCAGCAAGGAGGGAGGAGAGGTTGAGGGAGATCTCCGGCAACACGACGGTGTGGTGGCGGTGGAGCTACGTGGTACTCCGGCAGAGCTTCGCTAAGCACTACGGAGAACGAGGAGAGGGAGGAGTAGGGCTGCACCAGGGAGGAGATGAACTCGTGTGTTGTGCAGCCCCAAATACCTCCACTATATATAGGAGGAGGGGAGTTGAGGTGCTGCGCCCTAGGGTTCCACCCTAGGGGTGGCGGCAGCCTCCAGAAGCCCATCTGGCCGGCGGCCAGGGTAGGGAGAGGTGGAGGCGCCCTAGGGTGGGCCTTAAGGCCCATCTAAGCCTAGGGTTTGCCCCCTCCACCCTTGCTGCGCCTTGGGCTGGGGTGGGAGGTGCACCAGACCACCTAGGGGCTGGCTCCCTCCCACTCTTGGCCCATGGAACCTTCCGGGGCAGGTGGGCCCACTTGGTGGACCCCCGGAACCCTTCCGGTGGTCCCGGTACACTACCGGAGACACCCGGAACACTTCCGGTATCCAAAACCTCACTTCCTATATATCAATCTTCGTCTCCGGACAATTCTGGGACTCCTCGTGACGTCCGGGATCTCATCCGGTACTCCGAACAACCTTCGGTAACCACGTACACTATTTCCCTATAACCCTAGCGTTATCGAACCTTAAGTGTGTAGACCCTACGGGTTCGGGAGACACGTAGACATGACCGAGACACCTCTCCGGTCAATAACCAACAGCGGGATCTGGATACCCATGTTGGCTCCCACGTACTCCACGATGATCTCATCGGATGAACCACGATGTCAAGGATTCAATCAATCCCGTATACAATTCCCTTTGTCTATCGGTATGGAACTTGCCCGAGATTCGATCGTCGGTATCCCCATACCTTGTTCAATCTCGTTACCGGCAAGTCTCTTTACTCGTTCCGTAATACATCATCCCGTGACTAAATCCTTAGTCACATTGAGCTCATAATGATGATGTCTTACCGAGTGGGCCCAGAGATACCTCTCCGTCACACGGAGTGACAAATCCCAGTCTCGATTCGTGTCAACCCAACAGACACTTTCGGAGATACCCGTAGCGTACCTTTATAGCCACCCAGTTACGTTGTGATGTTTGGCACACCCAAAGCATTCCTACGGTATCCGGGAGTTACACAATCTCATGGTCTAAGGAAACGACACTTGACATTGAAAAGCTTTAGCAAACGAACTACACGATCTTGTGCTATGCTTAGGATTGGGTCTTGTCCATCACATCATTCTCCTAATGATGTGATCCCGTTATCAACGACATCCAATGTCCATGGTCATGAAACCGTGACCATCTATTGATCAACGAGCTAGCCAACTAGAGGCTCACTAGGGACACGTTGTGGTCTATGTATTCACACATGTATTACGGTTTCCGGTTAACACAATTATAGCATGAATAACAGACAATTATCATGAACTAGGAAATACAATAATAACCATTTTATTATTGCCTCTAGGGCATATTTCCAACAGTCTCCCACTTGCACTAGAGTCAATAATCTAGTTACATTGTGATGAATCGAACACCCATAGCATTTTGGTGTTGATCATGTTTTGCTCGTGAGAGAGGTTTAGTCAACGGATCTGCAACATTCAAATCCGTATGCACTTTACAAATATCTATGTCTCCTTCCTGAATGTAATCACGGATGGAGTTGAAGCGGCGCTTGATGTGTCTTGTCTTCTTGTGGAACCTGGGCTCCTTCGCAAGGGCAATAGCTCCAGTGTTGTCACAGAGTAGAGTCATCGGGCCCGACGCATTTGGAATCACTCCTAGGTCGGTGATGAACTCCTTCATCCAGACTCCCTCCTTTGCTGCTTCCGAAGCAACTATGTACTCCGCTTCACATGTAGATGCTGCCACGACGCTTTGCTTGCTGCTGCTCCAGCTCACTGCCCCTCCATTCAAAATATACACGTATCCGGTTCGCGACTTGGAGTCGTCCGGATCTGTGTCGAAGCTAGCATCGACGTAACCCTTTACGACGAGCTCTACGGCACCTCCATAAATGAGAAACATGTCCTTTGTCCTTTTCAGGTACTTCAGGATATTCTTGACCGCTGTCCAGTGTTCCACTCCGGGATCACTTTGGTACCTCCCTACCAAACTTATGGCAAGGTTCACATCAGGCCTGGTACACAGCATGGCATACATGATAGAGCCTATGGCTGAAGCATAGGGGATGACACTCATCTCTTCTCTATCCTTTGCCGTGGTCGGGCATTGAGTCATACTCAATATCACACCTTGCAACACAGGCAAGAACCCCTTCTTGGACTGATCCATATTGAACTTCTTCAATATCTTTTCAAGGTATGTGCTTTGTGAAAGACCAATGAGGCGTTTCGATCTATCTCTATAGATCTTAATACCTAATATGTAAGCAGCTTCTCCAAGGTCCTTCATTGAAAAACACTTATTCAAGTAGGCCTTTATACTTTCCAAGAGTTCTATATTATTTCCCATTATCAGCATGTCATCCACATACAGTATAAGAAATGCTATAGAGCTCCCACTCACTTTCTTGTAAATATAGGGTTCTCCATAAACCTGTACAAACCCAAACGCTTTAATCACCTCATCAAAGCGAATGTTCCAACTCCGAGATGCTTGCACCAGCTCATAGATGGAGCACTGGAGCTTGCATACCTTGTTAGCATCTTTAGGATCGACAAAACCTTCCGGCTGCATCATATACAGTTCTTCCTTGAGGAAGCCATTAAGGAATGCCGTTTTGACGTCCATTTGCCAGATCCCATAATCATAAAATGCGGCAACTGCTAACATGATTCGGACTGACTTTAGCATCGCTACGGGTGAGAAAGTCTCATCGTAGTCAACTCCTTGAACTTGTCGACAACCCTTAGCGACAAGCCGAGCCTTATAGGCGGTCACATTTCCGTCCACGTCAGTCTTCTTCTTAAAGATCCATTTGTTTTCAATGGCTCGCTTATCAACAGGCAAGTCCACCAAAGTCCATACTTTGTTCTCATACATGGATCCTATCTCGGATTTCATGGCCTCAAGCCATTTGTCGGAATCTGGACCCGCCATCGCTTCTTCATAGTTCGAAGGTTCACCGTTGTCCAACAACATGATCTCTAGGACAGGATTGCCGTACCACTCTGGTGCGGAACGTGTCCTAGTGGACCTTCGAATAGCGACTTGATTTGAAGCTTCATGATCATCATCATTAACTTCCTCTCTAGCCGGTGTAGGCTCCACAGAAACAACTTCCTGTGTTGCGCTACTCTCCGGTTCGAGTGGAGGTACAATTACCTCATCAAGTTCTATTTTCCTCCCACTTACTTCTTTCGAGAGAAACTCTTTCTCGAGAAAGATCCATTCTTGGCAACAAAGACTTTGCCCTCGGATCGTAGGTAGAAGGTATACCCAATAGTCTCTTTGGGATATCCTATGAAGACGCACTTTTCCGCTTTGGGTTCGAGCTTCTCAGGTTGAAGTTTCTTCACATAAGCATCGCATCCCCAAACTTTTAGAAATGACAGCTTAGGTTTCTTTCCAAACCATAATTCCTACGGTGTCGTCTCAACGGATTTAGACGGTGCCCTATTTAAAGTGAATGGGGCAGTCTCTAATGCATATCCCCAAAATGATAGCGGTAAGTCGGTAAGAGACATCATAGATCTCACCATATCTAATAGAGTGCGATTACGACGTTCAGACACACCATTTCGCTGAGGTGTGCCGGGCGGCGTGAGCTGTGAAACAATTCCACATTTCCTAAGGTGCGTGCCAAACTCGTGACCTAAATATTCTTCGCCACGATCAGATCGTAGGCATTTTATTTTCCTGTCACGTTGATTTTCGACCTCACTTTTTAATTCCTTGAACCTTTCAAAGGTTTCAGACTTGTGTTTCATTAAGTAGACATACCCATATCTGCTCAAGTCATCAGTGAGGGTGAGAACATAACGGTAGCCACTGCGAGACTCGACACTCATTGGACCGCATACATCGGTATGTATTATCTCCAACAAGTCAGTTGCTCGCTCCATTGTTCCGGAGAACGGAGTCTTGGTCATCTTGCCCATGAGGCATGGTTCGCATGTGTCAAATGATTCAAAATCAAGTGACTCCTAAAGTCCATCAGCATGGAGCTTCTTCATGCGTTTGACACCAATATGGCCAAGACGGCAGTGCCACATGTAAGTGGGACTATCGTTATCAACTTTACACTTTTTGGTACTCACACTATGGACATGTGTAACATCACGTTCGAGATTCATCAAAAATAAACCATTGACCAGCGGGGCATGAGCATAAAACATTTCTCTCATATAAATAGAACAACCATTATTCTCGGATTTAAATGAGTAGCCATCTCGCATCAAGCGAGATCCAGATACAATGTTCATGCTCAAAGTTGGTACTAAATAACAATTATTAAGGTTTAAAACTAATCCCGAAGGTTGATGTAGAGGTAGCGTGCCGACGGCGAACACATCGACCTTGGAACCATTCCCGACACGCATCGTCACCTCGTCCTTGGCCAGCCTCCGCTTATTCCGCAGCTCCTGCTTGGAGTTACAAATGTGAGCAACTGCACCGGTATCAAATACCCAGGAGCTACTACGAGCGCTGGTCAAGTACACATCAATAACAAGTATATCACATATACCTTTAATGTTGCCGTCCTTCTTATCCGCTAAGTACTTGGGGCAGTTCCGCTTCCAGTGACCGGTACCCTTACAATAGAAACACTCAGTCTCAGGCTTGGGTCCATTCTTGTTCTTCTTCTTCCTGACAACTTGCTTACCGGGCGCGGCAACAGCTTTGCCGTCCTTCTTGAAGTTCTTCTTACCCTTGTCTTTCTTGAAACTAGTGGTCTTGTTTACCATCAACACTTGATGCTCCTTTCTGATCTCGACCTCTGCTGATTTCAGCAATGAGTACAACTCAGGAATGGACTTCTCCATCCCCTTCATGTTGTAGTTCATCACAAAGCTCTTGTAGCTAGGTGGAAGCGACTGGAGGATTCTGTCAATGACCGAGTCATCCGGGATGTTAACTCCCAGCTGAGTCAAGCGGTTGTGAAGCCCAGACATCCTGAGGATGTGCTCACTGACAGAACTGTTCTCCTCCATTTTACAACTAAAGAACTTGTCGGAGACTTCATATCTCTCGACCCGGGCATGAGCTTGAAAGACCAGTTTCAGCTCTTGGAACATCTCATATGCTCCATGTTGCTCAAAACGCTTTTGGAGCCCTGGTTCTAAACTGTAAAGCATGCCGCACTGAACAAGGGAGTAGTCATCGCAGCGAGAATGCCAAGCGTTCGCAACGTCTTGTTCTGCTGGGAGAAGGGGTGGGTCACCTAGCGGTGCATCAAGGACATACAGTTTCTTGGAAGCTATGAGGATGATCCTCAAGCCACGGACCCAGTCCGCATAGTTGCTTCCATCGTCTTTCAGCTTGGTTTTCTCTAGGAACGCGTTGAAATTGAGGTTGACATTTGCGTTGGCCATTGGATCTACAATATAGATATTAAAGGCAATTTTAGACTAAGTTCATGATAATTAAGTTCACATAATCATATTATTCAATGAACTCCCACTTAGATAGACATCTCTCTAGTCATCCAAGTGATACATGATCCATGTCAACTAGCCCGTGTCCGATCATCACGTGAGACAGACTAGTCATCCATGGTTAACATCTTCATGTTGAGCGTATCTTCTATACGACTCATGTTCGACCTTTCGGTCTTCCGTGTTCCGAGGCCATGTCTGTACATGCTAGGCTCGTCAAGTCAACCTAAGTGTTTTGCGTGTGTAAATCTGGCTTACACCCGTTGTATGCGAACGTTAGAACCTATCACACCCGATCATCACGTGGTGCTTCGGAACAACGATCCTTAGCAACGGTGCACAGTTAGGGTGAACACTTCTCTTGAAATTTTATTGAGAGATCATCTTATTTACTACCGTCGTTCTAAGCAAATAAGATGTAAACATGATAAACATCACATGCAATCAATATAGTGACATGATATGGCCAATATCATCTTGCTCCTATGATCTCCATCTTCGGGGCACGATGATCATCATTGTCACCGGCACGACACCATGATCTTCATCATCATGATCTCCATCATTGTGTCTTCATGAAGTTGTCTCGCCAACTATTACTTCTACTACTATGGCTAACGCTTAGCAATAAAGTAAAGTAATTACATGGCGTTTATGATTGACACGCAGGTCATACAATAATATAAGACAACTCCTATGGCTCCTGCCGGTTGTCATAGTCATCGACATGCAAGTCGTGAACCCTATTACAAGAACATGATCAATCTCATACATCACAATGCATCACATCACATCCTTCTGGCCATATCACATCACAAGGCATATGCTGCAAAAAACAAGTTAGACGTTCTCTAATTTGTAGTTGCAAGTTTTTACGTGGTTGCTATAGGTTTCTAGCAAGAATGTTTCTTACCTACACCAAAACCACAACGTGATATGCCAATTGCTATTTACCCTTCATAAGGACCCTTTTCATCGAATCCAATCCGACTAAGGTGGGAGAGACAGACACCCGCTAGCCACCTTATGCAACTAGTGCATGTCAGGCGGTGGAACCGGTCTCACGTAAGCGTACGTGTAAGGTTGGTCCAGGCCGCATCATCCCACAATACCGTCGAATCAAGATAAGACTAGTAACAGCAAGCATATTAACAAAATCGACGCCCACAACTGCTTTGTGTTCTACTCGTGCATAGATTCTACGCATAGACCTAGCTCATGATGCCACTGTTGGGAGACGTAGTAGTAAATCAAAATTTTCCTACGTGTCACCAAGATCTATCTATGGAGAAACCAACAAACGAGCAAGGATATATTGGATCTTCATACCTTTGAAGATCGCTAAGCGGAAGCATTGCTAGAATGCGGTTGATGGAGTCGTACTCGCAGCGATTCAGATCGCGGTAGATCCGATCAAGTGCCGAACGGACGGCACCTCCGCGTTCAACACACGTGCAGCCCGGTGACGTCTCCTACGCCTTGATCCAGCAAGGAGGGAGGAGAGGTTGAGGGAGAGCTCCGGCAACACAACGGCGTGGTGGCGGTGGAGCTGCGTGGTACTCCGACAGAGCTTCGCTAAGCACTACGGAGAACGAGGAGAGAGAGGAGTAGGGCTGCACCAGGGAGGAGATGAACTCGTGTGTTGTGCAGTCCAAAATACCTCCACTATATATAGGAGGAGGGGAGTAGAGGTGCTGCGACATAGGGTTCCATCCTAGGGGTGGCGGCAGCCTCCAGAAGCCCATCTGGCCGGCGGCCAGGGCAGGGAGAGGTGGAGGCACCCTAGGGTGGGCCTTAAGGCCCATCTAAGCCTAGGGTTTGCCCCCTCCACCCTTGCTGCGCCTTGGGCTGGGGTGGGAGGCGCACCAGCCCACTTAGGGGCTGGCTCCCTCCCACTCTTGGCCCATGGAACCTTCCGGGGCAGGTGGGCCCACTTGGTGGACCCCCGGAACCCTTCCGGTGGTCCCGGTACACTACCGGAGACACCCGGAACACTTCCGGTATCCAAAACCTCACTTCCTATATATCAATCTTCGTCTCCGGACCATTCCGGGACTCCTCGTGACGTCCGGGATCTCATACGGGACTCCGAACAACCTTCGGTAACCACGTACACTATTTCCCTATAACCCTAGCGTCATCGAACCTTAAGTGTGTAGACCCTACGGGTTCGGGAGACACGTAGACATGACCGAGACACCTCTCCGGTCAATAACCAACAGCGGGATCTGGATACCCATGTTGGCTCCCACGTACTCCATGATGATCTCATCGGATGAACCACGATGTCAAGGATTCAATCAATCCCGTATACAATTCCCTTTGTCTATCGGTATGGAACTTGCCCGAGATTCGATTGTCGGTATCCCCATACCTTGTTCAATCTCGTTACCGGAAAGTCTCTTTACTCGTTCCGTAATACATCATCCCGTGACTAACTCCTTAGTCGCATTGAGCTCATAATGATGATGTCTTACCGAGTGGGCCCAGAGATACCTCTCCGTCACACGGAGTGACAAATCCCAGTCTCGATTCGTGTCAACCCAACAGACACTTTTGGAGATACCCGTAGCGTACCTTTATAGCCACCCAGTTACGTTGTGACGTTTGGCACACCCAAAGCATTCCTATGGTATCCGGGAGTTACACAATCTGATGGTCTAAGGAAACAACACTTGACATTGAAAAGCTTTAGCAAACGAACTACACGATCTTGTGCTATGCTTAGGATTGGGTCTTGTCCATCACATCATTCTCCTAATGATGTGATCCCGTTATCAACGACATCCAATGTCCATGGTCATGAAACCGTGACCATCTATTGATCAACGAGCTAGCCAACTAGAGGCTCACTAGGGACACGTTGTGGTCTATGTATTCACACATGTATTGCGGTTTCCGGTTAACACAATTATAGCATGAATAACAGACAATTATCATGAACTAGGAAATACAATAATAACCATTTTATTATTGCCTCTAGGGCATATTTCCAACAGCTTCGGTCGTGCTTTAACATGATACATCCAATCTCTCAGACTTCAAGCGGGTCAGCCTTTGGCTTTAACCTCCATATCCCGAGGGCGGAGTGTTTCTCTGAGGCCTATTTAGCGAACTAAACACCCATGTCGAAAAAAGGAGTAGTAGAAAAATACTTTGCAACGGCTAAGAAGAAAACAACATTTATTATAAAATGGCTCGTATAAATTTAAGAGCCCCCAAGTGACTTGGGTAAAAGAATTTTATGTATAATGATTGTATGTACTGAAGTACTTATATCATATATGTGTTCGCCCGAATTTTAAACATGTGTTAACCAATCGTCGACTTCTCCGTCTTCTGCCAAGGGCCGAAAAGTGTTATCTACTACGCCATCCGAGGATATCGGAGGTGTTTCGAATAACCAGGCAATCAGGCCATTAGGCTCTAACAGACAAAGCGCGCCCAGGGAACTTATGCTATATTAGTATTTAATGTAATAAGCATCTTCAAAGAAAATAATTCCGCCAACGGTTCATTTATTTAGGTTCTCATGATTACCATCAGGGGTGTGCAACAGATTTATGTATGCTTGTCTTACGTCATGGCCGACCATAGTTGAAAATAGTAAGAGCGCTAGCTTTCGGCTTCACCCGTCTGAGGTACGGTTCGGATGACCCGATCTTATCAATCGCGGAGGTGCTCCCTTTACTCCCTAGACGAACAACCGGGAACGTAGGGGTAAGCAAAGGAGCAAGGCAACCCAGCTTTGCGGAACACTTAAGTCAACATTGTAAGGACATATTTCTCCCTAAGTGGTTTTGGTGATTGATGACAATGCCTTTGCAGACTAATCATGTGCATTGAGCATTCCAGATATCTCATGTCTAGGCCCAAGACGATTCGTGCCCCTCTAAGCTTATCAAAGACAGTTGTTCTCTATGTTTACTTTCGGTGGATTTGATTCGTAGGAAAGCCGTACTATTAAGAGGTGGTCCGCTTCGGAAAGGTTTGGGTGGAATCAACACGTACACATATGTTCTATTGCACCACCTTTCCCATCGCTTCAATGGTGCTCCAGCTCATTTTCCTTGTCTATGCAAAGTGAACCCACGGGGGTGCTAGTTTTTAGTGGCCTGCGGCCGCTCAGTGAAGCGGTAGTACCGCTGTCCCCAGCCCTGGTACGTGCGCCTGCGGTAGTAGGCGCAGATGTAATTTTTTACATCCGCCCTCTTGCGGTAGTACCATGATGCATTTCCGGTACTACCGTACCGTACTTTTTCGCAGCTCCATCCTCAGCGGAGGTAGGCACGGAAGTAATTTTTTACTTCCGTGCAACTCCCGTGCCAGTAAATATCGACCATGCGGTAGTACTGCATGGGCTCACAGTAGTATCGCTCCGGCGGTTCTACCGCTAGTTGCCTAGTGCAATCGGCCTAGTCTTGTCACGTCCGTGCAAGTGGTAGTACTGCATGTTGCAACGCGAGTACCGCAAGCCCTTGCGGTAGTACCATGGTCCTATGTGGTAGTACCGCGACGCGCGGGTCTGGGTGTGGGGATACCGGTTGGATCCTACCCCCACTATAAAAGTAGGTCTTCTTTTCCAAGAAGACCACCTCTTCCCTTCCCAAACTCCATTGTTCCTCAAAGCTCCATTTTAGCCCGATCTCTCTCCCTAGCCAATCAAACTTCTTGATTTTCTAGGGATTGGTTGAGAAGGCCTCGATCTACACTTCCACCAAGAAAAATTTGATTCCCGCCACTAATCCATTGCGGATCTTGTTACTCTTGGGTGTTTGAGCACCCTAGACGGTTGAGGTCACCTCGGAGCCACATTGCCTTGTGGTGAAGCTTCGTGGTGTCATTGGGAGCCTCCAATTAAGTTGTGGAGATAGCCCCAACCTTGTTTGTAAAGGTTCGATCACCGCCTTCAAGGGCACCAATAGTGGAATCACGGCATATCGCATTGTGTGAGGGCGTGAGGAGAATACGGTGGCCCTAGTGGTTTCTTGGGGAGGATTGTGCCTCCACACCGCTCCAACGGAGACGTACTTTCTCACAAGGGAAGGAACGCCGGTAACACATCCTCGTCTCCACTGGTTCCACTTTTGGTTATCTCTTACCTTTACTTCTTGCAAGCTATTATTGTGTTGTATCCCTTGCTTGTTTGTGTGCTTGTTGTGACTAGCATCATATATGTTCCGCACCTAGTTGCACATCTAGCCAACCTATTTGTTGCTAAACCTAAATTGTTAAAGAAAAGTTGAAAACTTTTAGTTGCCTATTCATGCCCCTCTTGTCAACCATATCGATCCTTTCAATTGGTATCAGAGCCACGTCTCTTTATTAAGGGTTTCACCACCTGAAGAATATGGCTATCGAAGAGGAGCGTGTGGGAGAACTTCCCGAGGCCGTGGGAATGAACACGGTCTCACGCGAGGATTTGAATGAGGCCTTGTGCTCACTCAAATCCTCCATGGCAACCGAGGTTCAATCCATGTTCAAAGATTTCCTTAATACTTTTCAAGTGTCTACCGATGCGGTGCAAGTGGTCAAACCCGCTAACTCGACATTGGATGTCAACTCCGGTAAGGAGGGGGCTAGTGCTGATAAGGATAATCATTCTCAAGGAGTTAATGGGTCGGGGAGCTTTGCCTCAGTTCCCCCTCTCGTGGTCTATGGAGGACCCGTGCACCCACTTCATATAGTTAATCATGGTTCTCCTCCTAAAATTGTTACGAATGATTTTGCTAACTGGGTTTTCAGTATCAAGTCTCATTTAGATCACAGCTCAATTCATCTCATGAGAGTCATTGAAGAAGGATACTATCCTCATGATCCATGCAACCTTACTCCAAGAGAACAAGCGGATAAGCAGCTAAATTCTTCTGCCTTGTTCATACTACAAGCTGCCGTTCCTACTAAAGACCTACCTCACATGCGGCCCTTCACTGTTGCTAAAGAGTATTGGGAACACATTGTCTCCATGTACAAGGGCAGTTCAAGCATTCAACGGTCAAACTATGAAGTTGTCCTTGATCAGTCAGATGAGTTCGTTATGATAGAGGATGAGGAACCGCGTGAGCTCTATAGAAGGGTGACCACTCTCACCGTTTCCCTCAAGGATCATGGCAGCAAGGATGTGGATGATACTTGGATCCAGCGTAAGTTTCTAAAGGCCATCATGCCCTACAACAAGGCCATCTCCGTTGTCATCCATCAAAGGCCGGACTTTCACACCTTGTCTTCTGGTGATGTGTTGGATGAATTTATTGTAATGAACATCCTAAACCCGACAGCTGACAATGCTCTCTCTCGCGTGCAATGGTCAAAGAAATCCTCTCCCGACCTTGCTTTGAAGGCCATGGTCAGTCAAGAGGAAGAAGAAGAAGAAGAAGAAGAAGAGGTTTGCCCCGAGGACACCCAATATGCTTATCATGAGCACATGGCTCTTGTGTCCAGACAATTTTGGGGCAACAAGAGAAACACAAGGCCCAACTTCTCTAAGAACAACTCAAATGGGTCAACGGGCAAGCAACGTGCGAGAACATGCTGCAACTATGGTGATGTGAGTCACTTTGTGGTGGATTGCCCATATGAGAAGAGGGAAGACAATGGTGGCAAGCTCATTCGCAAAGATAAGGCCAAGTCCTTCCCCAACAAAACCAACTTCACCAAGAAGGCTCCTCACAAAGTATTGGTGGCTGAAGAAGAGTACTCCTCGGATGATGATGTTGATGACGAAGACACAAGCGGTGAAGGAAGTGGAATGGCATCTGTGGCAATTGCTTCCTCTACCCCAACAAAAGTGTCACTCTTCAATGCCCCCAATGAGAACATCTTCATATGCCTCATGGCTAAAGGTATCACCAAGGTAATCTCCAACGCTAAAACCTCAAACATTAAGACTTCTATTTCTTCCACTCCGTCTTTAGAATGTGTGGATGAACATGAGGAGGCGAAAGAGGATAAAGATGAGTTTGACAAATTCATGTGTAAACTCATGGGAGAGTCCAAGAAGCACTGCGTTGCTCTCTTGGAACAACTTGGTGAGGCCCATGACACTATTGAGTCTCAAGAAGAATTTCTTGAGGAGTTGAGAGGCCATAGTCGTGATTATGCCGACGAGATAGCGGATCTGTCTATTGCTCTTGAGGAAGAGCGAGGTCTTCGTATGACTCTTGAGGAGTCACAAATGATGACCTTGCTAAATTACGTAAAGATTATGATCATGCTATTGTTCTTAACCGTGTGCTCAAGTCTAAAAAGGTTGCACTTGGAGTTGGCCATGATTGACTCAAGGTTGAGCTTGACACACTTGACAATGCTCACAAGGCATTGAAGTGTGCTCATGCATCTCTTCAGAAGTCGCATGATCAACTCCAAGTAAAACTCACTAAGGAAATTGCCACGTGTCCTCCTTTTGTTCTTGATAATGCATCCGCTACTAACCCATGTTGTGAGCATGCACATCTTGTGGAGGAAAATTCTAAGCTAAAAGAGGAGCTTGAAAAGGGCTTGGTGACGTATATCCAAGGATACAAGATGCTCAATGATCTTTTGAGTAATCAGAAGGAAGTTGTGGCAAAAGAAGGAGTTGGGTTTGCACCCAAAAGCAAGAAGAAGAAGAGGGTGAACACCAAGGAAATTCCACCGCTCAAGGAAACCTTTGTAAGAGCAGGAGATGGTCCTCATGAGAAGAAGAAAGACAAAGTTGTGGTTGGTAATGCTAAGAAGGGCAAGATCACCCACCCCAACAAGACCAGCGACTTTAACCCCTCTTATGTTTTGTGTCGTGCTAGTGATGGGCATGTTTATGCCAAATATGTTGGTTCTTCTTATGAGTTCATTGGATGGTGTATTTGGGTTCCTAAGACCCTTGTTGCTAACATGAAACGACCCATTAAAGAATGGGTACCTAAAACCAAACATTGATCTCTTGTAGGACTTTGCTTCCGAGGGAGTCTCATGGTTGCTCGATAGCGGAGCAACAATTCATATGACCGTAAGCAAGGACTTGGTGGTGGATGTTCAACCCGATGAATCTGTGGCCACCCAAGTCTCATTTGGAGATGATGTAATCTCAAAGGTGTTGGGTCTTGGTAAGGTGGTTATCTTTCCAACTTTAACTATTGAGAGAGTCATGCTTGTTGAGACCCTTGCATACAATTTACTTTACATTCGTCAACTTGTAATCATGGGTTTTACTACTTTCTTTGACATTGATACTATGGCCCTTTTGTGGAGCAAGACTCTTAAAGTAGCCTTTGTTGGACATGTCGAAAATGGTCTCTACGTGATTAACTTCTCGGAGCGACCCACTAAGACCTTGACATGTCTAATGGCTAAAGTTGATGTGGGATGGATTTGGCATTGCCGACTAGCCCATGTCAATATGAGATCTTTGCAAAGTCTCATCAAAGGGGATCACATTCTTGGACTAACAAACGTGAGTTTTGCCAAAGATCATGCTTGCAGTGCATGTATCTAAGGAAAGCTACATGAAAAGGCTCATCGTCCGACTACAACAATCTACTCAAAGAGGACCTTAGAGCTCCTTCACATGGATCTCTTTGGGTATCCATCTTTTGATAGTCTTGGTGGAAGAAGATATTGCTTGGTGATTGTGGATGATTACTCGAGATATACTTGGGTATATTTCTTCAAGAGGAAGAGTCAGACCCAACAGACCGTCATCGACTTTGCAAATGAAGTCCAACGTCAACATGATGCAAATATTTTGATTCAGAAGTGACAACAGCACTGAGTTCAAGAACTACACCCTAAATGAGTTTCTTAGTGATGAAGGGATAAAGAACCAACATTCCACACCTTACACCCCTCAACAAACGGTGTTGCGGAGAGGAAGAACCAGATGTTGATGGTGCGGCAAGAACCATGATGGCGGAGTTTAAATCTCCGTACAACTTTTGGGCCAAAGCCATCAACACAGCGTGTCATGCATCAAATCAGCTCTATCTTCGCAAAGGCTTGAACAAGACTCCTTATGAGATTCTTACAGGGAACAAGGCCAACCTCAAATACTCCCGGGTGTTCGGTTGTAAGTGTTTCATTCTCAAGAAAGGTGCTCGTTTGTCTAAATTTGAATCTAGAGCCCGTGAAGGCATATTTGTTGGTTATGCTGCAAACTCTCATGCTTACCGTGTCCTCAACAAGTCCACAGGACTCATTGAGGAGACGAGTAACATAGAGTTTGATGAAAATAATGGCTCCCAAGTGGAGCAAAGTGGTGTTTGTGATGTATGTGATGAAATTCCTCCCCAAGCCATAAGAAGAATGGGTGTGGGATACTTCCTACCCGTTGAGGAACCCCTTGTGGCTGAAGGAGAAGGACAATGTTCCACTCAAGTGGAACCATCACCGACGCCAGACCCACACGCTCCCGGACAACAAAATGAAGGTCCTCTACCACATGGACAAGATCAAGGGCAAGATCAATCTACTAATGATAGTGTTTCACCAAGTGATGCCCAAAATCAAGTCCACGTCTCCGAGCAAGCTCAAGATCAAGATCTTCTTCAATATCAAGAGCAAGCTCACGAAGGCGCTCAAGATCATCAAGAAGATGCTTCTCAGAATGTTGTCCCTCAACCTTCCATGGAGGAAATCTTAGAGAGACGAGCCGCCAAGAATGCTGCCAAGCTCAAACTTAGACAACATTTGTTGGAGAACCTCTACAGCGACTTGCAAAAAGGGGTAACGACTCGTAAACAATTAACAAATTTTTGTGAACATCACACATTTATTTCTTGCATCGAGCCCCTTAAGGTACAAGATGCGCTCGAGGACATGGAGTGGGTTGAAGCTATGCACGATGAACTCAACAACTTCGAGCGCAACCCAATATGGTGATTGGTGCCAAGACCTAAGGAGAAACACAATGTTATTGTGACTAAATGGATCTTCAAGAACAAGAAACATGCGAATGGTATCGTCATTCGCAACAAGGCAAGATTGGTGGCACAAGGCTACTCCCAAGTCGAGGGTATCGACTACGGTGAAACCTTTGCTCCTGTTGCTCGCCTTGAATCTATTTGCATGTTGCTTGCATATGCTTCTCATCATAACTTTAAATTATATCAAATGGATGTTAAGAGTGCTTTTCTCAATGGTCCTCTTAAGGAGTTGGTATATGTCAAGCAACCCCCAAGGTTCAAGGATCCCAAGTTCCCCAATCATGTATACGTTCTCGATAAGGCTCTCTATGGCCTTAAGCAAGCCCCATGCGCGTGGTATGAGCACCTTACCGAGATGTTGCAAGACCGTGGGTTTGAAATTGGAAAAATCGACCCCACTCTTTTTACGAAGAGGGTCAGCAGGAACTTGTTTATATGCCAACTATATGTTGATGATATTATATTTGGTTCTCCTAACAAAGCTTTCAATGAAGAATTTGTCACTCTGATGATAAATAAGTTTGAGATGTCCATGATGGGAGAGTTGAAGTTCTTTGTTGGTTTCGAAGTCAAGCAAATAAGGCAAGGTACCTTCATCAATAAAGCCAAATACACTCAAGACTTGCTCAAGAGGTTCCATATGGATAAGCTCAATCCTCCCAAGGGCAACACTCCTATGCCACTCAAATGCCATCTTGACAGTGATCCCAATGCTAAAGTTGTGGATCAAAACGTATATCGCTCCATGATTGGATCATTGCTTTACCTTTGTGCATCTAGACCGGATATCATGTTAAGTGTGGGGATTTGTGCACGATTTGAATCTGCACCTAAGGAGAGCCACCATGTGGCTGTCAAGCGAATCTTTAGATATTGGGCTCATACCCCAAACTCTGGCTTACGGTATCCCAGGGGGGCTTCATTTGATCTCATTGGATATACTGACTCGGATTGGGCAGGAGACCGTGTGGATAGGAAGTCCAGTTCTGGAGGCTGCCAATTTCTCGGTTGGTATTTGGTAAGTTGATCTTCAAAGAAACAAAACTGTATTTCTCTCTCGTCCATCGAGGCCGAGTATGTTGCTGCTGCCAGCTGCTACGCATAGATTCTTTGGATGAGGCAAACTTTAAAGGATTATGGGGTCAATTGTGACAAAGTGCCTCTTTACTGTGATAATGAAAGTGCCATTATGATCTCCAGCAACCCGGTTCAACATTGCAAGACGAAGCATATTGACATTCGTCATCACTTCCTCCGGGAACATGTCAAGCGAGGAGACATCAATCTTATCCATCTGGGCACTAATGAGCAACTTGGAGATATATTTACGAAGCCATTGGATGAAGCAATATTTCGCGAGTTAAGGCATGAGCTAAATATCATTGATTCGAGCAATGTGGATTGACTTAGTGCACACCTCACCACACTCATCATTATGTCTTGTGTAGGTGTAGGCATGGATTTAGGGGGAGTCTAGTTCTCTCAATGAACCATCCCTTCCCTTATTATGCATAAAATAATTAAAGTCTTTCACATCCGCCATTTTTCTGATGGTTACTGTGCTTCAAAGACGAGTCTTGGTCATGGGCCCAAGGATAATTCTTCGCGATGCCATACCATTTGACTCAAACATAGGTGGCTCTAGAGCCACCACCCTCTCTTCATGAGAGGTAGTGGTTCATTGTTTGGTCCTCATTTCTCCTTTCTAAATCCGTTGGACCATGTTCTTGTTTTGAGTCGCACCCTTTTGTGCCTTTCTTGTCTTTGTATTTTTCTCGTTCTTGTGCGTAACTATTTTTCCTCTCTTGTCTCTCTGAAAACCTGCACTTTGTGGGCAGCACAGTACTACCATGGTTATCCATGGTACTACCACTGGAGTTGGCCTGCTCCTGTGCTCACACAGGAGCGTCCCTGGCACGGTACTACCACCTCAAGTACGGAAGTAAAAAATGACTTCCGCTTCCTGATCGGTACTACCGCTTCACGCACGGAAGTAAAAAACTACTTCCGCTCGAGGAGCGACACTACCACAATGCCCTATGGTACTACCATGTTGTCGAGTCTGGGTGGGGGTTAAGAGCCGATAGGGGGAGTTCAAACTCCCCCACTCCCATTATCTCTTCCCCTCACGTCTCTCTCTCTCCTCCTCACAACCGGCTCCAAAGGACCTCGCCGGATCTCCATCTCTGGCCACTCTCCTTTCATTCCCACCGGTGGGATCGTTCCCCACCTTGTCCTCTTGCCATGGACCCCGGTATTTCCCTGAGCTCTTCTCTTTTTGCTTCTATATTTTCGAATCTAGGTTTAGGGGAAGTATGAGTTGGTCTAGTGATTTTTGGCCAAATCTGTGCATGAGGGGATGTTTTGAGAGTGTTTGTGCGGTAGAAGTGCTTATTGATAAGATACAACATGATAGCTTTCGATACATAGTAGTACCGATCTATTTTTCAGATCCGTGTTCATGTGAAATCCGCCCCGTGCTGTACTACCTCTCATCAGGCGAAAGTAAAATTTTACTTCCGCTCCTGCCCCGGTACTACCGCTCGCAGCGGTACTACTGCGTCCGAAGCAGTAGTAATTTTTTACTTCCGCATGAACCTCCGGTACTATTGCTCAATCTCAAGCTACCTCGTTTTGTCCTGTACATTCTCACCTCTATATGGTTTTCGGGTTTGCTTTGGTCTTTGCATTGACTCCTTTTTTGTTCGTCTCTTGTGTTTGCATTTTGTGTCATAGGTGGTGGCTCCGGTTTTGGTTTCAGTCCAAGACGCTAGAATCCCTCTCGCAACACTAGTTCAAAGCGTCTTCGTAATCCATATGTGGTACGAGATGATCCTGAGGGATCCAATGCCCCGCCACACCATTTCAAGAGAACCGCATCCAAGATCAGGGAGCCAGTTGACAATTGGGAAGACATGCCTCAAGCTGAGTTTCTGTCTCGTCGGTTGATTGACCCCTATGTCAAACCGAGGGAACACTCCAAGGGCAATGATTTGTTTTGGACCAAGCAACGAAATCTCATCCATCTTGATGTGATCAAGGGCAAGAAGAATCTCTATGTTCCTAGCCAATGGATTGAGTTGGCTCATAAAAGAACCAAGCATATTTTGGTGAGGCTCTGAGTATGGTGGAGCAGTTTTCTATCGAGGAAATCATCTCGTTCCATCTTGACTTTGATCCTAAGATTGTTGGCCAGTTCTTTGCTTTTGTCCACTTCCACTCTGATGTGAAGCGGACCATGACTTGGATGACCAATGGAGAGAGGATGTCTGTTGACTGGAAGGAGTTCATGGATCTGCTGCATGCTCATGTTGGTTTGCTCCCTCATGGCAACCCACAACCTGCACGCAAGGAGAAGCTTGTGCCCTACTATATTCTGAAGACTCTACCCTCTTGTGAGCAAGTTTCTGTGCTCAACCCGTTCCTTGATGTCATGCACCGGATCTTTCGCAACACTCTCTTTCCTCGCATGGGAGACAAGGACAAGGTGCACTCCTATCTAGTGGATATGTTGCTACTCTGTGAGAAAGGCCTTACTGAAACCCTTGCCCCCCTTGATGTTTCTCACATTATGTGGACTAAGCTTCGGATTACTGTGTTCAACCGTAAGGTCCCCATTTATGGGCCCTACTTGTTCCTCCTGATTCGTACAACTTGGGAGAAGACCTTTCCGGGTGAGGACCTTGAGGCTCACTTGTTTCTTCATGGGCCCATTCGGCTGCGTCAGAACGACAAGTGGGCTAACACTACCACTAAGCCAGCACCTGCTCGTATGGAGGTTGATGAGGATCAGATCAAAGAGGAGGAAGATGACAGTTCAGAGACGTATGTGCCACCATCTTCTGAGCCATCTTGGGCAAAGAAGCTCTCACACAGGATGAAGACTCTGTTCTGCATGCAGGCCAAGGGACAGTATCAGACTCACGTTGCTTAGAAGGAGAGTCGTCAGCGTGACAAGCAGATTCTGAGGAAGATTGGAGAGACCATCTCGAGTGGGTCTGAGAAGGACATCACTCCTGGGGCTACTTGGATGGCGAAGCAGAAGTTCCAGTGGGCTGATTCAGATGAGGAGTCCATTCCAGCTGCATCACAGGTGGAGCTTGATGACTGATCTTTCTGCATGGGAGCTACCACCTTTGGTGTCCTCTCTGTCTTTTTGGTGTCTCGATGCCAAAGGGGGAGAGAGTGTAGGATTTGCGAGTGTTTGTGTTGTTTTTTCATCATCTCCTTGCTTTGGTTGAACTTTGGTTTATGTCGTTTCTGTGTGAGACCCGAAGACTTCTTCTATCATATGGTGTGAGACATATGCTATCACTCTTATCTTATTATTGTCCAGTATGATTTGTAGCTTGTGAGTCTATCTCTTATGTACCCTTATCTTCATGCTCACATGCTATGCCTTGTCTCCGTACTTAGTATTATTCATTCTGTTACAAGGATTGCATTGTTTATAAAATATAGGGGGAGTGTTGATCCTAGTGGGTGTGCTTTGCAGTCCAAAGCATATATATAAAGTGCACACATCTAGGGGGAACCTAACTATATTTTATAGATTTTGGTTTGCATATGCTCATTCTATATCTTTATGTGCAAATCCCGTATTGTCATCAATCCACCAAAAAGGGGGAGATTGTAAGGGCATATTTCTCCTTAAGTGGTTTTGGTGATTGATGACAATGCCTTTGCGGACTAATCGTGTGCATTGAGCATTTCAAATATCTCATGTCTAGGCACAAGACGATTCGTGCCCCTGTGAGATTATCAAAGATGGTTCTTCTCTACATTTCCTTTCGATGGATTTGAGTCGTAGGAAAGCCGTACTATTAAGAGGGGGTCCGCTTCAGAAAGGTTTGGGTGGAATCAACACGTACACATCTGTTCTATTGCACCACCTTTCCCTTTGCTTGAGCTCCATCTTGTTTTCCTTGTCTGTGCAAAGTGAAGCCCGCGGGGGTGCTAGTTTTCAGTGGCCAGCGGTAGTACTGCTCAAGGGAGCGGTAGTACCGCAAGGGCCCGCGGTAGTACCGCTCAGTGGAGCTGTAGTACCGTTGTCCCCGACCCTGGTAAGTGCGCCTGCGGTAGTAGGCGCGGATGTAATTTTTAACATCCGCCCTCTTGCGGTAGTACCATGATGCATTTCCGATACTACCGTTCCACACTTTTTCGCAGCTCCGTCCTTAGTGGAGGTAGTCATGGAAGTAATTTTTTACTTCCGTGCAACTCCAGTGCCAGTCAATACTGACCATGCGGTAGTACCACATGGGCTCGCGGTAGTACCGCTAGTTGCCTAGTGCAATCGGCCTACGTCTGGTCACGTCCATGCAAGCGGTAGTACCGCATGTTGCAGTGGTAGTACCGCAAGCCCTTGCGGCAGTACCATGGTCCTATGCGGTAGTACCGCGACGCACGGGGCTAAGTGTGGGGATAACGGTTGGATCCTACCCCCATTATAAAAAGGAGGTCTTCTTCTCGAAGAAGACTACCTTTTCCCTTCCCAAACTCCATTGTTGCTCAAAGCTCCATTTTAGCCCGATCTCTCTCCCTAGCCAATCAAACTTGTTGATTTTCTAGGGATTGGTTGAGAAGGCCCCGATCTACACTTCCACCAAGAGAAATTTGATTGCCCCCACTAATCCATTGCGGATCCTGTTACTCCTGGGTGTTTGAGCACCCTAGATGGTCGTGGTCACCTCAGAGCCACATTCCCTTGTTGTGAAGCTTTGTGGTGTCGTTGGGAGCCTCCAATTAAGTTGTGGAGATAGCCCCAACCTTGTTTGTAAAGGTTCGGTCGCTGCCTTCATGGGCACCACTAGTGGAATCACGGCCTATCGCATTGTGTGAGGGCATGAGGTGAATATGGTGGCGCTAGTGGCTTCTTGGGGAGCATTGTGCCTCCACACCGCTCCAACGGAGATGTACTTCCTCACAAGGGAAGGAACTCCGGTAACACATCCTAGTCTCCACCGGCTTCACTTTTGGTTATCTCTTACCTTTACTTCTTGCAAGCTATTATTGTGTTGTATCCCTTGCTTGTTTGTGTGCTTGTTGTGATTAGCATCATATAGGTTCTGCACCTAGTTGCACATCTAGCCAACCTATTTGTTGCTAAGCCTAAATTCTTAAAGAAAAGTTGAAAAGTGTTAGTTGCCTATTCACCCCCCCTCTAGTCAACCATATCGATCCTTTCAAATATGATGCATATATTGGCATAACCACGAAGAAGGAAGGGTGCGATACATTAATATTCATATGCAAGAGGAATGGCTTCATAAAGGAAGCCCCAAAGTAAACAGGGTATTTGAATTTGTTTGTAACAAACAAAGGTTTGACAAAGATCTTTTTATCAAAAAATTATAATGCTTGGTCGAACCGAACAAAATTTAAAACTAAAAGTTTTTTGAGCATGAAAGCGACTTAGTTGGCTAACGTGCTCGGTGTTGATGGCACGATCTGGGCTTGTGGCGGGACGAGGAAGCCCATCGAACTTCGACAGATCTAGTGAGGTGAGATGGTGCCGGGGTGACCGCATGACGGTAGTCAAAGTCGATTTCCTGTGCACACAATATAGGGCAAGCCAAGAGTAATAACAAATAAAGGTAATAATATATTTAATTTTTTTTCTTATACTTAGTTTATTTAAGTGAAGCAAACAAGTAAAGGAATATGGGCTAGGCGCCGAGGTGCCTGAACGAAGAGTTCGGCTTGACGAAGTGGCGACCCTGCACGGTCGATGTGGCGAGATGAAGTCCTCGGTCCAGTTAACATGGCGAACCTGTGATCGATGGATGCCGAAGTCTCATGCAGGTCAGCTGGTGATGCCGAATTCTCATGCCAGCCGAGGTGTTGAAGCAGGTCGGCTAGTGACGCCGAAGTCTCATGCCAGCCGAGGTGTTAAAGCAAGGTCGGCTGGTGACGCCAAAATCCCCAGATCAGGTTGATGAAGGGATGCCAAAGCCCCAATCTAGCTGAGGTGACGGAGCAGGTCGGCTAGGTGGCGCAAGATCCCCATGCCAGCGGACATGTCGAAGCAGGTCGGTGTGGTGGACGTCAGCTTGAAAAAGTAACGGCGCGGCGATGCCCACGCAGGTCGGAATTTGTGATGAGGTCGATGCTGACTTGATGAAGCAACGGAGCGCCTGACCCATACAATCCGCGAATGACGAGGTTCACTTGATGATTATTCGGCCCACACGGTGCCGAACTCTTGATTGGATGACCAAGATGATGAGAAAAATTTCTTCAAAAAGGACGTCCGACAACCCGTTCATGAAAAACACGAACTCGGGTCGGATTCGTTTTCGCGTAGAAAACACATCCAAAATTTGTTGTACTAATCAGATGTTTCCCGGAGTTTAGACAGTCGGATCGAGCTGAAATTTTGAGGGGTGATCGGTATAGGAATTCCGCAGCAGATGAACAGTGGGATTTTCGAATGGACATCCGAGATAGATGCTGGACTCCTCGCCTTAAACTCGTCCAGATTCTCATCCAGATTCGACAAGGCTTCGGTTGATTGTAGATCACTAGAGATTTCTCCACCGGAATGCGACAAAATTTTTCAGGATTCTTCTAGACTCAATTTCATATAATTCCACCGTAGCAATTGTTAAAATGACACTCGAGGAGGCGGAGACAATGAACACGAATCCGTTGTCCAGAAAAACTTCATGATCGCGTGAGGACAATGTTGACGTTGAGCCCTCGAGCACCATGGAGGATTCTTCCATGATCTTGGTTGAGATTGGAGTTGATGTTTATGAAAACACCCATCCGATCTATATGACCCGACATGGAGCGCAATCCTCGGCATAGCCGAGGTGACCAGTCAAGCCGGCGACGAAGATGCCGACGTTGACGACATAGCTTGGTTCCGACGCGTAGATCACGATGGAGCCGATCTGAATTTCCATTGCACCGCAGTGACTACCCAACAGGCTCTCAATGAAAGCACCATTGTCGGTGTCAAAACTGACGTATCTCGTAGTAGGGGTCCTAAGCTAGACGTCTTGGAGCGATGGTAACATGGACACATGATTATACCCAGGTTCGGGCTCTCTCAAGGAGATAACACCCTACATCTGTTGGGGAACGTCGCATGGGAAACAAAAAATTTCCTATGTACACGCAAACCTATCCATGGTGATGAGCATCTACAAGAGGGAGAGTGGATCTATGTACCCTTGTAGATCGCTAAGCGGGAAGCGTTAAGAAACGCGGTTGGTGTAGTCGAACATCTTCGCGATCCAAATCGTCGAGCGTCCCGCGATCTCATCACGATCCGTCCCATGATCCCACCACGATCCGTCCCACGATCTCATCACGATCCGTCTCACGATCTTGATCACGATATGTCCCGCAAACTCATCACGATCCGTCCCGCGATCACCTCACGAACCGTCTCACGATCTCGATCACGGTTCTTCTGATCTAGCGCCGAACGGACGGCACCTCCGCGTTCAGCACACGTGCAGCTTGATGACGATCTCCACCGTCTCGATCCAGCGAGAGGAGGTGGAGAGGAGAGAGAGTTCACCAGCAGCATGACGGCGCTCTGGTGATGGTGGTGGAGCAATTCCGGCAGGGCTTCGCCTAAGCGCTGCAGAAAACCGATCTAGAGGAGAAACTATGCACCGGTGTAACCGGTAGCACGTGGACGGAAATTCTGTCAAAAAACACCCAATCCACTAGTATATATAGGAGGAGAGGAGAGGAGAGGCAGCCAAGGCCTTTGGGTCGGCTGAAATAGGAGGTGGGAAGCAATCCTACTTCACCTCCAATCCTAGTTGGAGTAGGATTGCCTCCTATTGGCTGATTTTCCACTTTTTGCTTTAGGACTTTCTCTCCTGCGCCATGGGCCTTTGTGGATGTTTTCCCAGCCCACTAAGGGCTGGTTATTATTCTCCCACAGCCCATGGACCTCTTGGGGTCGAAATACCCCTCCCGGAGGCCTCCCGGTACACTACCGGCACTCCCGGTACACTACCGATGAGCCCGAAACTTTTCCGGAAACCAAACTGGGACTTCCTATATATGAATCTTTACCTCCGGACCATTCCGGAGCTCCTTGTGACGTCCGGGATCTCATCCGGGACTCCAAACAAACTTCGGTCACCACCATACATAACTCTACACTACCGAAACGTCACCTAACCTTAAGTGTGCAGACCCTGCGGGTTCGAGAACTATGTAGACATGACCGAGACACCTCTACGGTCAATAACCAATGGCGGGACCTGGACGTCCACATTGGTTCCTACATATTCTACGAAGATCTTTATCGGTCGAACCTTTATGTCAAGGATTCAGTTAATCCCGTATAACGTTCCCTTTGTTCTTCGGTATGTTACTTGCCCGAGATTCGATCGTCGGTATCTCCATAACTAGTTCAACCTCGTTACCGGAAAGTCTCTTTACTCGTTCCGTAATACAAGATCCCGCAACTAACAATTAGTCACATTGCTTGCAAGGCTTATTGTGATGTTGCATTACCGAGTGGGCCCCGAGATACCTCTCCGTCACACGGAGTAACAAATCCCAGTCTCGATCCATGCCAACTCAACAGACACCATCGGAGATACCTGTAGAGCACCTTTATAGTCACCCAGTTATGTTGCAACGTTTGATACACACAAGGCACTCCTCCGATATCTGTGAGTTGCATGATCTCATGGTCATAGGAACACATACTTGGCATGCGGAAAACAGTAGCAATAAACTGACACGATCATATGCTACGTTTGCAGTTTGGGTCTTGTCCACCACATCATTCTCCTAATGATGTGATCCCATTATCAAATGACATCTCATGTCCATGGCTAGGAAACCTTAACCATCTTTTGATCAACGAGCTAGTCTACTAGAGGCATACTAGGGACATGGTTTTGTCTATGTATCCACACATGCATTTAAGTCTCTGATCAATACAATTATAGCATGGATAATAAACGATTATCATGAACAAGGAAATATGATAATAACTAATTTATTATTGCCTCTAGGGCATATTTCCAACAACATCCTGCTTTTGATTGTATTGATATGGGGGATAGTACATAGTACAAGTATCTACCACGAGATTGTAGTAATGAATATGAGACTGAGATTGTCTATTGACTAGCCTCGCATCGGTTTATATATGCACCGTAGGCCTAGGGTTTAGAGGAGTCCTTGTCTTGTGCGTCGAGTCTTGTGGAATCCTTTTTGTATTCGGCATGGGCTGCCCGAAGTGGCCCATTACTGAATCGTCATGTGGGTCCCCGGCCCGACCCATAGGTCGGGGGGCGAGATCATGAGTACCCCCTAGTCCAGGACATCGTCAATCACCACCTACGCGCAGCTCACGTCAGAGCGGAGCCTGCAAATCAAGGCGGAGATCTAGGCTCGCCGCGTTGTCCCCATCTCTGCGGGTTTCCCGCCAGACTCACCGAAGATGGAGGAGGAAGAGGAGCCGTAGGCCATGGAGGAGGAGTACCCGAAGAAGGAGGCTCCCAGCTCGAGCATGGCTGAGGCAAAGACCAAGTTCGCCATCACCCAATCGAAGGAGATGGCAGAGCAGCAAGCCATCTGGGATTCCATCCGAGATGAGGCCGAGGTGGAGGCCAACTGCCTACTCATCCGGCAGAAGCAGGCGGAGGCCAACACCCTCTTAGATGAGCTAGAGGCGTAGATTGTTGGGGATATAACCCCGTGGTGAGACCTGCCCAAGCGGGGTCGGGTCACACCTAGCGGCTTATGGGCCAGACCAAGGACGGGCCTGGAGACTCAAGCCTTGGCGTCCGGTGGCGCACCAAGATGGGACAAGATGAGGCCCAGGCAAAGAAGTCATGAAGACCCGGGCGGGTAAGCCGCCCGAAGACGACTTGCTCAAGAAGGCAAGACAACGTAGAGATAGACTCAGACACGTTGTAAGAGTCGGAATGCGACTTGTGTAACCCGTGGTCTTGACCTCCTATATAAGGGCGAGACCCGGGGCGACTTAAGCAGAACCAACTAATCGAGTGCTAGGTCAAGCGCTTCCGCTACCTTGTAATTGACACTCCAATCAATACAACACAAGTAGGACGTGGGCTATTACCTCTACTTGAGGGGCCGAACCTGGGTAAACTCGTGTCCTTCGTCCAAACCAACCACTTTGAGTCCATCACCTTAGCGATGGCCTCGAATATAAGTCCTCGGACATCTGCCGTGATAAAACCACGACAGTTGGCGCCCACCGTGGGGCTAGCACTTAGTGGTGTTGAGTTCTCAAAGGGATCTCTACCAGGGTTCGAGGGAGACGTGGTCGGAAGGATGAACAAGAGTCGCCATGGCGGCTCTACATCGACGACGCCGGCTGGGGCCCCGAGGCTGACTCTGTTGAGTACGGCTTTCGGGTTCCCTTCGGTGGAATCCACGTCTTCATTGGCAAGATCGGCGGATCTACACTCGGGCCGGACATCTGCACCGACATCGTCGAGCCGGCTCGGCGTGCGCAACCCGCCCAACACGTGCGACCCGCCCGTATTGATCCGGGTAGGAAGCATGTCTTCGTTGGCTTTACTCAAGGTATGGATCTTGAGGCCTGTGAGTTGCAGGAGACTCTCATCTATTTGGAGGATGGATCTTCGAGCGGTGAGGTGGAATCAATCTACCAGCTTCACGATGGCAGGCTCGGGGGCTACGATGAGCTTTACCTCGAGTCAGAGCATTCAGAACCGGATGTTCATGGGCTGCCGACTCATGCGGCCGTGTTCATGGCGGGGTCAACACCAGGTACAAGCAGTACAGCCGCCGGGGCGGCCGACATGGGGGCTGACCCACTGCCAGCTCAGGTTCTTCTGGATCTGATGAACGAGCTCGCCGCCCTGATGGCAACGGAAGTCACGTTTGAGAATCAAGCCGCCCAGAATCTGGAAATCACAAGGTTGAATGACTAGATAGCGAAGGCCCAACAAAGAGTCGGCGCGCTAAAGGCTTAGATGGATGCAGAGGCAGAGTGCCTTAAGTCAGAGGCCTTCCGCCTTGAGCTGGAGCAGCAATCGGCAGGTACGGCAGATGAGGCATCAGTCCCACCTACCAGAACAGTATGAGGCTAGAAACCTTTTCAACACGCCAGGAACGGGACGTACAGCGAATGCACCTGGAAGTCGTCCGGCGGCTCGGCAACAGCTCAACCCGCCCCGACGGAACCAGACCTCACCAATGGCTTTCCCAATGCTGGTGGGTCACTATTCAAACCTGGCAGAGAACATGGTGGTGGCAGCAACCCGGCTTGAAACAATTCCTATTCCTGACGAGGCACCCTTTGCAGAGGAGCTGCGAAATGCCATTGGATACCTTCAAACGGTGATGGCCCAGCAAGAGAAGTATAATTACAGACGGAGTCGCGTGCATTCAACCCCCCTCCCCAGTCGTAGCTTCAGCCGATGCTATGAGTCGCCGACGGGTTCTAGCAGTGATCGGCACCGGGGGCCACCGCGAGACGATCAGACGGTTCTAGATGCACAGGCGCTCGTAGACCGGGCAAGAGCACGGCAAGAGGCGGCAGTTCTGGTAGCGGCGGCTCATCAAGAGCCCGCGCCTTCCGTCTCAGTTGGAGGCGGAGTGACCACTAGGGACGTGAGAGTCCCATGCTTGGTGCCGGCTCTGCGGAACGAGCGTCTGCCAAAGGATTTCAAAGGCCCTTGTAAGGTTCCAAACTACACTGTAGACCTACCCCCAGAGGCCTGGATTGAAAGTTACGAGCTGGCTATGGAGATGTTGGATGTCCATGACGCGGTTTGCGCAAAGTACTTTATCATGATGCTGGAAGGTCCGGCTCGCACGTGGTTGAAGGGTTTGCCACCCAATACCATCAATTCGTGGGCTGAGCTGAAGGCAAAGTTCATCAAAAAAATTCAAGGAATGTGCAAGCAGCCTATGACAATTGTGGATCTTGATCACTGTGTTCAACAGGAGAATGAGCCGGCTCATCATTGGGTTCGGCGGGTCTCGACCATCATCCACTCATTTGAACAGATCACGGCGGCTCAAGCGGTGTTGATCTTGGAAAAGAATTGTCACTTTGTCCCTCTAAAGCAGAAGCTCGGCTGGCTTAAACACATGTGTCAAGACATGGGGGAGCTCATGGCGGCTCTCACGAAGTATGCCAATTCTGATAACACAAAGGATCCCAGTTCTCATGAAGAGAAGCTTGGTCAGAATAAAAAGAATAACCATGGCAAGGGTGTGGCACGCAATGGTAACCAAGGCAAGAGGAAGAACTCGGACAGTGGGTCAGAATTGGTAGCCAATGCCAGCACAGGCAACAACCGTGTCAAGGGCAACAGGAAGTTGAGACCACTTTTTAATAAAAACAAGACTCCTTTCAATTTGGAAGAGATGCTCAATAAGCCTTTTCCGGAGCACAGCCGGCCCGATAGACCGGCGGGTCACACATGGGGTAATTTCCATGTTATGCAAAAGTTCAAGGACTATAGCTTACGACAGCACAACAATGATGGTGGCCTGCCCGGCGGCTCAGGACCAGGTGGGTCAGGAGCCGGGTTTGGGACGGCGACTCAGGATCTGGCCATCATGGCCAGGGCAACCACGGAGGACATCATCAGCACTCTGGTGGCAACAATCAACAACAGAATAACCAGTCTGGGTATCAAAGTAGTCCAAAGCAGCTCAAGTCGGTTCAGTATCATATTTTCACGACCAGCCTGGACAGGCGAGATCAGAAATTGCGCAAACAGGGGGTTAACATAGTCACATCGGTTCTACCACAATACTTGAAGTGGTCTGAATATGACATAACCTGGAGCCGAAAAGATCACCCGCCACGCGTTGATGAGCCGGGGCGGCTGGCCCTGGTCGTTGCGCCACAAGTGGGAGAATATGTGTTCACTAAGGTGCTTATGGATTGTGGTAGTAGTATTAATATACTATACTACGACACTTTCCGACGGATGAAGTTGCTTGATAAGTATCTTAAGCCTTCCTCGATAGTTTTTCATGGTGTGGTGCCTGGCAAGTCGCCTTTGGTGACGAATACAACTACAGGGTGGAGACCTTGTGCTTTGAGGTGGTAAAAATCAAGAGCCCCTATCTGTCGGGACCCCGATCCTAAGTCATATGAGTCCAGACTGTAACATATCACATCACTTTGCGGCCTCACACACGGTAAACTCCACGGCTGCAGCCTTACCTTAGCTGGGACCGTTTGCGCCTTTTGGCTCACGTATGTGAACATGTCGCTGGCAATCAAACGACAGAGAACCCGGGCCGACATGACTAGTCATAGAACCCAAGTGGCACATTCGTACGGAAACAGGCATACGTAACCCAACAATGCAGGTGTCGGCCTCAAGCGTGTGTAGACGAGTCATAGCAAGCTACAAGGACTCCATTACGCCGTGGGACATAAATGTCATCACTGCACGTAGACGAGTCGTAGCAGGCTACAGTGACTCCATTACAGTGCGAGACATTTCCCCGAAGGGATAGACACAGCAGCAAAGAAGGATACATGTCGGTCAATCAATGTGTCTGGAGCAATAGCAAGCTACCAAGGCTCAGTGGAAGCACAAAGAGGCAGTTTCCCGTAAAGAGTACTACTAAATGCACATGACTAGGTGTCGGATCCCATACATACTGTTGCACATCACACATACGCACGACATGCCCGATATGCATAGATAGAACTATGGCATCACAACATAACCATACACCAACACAACTTTTATTTAAGAGGCTTAGAAGAGCCTTTCATAATATGTTCTTACAGGTAGGGGTCACATGACCCGACACTCAAGTCATACAAGCAAGTTCATACAAACCAAGCGGAAGCATAAAGCTGTCTGAGTACAGACAGTTGAAAGGGTAAAAAGGCACATGGCCTAACTATACAGCCCGCCATAGGGCATAAAGTCGTAGCTGGGACACCAGCTATTCAGCATCGTCGACATCTAGATAGAACCCACCTGATGGGTCTTGAGTCTCATCTGCAACATTTATTAAGCAAACGTGAGTACAAACGTACTCAGCAAGTCTTTAAAACATACCTAGACTATTCATGCTCATGTATCAAGAAGGGGAGTGGTGGAATTCATGCAGCAATGCCACCTTTGACTCATGGCTAACCTATACTATGCAATTTTAACCCTTTGATTAAATTTTAGGTATCGCACACAAGTCCACTATTTCCACACAATTCACCACCATGGATTCACTTTCGTTTCCTACGAGAGTGCCATCCACGGTACTCACACTTGTCTTGATATTTTTATGAGTATCCATTAAATTATCTATGAACCGCATAAGTTTTCCAAGTAGTCCATATCCGAGGACGCGGCTATTCGGATAGTTTTATACCCTGCAGGGGTGTACTTCTTGACACACGCTCTCGCCACTTATCTTGTGTGCTCATAAAACCATGCACCTCGACAACCTTCAAACGGAACCACAACGAGGGAGTCGGCCACGACTGTCAATCACCTAAGACCTCTAGTCCATGCTATTGCCTATTTGAGACTAAAACCGCATGGAAGTCCGGCCGAAGTTTCCGCTACGGCCCCAAACGATGTGCACAGGGTTCCCAAGCCCACCGTTCGGGTGACCCTTGGTACACCGTGCCACTGCCTACCGCGTCGTAACCCACCCCTAGGGTCAGCGCTACGCACGGCCTCCAACATGCTATAAACACCAGAAACTACTTGCAACTCCTGGACCAAGGACTAAGCGATTGATAAGTCGAGAGGGGTCGTGTTACCGGAACCCAATGTGTGGTAGTAACTAGTCTTGGATCACAAACACAGAACTCAGTTCCTAAGAACGGTCCCAATGAGAAAACCCGCTATGTACTCCTACATAGCCTCTCATCGCTACCTTTACCAAATTGGGTTCATCATAAGCTTATCACATCAGAACAACATTGTTTCACTCCAGTTCATCACCTAGATGAATCAGACCTGACACAACTCTAAGCATAGCAAGCATAGCAGCTAAAGTAAGCAAAGCACATCATGGCACAAGCATCTACCAGGTATGCTAGGTTGCAAGGTTTAGCTATTTACTGTGACAATGACAGGTTATGCAAAGGAATGGGTTCATCTATCGTGTATGACAGACAAGTGAATGTTTGTACTAATGCAATAAACAAGAGCAGGAGCAAGAGAATGGGATGTTATCGGAATGATCAAAGGAGTTGCTTGCCTTGCTGGGAAATGGGAAGGTTTTCTCCTTTGTTGGAATACTCGGAGGTATCCTCAGAAGCAAGGCCTACCGCAATGCAGATAAATAGCAATCAATACACGACAAGTGCAACAATATTATGCATGATCATGACATGGCAGCATGTATGGGTGAGCTAATGCAACTACTGTCCAAGGTAAATGGAGTGATTTTGAATATAGGTTCAAAATCATTCACCATTTCATATGTCATATGTTAACCTATTAGTAAATGTCAATGTTCATCTACATAGGTTGCTCTAACATGCATGAAACAGCACCATTGGATTCATTGGATTTTTCTGATAAATTTTCATATATAAATTATTTCAATCTGAGTTATATATTAATTTCTATGTTTTAAATAGTTTATGGAATTAATTTAATTCAAAAAATTCATTATTGCATCAGCCTGACATCATCATGACGTCAGCTGGTCAACAGACTGTTGACAGGTCAAACCTGACCAGTGGGGCCCACTGGTCAGTGACCCAGCCACTAACAGAGTTAACTAACTAACTAATTACTAATTAGTATAGGGTAGGGCCCACTGTCAGTGGGCCATTAACTTAATTAAATTAGTTAATGAAATAATTAATCAAGTTTTAATTAGTAGGGCCCGGCCCCACTTGCCATGACCCAGGGGGTCAAACCCCCGTGGTCAACTCCGGCAAGACCCACCAATGTTGAGCCGCTAGTGGCTTCAGAGACGGTGAAGGGGTAGGGTTCCCTCCTGCGGCGACCAAAAGGACGGCGGAGGGCACCGATATGCTCTGCTTGCTCGCGCGCGTCAAGGCCGACACCTCCCAGGGGCTGGGATGGCCACAATCGGCACCGGCAATGAGCACGGCTGCCGGAGCTCAGGCGAGCACGGGCTCATCGAGCCGGAGCTCGAATGCCCAACCAAAGGCTCCTAGAGCTTCCTAGGTTCCTCCTGAGCACGACTACGTGCTCAGGTGCGAGCTTGGGCCCCTGCAGCGATGGCACATCCTCGCCAACGGCGAGGAGCTCTCGGACCTGAGGGGATCCAGCGCTAGAACGCGCTATCAAAGGGAGAAAGAGGGGGAAAATAAGCAGGAGCTCACAGCGGATGCAACGACGACGAGAGCGGGCTCGGGGAGGCCTTGCTTGCGACGCACGGGCGACGGCGGTCTCCGGTGGCCGAGGAGGAAGAAGACGGCAAAGTCGACGCTGGGGGCCTCCGGGCTCGATTCTTTCGGCAAAGAGGACCGACACGTCACGACGGAGCTACAAAAGGGCTCAGAAGCGAGGGGGAGCGGCTGGAGCGGTGGTTACGGCGGCGAGAAGACGGCAGCCATGGCGGGTAGAGGAGAGGAAGAAGGCAGGGGGGCGAATGCGAGAGATCGAGAGAGGGATGGGGACGGCAGCGGCGTCCTCATCCTCTCACCAACACAGCGGGGGATGCAGGCGCGTAGGGTGGTGCGTGCCAGCACCGGCGCGAGCGCACGACAAGCACACGCTCGTCCTCCTGGCCGCCAGGAGGACGACGACAGTGTTGGGCGAGCTGGGCCGACCCAGGTGCTGCCTCCTTTTCCTTTTTTTGAATTCCAGCCTCTGTTTTATTTTTCTGACATTTGTTTTATTAATTTTTAGGCACAATTTCTAAGTATAAAATATACCAAATATTTTATAGAACTAAGTTTTAATATTTCAAACTTCTATAAAAAGTTTTAGAATATTTTAAAATCTAAAATAATGATGATGCTTTATTTGGCATTTTCAGGAGCTTTACTATTTATTTTAAAATTACTATAAATTTTCAAATATTTAAAATGACCCCTTGTATAATCATGTCTACATTTATCAGACATAGGGAACATATTAGATGGCCATTTTGGATTTGTTGGTTTTTCACAATCATTAAGTTGGTTTGATTCAAATGAAGTGTTTGGGGTTTCTTTTGGTCCCCATTTCAAATTGATGCAAAAAGTAAAATATGATGCATACACATGCTTTCCTAAGAAGCTAGCTAGGGATGTGACAACTCACCCCCACTCAAAAGAATCTCATCCCAAGATTTGGAAGTCGTCGGGAAGATCGCGGGGTACTATAGTCGAAGACGATCCTCTCTTTCCCATGTGGCCTCCTTCTTAGAATGGTGTGACCACTAAACCTTGAGAAACTTGATGTTCTAACGCCAAGTGGTACGCTCAGCTTGATCAAGAATACGAACAGGATATTCTCGATATGTAAGCTTATCTTGGAGATCAAGCGCTTCGTGGTCTACTTCGCGGACAGGGTCCGAGAAGTAGCGCATGAGTTGCGAGACGTGGAAGACATCATGAACCTTGGAAAGATGCAGTGGAACTTCCGATTGGTAGGCAACCTCTCCTTGTTTAGCAAAAATGCGAAAAGGTCCAATGTAACGAGGAGCCAACTTGCCCTTGATACCGAATCGGTGGGTACCCTTCAGAGGTGTAACCCGAAGATAAGACTTCTCGTTAACTTCATAGATCACAGCCTTATGATGACGGTCATATTGGCTCTTTTGACGAGATTGGGCTGTTTTCAACTTTTAACGAATAATGTGAACTTGCTCCTCTGCATCCTGGATCATATCCGGTCCAAAGAGTTGCCTCTCTCCGGTTTCTGACCAGTTAAGGGGTGTTTGACACCTTTGTCCATAGAGAACTTCAAAAGGGGCTTTGCCCAAGCTTGATTGATAAGTATTGTTATAAGCAAATTCGGCAAATGGAAGACATTTCTCCCAATTCATACCGAAGGATATAACACAAGCTCGGAGCATGTCTTCGAGGATTTGATTGACTCGCTCAACTTGACCACTTGATTGCGGGTGGAAAGCAGTGCTAAAGGATAGATGAGTCCCCATAGCGGTTTGGAAACTTTCCCAGAATCGGGAAGTAAATATACTTCCACGGTCTGAGTTAATCTCCAATGGAACACCATGAAGAGAAACTATTCGAGAAACATATAACTCCGCTAGCTGGCTAGCAGTTATACTCTCACGAACAGGAAGAAAATGAGCCACTTTGGAAAGGCGGTCTATGACCACAAAGATAGCATTATTACCTCTCTTAGTCCTGGGAAATCCCGTAATGAAATCCATACCGACCTTATCCCATTTCCATTCAGGAATAGCTAAATGTTGATGGGTGCCGGCAGGCCTTTGATGTTCTTCCTTAACGCAATGACAAACGTCGCAGTTAGCAAAGAACTGAGCAATTTCTCTCTTCATCTTAGTCCACCAGAACCTCTGGCATAGGTCCTGATACATCTTGGTACTACCCACTTGAATTGTGAGAGGAGAATCATGCGCCTCCTTAAGAATCAGCTGCCGAAGATGTTGGTTCTTGGGAACCACCAAATGGTTCTGGAAGAACACCACACCTTGATCATCAATAGAGAAATCCTTAGTGATACCGCTAACGAGGTTCTCTTTGATCTGGGAAATACCCTTATCATGCTTTTGGCCAGCTATAATTTGATCCTTAAGAGCAGGTTTTGCCACCAGGTTGGAAAGGAATCCCAGGCAAAGAAGTCATGAAGACCCGAGCGGGTAAACCGCCCGAAGACGGCTTGCTCAAGAAGGCAAGACAACGTAGAGATAGACTCAGACATGTTGTAAGAGTCGGTATGCGACTTGTATAACCCGTGGTCTTGACCTCCTATATAAGGGCGAGACCCGGGGCGACTTAAGCAGAAACCAACTAATCGAGTGCTAGGTCAAGCGATTCCACTACCTTGTAATCGACACTCCAATCAATACAACACAAGCATGACATAGGCTATTACTTCTACTTGAGGGGCCGAACCTGGGTAAACTCGTGTCCTTCGTCCCAACCAACCCCTTTGAGTCCATCACCTTAGCGATGGCCTCGAATCTAAGTCCTCGGACATCTGCCGTGATAAAACCATGACATAGATCAAGGCGAAGGAGGCCGTAGCGGAGCAGCCAAAGGCGTCGGAGGGGGTTGAGCTGCAACACGCGGATTTATCCGCCGGAGGGCACGAAATCGTCGACATCTCCTCCAAGGAGTAGATAGGTTCTACGTAGTACGTAGGTTTTATATTTTGCATACTTTTGTATGGATTTGAGAAATCTAATATGAGACGTCCAGTTGTAGAATGAATTATTTGAGACGTGATCGGCTAGTGTCCGCGGACGCGTCCGAACGCGTCCGCCAGCGTTTGAGGGATCGGATTTACATGGTCCGACCGTAGATGCACTTAAAAGGACATGATGTTTTTGCACCCGAGCTCAAATGAGCTCGGGTGAACAGTAAAATCAAAAAATATTTTAAAAATGTTCCAAAAAATATATTTTTTATGATAAAATTTGAAAAATTTTCTAACAGTTCGCAAAATTTCATCATGAAATCATACTTGTGGTAGCCATGAAAAAAAACTCTGAAAATGCTACTTTTGATAGCATTTTCGAGCATGAATTTTTGTTTTTTTGCCAAGACTCGCACAAATGTGATTTCGTATTGAAATGTATTCTTAACACATTTGTCAAAGTTTGTCCTAAAAAAATCAGATTTTTTATACATTTTTAAAATATTTTCTGATTTTACTTTTCACCCAAGCTCATTTGAGCTCGGGTGTAGAAGGGCACTTTCCCTCTTAAAGCTTCATACCTGTAAGATTCCCCAAAATTCCACGCATAGTGTACTGGGGCAAAACTTCTTGTACGTGTACCTGCTGAGGTTTTTTATAGAAAGCAAGGCTGGGTCCCTATGATAATTTTACTGAACGGTTTAGGATCGACTACTTCTTTCTGTATGTTTTAGAGCATCTCCAGCCGCGGCCCCAAAGGACCCCCCCAGGCCCCTTTTTTTATCGCCGGTGGGCGAAAAAATCCCCAGCCGCGGTTCCAAGACGCCGTTTTTTGCTGGTTGAGGCCTTTTTTTGGGCTGGCGAACCCAGGCTGAACCCAGGGCGCTGGGGGTCTCCTAGGCGCGCCGGCTAAAGCGAAAAGACGAGTGGGACCGAGGTGTCGGCGACACCGGTTACTACTTCCCGCCACTTCCCCCTCTTTTTCCCTCTACTCTCGTCGTTTCGCCTGCCGGTTCTTCTCTCCATTTCCCCTCAATTTTCCCTTTCTTCCCCGCCATGCCGCCGAAGAAGTATGCCGCCCCTCGCCAAGCCACCGGCCCCGCCGTCGCCAAGCCCCGCAAGCCCAGTGCACCGATGGCGAGACCGACAGGGATGACGAACGCCGAGTGGAAGGCTGACGTCGAGCGACAGGAAGCGGTGACCGCCGATCGCCGCAACATGCTCCTCATGAAGAAAGCCCGTGACGCGGCGGCGGCGGCGGTTGAGCAGGAGGTGTCGTGTCGCCGCCCGATCTTCCCAGGGAGACAGACCGCGGGCCCGTTCCCTCACGGCACTGGCCATCAAATCGCCCTGGGCGACCCGCACTTTACTTTGCCGGCCATCCCTTTGCCGGGGTGTGGGTACGCGCCCTCGTTGGAGTATGTCGACGGCGACGCCCTTGGTGGGTTCAACCCCAACATTACCTTTCCACGCACGCCCTCCGCCTTCTCCGCCGGCCACCCAACGCCCAGTACGGCTACGTGCCCTCGCCGACGTACTCCGGCTCGTCCGCGAACGTTCGACGAGTGTCGTGGATTTGTCACGGCAGATGTCTGGGCGAACGGACTTAGGTTTGGGGCAAGACGCAACTACGTGGCGGCTTGAAGGGGTTGATCAGAATCGAGAAGACTCGGAGTTTTACCCAGGTTCGGCCCCTCCGATGGAGGTAAAAGCCTACGTCCTACTTGTCTGGTATTGATGATGATGAAGATCTCTCGGTTACAAGGGTGCTAATTGCTACCTCTAATCTCTTGTGCCTCTAATCTCTTGTGTTGTCTAAACTTGTAGACTTGTGTCTCTTGAGAACTTGTCCCTCTAGGGTGCTCTACCCCTCCTTATATAAGTGGAGAGGGTAGGTTTACAAATAGAGTCCTACTAGGAGTAGGATTAGGACTAGTCTCTCACGAATCCTACTCCGGGTCTTATTTCCTTTAAGGGAATCCTTCTCTCTTGTGGGCCTTCCCCTGTGGGCTTTCTCTTGTGAGCCACCTGGCGCTGGCTCACCCGCCGGGTCTTGGGCTTGGTCATCCTGTGATCCGCTTGCCGAGTCATAAATAAGATGTCATGTCTTTAACGGGTCTCCTGTGAGTTGCCTGGCCGGGTCATTAATAAGATGTCATGTCTTCGGCCGGGTCTCCTGTGAGTCGCTAGGTCGGGTCATACCATGGGGTATATCCCCGTCATTAGCCCCCAGGTTAGCTTGAATTTATTCATGGTAAGCTCCTGAAATAAGAGCAACAAATATGTTAAGTGGTCGACTTGCTCCTTTGTCCGGCTTATAAAATGGCTTCTCAGAAATCCGGGTCTTTTCTCCATATGAATGAGTCGTCTTGATAATCATCTTGCTTGTCAATGTATTTTGAAAAAATATTGAGAATAGAACACCCATATGCCATTGAGTTGGCTTCCAATACTCTTGGCGGGTCATCTCCGCCGGGTCATAATCATTGATGATGTCGGGTCATTATTGTTGGTGACTTTGGGTTAAATAACTAGAATCCTGCTGACTTGATAAATATTGGATGAAAATCCATCTGATGTAGAACCGGACTTCTATTGTTGTGAAGCAGGGCGGCTTATATAAACTCTTGCGGGTTATGATCTTTTGATAACACCGGGTCATAAGTGTTGGTGATGCCGGGTCTAACAACTGAACTCCATATTTAATATCTTAAAAATTCTCCTCAATGTTTTTGATATGTCCATATTACCTGTAGCCCCCAAGCTCCGAGATTATCCATGATAACTTGGTGCTTTGCAAATAACATTTTGGACTGTGTAGCCCCCAAGTGTCGGGTTGTCCTGCGTGCAGCAACCTGGGACTTATAATTGCCTTATATCTTATAATGCTTTGACGGGTGTAGCCCCCAAGGGCCGGCTCATCAGAATGTGATGTGCCGGGTCTTCAATTTGAATCTCTTAATCTGTTGGAACAGCTGAATACTGTAGCCCCCAAGTGCCGGGTCAGTAAGAATTACTGGGCTGGGACATTAGAAAAAATATAGAAGGGCCGACTCATCTCCTTGAGATAATATGGTCTTGCTGACAATGTAATGGTTTGAAAACCGGCTCGCATTAGCCCCCAAGTGCCGTGGTGCATGCTTGCAGCGACACGGGACTTGCATAATTGATATAAACTTGGACTTGGATAATGTAGCCCCCAAGTGTCGGGTCGTCTGCCTGCGGCGACTCGGGACTATGTGAGAATAATACGTCTCACCATAATTTGTTGGATGAATCTTTTACCGTGGTCGTAATATAACCTGGAATGAATATCTTGGAATAATTCCTTTGTCTTTGACATGAAATTCCTGCTTGTGGTTGCGGTGCAACCCGACAAATATAAGTTTGAGAAATCCATGAGTGTTGTAGATTACTACAGAGCACAATTAAAGAAATCCGAGAACCAGCCAATTAGATGATACGACATTATATATGACAGGGCGGCTCTTTGCAAAATAATAATTTCTCCGAGCTGGTTTGAAAAACCCCAATCATTTATTACTGGTTATGATAAACCATGAAGATCCAGCCATATTGGCTATTAAAAGATCCATTTGCTTTTGCAGAATACTTTAACGGCGGCTCATCTTAAGAGATAAAACCTTTCATAACATTGCTCCTTTTCTCATAACCTTGTTGTGACCCAGCTTGATAAGCCGGCATGTTATCTGGAGGTGGGAAGCCCCCTTGATAATCGACGGCTCCACCTTTTAGCTCCCATTTGAGAGCACCTTTGTAATATCTTTAAGGATGACTCTGACGTTCTAAAGATAGTGCCGACTGTATATATTTCCATCTCTTTGTGTATACTTTCCGTCTCTCCGTGTTTCAATTTGATGTGTTGCCAGCTCTCCATTGATTGATCGCTCCTTTGCATAAATATACCTTGAGCTTTTCTGATGAGGGGTGTTTGTCTTTGAAGATGTCATTCCTTCTCCAGAAGATTAGAGCCGGATAATATCTTTGTCAACTGGAGCAACATGGCTCCGGCTCTTGTCAGTTGAATCCATTAAGGAGCCGGTTGTCTTAGGATAATGTAAGCTATACCTGATGGTAAGAAGCCTCTATCGACAACTGCGGCTATTGATGAAACGGAAGCGGCCTAAAGCCGGCTGTATGAAGGGTAATGTAAGCTATACCTGACGGTAAGAAGCCTCCTTTTAACAGCAAATGTTGTATGCGCGAACGCTGGCTGTCGATGGGAGATGTAAGCTATACCCCAAGGCAAGAAGCTTCCATCGATAGCCGCGGCTAATAATTAGCCTGAGACGGCATAAAGTCAGCTGTTTGAAAGGAGATGTAAGCTATACCCGAAGGCAAGAAGCCTCTTTCAATAGCTACAGTTGATAAGCAACTGAGTTTTGGCATAAACGCCGGTTGTTAGGGTGAGATAAGCGAACCCGTCGGTAAGAAGCCCCCTTCGACAACCGTGGTTAATAAGTAACCGGAAGTGGCATAAAGCCGGCCATTAGGGTGAGATAAGCGAACCCGTCGGTAAGAAGCCCCCTTCGATGGCCGCAGTTGATAAGCAAATGGAATCTGGTGTACACGCTGTTGTCTTAGGGCAATGTAAGCTATACCAAAGGTAAGAAGCCTCCATCAACAACATCGCTTAATGTAACCAAACTAGGCATAAAGCCAACTGTGCAAGGGAGATGTAAGCTATACCCGAAGGCAAGAAGCCTCCTTGTAACAGTTTAATAATAGATGGTTGTGCAAAGGAGATGTAAGCTATACTCGAAGGCAAGAAGCCTCTTTGCAATAGTGCTTAATTGGGCATAACGCCGGCTGTGCAAGGGAGATGTAAGCTATACCCGAAGGCAAGAAGCCTCCTTGCCACAACTTAGAAGCAGACTGTGCAGGGGAGATGTAAGCTATACCCGAAGGCAAGAAGCCTCCCTGCAACAACGCTTGATAGGGCATAAAGTCGGATGATAGATCAGCCGTTTTGACGGCGAACAAACCACTTCGACTCAAATTTCTGAGCCGGGAAATTTCATCTTGCAAAGACCCGAGATTCTCATTGAAAACGACCAAATGTGTCTTGCCATGTCTGTAGCCCCCGAGTCTTAAGTTGACTCGAAGAGGCGGCTTGAGAATCTTCATCGAAAGTTGAGGTTGGCCGTGGCGGGTTATAGATGATCCCGTATGAATTGTTTCAATGATCCAGTTGATGGTTCGTTCCGAATGTTTGCTTGAAGTGAACTAAACTGTAGTGGCGGTGGCTTATGCGCTTGTCCGTTAGGCGGCTCGTATCGACGAGCACTGCACCGATATGTTGATGTAGATCACAGTGTGGGTGGCATCTTGCACGTGTTCGTTGGGCGGCTCGTATAGGCGAGCACTGCATTGATATGTTGATGTAGACGTAGAAACCAACCGCGACATTATAAGCCGGCCCTATTTGTGAAATACGCCACGGCGTTATAAGCCGGTGCGGATGATGAGAGACGGCCATGGCATTTGTAAGCCGGTGCGGGTAGCGAGAGTCAGCTACGGCATTGTAAGTCGGTCACTGATAGCGAGAGACGTCCACGACATTGTAAACCGGTGCTGTCACGAGAGGTAACCACGGTGTTGTAAGCCGGTGCAGCCGCGAGACGGACGAATACCAAAACAGAATGATACTTGACGTGTGCTCCGTCTCTGCGGTATAATGCCCCTTTTGGCAGTGAATAGTGATCCTGCGTAAAAACAGCACTGACCAAAGTAATCGTTCTCATAGAAAAGTTAATATATATATATGATATAACACATATGATAGACATCACCTGTTTTGTTTGAACGACAGATGATCTGTAATCGACGTCTCGCCGGATGCCCTTTCAAAGCGGTACTAGCGCCCACATGGCCTTCCTTCATTTTTTTAAAAACAACTCCCAACTCTTATCCATCCAACCGGTCTCCCACTTTCCCTACTTCGACGGGCGTGGGAGGCTGAGGCGAGGGAGCAGCAACGAGCGTGAGGTGAGCCACATCGGAGGCAAACGCTTGTGAGCCAGCGGCGAGGCGCGGCAGCAGCGGCGGCAGCAGGCCTGGCGAACAGCAGTAGCGGCTGCAGGGCAGCCCCCGAGCGGCGGCTCAGGGCGGGCTGAGGCGGAGGCGTGGCTGTAGTAGCAGGGTGCGGTAAGGCTTGGCAGCGGAGAGGCGAGGTCGCAGTAGCGGCGTGCGCGTTGAGATGGCGGCTTGGCCAGGGCGGCTCGGAGGTGTTGTCCCACAGCTGAGGCAAAGCGGCGTTGTGAAGCGGAGCGGAGCAGGGCCGAGCATGGAATGTGGGGATGAGGCCAGCTCGGACGCCGCGACGGCGGAGGCACGCACGGTACGCAGGCACGCGGCCGTGGCCGGTGATTGCAGAGCAGCAGAGGTGAGGCATGGGCGAGGTGATGCGGTGCATGAGGGCGACCCCGCTGGCGCGACGAGGGGTTGGGATGGATCGCGTGCACGCCGACGAGTCAACGCGTTGCGGATGCAGAAGTGGAATTCGGGACGACCTCAGACGCATGTCGGCGAATCCGTGTCTATAACTTCTCCCGGGTTATGGTGGCCTTCTCTTAGACGTGGTGGTTTGACCAATCGGGTTCTGTAATAACAATCCGATGATAGCAGTCATCTCCTCTAATTTGTTTTTGATGGCTAGATTTGAGTTTCTTTGGTCTTCAACGTGGTAGTTGGTCAGATTGCAAGATGTAGTAGTGTACAGATCTAACCCTTGCTCTCCGACTCTTGTTCATCCGGCAGATCGCTATCTTCTTGATTCCTGAAAAATTCCTTCAAGAACATAACACCACCATCGAGCCCCACGGTGGGCGCCAACTATCGTGGATTTGTCACGGCAGATGTCCGAGTGAACGGACTTAGGTTCGGGGCGAGACGCAACTACGCGGCGGCTTGAAGGGGTTGATCGGAATCGAGAAGACATGGAGTTTTACCCAGGTTCGGCCCCTCCGATGGAGGTAAAAGCCTACGTCCTGCTTGTCTGGTATTGATGATGATGAAGATCTCTCGATTACAAGGGTGCTAATTGCTACCTCTAATCTCTTGTGCCTCTAATCTCTTGTGTTGTCTAAACTTGTAGACTTGTGTCTCTTGAGAACTTGTCCCTCTAGGGGTGCTCTACCCCTCCTTATATAAGTGGAGAGGGTAGGTTTACAAATAGAGTCCTAGTAGGAGTAGGATTAGGACTAGTCTCTCACGAATCCTACTCCGGGTCTTATTTCCTTTAAGGGAATCCTTCTCTCTTGTGGGCCTTCTCCTGTGGGCTTTCTCTTGTGAGCCGCCTGGCGCCGGCTCACCCGCCGGGTCTTGGGCTTGGTCATCCTGTGATCCGCTAGTCGGGTCATAAATAAGATGTCATGTCCTTAATGGGTCTCCTGTGAGTTGCCTGGCCGGGTCATTAATAAGATGTCATGTCTTCGGCCGGGTCTCCTGTGAGTCGCCAGGCCGGGTCATACCATGGGGTATATCCCCGTCAGCAAGACCCTCTTCCTTTCGCGCCCGCGTTGCAGTACGGCAATGCTGAGGCCGAGATGGAGGACATAATCAACACCGGATCCACCGCGGCCGCCTCGTGCCCCGGGTTTGGTGCGCACGAGGAGGACACTGGTGACATGGACGATGCCGAGGTCGACCCCGAGGAGGAGGAGGAGGCGGCGGAGGAGGAGGATGAGGACCCCGAGGAGGAGCTCGAGGAGGAAGAGACGGTGCCCGCGCCAACGAACGGCAAAGGGAAAAAGAAGAGGAAGACGAGATCGGCCAACGGCAAGCCGGGCGAGCCCCGCATCAAGTGGATGTCGGTGGAGGACGTGTGCCTCGCCGAAGCATGGAAGCTCGTGAGCATGGACCCAATCACCAGCGCGAACCAGAACACCGAGACGTACTGGAAGAGGATCAAGGCGGCTTTCGACGAGTGCGAATTGGTCGACCCAGAGTTCGCCGGCACGTACATGGACCGCGGCACCAAAGGCATGTCCAACCATTGGGCGGGCATTCAAACGGCGTGCAACAAATGGCACGGCATCCAGGAACAGGTCCATGCTCGCCCAGAGAGCGGCGCGAGCGTCGAGCAGCATGTATGTTCGCCTACTTTCTTTCGTCGAACACTTAGCATGCGTCCTCCTTTGCAGCCGAACTATTGTTTTTTGGGCGCAGATGGTGCGGATGTTCGAATTGTTTCGCCGGGACGCCGGCTTCGACTTCAAGTTTCTCCATGTGTTCACGCGGATCGAGTCGTGCAAGAAATGGGCCGAGGTTCGTCATCAGCTCGTCAACAAGGACGGCTCGCTCAGCCCGGACGCGCCTATTCCCGGGGCAGCAGAAGGGCGACCAGACGGGAATAAGAAGGCGAAGCGAGCCAGGAACGATGCGCCGGCGACCGAGCGCATGCAGGCGTCGATCGAGCAGTGCATCGCCGATGCAAAGACCCACTCTGCCTTGAGAGAGGAGAAGACGGAGGCGAGGTGGTCGGCGCTGTTGACGAAGCAGGGCGCAAAGCTCGACCTACTCAGGACCAACGTCGCCGCGAAGAAGCGCAATACCGACTTGGCGTTCCTCATGGGCCCGCTGGTGCGTGGTACCTGGCGGAGCATGACCTCATCCTCAACCGCATGCCGACGCAGCTACCCGCACCGCCCACACCGCCGCCGAGCCCTCCGCCTACGTCTCCGAGGTTGGACGTGCCTGATACGCCGACCTCGCCCACGCCGACCGCTACGCCGACAGCTCCGGCAGACGGCGGGGAGCAAGCCGCTTGAGGAGTTCGCTAGCTTCTTTTTGTACGTCGGACTATTGGCATGTTTCGCCGTCGAACCTGTGGCGATCGATCGCCAGCCGATGGCATGATGACGCCGAACTGCGGCATGATGACGCCAACCCGCGTCCTGGTTTGGGCGGGAAATGAAATGTTTCAAAATTTGCAGACGCTGTGCCGAACCCCCGGGTGCGACTGGGAAGTCGAGCCCCCCAGGCCGATTTTAACGCCGACTCGCCCACAGACGGCGCTATTTCGGGTCCTTGAGGGGCCAACGGCTCGAGATGCTTGTATGTTTAGGGTTCCTGATGTGCCGTAGTGCTCGCGATGTTTTTTTTTTAGGGAAGTAGTGCTGGCGATGTTGTCATGCTTTAAACCGTTGTCGGTGTGAGTTTGTTCGGCTGATCAGGTCCACGGCCAGGTGACACACTACATTAAACGTTCATCCACATGTTAGGCGTTTTGTAGTATAAAAAAATCCAGTTGGGAGCATAGGCTTCTTTTACAAAAAACTACGAATTGAATTTTGATTGTAAATTTGTCATTAATGCGACAAAGGTCCTACTGTTATCCGACAACCCAGTTCTGTTTCACAAACGTTTGTGTGGATATTCTAACTTGGTTGTTTTTGTTGAAAATATTGTAGATGAAATTATTACTTTATTCCTAGAAATTTGTTATTGAAAATTGATATTTTGTTTGGAAACACATGAAACACTAAGATGTGGTAACCATTAATGGAGCTGCCATCTCAATTTTTAAAGGCACCCCCGCGTCGTCCCGCTCAGGCGACTCGGGCAGGACGAAACCCTAGCCGTCGGGCTCTCACCCTCCTTCTCTACCTTCCTCCGCCATCATTGAAGGATGCCGTCGGCCTATAACCCAAGGGCCGACGGCGATGGCGGGGCCTTCCTCTGTCCTGCGTCATGGGGATGGTGCGGAGCCCCACGACGTGAGGAGGCACGGCCAATCTGGACTTGGCTGCGGGGCGGGCGTCCCTGCCTTGACCAATGGCGGCGCGAAGGTCGACTCTGTCTCGGGCGGTGCCTGCGGGCGCGGCGGCCGGCTTTGCGTTGGGTAGCGGCGTTGTTTGTGTTCGGCGACGGCTATCGGATCTGCGGCGATGGGCCATCTAGCCTCGGATCGGCGGCGCGGCATGGAGGGCCTGGTGGATGGGTCGGAGCCATGCATGGTGGACTTCGAACAGGTCTAATCTGGCTGGCGTGGCCTACTCGTTGCGCGATGACTTAGATCGGTGCCGACCCGTGAACACGATGCTTGATGAATGTTCGTCGAGCGGATCCGGGTGAAAACCTCTTTCTCGGCTTTTTGCCAAGAACAGCGATGGCAGCGCTCTTTTCTGTCTTTACCTTCTTGAAGGCATCCCCATGGAGAAGCTCCAGACCTTGATTCGCTAGCTCCGAGGAAACCCTAAATCAGTAGATCGGAGGACGGAGACACTCTGGTGTCGTTTCCCCCTTGGGGGTGTCATTCTTGGAGGTGTACACAGGGTTCGAGAAATCAGTGGACGGCTTCTTTGTTGGAGCGGTGCTTCATCTTGCACATTGATGGCGGCGGATCTCGGCGGCATGGCGCAATGGAGACTTGGCTTCTGATGCGTGGAGATGGACTCGTGTAGAAGGAGGACGCTGTCTCGTGTCATGGTGACATCGATGGCAGAGAGGCCTGGCAAGGTCGTGGTGTTAGGTTTTTCTTTGAAGATGGATTGGTGGAAGATGGTGGCTACAAAACATGAGAGTGCATCGGAACGGTTTGTACACCAAACCCAGTATGTGGCTTGGTTGGGGGCTCTGGGTTTAGATGTTAGGCTTTTGTGCGATGTCTGTTTGGTATTAGGCTCGGACTATCAACACTCCTTCATCAAGTGGATAGGAGTAGCGACAGTTGTTGTTAAGATGGTGGCTTCAGACTACCTGATGTACTTTTCTAAAAAAATAATTAATGGAGTATGCCTAAATATGATTTTTTAAAAGAAATCTAAAATTTCATCATTATATTAGGAAGGTGGCTAAGATTTGTGGCATTCCGTGCATTGAAGAGCAAGCAACATTGTTCTTATCGAATCAAGTACCCCACTAACAAAAAAACAATCCAACGTAGTAAACATTACAAGCTTGAGAAGGGTAAAGAAGTCAACAAATGACCAGCATTTTCTTAACCAGGAAAAATGTTGAATATCTCTAAGATTTTACCAGCTTCCCGACCTCCTCAAGCTGGTGAAGATGCACGCGAACCTATGTTGTGTTTGGTCTGAGCCCCCAACTAGCCCGGTCAAAATTTGGCATGACCAAAGCAATGGCATGACCAAATAATTGGTAAGTTCGTTCTAAAAATAAAAACAAAAATTTAGTAAGTTTTTTGTTTGGATTATAAGCATTGTGTCTGCCAATTTTTTGCCAAAATTCAAAGGTCTGCGTTTGGTTTGGACTTTGGAACGAATCTAGTTTGTCAAATTTGATTGGTTAGTGCTTGGTTTTATTCTAAGTTGATAAAAACTAAGGCACATATTTTTTTCATTAGATAGAATTTGCTACACCGTATGTGTTGCTGGGTTTTCATAAAAATATGACTCCGTTTGTTTCAAAATATAAGGTGTAATTTTCTGAAAAACTAAATCTTTTTAAGTTTGACCAAATTTATAGAGAAATATATGAATATACATAATAATAAATCGGTATCATTAGATTCGTCATGATTGTTTTTATTTTTATTGATTTAGTATTGTGGATGTCAATAGTTTTGGCTCTAAACTTGATCAAAGTTAAAGATATTATACTTTTTAAAAACTTAATACACCTTATGTCTTAAAACTGAATGAGTATTTGGTTTCGCGAGAGGGGAAGACGATGAAGTGTGCTTTTATTTATAATGCATCGTGTTTGGTGGGCCTTCAGTGGTGTAATTCAGTGTTATTTGCTAATCAAGTCATACTTTTGTGTGAAAATTTCACTAGTGACTGCATGTTCTAATTGGTGCTATAATATTTGGCACTTTTTGAGGTGATGAGAGGGTTGCCGGTTGATTGATATTTTTATAGGTCGATTGTTGTCGGTTGATTTAGAAAATCGTTGGACTGTCAAAATCGTAAAGCAAATCCAAATTAAATACCTCAATGAAATGGGAGAGCTTCAAAATTACATAGCACAAGGAATAAAAGAATATAATATAGTAGATGAATTAAAAGAATTACTAAGAGAGATGAATTAAAAGAATTAAATAAGAGAGCTCCTTGAGAAATTGTTGACCCGGTCAAAATCAGGTAACCCAATTATAAATTTAAAGCATCAATTGATTGTGAGGCCTTAAAATTAAGGAGTATAGTGTATTTATAAATATAGTATAGAAAAAATAAATAAGAAAGCTTTGAGAAACTGTTGACCCAGTCAAAATCGGATGACCCAATATTAATTGGAAACCTCAATTCAATGTGGACTCTTCAATTCTAGAAGGATTAGTCTTATAATATATTGCACTTACAGGCTGATTTTGTCGTTCTAAACCGTCTTCCAATAATGTCCACATGTCAAAAACGGTTTGTGGATGATGGCCATTAGCCCACGGGTTAAACATGAGCCATCTGGTTTTGGCCATTTTCTCGCTCTTCCACTCTTTCACGCTCTCTTCCATGACCCGCGGTATCTCTGCCATGGTTTTGTGTGTGACTCTCTCACACTCTCTTTCATGACTCGTCGTATCTCTGTCATGGTTTTGTGTGGGGGGAGGGGGTCGTCAACTCGTTTGATAGCGATGTGAGTATCACAACACTTATTGTTAAATTGTGATCCAAATTCTACCGTGTTGTACTAGACGTAGTATAAACGGTGTGCGCATTTTGCATTGGTACGAACAAGTACAACTCGTTTACTTGTGTCCATCAAGGACTCTCATGTATTGCTCCTTATATATACTTCACGTAGTCGCATCTAAAGATGGTCTATCGTCTCGTACTTGTAATACTACTTCTCATAGTGATTGCGCCTTCGTGCGTTCGTGGTTTTCTCCCGCAAGCATTTCCACGTAAAAGTTCGTGTCTCTCGTGTCTCGTTTATCTCGTTTTATCTAATAAATGATATGAGAGTTAAGGTTCACACAAATACGGGATTCGTTTTGAGACGGGAGACTAGGGTTTGGCGTCCTGTACCGCTGTGCGCCGTCGCCGCACGCAACCAGGCGATCCGCCGAAGCCGGATCGATTTTCACTTCGTCGCTGCAAGAAACCGAGTCCGACGGGTATTCCGTCGGTACGCGTTCATATACCCGGTGCATCGCTCCTGTCCGTTCTGCCGAGTGCAGTTGATCGCATCAAGTTTCGAGGCAGCCGTTCTTCCGCTGGAACACCAGATCCGACCAGCCATCGATTCCTTGCGTGAAGACGGAAGTCAAATCATCAAGTACTACTCCCGTACTCACTACGCGACATGAAGGTACTAGTACTCTGTACTAGTTCGTCCGTTGATTTTTTCATCTCCGGTTACTTCGTCCACTCTCCGAACACTATCAGATGCTATTTATCGTATTTCGTTTGATCCGCTTTATTAATTCTATCAAGAATTTTCTGCGGGCTTGTACTACTTTATGTGTACAGATTTAATTTACTCATGGCTTTCATGAAGTACTATCTTCCGCTATTGGATCGTGACACAAGGTTTATCCTATGACAAGTCAAGATGCGGGCGTTGTTGACAGAGACCGACTATAATGATGCACTAGATAGTTTTGGGAATAATAGAATTGAGGATTGGACAGCTGAGGAGAAAAGAAGGGATCGTAAGGCTTTGTCACAAATTCAACTCCATTTGAATAATAATATTTTGCAGAAAGTTTTGAGCGAGAAATCTACCGCCACTCTATCCTTAAAGCTGGAAGGGATTTGCATGACAAAAGATAAAGATGCATCTGAAGCAAAAAATTGTTTCTGCGCAGGTTACCCGAGGGAGGTAATATTTTGAATCATATTTCAGAATTTAAGGATATTATATCCGATCTAGCTGCAATGGAGGTTAAGTATGATGAGGAAGATACTGCTTTAATGTTACTTTGTTCACTGCCAAGTTCTTATACCAATTTTCAAGACACCATATTATATAGTCGTGATACTCTCACGCTTAATGAAGTTTATGAAGCTTTGAACTCTAAGGAGAAGATGAAATTGATGGTGCCTCATGATGGTTCAAGTTCATCCCAAGCCGAGGGATTATCTGTTCGTGGCAGGACAAATGAGAAGAACTCGCATAATGGAAACAGAGGCAAAAGTAAGAACGGCCAGAGGGGCCGGTCACAATCCAGAGAGAAGAAGCAATCTTGTAGATATTGCAAGAGAGACGGGCATGACATCCCAGACTGTTTCAAGTTGCAGAACAAGGAAAAGAGGAATGGTACATACAAATCGAAACGTAACAAACAAGGTGAAAATTCTGCTAATGTTGCTCGTGATGATTGTTCCGATGATGCTCTTGTTGTTACTGCTGGATGTGCTGAGACCAATGATGAGTGGGTACTTGACACTGCATGTACTTTTCATATGTGCCCGCATAGAGATTGGTTTACTACTTTTGATTCTACTACTGCTGCTGGTTCCGTTTTGGCTTTTGATAATTCACCATGCAAGATTGAAGGCATAGGTTCCGTTCGAATCAAGATGTTTGATGGCACAATCAGAACTTTGACAGATGTTCGGTATATTCCAAAGATGAAGAGAAATCTTATCTCTGTTAGTGCCCTTGATGCAAAGGGGTACAAATATTCAGGTGGAGATCGTGTTTTGAAAGTCACCAAAGGCTCTCTTATTGTGATGATAGGTGACTTAAGTTCGACCAATGGTCTTTATTACCTCCGAGGTTCTACCATTTCAAGTAACGCTACTCCAGTTATTTCAAAGAGTTCTGATTGTGATGCTGCTAAACTTTGGCATATGCGTCTTGGACATATGAGTGAACTTGGTTTGGTAGAGTTACATAAGAGAGGTCTTCTTAAAGGATATGAAACTGGTAAATTGAAATTTTGTGAGCATTGTATCTTCGGCAAGCATAAGAGGGTGAAGTTCAACACTTCGACTCATACAACTAAAGGTATTCTTGATTATGTGCATTCTGATTTATGGGGGCCATCTCGCAGAAAGTCACTAGGTGGTGCTAGTTACATGTTGACTATTATTGATGATTATTCGAGAAAAGTTTGGCCTTATTTCTTGAAGCATAAATGGCAAGCATTCTCATCTTTTAAGGAGTGGAAGATTATGATTGAGAGACAAACTGAAAAGAAGGTAAAAATACTTCGCACTGAGAATGGTATGGAATTCTGTTCTAAGCAATTTAAGAATTATTGCAAGTCTGAAGGCATTGTAAGACACTACACCGTTCCTTATACTCCTCAACAAAACGGTGTTGTTGAGCTTATGAACAGGACCATTATTTCCAGAGCCCGTTGCATGTTGTCCAATGCAGGTTTGCATAGGCGTTTTTGGGCTGAGGCCGCTTCCATTGCTTGTTATCTCATTAACCGTTCACCATCTATCCCTCTTAATAAGAAAACTCCAATTGAGATATGGTCTGGTTCACCTGCTGATTATTCACAATTCAGAGTTTTTGGTTGCACTGCTTATGCTCATGTTCATAATGGAAAGTTGGAGCCTAGGGCTGTTAAGTGCATCTTTCTTGGTTATAAATCTGGTGTTAAAGGTTTTAAATTGTGGAATCCTGAAACACAGAAGGTTGTTATTAGCAGAAACGTTATCTTTAATGAATTTGCTATGTTACATGATGTTCCATCTACTAATGTTCCTGTTGAGAGTGAACAACTACCTACTATTCAGCAACCTACTATTCAGGTGGAGCATGATATTTCAGGTGATACTTTTGATAAGGAAAATTTTGATGCACATGATGAACCCATCGTTGATAATGAGCATGTCACTCCAAATCAGCCTATTGTTCCACCCAGTTGGAATCTTGCACGTGACAGAGTTAGGCAGGGTATTAATGCACCTAAAAGGTTAATTGAGGAGTGCAATATTGTTTCTTTTGCTTTATCTGTTGCAGAAGAAATTGAAGGTAATGCTGAGCCTTCTTCATATTCCGAGGCTATTATTTCTAGTGATAGTAATAAGTGGATGACTGCAATGCATGATGAGATGGAATCACTTGAAAAGAATGGCACTTGGGATTTAGTAAGATTACCAAGAGAGAAGAAACCTATTCGTTGCAAGTGGGTTTTCAAAAGAAAGGAAGGTGTTTCTCCTAATGATGAGGCAAGATATAAAGCAAGGTTAGTTGCTAAAGGTTATAGCCAAATTCCAGGTATTGACTATAACAAAGTCTTTTCTCCTGTTGTGAAGCATAGCTCTATTCGCACTTTACTTAGTATTGTTGCCATGAATGATTTTGAGCTTGAACAATTGGATGTTAAAACTTCATTCTTACATGGAGAATTAGAAGAGGATATTTATATGGAACAACCTGATGGGTTTTGTTATTCCTGGTAAAGAAAAACTTGTCTGTAAGTTAAAGAAATCTCTTTATGGATTGAAGCAATCCCCTCGACAGTGGTACAAGAGATTTGACACCTTTATGCTCTCAAGGTTTTAAACGGTCTAATTATGATAGTTGTGTTTATTTGAAAACTGTCAATGGTTCAACTATTTATTTGCTCCTTTATGTTGATGATATGTTAATTGCTGCAAAGAGCATATCAGAGGTTAATGAACTAAAGAAGCAATTGAGTAATGAATTTGAGATGAAGGATTTGGTGCAGCAAAGAAAATACTTGGCATGGAAAAATCTATAGATAGACCGTCTGGAAAATTATATCTAAGTCAGAAGAGATATATTGATAAAGTTCTTCGTCGCTTTAATATGCATAATGCCAAGCCAGTAAGTACTCCGTTAGCTGCCCACTTCAAATTATCATCAGCCTTATGTCTTGAGTCAGATGCAGATATTGAGTACATGTCTAGAGTTCCCTATTCGAATGCAGTTGGTTCACTTATGTATGCCATGGTTTGTTCTCGTCCGGATTTATCTTATGCAATGAGTGTTGTCAGTAGATACATGGCTAATCCTGGAAAAGAGCATTGGAAAGCAGTTCAATGGATATTCAGATACCTGCGAGGTACTTCTAATGCTTATTTACAGTTTGGGAAAACTGGAGATGGACTTGTTGGTTTTGTTGATTCTTATTTTGCTGGTGATTTGGACAAGAGAACTCACAGGTTATGTTTTCACCATTGGTGTTTGTGCTGTGAGTTGGAGAGCAACTTTGCAGTCTATTGTGGCGTGTTCCACTACCGATGCCGAGTATATGGCAATTTTTGAGGCATGCAAAGAAGCTATCTAGTTGAAAGGTTTATACACCAAGCTTTGTGGAGATTCATCTTGCCCTACCGTATTTTCGGACAGTCAAAGTGCTATATATCTTACAAAGAATGTAATGTATCGCGAGAGAACAAAGCACATTGATGCCAGATATCACTATATTCGAGATGTTGTTGCTGAAGGTGATTTGAAGGTATGCAAGATAAGTACTCATGATAATCTTCCTGATATGATGACAAAGCCAGTTCCTACCAATAATTTTGAGCTTTGCTCAGGCTTAGTTGGTATTTCTCACTAGTTCTATGGATTTTGGTGCACAAGGTGTTTATGTTGATTTGGATGGAGTTCTTTACTTTCTTCGACTACTGGAGGGAATTTGGCTCAAGGTGGAGATTGTTAAATTGTGATCCAAATTCTATCGTGTTGGACTAGACGTAGTACAAATGGTGTGGCCTTTTGCGTTGGTACCGACGCGTATGAGTACAACTCGTTTACTTGTGTCCACCAAGGACTCTCATGTATTGCCCCTCATATATACTCCACGTAGTCGCATCTAAAGACGGCATGTCGTCTCGTGCTTGTAATACTCCTCCTCATAGTGATTGCGCCTTCGTGCGTCCGTGGTTTTCTCCCGCAAGGGTTTCCATGTAAAAATCCGTGTCTCTCGTGTCTCGTTTATCTCGTTTTATCTAACACTTATGTCCAGGGTAAGGGTTCTAATTGATTTGGGGATTTTGGATTTGAGCTATATCCCCTCTGATTTTTTACGTATATTGTTAGAGATACGATGCCATGTATGTCTCGAATTTTTTTTAAACTAGCCAATGGAGATGCACCTCCCATTGCCACCACCGAGCCATAGCAGCCAAATTCGTAGCGTTTGAAGGATGGCACACAAATATGAAATTTTATGGATGCGTAAGAGAGGTTAGTGATGTGTAATTAGTTTAGTTGTTCATACTTAAAAATAAGGAATTTTAAATAATTATTGTGGCCACCGATTACTCTTCAGTTGAACTATGTATGTTATTATTAGTGATTTTCAGTCACGCAATGTAGTTTAGCTAGTAGGAATTTATGTAATTATTTGTACATCTTCTATTGTTTGATTAATTGTGGCAACCGATAATTCATAGTCGGCAATGTTGTTATGAGGTTGTAGGAATTTAAATAATCAATTGTGTGAACTAAATGTTATTTTATAAGTTTGTAGGAAGGAGGAAATTATGATTTTATCCAATGGGTTTATTTAGAGTGGCCACCGACACTAAAGAGAGCATTGACCAAACTAGGGATACATGTCGGAGGCAAGGAGGATACTAAAGAATCGGTTCAATAATTGAAGCCTAAACATTTGTTTTTTGGAAAATTGTGGTGTTGCATACATAATTTTTATTAAACTGACTCACTACTCCTTGTTCAAGAAAACATAAATGATATATGTGGAAAAACAATGATAAAATACATAATATGCAACTACAGTTTGAAATGAACTCTATCGCTGTTTAATCCGCCTAGTGACGGATATTATTGTACTATAGTTAACAGCATGTGCAAATGTGTTCGGAACCAATTAATAAATCATAGTGTACTTATGGTTGGTATGGCTGACGAGGATATGTACCTAGGGTAGGGTCCTAGGCAAGGCCCACATACCCTACCTAAGGACGCCACATGGGAGGACTTGAAGATCAAGCATGAACTTCCGAGTGGATCCCTGGAGACGTTCAAAGTCACTCGACAGTAATCCACTCGGAGACTACCCTCTCACTCGGCAGTCGCGTGTCACTCGGAAGACCTCGCTTTCACTCGATGCCAAATGATCAGGAGCCATCATCAATGTCGGGACCCCGATCCTAAGTCATATGAATCCAGACAGTAACATATCACATCACTTTGCGGCCTCACGCACGTTAAACTCCACGGTTGCAGCCTTACCTTAGCCAGGACTGTTTGCGTCTTTTGGCTCACGTATCTGAACATGTCGCTGGCAATCAAATGAGAGAGAACCCGGGCCGACATGGCTAGTTGTAGAGCCCAAGTGGCACATCCGTACAGGAACAGGCATACGTAACCCAACAATGCAGGTGTTGGCCTCTAGCGTGTGTAGACGAGTCATAGCAAGCTACAAGGACTCCATTACGCCATGGGACATAAATGTCATCACCGCACATAGATGAGTCGTAGCAGGCTACAGGGACTCCATTACACAACAAGACATTTCCCCGAAGGGACAGACGCAACAGCAAAGAAGGATACATGTCGGTCAATCAATGTGTCCGGAGCAGTAGCAAGCTACCAAGGCTCGGTGGAAGCACAAAGAGACAGTTCCCTGTAAAGAGTACTACTAAAGACACACAACTAGGTGTCGAATCCCATACATATCGTTGCACGTCACACGTACGCACGACATGCTCGATATGCATAGATACAACTATGGCATCACAACATAACCATACAACAACACAACATTTATTTAGGAGGCTCATAAGAGCCAACATAGTGTGATATTACAAGCAGGGGTCACCTGACCCAACACACAAATCATACAAACAACAAGCGGAAGCTTATCATGTCGGGGCACAGACATCTAGAAAAGAAGAAGGCTCAGGGAGCCTGTCTATCTACAAGGCCCTCCACAAGAACCAGACCTCTAGCTGGGATTCTCAAGCTAAATGGACAACATCGATCTTATCATAGAAACCACTAACAAGACTGGCGTCTCCTCTGCAAAAACATAATTAAGCAACAGTGAGTACTAAGTACTCAGCAATACTTACATCAAAACTAACTACATATGCATCGGTATCATCAAGGAGGTGGTGGGGTTCAATGCAGCAAGCCAGCTTTGACTCGGTGGCTATCCTCTACTACGACTTTCATAACTTTGTAAAGTTTTGTGAAGCATACACGAGTCCACTAACACCACAACAATACACCACACCATGGATCTGCTCCCGTCTTCCAACGAGAGTGCCATCCACGGTACTCACACTTGTCTTGAAGCTTTTATGAGTAACCTTTTAAATTGTCTATGAACCATATAAGTATCTAAGTAGTCCATATCCGCGGACGCGGCTATTCGAATAGATTGATTACCCTGCAGGGGTGTACTTCATCACACATGCTCTCGCCACTTACCGCCATGTGCTCGTAAAAAGGCACCTCGGCAACCTTCAAGTGGAAGCCCAGCGAGGGAGTCAGCCACGACCTGACTAACCACACAAGACTCTAGTCCAGGTTTATCGCCTATTCGGGACTGAACCCGCAAGGAAGTCCGGCCGAAATTTCCTCAATGGCCCCAAACAATGTGTATAGGGTTCCCAAGCCTGCTTCGCCGGATGGTACTACGCTTGGTACACCGGGCCACAATGCCTAGTCTGTCACGAGCCCACCTGTATAGGGTGCCACTCGGTAGACTACTAGTATATCCTACAAACACCAGAAACTAGTTGCAACTCCTGGACAGAGATCAAGTCGGTTAATAAGTCGAGAGAGTCAATTAAGGATCCCAATGTGCGGTAGTAGCTAGTCTTGGACAACATACACAGGACTCAGTTCTTAAGGACGGTCCCAATGAGACAACCCACCATGTACTCCTACATGGCCTCTCATCGCTACCTTTACCAAATCGTGTTCACAACTTAACTCTCATCATCAGAACAAGTTCAGTTCACTCCGGTTCATCACCCAGATGAATCAGACCTGACACAAGTCTAAGCATAGCAAGCATAGCAGGTTAAAGGCACAACATAACTCAAGCATCTACCAGGTATGCTAGGTTGCATGGTTCAGCTATTTACTGTGATAATGACAGGTCATGCAGAGGAATGGGTTCAACTACCGGAACATGTAAAGTTGAAACGTTTTGTCCTAATGCAATAAGTGAGAGCAAGAGCGAGAGAGTGGGATTGTATCGAATATGTTCAAGGGGGTTGCTTGCCTGATAAGACGATCACACGTTACTGCTCCTCAGATGGATACTTGACCGTATCCTCCGGAACAGTGCCTAACACGAAGAACAACCATCGAAGGGGGAGCAAATCAATACACATCAAATGCAACAATATTATGCATGAATATGACATGGCAATATGATGTATTTGAGCTAATGCATCTAGCAACAAGTTTAAATGAAGTAGGTTTGAACTCAAGGTTCAAATTCAACTTCATATATGGATTCCATAATGCATTTGAACTAGGAATAATTCTATTTGTGCCCTTAATTGTGTCACCGTCGACAGGAATACCCCTAGTTTTGGAAAACATGTGGTCATGCCCACATCACTTAGCTTGTCTTGTGCTTTTGCCCTTTGACCGTTTGACTGTCAAAATGAAATTCAAACGGTCAAAGGGCAAAAGCACAAGACGAGCAAAGGATGTGGTCATGACCGTGTGTTTTCCAAAACTAGGGGTATTCCTGTCGACGGTGACACAACTAAGGGCTCAAATACAATTATCCCTTTGAACTAAAATGTCCAAGTTCACCTATTTAGGTTGTTCTAACATGTATGAAAATGGTACAAATGGATTCATTGGATTTTTCTGATCAATTTTCATATATAAATTATTTTCATCTGACTTACAGATTAATTTATATGAATTTTAGAAGTTTTTATTAATTTCTGGAATTTATTTAAATATACATAATTGTATTTATTATGTCAGCCTGGCATCATGATGATGTCAGCAGGTCAAAAGCGCCAGCCTAGGTCAAACCTGGCGGCTTGGCCCCACCTGTCACTCACTCATTCATCTAACCGTTGTTTAATTAAACTAATAGGGCTGGGCCCACACGTTAGCTACCTAGGGGTTAATTAACCCAATGATTAGCCTTAAGCTAATCACCTGATGAGGGGGTCCCACCTACAGGTGGCTCAGGCGACGGGACTCGTCGCCGACAACCTCTGGTCGTGGCGGAGTCCACGCTACCATCCACGGGAGCGGCGGCCGGGGGCACTGGGGCAGAGCCCTCACTCGCCCGCACCTAGGGGAGCTAGGTAGGGTCGCAGGGGATGTCGGAGCTCGCGGCTGCAACACCAGAGGAGGCGGCAGCCGGAGCTCGGCTGAGGACGGCCGCGGTGCTACGGGCTGCGGGAGGAGAGGCCGGAGGTCGGGGCGGCACCTACGGGTCAGCGTGAGCACGCCGGAGTGCTCAGCTGAGCACAACGGGTGCTCTGGCCACGGTGGCCATGACGCCAGCCGCGGGGAGCTCGGGCACGACGGGGAAAGCGGCGGCTACGGCAGCTAAGCAGCAAGGAGAAGGAGGGGGATCAACGGGGAGGCTCACGGCGCATCGGAGGACGGAGCTCGCGGGCTCGGGAAGGCACCGGGGCGGCGAATAGACGACGGCGACAACTTCGGTCCGGCACGGGAGAGAGAGAGAGAAGGGAGGGGGAAAGAGCGAGAGAGAGAGAGAGGTGGCGAGAGAGAGAGAGGGGGGAAGAGCGACACGGCAAGGAGGGGGAGAGCGCTGGCGGCCCCGGAGGCTGCCACGGCAGGCAGCCAGGCAGGAGCTGGCCATGGCGCATGCCGACATGCCCCTGCCACACGCCCAATCCTCCTGGCGGGAGGTTGGGGGTGACTGGCAGCTGGGCCAGCTGGACCAACTCCTCCTGGGCCTCCTCTTTCCTTTCTTTTTTTACTTTCTGTTTTCTATTTTTTTAGTTTTGTTTTGATTTGATTTCAAAACCAAACCATTTTGTAATATTCTGAAAATTAATATGTGGCCTATTATATTATAACCAAAGGCACTCACAGACTTTCCAGAATTATTGGAGCTTTACAAATATTTATAGTATTTTAAAACTCCAATCTGAATAGCTATTGATTTATTTCAATACCCAAAATCACATTTTAAAATATGCACCATCCCTGGTTTATGTTGCCACGTTATTCTAGAGAAGATGAACATTTTTCATAGCCACTTTGGATCATTAAAAAAACATTTTGGTTGAGCCTATTTGAATTCAAATGGTGCTAGGGTTTTGAACATCCCCATTTCAAGTTTAAAAGAATTTAATCATGATGCAATCACAACATGGATCCTAATGCATGCTAAAGCTAGGGATGTGACAACTCACCCCCACGTAAAAGAATCGTGTCCCGAGATTCTGGAGTCGACGGGAAAAGAGACGGATACTCAAATCGAAAATGATCTTCACGCTCCGAGGTAGCTTTCTCAGAATGATGCGACCACTGAACCTTCAGAAACTTGATATTCCGACGCCGGGTTACACGCTCAGCTTGATCGAGAATACGGACAATATGTTCTCGATATGAAAGATCATCTTGAAGATCAAGCATTTCGTGGTCCACTTCACGGATAGGATCCTTGAAGCAACGCCTGAGTTGAGAAACGTGGAAGACATCATGAACTCGGGAAAGATGCGGGGGCAGTTCCAATTGGTAGGCAACCTCTCCTCGTTTAGCAAGAATGCGAAAAGGACCAATGTAATGAGGAGCCAATTTGCCCTTGATACCGAAACGATGGGTACCCTTCAGATGAGTAACCCGAAGGTAAGCCTTTTCGTCCACCTCATAAGTTACTTCCTTATGATGGCGATCATACTGACTCTTCTGACGAGACTGAGTTCTCTTGAGAGTTTTGCGAATAACGCGAACTTGCTCTTCTGCTTCCTGGATCATATATGTCCTGAAGAATTATCTTTCCCTGGTCTCTGACCATTTCAAAGGTGTTCGACATCTTCGTCCATAAAGAACTTCAAAAGGAGCTTTGACCAGACTGGATTGGTAGCTATTGTTATACGCAAACTCGGCAAATGGAAGACACTTCTCCCAATTCATTCCGAATGAGATGACACAAGCTCTGAGCATGTCTTCGAGAATCTGATTGACTCTTTCAACCTGACCACTTGACTAAGCGTGAAAAACAGTGCTAAAGGAGACATGGGTTCCCATAGCATTCTGAAAACTTTTCCAAAATCGAGAGGTGAAAAGACTTCCACGGTCTGAATTGATTTCCAATGGAACACCATGCAGGGATACTATTCGAGAGATATACAAGTCCACCAACTGACTAGCAGTGATACTCTCTCGGACAGGAAGGAAATGAGCCACTTTGGAAAGGCGATCAATAACCATGAAGATTGCATTATTTCCTTTCTTGGTCTTGGAAATACGGTGATGAAATCCATTTCAACTTTATCCCATTTCCATTCAGGAATAGCTAAAGGCTGAAGGGTGCCAGCAGGTCTCTGATGCTTTGCTTTCACGCGATGACAAACATCACAATTAGCAATGAATTGAGTGATTTCCCTCTTCATTCTAGTCCACCAGAACCTTTGGCATAGGTCCTGATACATCTTGGTGCTGCCAGGGTGAATGGTGAGAGGAGATTCATGAGCCTCCTTAAGGATCAACTCTCGAAGTTGTTGTTTTTTAGGAACTACCAACCGATTCCCAAAATATACTGCACCTCTATCATCAATGGGGAAAATACCAGCAATTCCCTTTTCAACATTATCCCTGATCCGGGTAATACCCGCATCATACTGTTGGCTTGTTACAATCTGATCCTCCAGAGTAGGTTTTGCAACCAGGGTTGAAAGGGATCTGCTAGGAACAATGTGGAGGTTAAGCTTGCAAAATTCTTCATGAAGAAGGAGTTGACCTTGTTGCAGCACAAGATTGTTGCAATAGGATTTACGACTTAACGCATCCGCCATGACATTTACCTTGCCTGGGATGTAAGTAATTCCTAAGTCGTAATCCGTAATCAGCTCCAACCATCGTCTTTGTCTGAGATTCAGATCTGGTTGAGTGAATATATACTTCAGACTTTGGTGATCTGTGTAAATCTCGCAACGATTACCAAGAAGGTAATATCGCCATACCTTAAGTGCATGGACTACTGCTGCAAGCTCCAAATGATGTGTTGGATAATTTTCCTCATGTGGGTGAAACTGTCGGGATGCATAGGCGATCACCTGTCGGTCTTGCATAAGAACACATCCAAGTCCTTGTCTGGATGCGTCACAATAGATGACAAAGTCCTTGGAGAAGTCAGGTGGCACAAGCACGGGAGCATAGGTCAAACGTCTCTTCAGTTCCTGGAAACTGTGCTCACATTGTGGGGTCCACTCAAACTTCTTATCTTTCTTAAGGAGTTCCGTCAGAGGCTTGGCAACTTTGGAGAAGTTCTCAACAAAGCGGCGACAATAGCTCTCTAAACCAAGGAAACTTCTAACTTGCTTAACTGTTTCAGGTGGAGTCCAGTCGAGAATGGCCTGAACTCTTTTAGGATTGACTGCGATGCCCTTTCCGGAGATCACATGACCTAGATAGGTCACTTCAGGTAACCAAAATTCACACTTGGAGAACTTTGCATAAAGACGGTGCTCTCTGAGTTTTTCTAGCACAAGTCTGAGGTGCTCAGCATGTTCTTCTTCATTCTTAGAATAAATCAAAATATCATCGAGGTAAACCACGACAAACTTATCTAAGTATTCCATGAAGATTGAGTTCATCAAACGGGAAAATGTTGCTGGAGCATTGGTTAGTCCAAAGGACATGACTGTGTACTCGTACTGGCCATAACGAGTGACGAACGCCGTCTTGGGAATGTCTCCATTCTTAATCTTGATTTGATGGTAGCCTAACCTGAAATCCATCTTGCAGAACACTGAAGATCCAGCAAGTTGATCACACAAATCATAGATCCCGGGGAGCGGATACTTATTCTTTATTGTGACCAAATTGACGGGTCGATAATCCACAACCATACGATCCGTTCCATCCTTCTTCACAAAGAGGACGGGACAATCCCAAGGAGAGGACCTAGGTCAAATGAAACCCTTTTGCAAGGACTCATCAAGTTGCTTCTTGAGCTCAGCTAATTCCAAGGGTGCCATCTTATAAGGTCTTCTGGAAATTGGAACAGTTCCTTGGATGAGGTCTATCACAAACTCTATATCCCTGTCAGGCGGAATGCCTGGCAATTCTTCTGGAAATACATCTGGAAAATCTCTTACTACCGGTATATCTTCAAGCTCGGGAAGAGGGTTGGCATTGAGTGAATAGAGCTGATGCTTTGCAACTCGTGTTAAAACATGGACTATCTTGCCAGATGGATGCGTAAGCTGAACAGACCTGGTGGGGCAATCGATCTTGGCATGGTGAGCTATCATCCAGTCCATACCCAAGATGATATTAATATCTGAAGACTTGAGAGCTATCAACGAAGAAAGGAATACAAGTCTATCAACACGGATTTCATTTCCATGGCTTATTCTTGTGGTCTGCCATCTAGACGCTGGAGTTTGAATTTCAAGAGCAGTTGGCATATCGCAAAATGACATATCATGCAACCTGGCATAGCCTTCCGAGATGAAGGAATGCGATGCTCCAGTATCAAATAGAACTGATGTTGGGTGGCAATTGACAAGGAGCATTCCAAGGAGAACTTCTGGATCATCATTAGCTTCTTTGGCTGAGATGTGATTCACACATCCCTGTTTAATGATGGTTGGCTTGGCAGGGATCACCTTGACTGGTGACTTACTACGGTCAACAGACTTTCTAGACTGAGGTGATACACCATTGGACTGAGTGCAATTGTGAGCGATGTGGCCTGGTTCTCCGCACTTGTAGCAAATCATAGATGTATGACATGGATTCGCATGGAAAGGCGGTCCACCAATAGGTCTGGGTGGAGCATTTGGCTGAGTTGGATGAGGCGCCATACAGGATGACCTCGATGCATATCCAGGAGGAAGCGATGAGTTCGAAACCCAAATCCGGCGCTTCTAAGATCCAGAACCGAAGGTAGAAACCAAATCATGGTTGTGCTTGCGAGATTCCTCATAGGTGAACTAAGTTGTCTCTGCATTAATGGCCTTGTTCACAAGTGCTTGGAAGGTGTCACAATGATGCAGGTGAAGATCGCGATGCAACTTTGGGTTGAGACCCTTCCTAAACCTAGCTTGCTTCTTGGCATCCGTGGACACTTCTTCTGTTGCATAATGTGCAAGGTTCTCAAACTCTCGACTGTAAACATCTACAGCCATCTTACCCTGAGTAAGGTTACAAAACTCTTCCCTCTTTCTGTCCATGAGACCCTGAGGAATATGATGCTCACAGAAAAGCTCTGTGAATTCTTTCCAGGTAGGAATCTGGCCAGCTGGAATTATAGTCTCATAGTTCTCCCACCAAATACTAGCAGGACCCTCCAGGAAGTATGTAGCATAGGTGACCTTGTCAGCCTCAGCCACGTTCACAGAATGCAGCTTGTTTGAGATGCTACAGAGCCAGTCATCTGCATCGAGTGGCTCAATGGAGTGATGGAAGGTGGGTGGGTATAGCTTGATGAAATCATGGATGGTCACTGTTCCAGCACATTGATGGGCGGCGTTTTCCCGAATAAGTGCCAGCAAGCGATTTGACTCACACTTGTCTTTCTCAATGTCTAACGTGAACTGTGCCAACGAAGGTGAATCTGACAGAACTTCAGCATCTCTGGTTCCACATCTCTGGCCCTTCTTGCGACCAATGGCATCTTGGGTACTGTGGGACATCCTGATGATGAGAAACTAGGATTAGACATGATAGCATACCAAAAGGTAGGAGGGAAAGCAAAAGAATTGATCTTCGAAGAAATCCTAGGGAAAATTGGGCAGCATAACGGATGCAAATGCTCATAAATGAGACACCCTGCAAAAGATTTAGGTGCCACGACACCTTATCATGACCAACTCAAGATTCTGATTGAGCTAAGAAACTACACAGATAACACTCGAGGATTGGAAGCAACTCAGATCAACCATTCCTATAAGTCTAAAGAATAGTAACACGAGATCCTGATAGATAGATAAGAAGCCTAGTTATTAATCCCCGTAGAAAAGGAGAGGGTGAATCAGAATCAGAATAACATGGGGAAAGGAGTAAAAAGAGCCTTATGTTCCCTTCCACAATCAATTCCCTTATATAACTAAAGAGTTTCTAGACTCAACATCGACCAGTTTGTCTTGGTAATCCTACAGTCAGTCAACTCTGATACCAACGATGTCGGGACCCCGATCCTAAGTCATATGAATCCAGACTGTAACATATCACATCACTTTGCGGCCTCACGCACGGTAAACTCCACGGCTGCAGCCTTACCTTAGCCAGGACTGTTTGCGTCTTTTGGCTCACGTATGTGATAATGTCGCTGGCAATCAAACGACAGAGAACCCGGGCCGACATGGCTAGTCGTAGAGCCCAGGTGGCACATCCGTACGGGAACAAGCATACGTAACTGAACAATGCAGCTGTCGGCCTCTAGCGTGTGTAGACGAGTCATATCAACCTACAAGGACTCCATTATGCCGTGGGACATAAATGTCATCACCGCACGTAGACAAGTCGTAGCAGGCTACAGGGACTCCATTACACTACGAGACATTTCTCCGAAGGGATAGACATAGCAGCAAAGAAGGATACATGCCGGTCAATCAATGTGTCCGGAGCAGTAGCAAGCTACCAAGGCTCGGTGGAAGCACAAGGAGGCAGTTCCCTATAAAGAGTACTACTAAAGGCACACAACTAGGTGTCCAATCCCATACATATCGTTGCATGTCACACGTACACACGACATGCCCGATATGCATAGATACAACTATGGCATCACAACATAACCATACAACAACACAACATTTATTTAGGAGGCTCATAAGAGCCAACATAGTGTGATATTACAAGCAGGGGTCACCTGACCCAACACACAAATCATACAAACAACAAGCGGAAGCTTATCATGTCGGGGTACAGACATCTGGAAAAGAAGAAGGCTCAGGGAGCCTGTCTATCTACAAGGCCCTCCACAAGAACCAGACCTCTAGCTGGGATTCTCAAGCTAAATGGACAACATCGATCTTATCATAGAAACCACTAACAAGACTGGCGTCTCCTCTGCAAAAACATAATTAAGCAACAGTGAGTACTAAGTACTCAGCAATACTTACATCAAAACTAACTACATATGCATCGGTATCATCAAGGAGGTGGTGGGGTTCAATGCAGCAAGCCAGCTTTGACTCGGTGGCTATCCTCTACTACGACTTTCATAACTTTGTAAAGTTTTGTGAAGCATACACGAGTCCACTAACACCACAACAATACACCACACCATGGATCTGCTCCCGTCTTCCAACGAGAGTGCCATCGACGGTACTCACACTTGTCTTGAAGCTTTTATGAGTAACCTTTTAAATTGTCTATGAACCATATAAGTATCCAAGTAGTCCATATCCGCGGACGCGGCTATTCGAATAGATTGATTACCCTGCAGGGGTGTACTTCATCACACATGCTCTCGCCACTTACCGCCATGTGCTCGTAAAAAAGCACCTCGGCAACCTTCAAGCGGAAGCCCAGCGAGGGAGTCGGCCACGACCTGACTAACCACACAAGACTCTAGTCCAGGTTTATCGCCTATTCGGGACTGAATCCGCAAGGAAGTCCGGCCGAAATTTCCTCAACGGCCCCAAACAATGTGTACAGGGTTCCCAAGCCTACTTCGACGGATGGTACTACGCTTGGTACACCGGGCCACAATGCCTAGTCTGTCACAAGCCCACCTGTATAGGGTGCCACTCGATAGACTACTAGCATATCCTACAAACACCAGAAACTAGTTGCAACTCCTAGACAGAGATCAAGTCGGTTAATAAGTCGAGAGAGTCAATTAAGGATCCCAATATGCGGTAGTAGCTAGTCTTGGACAACATACACATGACTCAGTTCTTAAGGACGGTCCCAATGAGACAACCCGTCATGTACTCCTACATGGCCTCTCATCGCTACCTTTACCAAATCGTGTTCACAACTTAACTCTCATCATTAGAACAAGTTCAGTTCACTCTGGTTCATCACCCAGATGAATCAGACCTGACACAAGTCTAAGTATACCAAGCATAGCAGGTTAAAGTCACAACATAACTCAAGCATCTACCATGTATGCTAGGTTGCATGGTTCAGCTATTTACTGTGACAATGACAAGTCATGCAGAGGAATGGGTTCAACTACTGGAACATGCAAAGTTGAAACGTTTTGTCCTAATGCAATAATTGGGAGCAAGAGAGAGAGAGTGGTATTGTATCGAATATGTTCAAGGGGGTTGCTTGCCTGATAAGAAGATCACACATTACTGCTCCTCAGATGGATACTCGACTATATCCTATGGAATAGTGCCTAACACGAAGAACAACCATCAAAGGGGGAACTAATCAATCCTCTGGAGGCGGCGGCCGGAGCTCGGTCGAGGACGGCCGCGGCGCTACGGGCTGCGGGAGGAGAGGCCGGAGGTCGAGGCGGCACCGACGGGTCTGCGCGAGCACGTCGGAGTGCTCAGCTGAGCACGGCGGGTGATCTGGCCATGGTGGCCATGATGCTAGCGGCGGGGAGCTCGGGCATGACGGGGAAAGCGACGACTACGGCGGCTAAGCAGTAGGGAGAAGGAGGGGGTCGATGGGGAGGCTCACGACGCATCAGAGGACGGAGCTCGCGGGCTCGGGGCGGCACCGGGGCGGCGAATCGACGGCAGTGACAGCTTCGGTCCGGCACGGGAGAGAGAGAGCAGGGAGGGGGAAAGAGCGAGAGAGAGAGCAGTGGTGAGAGAGAGGGGAAGAGCGACTCGGCGAGAAGGGGGAGAGCGTTGGCGGCCCCGGAGGCCACCATGGCAGGCAGCCAAGCAGTAGCTGGCCATGGCGCGTGCCGGCGCCCCTGCCACATGCCCAATCCTCCTGGCAGGAGGTTGGGGTGACTAGCAGCTGGGCCGGCTGGGCCAGCTCCTCCTGGGCCTCCTCTTTCCTTTTTTTACTTTCTGTTTTCTATTTTTTTAGTTTAGTTTTGATTTGATTTCAAAACCAAACCATTTTGTAATATTCTGAAAATTAATATGTGGCCTATTATATTATAGCCAAAGGCACTCATAGACTTTCCAGAATTATTGGAACTTTAAAAATATTTATAGTATTTTAAAACTCCAATCTGAATAGCTATTGATTTATTTCAATACCCAAAATCACATTTTAAAATATGCACCATCCCTGGTTTATGTTGCCACATTATTCCAGAGAAGATGAACATTTTTCATAGCCACTTTGGATCATTAAAAAACATTTTGGTTGAGCCTATTTGAATTCAAATGGTGCTAGGGTTTTGAACATTCCCATTTCAAGTTTAAAAGAATTAAATCATGATGCAATCACAACATGGATCCTAATGGATGCTAAAGCTAGGGATGTGACAATCAAGAGCCCAACGGACAGACGCTGGTTCAATGGTCATTAGTAGCTTTTATTACATACGTTACCTGTAACGACAGACTCTAAACCCCACGACCAGGCCCTTAGATGCGGGATAATTATGAGGGGCAGCGAACTCTATATAAGCCTCCCCTCCCCTCCCGCACAAGGGTTCGCAACCATTGTAATCTCAATATTCCACACGACATAAGCTCCCGAGCACTGAGACGTAGGGCTATTACCTCCACGAGAGGGGCCTGAACTCATACATCCATGTGTACACCCTCGTCGTAGCTAGGACTCTGCCCTCTCCCTTCGTACCCCTACCATCTACTGTTAGGCTCGTTCCCACGATAGTTCGCACCCACCATGGGGCAGGCGTCTAAGCGACTTCCGGCAAGGTTGCATTCTTCATCCTTCGACATGTCTTCCGGCGGTGTTTTTGCTATGGGCCACGAGATCCATTTCGAAGCCCTCACCTTCATCGCTGACGATTCGGCATGGCTCCAGGAAGCGCCTCTCAATGTCGAGGCGCTCCCAGTCCGCGGGGCCGTGCACTTCCGCGTGAGTCCCTGTGACGTGTTGCTGCGACAGCCATCGACTCCTTACGCGTCGGCTCCTCTCGCCGTTCACAGTCGCAAGCGGTTCGACCGCTCACGACTCCAGCGTTGGGTCGAGCACGCAGCGGCGCGTCAAACTTCTCTGCAGATTGCAGCGCTCGAGCCCGACGAGTCCCTTCACGGTGTGTTCGAGTTAGATTTCGATCCGTCCGACGTGCCTTTCGAGTGTGAAAGCCGTGATCTTGCAGCCGAGGTCTTGATGGCGGGCTCTCATCAGAGTTCACCGCCTGGCTTTGGCCGTGGCAAGCGCGAGCTGGAGGTCTGTCGAAAGCGCAGCCGCGCCGCGATGAGGAGGTTCTTCATACTCCCATCGTCGGCGCGACTGCCGATGCCCAAGCTTTGGAGGCCGCACGCAATCGTCTGGAAGAGCTCCAGGTAGAGATTGACGAGCGCGCTCGCTAGCGCCCGCCACGCCCCAGTCGACGTCATTGACAATTGTTTCTGACTGGTTCTGACTACGACGTTGAGGTATACCGAACTCCTATGTTGAATGTACTTGCTGCTGCTAGGATAGCAGATTCCATTCAGCCGTCCCGGTCAGAGGCTGGTAGAGGGTTGTTGCAGATCAGAGCGCTGTTGGATGCAGCGCAGCATCAGAATTCAGCAGTTTCTCAATCCCGTAATAGGATATACAGGAATTCACCCAAGGCGGAGACCGTTCAGTCGACACACAGCCCTGCATCGCCCTTGCATCATCGAGGCGGCAGTTTTCGTGAAGGGCAAGACAGAGATCAGCATCACCGCGAAGACCACCGTCGAGTGCCCACTTCTCCACGGAGTGGTCCGTATGCGCCCCGGCGCCAGGATGATAGGCGCTCCTTCAGTGATGAGCGGGACGCGGACGTTGACGCCCGCGCCTATCTTGTTTAGAAGCGAATCGACTAGAGCAGGGCCTACAGAGAAGGACTCGATAGAGATGTTCCGAGTGGAAGCTCAACTGTGGTGTCCGGTCCCGAGTGTTTTAGCAGAGCTATACGTTCTGCAGACATTCCCCCAACTTCAGAATGGCAGCGGGGATTGGAAAGTTTTCTGGTGAAACAAAGCCAGAGACTTGGTTAGATGATTACCGAGTGGCTCTGCAGATTGGCGGCGGAAATGACAATGTTGCAATGAAGCACCTGCCCCTCATGTTGGACGGTTCAGCTCGAGCTTGGTTGAATCATTTGGCTCCTTCCAGCATACATTGTTGGGAAGATCTTGCCCGAGTGTTAGTATGGACCTTTGAGGGCACATGCAAGCTCCCGACAGGTTTGTTCAACTTACAACATTGCGTCCAGAAGCCCAATGAAACCTTAAGGGATTCTATTCAGCGATGGTCCACCCTGCATCATACGATGGAGAATGTGTCGAAACACAAGGTTGTTTGTGCTTTCAAGGCCGGTGTGAGATACATGGAGCTGTAACTAATGTTCGGGCGCACTAGTGATATTTCACTCGGCAAGATGATGGAAATTGCCACCCAGTATGCCAATGGCAAGGAAGAAGACCGCCTCCGTAGCGGCAAAGGAAGAGTTGTCGCCAACGAGTCTGGCAGGGGCAGCAATCGAAAACAGAAGCGGAAGGCTGAAGACCTGGCTCCGGCAGAGGCAGCGACGCTGGCGACTCAGTCGAAGAACAAGGGCAAAGACAAGGCTCAGTATGCCCCCAAGAAGTGGACAGGTCAGTCAGGAACTGATATCATGGATTAGCCGTGTGTGATTCACATGAGGAAAGACGCAGAAGGCAACCTGGATTTGCCCAAGCACACCACTCGACAGTGTCGAACCCTTATCCAGCAATTCAAGGGAGACCAGTCGAGTGAGAAATCTCTTGAAAAGGGAGATGAAGATGAGGAAAAGGAAACAGACCGGATGTCACTGCTACACTGGTGATCTTTGCTGATGTCGAGAGCAAGAGTCGTCTGAAAGTCATCAATAGAGAAATCAACATGGATGTGCCAGACACCCCCACCTACCTCAAATGGTCCCAATATGCTATCACATTTGACCAGACAGACCATCTTGCTCATGTGGCCACTCCTGGTCGATAGGCTCTAGTAGTTGATCCGGTGGTGCAGGGGACTCGACTCAGAAAGGTCCTCATGGACAGCGGCAGCGGCCTGAACATTCTTTATACGGATACCCTGAAAGGGATGGGCATTCCGATGTCCCTTCTGAGTGAGACCTGCATGCATTTTCACGGGGTCATCCCAGGAAAGAAGGCCAAGTCACTCGGCCAGATAGCATTAGATGTGACATTCGGGAATGACAAAAATTTCTGAAAAGAAAAGTTAACATTTGAAGTTGTGGATTTCAAGAGTGCTTACCACGTCATTTTGGGTCGACCCGCTTATGCACGTTTCATGGCCCGACCATGTTATGTGTATCTCAAGTTGAAAATGCCAGGCCCTAAGGGCGTGATCACGGTCACTGGCAATCGACAGCTGGCCGAAGAGTGTCTCTAGCAAGGCTCCAAGATCGCCGATCAACAGATGGCCATGGTCAAGCTGGAGGAATACAAGAAAATCGTTGACCCTGCTGATTTGCTCCGCACAAAGAAGTCGGCTTCCGAGTCGGCATTTCAGTCGGTAGGGGAAGTGAAGAAGGTGCACATCCACCCGACGGATCCAGCTGCTGCCCCGACGAATATCTCAACAACACTCGACAGCAAATAGGAAGCCGAGCTCATCTAGTTCCTCCGTGAGAGCTGGGATATCTTTGCATGGAAGCCTTCTGACATGCCGGGGATTCCCAGGGAGCTAGCTGAGCAACGTCTATGAGTGGATCCGAAAGCCAAGCCCATTAGGGAGCATTTGCGTCGATCAGCAGCAGAGAAGCGCAAGGCAATCGGAGAAGAAGTAGCCCGTCTCTTGCAAGCCAAGTTCATTCGGGAGATTTACCACTCCGAGTGGCTCTCGAATGTTGTGATGGTGCCAAAGAAAGATAAGTCATTGTGCATGTGCATTGACTTCAAACATCTCAACAAGGTGTGCCCAAAAGACCATTTTCTGCTCCCCCGCATAGATCAAATTGTTGACTCAACAGCGGGGTGCAAGCGTTTATTGTTTTTGGACGCTTATTCTGGGTACCATCAGATCCGTCTGTATGGCCTGGATGAAATAAAGACAACCTTTGTCACCCCCATTCGGGTGCTTTTGCTACATCACCATGCCTTTTGGTCTTAAGAATGCCGACGCTACTTTTATGTGCATGATTCAGAAATCAACTAGATCCCTCGGAATGTCGAGGCGTACATGGACGATATAGTGGTCAAGTCCCGCAAAGTTTCCGACCTGTTGGCTGACTTGGCTGCGACATTCGCCAATCTGAGGCAATTCGCCATAAAGCTGAATCCAACCAAATGTACCTTCGGTGTCCCTGGCGGCAAGTTACTTGGTTTTCTAGTTTCCGAGCGAGGAATTGATGTCAATCCCAAGAAGGTCAGTGCCATTACCCGTATGAAGACTCCCGTGCGAGTGCACGACGTTCAGAAGCTCATAGGTTGCTTGGCAGCATTGAGTCGATTCATTTCTCGTCTTGGTGAGAAGGCTCTGCCCTTATATCAGTTGATGAAGAAGTCCGACACGTTCGACTGAACTCCCGAAGCCAAAGCAGCGTTTGTTGAACTCAAAGCCCTGCTCTCCACCTAGCCGGTGCTTGGCGCTCCTGCCAGTAAAGAGCCCTTGCTCCTGTACATCGCGGCCAAAAATCAGGTCGTCAGTACAGTGCTGACTATCGAATGAGAAGAGGAGGGTAAAACCTATAAAGTCCAGGGGCCAGTTTATTATGTCTCGGAAGTATTGTCCCCCTCAAAGCAAAGATATCCACACTATCAGAAGCTGGTGTATGGTATTTACCTGTCAGCAAAGAAGGTGGCGCATTATTTCCAGGACCATTCGATTTCAGTCATCAGTGATGCTCCTTTGCCCGAGATTTTCAATAATCGCGATGCATCAGGTCGAGTGGCTAAATGGGCAACTGAGCTTGGACACTTTGACATCAGATTCGAGGCCAAGAAAGCAATCAAGTCCCAAGCATTGGCAGATTTCATGGCCGAGTGGACTGAACAGCAACAGCCCATCCAAGTTCACTCGGCGCATTGGACAATGTTCTTCGACGGCTCCAAAATGTTGAATGGGTCCGATGCTGGTGTATTCTTGATATCCCCTAGAGGCAACAAGCTCAGCTATGTCTTCACTTTGATTCCTCCAACAATGAGGCAGAGTATGAAGCACTTTTGTATGGGTTACGCATGGATATCTCACTCGGCGTCAAGCGCCTGATGGTTTATGGCGACTCAGATTTGGTGGTGAATCAAGTGATGAAAGAGTGGAATGTTAGAAACCCCGCTATGAACGCATACTGCAATGCAGTTTGGAAGTTCGAGAAGAAATTTGAAGGCCTGGAACTTCATCATGTTCCCCGACTAAAAAATCAAGCGGCCGATGAGCTGTCCAAGATTGGTTCCACTCGATGGTATGTCCCTAGCGGTGTGTTCCTGGAGCACTTGTACACTCCTTCGGTTCAAGAGGATCCCTTCACCGAAGAGCCCCCACAAGCTTTGAGCTCCTTTGACTCGACTGAAGTCGATGTTCCTACTGTGATTGACCTGGTCATGGAGATTCTAGTTATCATTCCCGACTGGACTGTGCCATACATTGCCTTTATCCTCAGACAAGAGCTCCCTAAAGATGAAGCAGAGGCTCGACAGATTGTGCACAGGTCCAAGACTTTCACTATGATGGGAGATCAGCTATTCAGAGAGAGTGTGACTGGTGTCACCCAGCGCTGCATTTCCTCCGAGGAAGGTCGGATGATTCTAGACGAAATCCACTCAGGAACTTGCGGCCACCATGCGTCTTCAAGGGCGATCGTTGCTAAAGCATACCGAGCTGGTTTTTACTGGCCACGAGCTAATGAGATGGCTAAGTATATCATTGATCACTGTGAGGGCTGCCAGTTCTATGCGAATCTATCGCACAAGCCGGCGTCTGCTCTGAAGACAATTCCTCTTACCTGGCCGTTTGCGGTTTGGGGACTCGACATGGTTGGTCCCTTCCGATCCGTAAAAAGAGGATTCACCCACCTGTTGGTAGCAGTCGACAAATTCACCAAGTGGATTGAAGCCAAGCCCATCAAGAAGCTGAATTCCCGTACGGCGGTCACGTTCATGAGGGAGATCATTATTCGATACGGCATTTCGCACAACATCATCACAGACAATGGCACTAATTTTGACTCGGAAGAATTCAGGAGATTCTATAACTCCCAAGGCACCCGAGTAGATTATGCTTCTGTTGCACATCCTCAAACCAATGGGCAAGTTGAGCGTGCTAATGGTCTCATTCTTCAAGGTCTGAAGCCTCGTCTCATGCGCGATTTGGATCATGCCGCCGGTGCGTGGGTAACAAAGCTGCCGTCTGTTTTGTGGGGATTGAGGACAATACCTAATCGTTCGACTGGACGAACTCCTTTCTTCCTTGTCTATGGCGCTGAAGCCATGTTGCCGAGTAACTTGACCCACAATTCTCCTCGAGTGGAGCTATATTCTGAGGCTGAAGCTGAACAGGCCAGACAGGATGGGGTAGATCTTCAGGAGGAGGAGAGAGAGATGGCTCTGATCCGGACCCCTGCCTATCATCAAGACATGCGGCGCTTCCATGCAAGGAATGTCAAGAGTCGAGCGTTCCATGAGGGAGATTTGGTGCTCCGGGTGAATCAACACCGACCTCACAAGCATGCTCCTGCATGGGAAGGCCCTTTTGTCGTTACCAAGGTGCTAAACAATGGAGCCTATCACCTGTATAATCTCATGGAAACAGATAGATGAGCCACGAGCCTGAAATGCAAATCTGCTCCAGCATTTTTACACTTGAGACAAGAGTTTTCACATGTAATAAGAATACTTCATCAATGCAATTCACGTTTCTGCGATATATACTTCATCGATTCCAACCATGTAGTTACATTCTTGGGGATACTCCGAGTTTTTAAATCTATATAAAGTTTATGAGAAACTTGTATTTGCAATAAAGTGAGTGGGAGCACTATAGATTTTCTGATAAGTATATGTGGATGACATATTGCTATTCGAAAATGATGTAGAATTTCTGGAAAGCATAGACGGTTGTTTGAAAAGAGTTTTTCAAAGGAAGACCTGAATAAAGCTACCTAATTGTTGAGCATCAAGATCTATAAAGATAGATCAAGATGTTTGATAAGACTTTCAATGAGTACATACCTTGACAAGATTTTGAAAGAGTTCAAAATGGATTAGTCAGAGAGGAGTGTTCTCGCCTGCTTTGTAAGGTGTGAAGTTGAGTGAGACTCAAAGCTCGACCACGGCAGAAGAAAGAGAAAGGACGAATGTCGTCCCCTATGCCTTAGCCATAGGCTTTGTATAGTATGCCATGCTGTGTACCGCACCTGTGTGTGCCTTGCCATGAGTCCGTCAAGGGGTACAAGAGTGATCCAGGAGTGAATCACTGGACAGCGGTCAAGATTATCCTTAGTAACTAAAAGACTAAGGAGATGTTTCTCGATTATGGAGGTGATAATGAGTTCGTTGTAAAGAGTTACATCGATGCAAGCTTTAACACCAATCCGGATGACCCGTAGTAGCAATCTGGATACATATAGTGGGGTAGCCATTTGGAATAGTACCAAGTGGAGTGTGGTAGCAGTGTTTACGGTTTGACATAGAGATTTGCAAAGAACACACAGATCTGAATGTCGCAGACCCATTGACTATAAGACCTCTCTCACATGCAAAGCATGATCGAGCCCCAGAACTTATTGGGTGTTAGATTCATAACAATGCGAATCACATGGTGATGTGAACTAGATTATTGACTCTAGTGCAAGTGGGAGACTGTTGGAAATATGCCCTAGAGGCAATAATAAATTAGTTATTATCATATTTCCTTGTTCATGATAATCATTTATTATCCATGCTATAATTGTATTGATCGGAGACTTAGATGCATGTGTGGATACATAGACAAAACCATGTCCCTAGTATGCCTCTAATAAACTAGCTCGTTGATCAAAGATGGTTAAGGTTTCCTAGCCATGGACATGAGATGTCATTTTATAAACGGGATCACATCATTAGGAGAATGGTGTGATGGACAAGACCCAAACTACAAACGCAGCATATGATCATGTCAGTTCATTGCTACTGTTTTCTACATGTCAAGTATATGTTCCTATGACCATGAGATCATGCAACTCACGGATACCGGAGGAGTGCCTTGTGTGTATCAAACGTCGCAACGTAACTGTGTGACTATAAAGGTGCTCTACAGGTATCTCCAAGGGTGTCTGTTGAGTTGGCATGGATCAAGACTGGGATTTGTTACTCCGTGTGACGGAGAGGTATCTCAGGGCCCACTCGGTAATACAACATCACAATAAGCCTTGCAAGCAATGTGACTAAGTGTTAGTCATGGGATCTTGTATTATGGAATGAGTAAAGAGACTTACCGATAATGAGGTTGAACTAGGTATGGAGATACCGACGATCGAATCTCGGGCAAGTAACATACCGAAGAACAAAGGGAACATCATACGGGATTAACTGAATCCTTGACAAAGAGGTTCGACTGATAAAGATCTTCGTAGAATATGTAGGAACCAATAGGGCATCCAGATCCCGCTATTGGTTATTGACCATAGAGGTGTCTCGGTCATGTCTACATAGTTCTCGAACCCACAGGGTCTGCACACTTAAGGTTCGGTGATGTTTCGGTAGTATAGAGTTATGCATGGTGGTGACCGAAGGTTGTTTGGAGTCCCGGATGAGATCCCGGACGTCACGAGGAGCTCCGGAATGGTCCAAAGGTAAAGATTGATATATAGGAAGTCCTATTTTGGTCACCGGAAAAGTTCTGGGGTACCGGTAGTGTAGCGGGAGTGCCGGTAGTGTACCGGGAGACCATCGGGAGGGGTATTTCGACCCAAGAGGCTACATGGGCTGTGGGAGAGTAAATACCAGCCCTTCGTGGGCTGTTGGAAGTCCCACATAAGGCCCATGCGGCTGGGAAGAAAAGCCCAAAGAGAAAAAGGTGGGAAAAGGCAAAAAAGGCAAAAATAAGGAGGAATCCTAGTCCTACTAGGATTGGAGGAGGAATCCTCCTCTCCTCCTTGATTTGGCCGACCCAAGAGCTGTTCCTTTGAGGTCCAAGCCTCGTCCTCTCTTCCTCTTATATATGCTGGAGGATTTAGGGGTTTTGGCACCGGATTTTTAGCCACGTGCTGCTGGTTCCTCTAGTGCATAGTTTCTCCTCTAGATCAGATTTCTGCAGTGCTTAGGCGAAGCCCTACCGGAATAGCTCCACCACCATCTCCGGAGCGTCGCCACGCTGCTGGAGAACTCTCCTAGCTCTCCGCTCCCTCTTGCTGGATCAAGAAGGTGGAGATCGTCATCGAGCTGTACGTGTGCTGAACGCGGAGGTGTCGTCCGTTCGGTGCTAGATCGGAAGGACCGTGATCAAGATCGCGAGACGGATCGTGATGAGTTCGCGGAACGGATCGTGATGAGTTCGCGGGACGGATCGTGACGAAATCGCAGGACGGGTCGTGATGAGTTCGCGAGACGGATCGTGATGAGTTCGCAGGACGGATCGTGACGAGATCGCGGGACGGATCGTGATGAGTTCGCGGGACGGATCGTGATTGGATCGCGGGACGGATCGTGATGAGATCGCAGGACGCTCGGCGATTTGGATTGCGAAGACGTTTGACTACACCAACCGCGTTTCTTAACACTTCCCGCTTAGCAATCTACAAGGGTACGTAGATCCACTCTCCCTCTCGTAGATGCTCATCACCATGGATAGATCTTGCTTGTGCGTAGGAAAATTTTTGTTTCCCATGCAACATTCCCCAACATCCTCTTCGCTGGAGTCTTCGTATTCGTCCTCAGTGTTGGAAAGACTGACGCCGTCCACGCTACCGCCCTCGCTCACCACGCCGTCTTCCACATGGTTCCCGTTGGGAACGAGCGAGTGCATGTTCATCCACTCCTGCATGATTCAAGGGAGTAAGTCAGTTTATAAGTCAAAGTATCACTCGACAGTACAACATCAGTCGACCCCACACAACTCACCAGATTCTTCGGCAGGTTTTCGGCCGAGTAAGGTCGGACCCTCTTGGCTCCCAGAGTATTGTCGCAAGCTCTAGTGATGCTATGAAGCCACTGCTCGACAGTTTTTTGTGGAACCTCCTCTGGATGCGTCCTGATCGTGTCCTCTGGGCACACGTAGTGCCACATGCTGTGGTCTCTGTCTTGGAGCGGCTGAATGCATCGACCGAGGAATGTCTCTAGCAAATCCATTCCTGTCACTCCGCCCTGGATCAGTTGCACCACCGCTTCAACTAAGATACCCACTTGGACATGCTCCTCTTCGGTCACCCTTAGAGATTTGGGAAAAGCGGGGCGGTCGGGTGTAAAGGGGGGAAGTCTAGTCGACATATTGGGTGATGCTACGTCTTTGCAGTAGAACCAATTCGACTGCCAGCCTCTGACGGCCTCGGGAAAAGTCATGGCAAGGAAGGAACTACGGGCTCTTTTCTGACCCCCTAAACCTCCACACAGTTGGAGCACGTGAGTCTTCCCATCGGCGGGGAGGGCTTTCTTCACAGTCTGGGATCTGACCGTGAAGAGGTGCTTGAACCACCCCCAATGGGGAGAGCAACCCAGGAAGCACTCACATAAAGTGACGAATGCAGACAGATAGGCGATGGTATTTGGCGAGAGGTGGTGGAGTTGAGCACCGAAAAATTTCAAAAATCCCCTAAAGAACGGGTGGGGAGGCTTGGACAAACCTCTTTCGACATGGGAGAGAAGAAGAATCTGCTCCCCGTCGCGTGGCTCCGGCTCGTGCTCCTCCCCCGGCAACCTCCAAGAGCCATCCTCCATGAGCCTGTCAGAGATGAGGCCCTCCATGTCCTCACAAGTAACTACAGAGGGGAGAAAATCCCCCTGCATCCAACCCGCCGGCGCGGTGAACCGGGCGGTTGAGGGCTTCTTGCCCTTGAGCTGCATCGCCCCCTTCTTCGCCCGCTCCAGCTTCTCCGTCGTGTTCTTCATCGTCGACGCGGCGGCTCTCGTCGAGGAGGATCGGAGTGGGGCGCCGGGAGCAGAGGAGGCAGAGGAAAAGAGAGAAAGAACTGGCGGAAGTACTGTGCGAACCGCAGCGCAGAAAGCTTTATATGCTGCCGAGTGTCTCACTGACCAGTGGACCCGCGAGGTTACCGCACACACCAACCGCTGACAGTGCCCGGTACGTGGTGATATGACCGGCGCGAAAATCGAGACATCGTGCCTCCACTTGCCCTGATCGTGGCGTCATCATCGTGCGCGCGCTTCCCAAATTTTCGTATCCCGGAAAATCCGGGTCTATCAGACTGACCCATTGCCTCCCAAGATACTGTCAGTTCACTCGGAGCAAACAAATTCTAAACATCCACTCGAGCACTTTTAAGGCTGAATGGATCCAGGCGAGAGGAGAAGAATTCAATCGATGCAAGTTTCATTGAAGCCCCAAATATCATTCGGAAGATTTTGCGTGTCGATCCTGAATGAACGCTAATGCTCAGAGTTCAATCAACACAAGTTCCATGGAAATCCCAAATATCATTCGAAGGATTTGATGCACTAACTCAAGGTCTACATTGATACCTCCTTCCACCACTCAATCCCCGATCCATTCGGGGGCTAATGACGAGGATATGTACCTAGGGTAGGGTCCTAGGCAAGGCCCACATACCCTACCTAAGGACACCACATGGGAGGACTTGAAGATCAAGCATGAACTTCCAAGTGGATCCCTGGAGAAGTTCAAAGTCACTCGACAGTAATCCACTCGGAGACTCCCGCTCTCACTCGGCAGTCGCGTGTCACTCAGAAGACCTCGCTTTCACTCGACGCCAGAAGACCAGGAGCCATCATCAAGAGCCCAATGGACAGACGTTGGTTCAATGTTCATTAGTAGCTTTTATAAAACAAATTACTATTCTACTAGCGTATCCCCTACCATGCAGGAATTGTTGTCTTGGATAAGATTGGTTTCAATACTAAAAAAAGTATGGAGGTAAAGATAGTTCACTTGAGAACCAAGCATGGTTATACTTTTGCCGTAAAATTGTACAATGCAGACACCTACTGCTATTTTGAATGCAAAAGTTGGAGAGCACTATGCAACGCTTATCCATTTGAGCCTAATATGCTTATCACCTTTGATATTCGTCCGGAAGATGAAATTGAAGGTAATATCGACATCTGGGTCGTCACGGAAGATGAAATTGATATTCGTCCGGAAGATGAAATTGAAGATGAAATTGATGCCTCCAGTTCTACCATTATGTGAGTTTCTCAACCATATTTATTAAGTAGTTTATATTTTTTATTTAAAAATAGTTGACAACTTATTTGCATTGACAGCTTATTTTTATTCTTCAAAAAATGTACGGAAGATGGTAGACAAAACCTACTACTACAATGATGAAGCAGAATTAACTTATTAGGAGAAAGATCATCTTACCGCATTTCTTAATCATCTTGAGATTACACTATTATCAAACTCCTCCACATTATGGTCAATACGTGCCACTAGTGCACGTGGTGAACTACGGTAACATCCATGAAGATTGCATGGTAAGAATTTTCTACTATTACGACATCCGTTCATCTTTTGCATAAATTCTTCTAAAACTAAACTACATTGCTAACTACAAAGTTATTACTATGTTTTTAATAGAAAATCCCGAAGGATTGTGTGCCTCATATGATGTTTCCGAGAGGTCGCGTTGTTGTTATGAGCTTAGGGCCACAGGCCAGGTCAGCGACACATCACTCCTGTCCATACCGGATTTCTAAAACCGATGAAGACATGACAATCATAGATTGGAAAAAATGTATGGTCAATCTTAGAGAGCTACTTGGAAGCAACATTGTGCGCAGGGCAAGAATTGGAGACAGGATGATCTCCATTCTCCATAATGGAGAGTCAGGGCCTATCTTGTTTTATGATATTGTACCTAAGAGAGGATAGAGTGGGTCCTATGAGAGAGGACTATGTCCTAGGTACAATGTGTTATTATGTGCTACAATGTGTTAGAGTTGATGATGAGGAGGAGGAGGAGTTGTGATTATGACTAGTGACCAACTTGTTATATGATGTCTCATTGACGAAAATGATGATTAAATAGTGTTATATGTTCTCTCTATACATATAGTACGTAGCGTCGCGACCAAGCACGGAGATAAGAGAAGTCACGTCTCTCTATTAGCTAGCTAACAAAATATATGAAACCCCTAAATTAACCCTCCAAAACCCTCAAAAAAACCCTCTTTAAAAAAACAGCTCCTCAGCTGCTAACGCATGGACGCTCTTTGGTCCCGGTTGGTGTTACCAACCGGGACCAAAGGCCCTCCTGCCTGGGCTCGATGAAGCGGCCATGTGTAGCCCCATATGTCCCGGTTCGTAAGCGAACCGGGACTAAAGGTCATGGGCTTTAGTCCCGACCCTTTAGTCCCGGGTCCAGAACCGGGATAGATGGGCCTCTGGAATTCGGGACAAATGGGCCTTTTTCCACTAGTGATGTACTTTTTTATTACTATTTAAGACCATTTTTTTCTTTTCTCCCCTTTTTATTACTGTTGAAGACCATTTTTTCTTTTCTAAAATTTCGAAACACTAGAAAATAGGAAACAAAAATGCATGTATTACTGCATCCACTAAAAAGAGAAGTACACGCTTTCGTTTTCCAGGGAACAAATATTTTGTGCCAAAGTTTGACCCTATCATTCCGTGACCAGATCTTGTATAGTTTACACAACTGATATGAGTTGGAAAAGGCTTGCATGGGATCCATACGACAGTTCTTAGTGCCACAAAAATTTGAAGTTAAAACTGTCAACTTAAAAAAATGCTTAATTTTTTTTATCTGACTAATCTATGACTGAGCTTCAAACCACAAGATAGAAAATTCTTAAGACAACAATGATCCCAAAACTTGAGCGAGTACTCTGTACGCTCCACATCTGAGCTAGTGTGAACTGGGATTCCACATTACATGCCATGTTCATCTCACACCTTCCTGGACACCGTGCAGCGGTGTGTCGAGATCCTTTTAGGTGTTCTTGGTGTCTTGAGAATGGTCATCGAGCGCGTGAATGACTGAGTGCCGCAATGCTTGGCATCCCCTCAGCTTCTTGGGAAGCTCTACTATGTTGTCGTTGCCATGCCTCCCCATCGGGCACCAACAAGCTCCTTCTCCTCGCAAGGTCCAAAAAGAAGCATCAACCCTCATGAAGACGTTTGGTCGTGATTCCTGGGTATCCATCGTTGTCATGCCTGTGTGACCTCGACAGATATCCAGGTGCGGACCGCCTTGGAGAGGCAAACCGAGTTGTTGCGCTCTGAGCTCCTTGGTATGGCTTCCTTCTGGCTTGAGGAGGCGGTCCAGCCTCTGCGTGATGTCGTTGACTCCATACAAGGTTGGATGTTGCGGATGAAGAGTTTTATAGAGCTAACTGAGACTGCACTAGAGGGACTCTCCCAGGCACCGCATGTGTTGCACACTTTGGTTGTGCCTGAAGACAGCTTCGAGGTCGAGAGGGAAACCGAGCTTCATGGTCGTTTCTCCCCTCATGCTAGAACCAGCTCGTCATTGTCAGTCTCTGAGGAGATGCACAATGACGTGGTTGTGACTCCAGTGCTATAGATGATGCCTAAGCTTCTGGACCTGTGTAGGGGTTCGGTTCAACCTCCTTCGTCGAACAACTGAAGGTAGGCCCCCTAGATATCTCGATTGTAGCTTTACCGCCAGCATCACCCCATAAGTCTAGTAAGACACTTGATGCCGACGAGTGTGCGATTTGGATGTTACAATCTCTCGCTCGCCCAAGTCCATTGGGTGTCAAGCGTCAGCCAGCTAGCCTCTCGGTATCATGGAGTGCGGAGTTTTAGATGTTGGTACCCTTCGCTCGTTTGCGCCCATTGAGCATGTGATGCCTGTGAGTGGCATGAACATTGAGTCAAGTGAGTTGGCACGTACTCCAAATCCAGATTCTCTCTTCAAGAAGGAACTTTGTGACTTGCTCGCGAGTGTGGAGGTTGCTAGAGCTGGTTTGGGCAGGTCGATTGCTTACCTCTTGACGGGGACGCCAATAAGGGGCAAACGAAGAAGATGGGCAAAGGAAAGAGTGGCATCACAGGCAAGCGTCTGTGGTTGCTTGATGGATGGCCTTCGTCCTCACGGCCCTTCCTCTTGGTTTGGGCGGTCGTTGTGGGTTTGGAGGTGCTTGATGTCTTGTCTCGAGGTGTTCTTGTCGGGGTCTTCTGGCATAGTAGCAATGTCGGAGTGGTTTGTGGATGTTGTGTATAAAGAGAGTGGCGGGGATCACATGTGGGGTTGTGGGGTTTCTTGTCATGTGAGTAGTTAGTCCATTCTCCGTTTGTATTCGTTTTTGCCCGGTTTTTCGTAAATTAACTTGACAATTCTCTTCTTCGTAATTATCGACGAGGCAAAAGAATTGCCCCGTTCAGAAAAAAACTTCTTGGTTAATAGTAACCCATCTGGTACCATAGTTAATGTATAACAACAGTTCCAAATGTACTCTTTTGCCATTCAATCCGCTGGTGATGGACATAACAATATGTGTAGATGTGTGGAGAGCCATAATGCTAGTATATGATGCAAAGGATGGTCATCATGTAAGTAGGGCAATGAATCCTAGTGTGCTTATGGTTGTTGGGGCCTTACACATTGTATTTTTTTTGTTGTGATGAACTCATGGCGTACCATGGAATTAAGCACGAAGATGCATAGTTGGCAAGTCACGACCATATAGCAGACTTTGCATGTGTTGCCAATGACAATGTCTTCTGCAAACTTTCTCAGCAATTGTAGGATTGAGAGGCATTCCATGCCAGTCAAGCCATTTCAAAAAATGCATAGGATTGAGAGGAATCGGGAAAGGTTGTAGAACCCGTCGGTCTTCAAACAAGGAATTAGCTGTGCTCTACATCCTAGCTTTGAAGCATCTTTGAGTGGGCTGGGAGATGATTGTGCATAAGGTTTCATAGTTTCGAGATTCCCAAGAATTCCACAAACAGGGTAGTAGAGTGGGGCAAAACTCCTTCGACTCACGCCGGCTGAGTTTTTCCATAGTATAAAGCAAGGTTGGCCCCCTATGGTAATTTTATTCTTTATGGTTTATGATTGGCTACATATTTCTATACGTGTTATGCTGTTTTTAGGGGTTGCTACTTTTTTGGCAAAATAACTCTTTATTACTCAAAAATTAGGGAGTACAATCACGTAGAGCAAAATTAAGGACTTCCTCTGGGCCGGACCCTAGCCAAACCATAGTTGGACCATTAGCCCTACCAAAGTTTGCCATAGAATGACTAGCACTATTGCCACTACGACGTATATGAGTAATAGAAGAGTCACGTTCCTCCATACTTTGCTTGATCTCTTTGATAGTAAAAGAATACTTTGATAGATTTGTTTCACTACTTTTCACCATAGCCACCGCCTCCAAACAGTCTGATTCAACATCAATGGGTAAATTACTCCACTACAAAGCCAATGAAATTCCTTCCTCTAGTGCAAGAATTTTAGATTCCAAAACATCCTCACATTCTCCCAGAAATCTGCATGAGCTGAAAATAATAATGCCAAGGTGATCTCGAAGAAGCATACCCGTCCCCACAATCCCATTGAGGAATGAACCATCTGTGTTAAGCTTAACACGCCCAAGGACCGGAGGGGTCCAGGATATTTTAGGCACACGTACATTATTATTGCATGTGTGTTGCACCAATGGGTAACAAGAGTTGGCGACCATCTTTCCTTTCACAAAATCTACATTAGGATCCATCTTGAGTGAAGATAGTGAATCAAGATAAGTTGATAAAAATCTGACTGAAACATCAGTAGGTGGTGCCGGTTTGTCATGCACTAACTCATTTATGATATGCCATAGTCTTCAGAAAAGCATCAGTACACGAACTCGCATAGACTCACCTACATCACAAATAAGCTGTAGTAACCAATCATCATGACGCATAATTGTGGTAACATCAGGAAGGGCCCAAACTTGAGACATAGCATGCCACAGCCGACATGCATTATCACAAGCACATAAGACATGAAAAATGTCTTCATCCTCTCTCCCACAAACTGGGCATGTACCCCGAATCTCTAAAGTCCTCCATTGTTTATTTTTCCATGTTGCCAAAGAATTCGTCGCAGCACGCCATGCAAAAGAAAGAACTTTAGGTGGGGTTGGGCACGACCAAATTAGGTTCCAAACCTCCCTGTGTCCGTCATGGCTACTGCTTGTGGCAGCTAAAGAATGAGCATAGAGATCTCCCGCAGCTAGCTAGTAAGCACTCCGAACTGTGAATTGGCCATTCTTCTCTTGTTCCCCAGCAATAAAATCTTCCCCAACCCGTAGAGATGGCTGAATATGACAAATAGCTTGGACATCCACAAATAAGAAGAACTGATTCAAACGGGTCAAGTCCCAATTACCATTATGATCAAGTAATTCTGACACCCATTTATAACGACATCTTCCCCTTTGAGAAAGCAAAGAACCTATGGCACCATGAACCAGCCAACAATCACGCCACTTACATTTTGCCATTTGCAATCCTCCAAACCAAACCCCTTTTCAAGAGTTCAAGACCATGACAAACAGCTTGCCAAGTTGGTGATGGATTTCAAGTGAAAATAGTATCATCAAGCCTCCCGTTCGGATAGTACTTAGCTTTCAGTAATCTTGCACATAAGTTGTTTGGATGTACAATCAATCGCCAAGCTTGCCGAGCCAACAAAGCCTGATTAAAGAGACGGAAATCTCGAAAGCCAAGGCCCCTTGAGCTTTGGACCTCATCATTTTATGCCAAGCATACCAATGCGTTTTCCTTTTACCTTTTTCTGAACCCCAAAAATAATTCCTCACCATGCGATTTAGATCATCACAAACTCTGAGAGGAATCTTAAAAACACTCATAATAAAAGAGGGAATTGATTGAGCAACAGACTTTATCAAAACTTCCTTCCCAGCTTGGGTGGGGTGCCCATCAAAAGAGAACAATCACTTAGTGAGCTTCACTTGCAAATTTTGGAATTTCCCCTTAGTCTTCCTACCATCAGGAGTAGGCAAGCCCAAATATTTTTCCTCAAAACCAGAAGTGGTGACCCCCAATTCAGCTTTAACCAATTCTATATCCGGTGTCGAGCAAGACCTCTCGAAGAGAATAGAAGATTTTGAAGGGTTAAGAAGTTGTCCAGTAGCTAGCCCATATACCTGAAGAATTTGTTTGACATAGTTTGCCTGCTGTCCATTTTCCTTGAAGAACAATAGAGTATCATCCACAAACAGCAGATGAGATATACATGGAGCTCTGTTCGTAATTTTGATAGGGGATAAATCACCATCATCAATGCCTTTGTTAAATAGAGCAGAGAGACCATCAGCCACAAAGAGAAACAAGTACGGAGATAAGGGATCACCTTGCCGAAGCCCATGCGACAGTGCAAAAGAATCCAAGATGGCTTCATTAAATTTTACAGAGTATCTCACTGAGGTCACACCAGACATGATCCAATCAACCCAACGGTGAGCGAAGCCAAGATTTAGCATCATTTGCCTAAGGTACTCCCAATCCACCTTGTCATAAGCTTTCGAGAGATCTAATTTGTAGGAACAAAAACTTTTTGTGGGGTCTTTTTCATGCTTGATGTGATGAATGCACTCGAATGCAATTAAAGAGTTATCAGTGATCATACGTTTCGGGATGAACGCACTTTGCATTGGAGAGATAATACCATCAAGGACTGGCCTGAGCCGATTAACCATGCACTTTGAAACCACTTTGTAGATGACATTACAGCGATTGATAGGTCCGAAATCAGTAATCTTAACTGGGTTAGGAACTTTCGGAATCGAAACAATAGTGTTATTTACCTCAGGAGGCATAACACCAGACCGGAAGAATTCCTTAACCGCCGAAATGACACTATCCTTCATAGTTCCCCAATTACGTTGGAAGAATCATGCCGGGAAGCCGTCAGGACCAGGGGCCTTCAATGGGAAAATCTGGAATAAAGCGTCCGAGATCTCTTCATCAGAAAATTCAGCACACAAGGCAACATTAGTGCCATCATCAATCACAGGGGTAACTAAATCCACAATAGGAGAGGCATCCAAACTATTATTCACAGTGTAAATATGATGAAAATATTTTTCTTGCTATGAGTCTCATCTCGCCATTATCAGAAGTAATATTACCATTCACATCTTCCAACTTTTTTATCCTGTTTTTCCTTGCCCGTCAAACATATTTAGACTGAAAAAAATTAGTGTTAAGGTCACCATCTTTAAGCCATAAAATCCTGTAGCGTTGCATCCACATGAGCTCCTCCCTATAGAGCAACTCATTCATCCTATCTGTAAGTCTACGGATCTCACATCTATCTGCATTCATCAACATTAACTCTTCTAGTTGGGTGCGAGATTGCTCAATTTCCCGAGCAACATTACCAAACTTTTCCTTACTCCAGAAAAATAGTTTTCGCATGGTACCTCTGAGTGCAGCATGAACATCTCCCAAAGTATACTTCTCTCCTTTTTCTCTCCATGCATTGGCTATCACCTCCTATAGTGTTGTTTCTCGCTCCCACATGACCTCATATCGTCGTATTCTCGGCTTCATCGGAGTGTCCACAAAAATCTCATAGGAAACATGTAGTGGAACATGATCCGAGCATGGAGAAGTGAGGTGCCGAACAGTCACATTATCAAATAAATTCCTCCATGCCGGTGATGCTACTGCTCTATCAAGCCTTACCTTTACATTAGCGTTACTAGTCCTCCTATTATCATATGTATATGGCACGCCACTAAAACCAAGATCTGCCAACAAACATGATTCTAAAACATCCCGGAAAGCTTGCATTTGTGCTGGCGCTCTTGTGGATAAAGAAAAATGCTCAAAGTCCCACATGCACTCATTAAAGTCTCCCACAACAAGCCATGGTAGATCAGTCTGAGTATATAAATTCTGAAGTAAAGTCCACATAATATGGTGATCTTCCACCTTAGGCTCGCGGTAGACACAAGTTAATCTCCATAGCGCATCATCCGGACACGATCTGATGTGAACATCCATGCAACGGTCATTTGAAAACACAACATGAACCTGTATGCTCTCGTGCCAGAATAGGGCAAGGCCACCACTATTACCAATACAGTCAACTCCATCAAAACCATGCAAACCAAGCCTTCCTCTATATCTTTTAATTCTGCTAGCCTTCTGTCTAGTCTCACATAGAAACACAATAGTGGGGGAATGCGACTACACCAAATTCGCCAAATCACGAACTGTCCGGGAGTTCCCTCCCCCCCCCCCCCCCGACAGTTCCAACTTAGGAGATTCATTGTTGCCGGTGCGACTCCATCTCGGAGCCCGCCAGTTGATCATTTGCTAAATCTTTGGTGTTGCCATCATTCCTAGATCTCTTAGGTTCCCTCCTTGTAGTTAAGGTAACATCACTACCACTTGATGCTATAGCAAGCCCCAGCTGAACATCCGTTGGTGGAATTATATTACTATTTGTTGGTGCACCTAGGACTAGAAGCTCCCTCTTTCTTGTCTCATTTGCATCAGTCATGTCCTGGTCTTGTAAAGAAGATGAATTCAGGCCGCCCTCCAGAATGCTTGCAACAGCCAACACACTTTGCTTTTCCTTGCGTATTACCTCCAGCCGACGAAGAAGCTCTTCTTCCTCATGAGCCCGGTCCTCTCTCTCAGTAGCAAGCATATCATACTCTTGCTCATATAGTTCATCTTGATACTGGCTAGTACTATTGCCAGTCCTACCTCGTCCGGAACCTCTACCGTGCCCTCCACGACCACGGCCTCCTGGCCGAAAGACACGAGAAGCACGCAAATCTTTAAAAAAAAGCTTTGATGGCGAGTGAACACCATCACCACATTCAGTAAACAAGTGCCCAAGCATGCCACACACAGCGCACCAGTCCGGTAGACTCTCATAGCGCACATCATAAATCTGACGCTTGCCTCCTTTCACTATAGACACCGCATTCTTCAAGGGTTTATGAACATCTACCTTGACACGAGCTCTGTAGAAATTACCAAAGGATTCCGCCGACTCTGGCGATGCTGACACAAATTTCCCTACCTTGGATGCAAGGGGCTTCACCATAGCGCTAAAACCATCAGGCATATCATGGATTTGAATCCATATCTTGAAGGTATTCAGATCCATGGACGAAGGTTTGGAGAAGCAATCATACTCAGCTATCAGAACCGGGTTACCATGGAAAGCCCATGGTCCCCCGTCCATCACTTTAACCCAATCGCCGAGGCATGAAAATTGCACTATAAACAAGTTATCACCCAGCGATCTGAATTTTACCGGTTGAGCAAGGTCCCAGGCAGTACGCATGTTCTTAAAGAACCAAAACTCGCTGTATTCCTTCGTGATACAAACCCTAATCATGGCTAGCTAACGGACTTAATCAGCCGGTGCCGAGCTCTCCTGCTCAAAAACCACATCACCTAGGTCCTCCTCTGAGAGCCCTAGCCTATTCATCATCTTTTCCAGGTCGTCCTTATTGCCGGAACTCAGCCCAGACGCCATATCTTTCTTGCAGACCAACTCCAGATGAGAACAAAAATCTGACGAGAACCAGACACCAAACCCCACAAGAATATCTGCAGATCTCCAAGGTCGGGAAGTGTACAGGGTCACCCCTTGATCAGCCCGAGAGATTACTATAGGCGGACAGGTGAGTTCAGCAGTGGAAAAGAGTCACCACGTCATCAGGGCAGCGGGGGAAGAAACCCTAACGGGAGGGAAAGAGGTAACCCTAACGTGAGTTTAGGGATTGCTACTAGTGTACAATAGTGCAGGGACCAGCGATGTCGGCGGCAGCAACGCAGGGGCAGGCAGATGGTGGGGCCCCTCGGTCATCCCCAACCACGCACGTGAATCATTCCGCCAGGATAAGAGGAGATCACACAGGTCGCGTGCGTCCGGCCGAACGTTCGGCCGGTGTGCTGGCGGCAAATGTTTACCTTTGTATTATCATCAATTTCTTGTAATGAAATCGGAAGCCTAAGCTACTTTTGCAACAAAACAAAACAAAAAATCAGACAGAATTCTAACTCTAAATTTTTTATGCCTGTGTTGTCTGGACTGTGGAAGCCATCCGACGCGGGCCTGTATTGGTCCGTAGGGGGCCCGGACGCGTTTACTTTCGCAAACTGAAGACAAACAGAGGAGGGGATGTCCGGACTGTTGTCACATCCGCTTTTGACCGCCCTGGACCACCAAAATCCCCACTTGCCCCTTCTGCACTTTCCTTCTGATGCATACGCCGCTTATGCCACTGCATTCATGTCGGTCTAGAGAACGCAATGGTCAACATTGATGCCACGATGCGATCGGAAGGAGGGAGAGCGTCACTGACTGACGCGACTAAGGGAGTCCTGGATTAAGGGGTCCTCGAATAGCCGACTTGTTTCTCATGGGCCGGACTATATGGGCCATTGGATGAGCATTTGATGATCAAGGGACCCGTCTCCAGGGTGGAAGCTTCAAGGAACCGTGGTGTGTCCTCCAAGTTGTCGATAGTACATAGGCATGTTTTTCCTTCGATGTGCAACCGACTATGTGTAAACCCTAGGTACCCTCTGCGTCTATATAAGCCGGAGGGTTTTAGGTTGTAGAGGGAGGACAACTCATCTAGGGTTTAGCTATTTGATCTCGAGGTAGATCGACTCTGTAACCTACATATCATCAATACAATCAAGCGGGACATAGGGTATTACCTCCATAGGAGGGCCCCAACCTGGGTAAACATCATCTCCTTCGTCTCCTGTTACCATCAATTCTAGACTCACAACTCGGGACCCCTTACCCGAGATCCGCCGGTTTTGACACCGACATTGGTGCTTTCATTGAGAGTTCTGTTGTGATCATCAAAGGAATCGATGGCTCGCCTTGCCACAAGCAACGAGATCTGCGGCCAGAGGACTCTCACCTCTGATCAGATTCGCATGAGCGGCGGCATCTTGTCGCACACCGACCCAGTCAGCGACCTTGGCTAGATCGGAAAGTTTTCCCCCCGATCAAAGAATCAAGTTCGAAACCCTAGAGTTCATCGCTGATTCACGGGGAAAACTCGTCTTGATAGAACCCTTGACTCTTATGAAGAAGCCCGCAGGTCTCGACACCTCGATGCCGAAGACATTGGGCCCCTCTTCAGACGAAGTCGTCACCCCCTGGCTGTCTAGAATGCCCAATCTGGCCGTTGTGACCAAATTTACCATGGTTGAACAGGACCCTGATCCGCTCTCGTGCAGCTCCGGAACTGCGACGTCGCACATCGACTCCACTCACTTCAGCGACACGCATCCTACCATTGCCTCGTTTTTAAACGAGCTATTTGATCGGATTGAGACCATGCATATGTCTGATGACCAGGTTCCAGTCTATGATTGGCTCGGGCTTAGATCCGACGACAGGGAAATTCACATCCCCATGGTCATCCACCTAGTCCTCACCGTTGAGTGTTCGGCTAGGGGCTCATTCCCCCAGCGACCGGAATTAAAATCAGTTTATACCCCGGTCTCTGTTCATCGAGACCTCGCCTGCAACCCAGACACCGGAGTCCGCTCTGGAGACAGGCCGGTATCGATCCCTGATCTGGCACATAATTCGGAGTCCGTGATTCCGAACTCACAATGTGGCGTGGAGTCAAAAAAAATCCCACCCACCACCCAAGCCGATCATCCAAGTATCACACCAAAGCCCAAGTCTTCGGACTTACGGGATATTAAACAATTACCAGGAGAGCCAGTTCATCATTTTTGGGCTAGACTCCTACTCGCTAGAAGCAGAGAAAAAGGTCTTAGTGACCAAGAGATAATGGCAAACTTCAATCGCAATTGCCATGATGAAGGGATTCTTAACGCACTGGCTCACCGACACATTCGTGACTTCGCGAGCTGTTAGACTTGGTACAAAAAAATTGTGCCATGGAAAGCGATTGGCAAGCCGAACGGTTATTTTCGGAACCAACCTTCACCGAGCAGCCTAGAGGAGATCGGAAAAAGAGCATGCCTCCAAAGCGGCCAGCCAGATTGGAACCCGCCGAAAAGAGAAATAGGCCCCTTACAGGGGTCAGTACTGTACTTGACGGACTATTGGACAAACCATGCCCTATACATTCCGTATTGCTAAACACAAAACCGACTCACAGCCTTAGAGCTTGCTAGGTCATCAGGCAGGTCGCAAAAAGTGGTGAGGCCATTCTTGAGGCGCTACCGCCGAATAGGCGCTCCACATTGTCACCCAAATACAATGTCGAAGTCCTGACGGTCTACGAAACGTTCCCCTCAAGGAACGGGAAGAAAAGATCTCTTAAAGAACTCGAACATGTCTACCATGTGGCAGCAACTAGTGCATGGGCAGACATACTCATTACCTTTAGAGATACTAACCAACCAGCCAGTCTTCCCGGCCATTCACCAACCGCACTAGTCCTGAACTCCATCGTTGGTGGCTACAGGTTACACAAGGTTCTAATGGACGACGACAGTGGTTTAAACCTGATCTATGAAGACACCCTTGAAAAAAAGCAGTTCGACTGATCTCGCATCGAGCATAGCAACACGACTTTCTAGGGAATCATTTCTAGGACAGAGGCACGTTGTTCAGGACGTATCGTCCTGGACGTAGTGTTTGGCACACCCAAAAACTAAAGATCTAAAGAACTCCTCTTCCATATTGTGCACTTCCCTAGCGACTACCACGCCCTATTGGGAAGCAACGACTTCACAAACTTCCAGGCTATACCCCATTATGGGTATATGAAACTCAAAATGCCAGTACCAAACGTACTAATCACAATTTCTAGTGATCCAAATATAGCCCTCGAGCTAAAAACAAAATAGCAACGCTCGCCCTCGAGGCACTAGCCGAGACCTTCGTTGTAGAGGAACTGACCGCACTCCGGTCAACAGTTGACAAGGACGACGCGATCCTTAGCAAAAGTCCCAAGCCCACGTCCTATAAACCCGTAGAGGAAATCATTAAATTTCAAGTGCACCCGACGTACCCCAACAAGACAGCATCCATTGGAGCTCAGATCGATCCCATAGTGGACGAAGCATTGCAGACATTTTTACGGGAAAACTAGGACATCTTCGCCTGGCATCCTTCCGATATGCTCAGAATCCCACGGCGGCTGGCAGAACATAGTCTGAACGTCATTGCAGGGTTCAAGACCGCTTAGAATACTCTGTGCCGCTTTTCCGAACCCAAATGGCAAGCTATGGGTGAAGAATTAGCTAAACTACAAGAGGCCGGATTCATTCTAGAGATCAAGCACCCCGAATGGTTGGCAAAACTGGTAATGGTACCAAAGAAAGACAAATCCTGGCGGTTGTGCGTCGATTTCAAAGACCTCAACAAGGCCTACCCTAAGGACCCTTTCCCCTTACCGTGCATAGACCAAATCATTGACACCACAGCCGGACACGACTCGTTGTGTTTCCTCGATGCTTATTCCGGATACCATCATATTAAAATGAAGGAACCCGATCAAGCTGCAACCGCATTCATCACCTCCTATGGGCCATCCTGCTTCAACACGATGCCCTTTGGGCTAAAAAATGCTAGGGATACATACCATCGCATGATCCAGACTTGTCTCGCAAAACAAGTCAGTAAGACAGTCGAGGCATACATGGACAACTTGGTAATCAAAACCAAACACGTCAGCCAGTTGATCGACGACCTATGGCAAACCTTTGCCAGCCTACGTGAGCACGACATACGACTCAATCCGGAAAAATGTGTATTCAGAGTTCTCGCTCGTAAACTGCTCGGATTCATTGTCTCCCATTGAGGAATAGGAGCGAATCCATCTAAGATCCGCGCTCTATCAGAACTTGCGATTCCTGATAACCCACAAGTATAGGGGATCGCAACAGTTTTCGAGGGTAGAGTATTCAACCCAAATTTATTGATACGACACAATGGGAGCCAAAGAATATTCTCGAGTATTAGCAGCTGAGTTGTCAATTCAACCACACCTAAAAGACTTAATATATGCAGCAAAGTATTCAGTAGCAAAGTAGTATGGAGGTAACGATAACGGTGGCAAAAGTGATAGTAGCAGTTTGTAGTAATTGTAACAGTAGCAATGGAAAAGTAACTTAGCAAAGATCAATATGTGAAAAGATCGTAGGCAATGGATCAGTGATGGATAATTATGTCGGATGGCATTCATCATGCAACGGTTATAACATAGGGTGACACAGAACTACCTCCAATTCATCAATGTAATGTAGGCATGTATTCCATATATAGTCATACGTGCTTCTAGAAAAGAACTTGCATGACATCTTTTGTCCTACCCTCCCGTGTCAGCGGGGTCCTATTGGAAACTAAGGGATATTAAGGCCACCTTTTAATAGAGAACTGGACCAAAGCATTAGCACTTAGTGAATACATGAACTCCTCAAACTACGGTAATCACCGGAGAGAATCCCAATTATTGTCACCCTGGGGGATGCGGATCATAACTCGTAATTGGTGTCTACAACTTGTAGATAGGATCAAGAACACATATATATTCATGAAAACATAATAGGTTCAGATCTGAAATCATGGCACTCGGGCCCTAGTGACAAGCATTAAGCATAGCAAAGTCATATCAACATCAATCTCAGAACATAGTGGACACTAGGGATCAAACCCTAACAAAACTAACTCGATTACATGATAAATCTCATCCAATCCATCACCGTCTAGCAAGCCTACGGTGAGATTGCTCACGAATGGTGGAGAGTTAAGGATGGTTGGTGATGACGAAGGCATCGATTTCCCCTCTTCGGAGCCCAAAACGGACTCCAGATCTGGTCTCCCGAGGAAGAACGGGAGGTGGCGGCGGCTCCGTATCGTGAAACGCGATGAACTCTTCTACTTGATTTTTTTCTCCCCGAATTTGAATATATAGGAGTGGAAACAAGGTTGGAGGAGCAACAGGGGGCCCACAAGCCTGCTCGGTGCGCCCTATGGGGTGGCCGCGCCCACCAGGCTTGTGGCCAGGTGATGGCCCCCCTATAGTTGATTCTTTCGCCAATATTTCTTATTAATTACAAAAATATTCTCCGTAAATTCTTAGGTCAATCCGAGAACTTTTATTTCTGCACAAAATAACACCAAGGCAATTCTGCTGAAAACAGCGTCAATCCGGGTTAGTTCCATTCAAATCATGCAAATTAGAATCCAAACCAAGGGCAAAAGAGTTTGGAAAAGTAGATACGTTGGAGACGTATCAACTCCCCCAAGCTTAAACCTTTGCTTGTCCTCAAGCAATTCAGTTGATAAATTGAAAGCAATCCAAGTGGAAAGGAGGAATCCTACTACTAATAGGATTGGAGTAGGACTCCTCCACCTCTAATTTTGACCAAACCTTGAGGGTTTGAGGCTGCCTCCTCCCCTTCCTCCCTCCTATATATACTAGAGGATTTAGAGGGAAAAGCTTACCTAATAGCCACGTGCTACCTCTCCTCTAGATAGCAATTTCTCCTCTAGATCGGTTTTCAGCGGTGCTTAGGCGAAGCCCTGCTGGAATAGCTCCACCACCATCGCCACAATGCTGTCACACTTCCGGAGGACTCATCTACCTCTCCGCTGCCTCTTGCTGGATCAAGAAGGCGGAGATCGTCATCGAGCTGTACGTGTGCTGAACGCGGAGGTGCCATCTGTTCGGCGCTAGATCGGAAGGATCGTGATCAAGATCATGATGAGATCGCGAGACGGATCGTGATGAGTTTGCGGGATAGATCGTGATTGGATCGCGGGACGGATCATGATGAGATCGCGGGACGCTCGGCGATTTGGATCGTGAAGACGTTCGACTACACCAACAGCGTTTCTTAACGCTTCCCGCTTAGCGATCTACAAGGGTATGTAGATCCACTCTTCCTCTCGTAGATGCTCATCACCATGGATAGATCTTGCATGTGCATAGGAAATTTTTTGCTTCCCATGCAATGTTCCCCAATAGTGGTATCAGAGCTAGGTCTATGTGTAGATGAGATCTCGAGTAGAACACAAAGAGTTCATGGGCGTTGATGCTTAGATTGCTTCCTCCCTTGGTAGTGGTTTGGTTTGGCGGTATTGTGGGATGAAGCGGCCCGGACCAACCTTACTCGTATGCTTGTGAGAGACCGGTTCCATCGACTGACGTGTAACTTCGTTGCACAAAGATGGCTGGCGGGTGTCTGTTTCTCCTACTTTAGTTGGACCGGATTCGACAAAGGCGGTCCTTGAGAAGGTTGAAAAGCAATTTATGTATCACCGTTGTGGTTTTGCGTAGCTGAGAATTGTTCTTGCTAGATACCCGTAGCAGCCACGTAAAACATGCAACAACAATTAGAGGACGTCTAACTTGTTTTTGCAGGGTGTGTTGTGATGTGATATGGCCAATTACATGATGAGATATATGTGATGTATGAGATGATCATGTATTGTATAGAATATCACGACTTGCATGTCGATGAGTATGGCAACCGGCAGGAGCCATAGGGTTGTCTTTAATTATTGTATGACCTGCGTTTCAATCATTAAGCGCTATGTAATGCTTTGCTTTATCGCTAAATGGTAGCAATAGTAGTAGAAGCATGGTGGGCGTGACAACCCCGATGGCGACACGTTGATGGAGATCAAGATGATGGAGATCATGGTGTCATGCCGGTGACGATGGAGATCATGCCGGTGCTTTCAAGATGGAGATCAAAAGCACAAGTTCATGCCATATCATGTCACTTATGATTTGCATGTGATGTTAATCCTTTTATGCACCTTGTTTTGCTTAGGACGATGGTAGCATTATAAGGTGATCCCTCACTTAATTTCAAGATAAATTGTGTTCTCCTCGAGTGTGCACCGTTGCGAAAGTTCATCGTGTCGAGACACCACGTGATGATCGGGTGTGATAGACTCTACGTTCACATACAACGGGTGCAAGCCAGTGTTACACATGCAGAACACTCGGGTTAAACTTGACGAGCCTAGCATGTACAGACATGGCCTCGAAACTCAAGAGACCGAAAGGTCGAACATGAGTCATGTAGTAGATACGATCAACATGATGATGTTCACCATTGAAACCACCTCAACTCACATGATTATCGGACTTGAGTTGGTGAATTTGGATCACGTATCACTCAAATGACCGGAGGAATGTCAATTTGAGTGGGAGTTCTTCTTTAATATGATTAATTGAATTCATTATCATGAACATAGTCAATTGTGTCTTTGCAAATTATGTTGTAGATTACTTGCTCGCGCTGTAGATCCCTTGAATTTTTATATGTTCCTAGAGAAATAGAATTGAAAGATGATGGTAGCAATATTGCGGACTGGGTCCGTGATCTGAGGATTGTCCTCATTGCTGCACAAAAGGCTTATGTCCTTAATGCACCGCTCGGTGCGCCAACCCCTCTAGCGTCATCTGTAGATGTTGTGAAAATCTTACAGGCACGTTCTGATCACTACTTGATAGTTTAGTGCGTCATGCATTACGACTTAGAATTGAGGCTTCAAAAAGTTTTGAACGTCACAGAACATATGAGATGTTCTAAGAGCTGAAATTAGGATTTCAGGCTCGTGCCTGTGTTGCGAGATATGAGATCTCCAACAAGATTCTTTGCACGCAAGATAAAGGAGAATAGCTCAATCGTTGAGCATGTACTCAGATTGTCTGGGTGCTACAATCGCTTAAATCAAGTGGGAGTTGATCTTCCAGATAAGAAAGTGATTGATATAGTTTTCCAAGTCACTGTCACTAAGCTACTAGAACTTGGTGATGAACTATAAAATGGCAGGGATAGAAATAATGATCCCTGAGTTGTTCGCGATGTTTGACACCGCGAAGGTAGAAATCAAGAAGGGGCATCAAGTGTTGATGTTTAGTCAAACCACTAGTTTCGAGAAGGGCAAGGGCAAGGAGGGAAACTTCATGGATGGCAAGTCAGTTGCTGCTCCAATGAAGCAACCCAGAGTTGAACCCAAACCCGAGACTAAGTGCTTCGATTATGAGGAGATCGATCGCTGAAGCGGAACAACCCTAGATACTTGGTAGATAAGAAGGCTAGCAACGTCGACAGAAGTATATTTGTTATACGTGTTATTGTTGTGTACCTTGCTAGTACTCCTAGTAGCACCTGGGTATTGGATACCGGTTCGGTTGCTAAGTGTTAGTAAATCGAAATAAAAGCTACAGAATAAACAGAGAACTAGCTAAGGGTGAGGTGACAATGTCTGTTGGAAATGTTTCTAAGGTTGATGTGATCAACCTCACATGCTCTCTCTACCTTTGGGATTAGTGACGAACCTAAATAAATCTTATTTGGTGTTTTGCGTTGAGCATGAACGTGATTAGATCGTGTTTATTGCAACACGGTTATTCATTTAAGTTAGAGAATAATGGTTACTCTGTTTACATGAATAATACCTTCAATGGTCATGCACCCAATGAGAATGGTTTGTTGAATCTTGATCGTAGTAATACACATGTTCATAACATTGATGCCAAAAGATACAAAGTTAATAATGATAGTACCACATACTTGTGGCACTGCCGCTTAAGTTCATATTGGTATAAAGCACATGAAGAAACTCCATGCTTATGGATCTTTGGACTCATTCGATTTCGAATCGGTTGAGACATGTGAACCATGCCTCTTGGGCAAGATGACTAAGGACCCCGTTTTCTAGATGGATGGAGCAGGCAAGTGATTTATTGGAAATGATACATGTTGATGTATGCAATCCAATGAGTCTTGTAGCGTGCGGTGGATATCGTTATTTTCTTACCTTCACTGATGATTTGAGTAGATATAGTGTATATTTACTTAATGAAACACAAGTATGAATCATTTGAAAGGTTCAAGCAAATTTAGAGTGAAGTTTAAGATCATCATGACAAGAAGATAAAAATGTCTGTGATATGATCGTGGAGGTGAATATCTGAGTTACGAGTTTGTCATACAACTTTAGACAATGTGAAAGTTGTTTCACAACTCACGTCACCTGGAACACCATAGTGTGATGGTGTGTCCGAATGTCATAGTCGTACTCTATTGGATATGGTGCGTGTTATGATGTCTCTTATCGTTTTGCTACTATAATTTTGGGGTTATGCATTAGAGACAACCACATTCACTTTAAATAGGGCACCATATAAATCCGTTGAGATGACACTGTGTGAATTAGGGTTTGATAGAAAGCCAAGCTGTCATTTCTTAATGTTTGGGGCTGCGACGCTTGTGTGGAAAATGTTTTCACTAAATGAGCTCAAACCCAAAGCAGACAAATGCATCTTCATAGAATACCCTAAGAACAGTTGGGTGAACATTCTATCTCAGATCCAAGCATAAAATGTTGTTGCTAAAACTGGGTCCTTTCTCGAGAAAGAGTTTCTCTCGAAAGAATTGAGTGGGAGGAAGATAGAACTTGATGAGGTCATTGAAACTTTGTTCAACCAAAGAGTAGCGCAGTGCGGGAAGATGTTTCTATGAAGCCTATGTTAGTTGAAGAGGAAGTTAATGATGATGATCATGAAGCTTCGGATCAAGTTACTATCGAACCTCGTAGGTCGACAAGGATGTGTACTGCTCTTGAGCGGTACGACAACCCTATCTTGGAGGTCATGTTGTTGGACAATGATGAACCTACGAGCTATGGAGAAGTAATGATGGGCCTGGATTCTGACAAATGGTTAGAGGCCATGAAATCCGACAAAGGATCCATGTGTGAAAACTAAGTATAGACTTTGGTAGACTTGCTCATTGGACGGCAGGTCGTCGAGTACAAATGGACCTTTGAGATGATGACAAACGCTGATGATAAATGTCACCATTTATATAGCTCGACTTGTCGCAAAGATGTTTCTGACAAGTTCAAGGAGGTGACTGCGATGAGACTTTCTCACTCATAGCGATGCTAAAGTCTGTTGGAATTATGTTAGCAGTTGCTGCATTTTTCAATTATGAAATCTAGCAGATGGATGTCAAAACATTGTTTCCTTCCTTAAGGAAAGGTTGTATGAGATACAACCAGAAGGTTTTGTCAATCCTAAGGATGCTAAAAGGTGTGCAAGCTTCAGTGATCCTTCTATGAACTGAAGCAAGCATCTCGGAGTTGGAATCTACACTTTGATGAGGTGATCAAAGTTTTTGATTCTATACAAAGTTTATGAGAAACTTGTATTTACAATAAAGTGAGTGGGAGCACTATAGAGTTTCTGGTAATCATATGTGGTTGACATATTGTTGATCGGAAATGATGTACAATTTCTGGAAAGCATAAATGGTTGTTTGAAAAGAGTTTTTCAAAGGAAGACATGGATAAAGCTACCTAATTGTTGAGCATCAAGATCTATAGAGATAGATCAAGATGCTTGATGAGACTTTCAATGAGTACATACCTTGACAAGATTTTGAAAGAGTTCAAAATGGATCAGTCAGAGAAAGAGTTCTCGCCTGATTTGTAAGGTGTGAAGTTGAGTGAGACTCAAAGCTCGACCACGACAGAAGAAAGAGAAAGGACGAATGTCGTCCCCTATGCCTTCGCCATAGGCTCTGCATAGTATGCCATACTGTGTGCCGCACCTGTGTGTGCCTTGCCATGAGTCCGTCAAGGGGTACAAGAGTGATCCATGAGTGGATCACTGGACAGCGATCAAGATCATCCTTAGTAACTAAAAGGCTAAGGAAATGTTTCTCGATTATGGAGGTAAGAAAGAGTTCGTCGTAAAGAGTTACGTCGATGCAAGCTTTGACACCAATCCGGATGACTCTTAGTAGCAATCCGGATACGTATAGTAGAGCAGCCATTTGGAATAGCTCCAAGTGGAGTGTGGTAGCAGTGTTTTAGGTTTGAAATAGAGATTTGCAAAGTACACACAGATTTGAATGTCGCAGACCCGTTGACTATAAGACCTCTCTCATATGCGAAGCATGATCGAACCCCAGAACTCATTAGGTGTTAGATTCATAACAATGTGAATCACATGGTGATGTGAACTAGATTATTGACTCTAGTGCAAGTGGGAGATTGTTCGAAATATGCCCTAGAGGCAATGATAAATTGGTTATTATCATATTTCCTTGTTCATGATAATCGTTTATCATCCATGCTATAATTATGTTGATCGGAAACTCAGATACATGTGTGGATACATAGACAACACCATGCCCCTAGTATGCCTCTAATAGACTAGCTCGTTGATCAAACATGGCTATGGTTTCCTAGTCATGGACATGAGATGTCATTTGGTAACGGGATCACATCATTAGGATAATGATGTGATGGACAAGACCCAAACTACAAACATAGCATATGATCATGTCAGTTTATTGCTACTGTTTTCGGCATGTCAAGTAAATGTTCTTATGACCATGAGATCATGCAACTCACTAACATCGGAGGAGTACCTTGTGTGTATCAAACGTCGCAACGTAACTGCGTGACTATAAAGGCGCTCTACAGGTATCTCCGAGGGTGTCTGTTGGGTTGGCATGGATCAAGACTGGGATTTGTTACTCCGTGTGACGGAGAGGTATCTCAGGGACCACTCAGTAATACAACATCACAATAAGCCTTGCAAGAAATGTGACTAAGTGTTAGCCACGGGATCTTGTATTACATAACGAGTAAAGAGACTTGCCGGTAACAAGGTTGAACTAGGTATGGAGATACCGATGATCGAATCTCGGGCAAGTAACATACCGAAGAACAAAGGGAACATCATACGGGATTAACTAAATCCTTGACATAGAGGTTCAACCGATAAAGATCTTCGTAGAATATGTAGGAATCAATATGGGCATCCAGGTCCCGCTATTGGTTATTGACCGTAGAGGTGTCTCAGTCATGTCTACATAGTTCTCGAACCCGCAGGGTCTGCACACTTAAGGTTCGGTGACATTTCGGTAGTATAGAGTTATGTATGGTGGACTGAAGGTTTTTTGGAGTCGCGGATGAGATCCCGAACGTCACGAGGAGCTTCGGAATGGTCCGAAGGTAAAGATTGATATATAGAAAGTCCTGTTCTGGTCGCCGGAAAAGTTTCGGGCTCATCGGTAGTGTATCGGGGGACCATCGGGAGAGGTATTTCGACCCAAGAGGCTACATGGGTTGTGGGAGGAGGTAAACCAGCCCCTGGTGGTCTGGCCTAAGCCTCCTCTAAGGGCCCATGCGGCTGGAGTGGTTTGAGAGGGAAAAAATCCAAAGGTGGAGAGGTGGAAAGAGTTTCCAAGTGGAAAGGAGGAATCCTACTCCTAATAGGATTGGAGTAGGACTCCTCCACCTCCAATTTCGACCAAACCTTGAGGGTTTGAGGCTGCCTCCTCCCCTCCCTCCCTCCTATATATAATAGAGTATTTAGAGGAAAAAGCTTACCCTAATAGCCACGTGCTACCTCTCCTCTAGATCGCAGTTTCTCCTCTAGATCGGTTTCCAGCGGTGCTTAGGCGAAGCCCTGCTGGAATAGCTCCACCACCATCGCCCCAACGCCGTCGCGCTGCCAGAGAACTCATCTACATCTCTGCTCCCTCTTGCTGGATCAAGAAGGAGGAGATCGCCATCGAGCTGTATGTGTGCTGAACGCGGAGGTGTCGTCCGTTTGGCGCTAGATCGGAAGGACCGTGATCAAGATCGCGAGACGGATCATGATGAGATCGCGGGATGGATCGTGATGAGTTCGCAGGACAGATCATGATTGGATCGCGGGACAGATCATGATGAGATCGTGGGACGCTCGGCGATTTGGATCGCGAAGACGTTCGACTACACGAACTGCGTTTCTTAACGCTTCTCGCTTAGCGATCTACAAGGGTATGTAGATCCACTCTCCCTCTCGTAGATGCTCATCACCATGGATAGATCTTGCGTGTGCATAGGAAATTTTTTGTTTCCCATGCAACGTTCCCCAATAGAGGGATTGTTCTTTCCTTTCAAGAAACTGGTAGCGCATCAAAGCCTCATAATCAAGAAAAGCAGTGGGTAACTAAATATCATTCTCTCTTATGGGTACCCCACGATACTAAGCTACACAGGTGGCATAATTTCCACCAAAGAAATCTCCATCCTTAGCATTATGATGTAACCTCCTAGCAATGATAGCCCCCAAGTTATATCGTCTATCTACCATTACAGCACTCTTAAGAATACTCAGATCAGGCACGCAAAGGTGGCTATGCTCATGTTTACGGTTAATACATCTACCTATGAAGAGAGCAAAATAATGTATAGTCGGAAAGTGAATGCTCCCCAAAGTAGCTTGCGTAATGATTCTAGTTTCTCCCACTGTGATGCTAGCAAGGAAATCGTTATATTCATTTTTATGAGGATCGCTACAGCTACCCCACTATGGAATTTTGCATGCATCATTAAAATCCTCTAGGTCCATGGTGTAGGACTTATCATAAAGATTAAATAAGATAGAATGATAATTACGCCTGGATGAAAATTCAAACCTCCGCACAAAAGAATCAGTGAGTTGATAATATTGCGTGCATCGGTTTGAAATAAAATCCTCAAGGCCAGCACTCCTTATGTACGCATAAAACTCTTCCTTGATCCTGGCGTTGTCCATGAATTGGTCCGACGGCCATTCACAGGGCAGCACTCGAGCTTCTCTTGGTGGTTCAAAATCGATCTCACGTAACGCAAGTCTCGGAGTTTTCTTGCTCGAGGAACCACCTTGGTACATTCTCCTCAACATCTTTTCTTTCTCTGAAAAATTTCTAAAATTTTTAGTGAACTAAAAATAAAGGTGAACAAAACTCAACAAAACTCATAGCAACTACTCCCTCAAGTGCCTAGAGACTATATCATGCATCAAAACTACTTGGGACCATACAAATTTGACATGCAAGCTCAAAAACAAGGTCACCATAACAGCAAAAATTTGCAATATATAAGGAACTAGAACAACAACTAATTGGACCATTGGAGGAGTCACATACCGATGAGCAATCCCCTAAAATAGTTTTGCAAATGGAGCTTTGAGCAAGGAGATCAAAAATGGCAGCAAGGTGAGCTAGAACACGGGTTTGAGCAATGGTGGGATTTTTTCTAGAGGAATATGATGTGAATGGGTGCTGGAATAAGTGGAGGAGGGCCACGTGGGACCCACAAGCCACCAGGGCGCGCCCAGGGGATGGGCAGGCACCGCAGGCTTGTGGCCCACTAGTGCAGCCCCCTAATGCATACTCAATGCCAAAAATTCTTAAATATTCCAAAAAAAGCATACTCCATTTTCATGACATTTGAAGAACTTTTATTTTCAGGTTACTTTTTTATTGCACGGGAAACTCAGAAAACAGAAAAATAATAGCGTTTTTACTTAATTTCATCTAGGTAACAGAAAGCAAAAGTTAGGTATAGGAAGTTGTGCTTTCCAAATTCATCCATCTCATGTTCATCAAAAGGAATCCAAGTTGATAAAGTCTTATTAACAACCTTCTTTCGAATAACATGAAACCAAAGAATTTTCGAATAACACTAAGTTACCTCAATGGGGATATGCATTTCCCCAACAATAAGTATATCATATTTCTTCTTGATAGTAGGAAGAGGGAACTCAAAGTCTCTAATAATAATCTTTGGAATTTTTTCAATAGTGTTGATACTATCAACTTGAGGTTGTTTCTTCGGAAAGTGTACCGTACGCTCATTGCCATTAATATGAAAAGTGACATTGCCCTTGTTGCAATCAATAACAGCCCCTGTAGTATTCAAAAAGGGTCTACCAGGGATGATCGACATATTGTCGTCCTCGGGAATATCAAGAATAACAAAGTTCGTCAAGATAGTAGCATTTGCAACTACGAAAGGTATATCCTCACAAAAACCGATAGGTAGGGCAGTTGATTTATCAGCCATTTGCAAAGATATTTCAGTAGGTGTCAACTTACTCAAATCAAGTCCACGATATAAAGAGAAAGGCATAACACTAACACCAGCTCCAACATCACATAAAGCAGTTTTAACATAATTTGCTTTAATAGAGCATGGTATAGTAGGTACTCCGGGATCTCCTAGTTTCTTAGGTATTCCACCTTTAAAAGTATAATTAACAAGCATGGTGGAAATCTCAGCTTCCCATATCTTTCTTTTATTTGTCACAGTATATTTCATATACTTAGCATAAGGAGACATTTTTCAAAATATCAGTCAAGCGCATACATAACAAAGACAGGTCTAAGCATTTCAGCAAAGCGCTCAAAATCCTCATCATCCTTTTTCTTGGATGGTTTAGGGGGAAGGGCATGGGTTTTTGAACCCATGGTTCTATTTCTCTACCATGTTTCCTAGCAGTGAAGTCTCTTTTATCGTATCTTTTATTCTTAGGTTGTGGGTTATCAAGATCATCAGCAGGTTCAATCTCCACATCGTTATCATTACTAGGTTGAGAATCAACATGAACATCATTATTAATGTTATCACTAGGCTCATGTTCATCACCAGATTGTGTCTCAGCATCAGAAATTTAAATATCATTTGGATTCTTAGAGGTATCTATAACAGGTTCACTAGCTGCATGCAAAGTACTATCATCATTCTTTTTTCTACTCTTATTGGAAAGAATAGGTGCATCTGTATTAAGTCTCTGAGAATCTTGCTCAATTCTCTTAGGATGGCCCTCAGGATACAAAAGGTTCCTGAGTCATTCTACCACCTCTAGTCACAACTTTAACAGAATGATCATTATTGTTACTATTCATCTCATTAAGCAAATCATTTTAAGCCTTAAGTACTTGTTCTACTTGAGTGGTTACCATGGAAGCATGTTTACTAATAAGCTTAAGGTCATTGACAGTTCTACTCAAATAATCACCCAAGCGATCCGGCATATAAGCATTATGTTTCAATTGTCTACTAACATAAGCATTGAAATTTTCTTGCTTCACAATAAAATTATCAAAATCATCCAAGCATTGGCTAGCAGACTAATTATAAGGAATATCTCTTTCATCAAATCTACGGAGAGAGTTTACCTCTACTACCTGTGTTGGGTTATCAAGACCATGTATTTCTTCAATACATGGTAGATTGTTAACATCTCCAGCTTTAATACCCTTTTGAAGGTGGTTCGGGAATAGTCCAATCATTATCATTGCTCAATATATTATTCAATAGTAATTCAGCTTGTTCAACAGTTCGTTCCCTGAAAACACAACCAGCACAACTATCTAGGTGGTCCCTAGAAGCATCGGTTAGTCCATTATAAAAGATATCAAGTATTTCATTTTTCTTGAGAGGATGATCCAACAAAGCATTAAGTAATTGGAGAAGCCTCCCCCAAGCTTGTGGGAGACTCTCGTCTTCAATTTGCACAAAGTTAAATATTTCCTGCAAGGCACCTTTTTTCTTATGGGCAGGAAAATATTTTTTAGAGAAGTAATAAATCATGTCCTGGGGACTACGCACACAACCAGGAGCAAGAGAATTAAACCATATCTTAGCATCACCCTTTAACGAGAAAGGAAACAACTTAAGAATATAGTAATAGCGAATTTTTCCTCATGAGTAAATAGGGTGGCTATATCATTCAATTTGGTAAGATGTGCCATGACAGTTTCAAATTCGTAACCATGGAAAGGATCAAATTCAACCAAGGTAATTAACTCAGGATTGACAGAGAATTCATAATCCTTATCAGTAACAAAGATATGTGAAGTAGCAAACTTAGGATCATATTGCAATCTAGCATTGAAAGATGTTTCCTTCCACTTGCGAAGCAATTTCTTAAGATCATCTCTATCCTTACAAGCAAGAAAGTCCCTAGCTACCTCTCCTTCCATAACATAACCTTCGAGTATATCAGGCAACTCATATCTAGGAGAGCTAGGTCTATCAAGTGTATCATAGTGTTCAGTTTCAATAATTTCATCAAATTTAGAAATATTATCAGTTTCAGCATTGGCTCTTGAAATTTGTTCATCAAGAAATTCACCCAGTGGCACAGTATCATCAAGCAAAGTATCATCATAAGCATCATGCATAGCATAAGTAGCATCATCAATTACTTGTGACATATCAGAATTACTAACATGTGGTGGTGTCGCAAATTTACTCATAACAGAAGGTGAATCAAGTGTAGAGCTAGGTGGCAGTTCCTTACCTCCCCTCGTGGTAGAGGGATAGATCTTGGTTTTTGGGTATTTCACATTCTTCATAGTGATCAATAGATATAAATCCCAAATGACTCAGAGAATAGAGCTATGCTCCCCAGCAACGGTGCCTCAAAAAGGTCTTGATAACCCACAAGTATAGGGGATCGCAACAGTTTTCGAGGGTACCATATTCAACCTAAATTTATTTATTCGACACAAGGGGAGCCAAAGAATATTCTTGAGTATTAGAAGCTGAGTTGTCAATTCAACCACACATGAAAGACTTAATATCTGCAGCAAAGTATTCAGTAGCAAAGTAGTATGGAGGTAACGGTGGCAAAAGTGATAGTAGCAGTTTGTAGTAATTGTAACAGTAGCAACGGAAAAGTAACTTAGCAAAGATCAGTATGAGAAAATCTCGTAGGCAATGGATCAATGATGGATAATTATGTCGGATGGCATTCATCATGCAACGGTTATAACATAGGGCGACACAGAACTAGCTCCAATCCATATATAGTCATACGTGCTTATGGAAAAGAACTTGCACGACATCTTTTGTCCTACCCTCATGTGGCAGCGGGGTCCTATCGGAAACTAAGGGATATTAAGGCCTCCTTTTAATAGAGAACCGGACCAAAGCATTAGCACTTAGTGAATACATGAACTCCTCGAACTACGGTAATCACTGGAAAGAATCCCACTTGTTCTCACCTTGGGGGATGCGGATCATAACTCGTAATAGGTGTCTACAACTTGCAAGATAGGATCAAGAACACATATATATTCATGAAAACAGAATAGGTTCAGATCTGAAATCATGGCACTCAGGCCCTAGTGACAAGCATTAATCATAGCAAAGTCATAGCAACATCAATCTCAAAACATAGTGGACACTAGGGATCAAACCCTAACAAAACTAACTCGATTACATTATAAATCTCATCCAACCCATCACCGTCCAGCAAGCCTACGATGAGACTACTCATGAACAGTGGAGAGAATCATGGAATTGGTGATGAAGGATGGTTGGTGATGATGAAGGCATCGATTTCCCCTCTCCGGAGCTCAAAACAGACTCCAGATCTGGTCTCCCGAGGAAGAACAGGAGGTGGCGGCGGCTCCGTATCATGGAACGCAATGAACTATTCTCCTTGATTATTTTCCTCCCCGAATAGGAAATATATAGGAGTGGAAACAAGGTCGAAGGAGCAATAGGGGGCCCACAAGCCTACTCGACGCGCCCTAGGGGGGTGGTTGCGCCCACCAGGCTTGTGGTCAGGTGGTGGGCCCCCCACACTTGATTGTTTCACCAATAGTTTTTATTAATTCCAAAAATATTCGTCGTAAATTTTCAGGTCAATCCGAGAACTTTTATTTCTGCATAAAAATAACACCAAGGCAATTCTGCTGAAAACAGCGTCAGTCCGGGTTTGCTCCATTCAAATCATGCAAATTAGAGTCCAAAACAAGGGCAAAAGAGTTTGAAAAAGGGGATACGTTGGAGACATATCAATTCCCACAGAGCTAAAGCATGTCCAGAGGTTGGTTGGTTGCAAAGCGACGCTAAGCCGCTTTATCTCACACCTCGGAGAAAAGGCTCTACCGCTCTATAAGTGTTGAAATGGAGCAAAAAATTTGAGTGGGCCCGCGAAGCAGCGGCTGCGTTAGAGGAAATTAAAACACTGCTGGCAAGCAATCCCATACTCACAACATCAGGTGCTGGTGAACCCATGTTATTATACATATTGGCTACCAACCAAGTCGTTAGCGCAGTGCTCATCGTCAAACGAGAGGAGGAGGGACAAAAATTCCGGACACAGAATCCGGTCTATTATGTGTCAGAAGTACTAACACAGTGCAAGTTCAGATACCCGCACTACCAGAAGATAGCCTACATGGTATTTATGGCATCACGGAAACTCACAAACTACTTCCAGGAGTGTTCGGTAACGGTGGCATCCAAAGTACCCCTAAACAATATAATGAACAACAGGGATGCCACCGGCCGCATAGCCAAGTGGGTTATTGAGCTCCTTCCCTTTGAAATCACCTACAAGCCACGAGAAGCCATAAAATCTCAAGTACTGGCAGATTTCCTGGCTGAGTGGACACGGGCGAGATCCCCAAGGAATATAGTACATACTCCCATTGGACGATGTACTTCGATGGATCCAAAACTTTGGCCAGACTGGGGGCTGGAATTATCTTCACATCCCCCACGGGCAACAACATGTGATATGTGTTGAAGATTATGTATGCCGACTCCAACAATGCAGCCGAATATAAAGCACTCTTGCATGGTCTTCGGATGGCAGTATCAATGGGCATACGATGGCTGGAGGTACGGGGAGACTCCAACTTGGCCATTGATACGTCTCCAACGTATCTATAATTTTTTATTGTGCCATGCTATTATATTATCTGCTTGGATGTTTTATATGCATTAATATGCTATTTTATATTATTTTTGGGAATAACCTATTAATCTAGAGCCTAGTGTCAGTTTATGTTTTTTCCTTGCTTTGAATATTGCAGATATGTAATATTAAATGGAGACCAAATGGAATAAAATCTTCGCGATGATTTTTCTGGAACAAAAGAGATCTACCAGGCATGGAGTGCAAGGCAAGGAAGCTGCTAGGAAGTCACAAGCCAAGGGGCGCGGCCATGCCCCTAGCCGCGCTTGGCAGGCTTGTGACTCCCTGGCAGGAGTCCTAGCCCTAATCTTCATCCTATAAATACCCAAATATTCCCCCAATAACAAAAGGGGCCACGAAAATACTTTTCCGCCGCCATAAGCCCCCGTTCTCGAGAGATCCAATCTTGGAGCCTTTTCCGATAATCTGTCAGAGGGGGATTCCATCGCGGAGGGCATCTACATCAACTCCATTGCCCCTCCAATGATGCGTGAGCAGTCCACCATAGACCTATGGGTCCATAGCTAGTAGCTAGATGGCTTCTTCTCTCTCTTTGTGCTTTAATATCATGTTCTTCATGATCTTCATGGAGATCTATCTGATGTAATACTCTTTTGCGGTGTGTTTGTCGAGATCCGATGAATTGTGGGTTTATGTTAAGATTATCCATGAATATTATTTGAGTTTTTCCTGAATTCTTATATGCATGATTTCATATCTTTGCAAGTCTCTTCGAGTTATTGGTTTGGTTTGTTTAACTAGATTGATAATTCTTGCAATGTGAGAAGTGCTTAGTTTTGGGTTCAATCTTGCGGTGTCCTCACCCGGTGACAAAGTAGGGGTAGCGAGGCATGTATTGTATTGTTGCCATCAAGGGTAACAAGATGGGGTTTTCATCATATTGCTTGAGTTTATCCCTCTACATCATGTCATCTTACCTAATGCATTACTCTATTCTTCGTGAACTTAATACTCTAGATGCAGGCAGGAGTCGGTCGATGTGTGGAGTAATAGTAGTAGATGCAGAATCGTTTCAGTCTACTTGACACGAACGTGATGTCTATATGTATAATCATCGCCTTGGATGTCTTCAGAATTATTCGCTTTTCTATCAATTGGTCGAAAGTAATTTGTTCACCCACCATGATACTTTCCGTCAAGAGAGAAGCCTCTAGTGAAACCTATGGCCCCCGGGTCTACTTTCCATAATATATTTTAAGATCTATAAACCAAAAATACCAAAAAAATACCTTGTTGCAGTTTATTTACCTTTTTTACTTTCTGCAATCTTTTACATCTATCTCTATCAGATCTAATCCTTGCAAATAATCGTGAAGGGATTGACAACCCCTTTATAGCGTTGGGTGCAAGAGTTTGATTGTTTGTGTAGGTGCATCCATTGGTGACTTGCTTGTTCCTCCTACTGGATTGATAACTTAGTTCTCAACAACTGAGGGAAATACGTATCTACTTTGTTGCATCATCCTTTCCTCTTCAAGGGAAAACCAACACACGCTCAAGAGGTAGCAAGAAGGATTTCTAGCGTCGTTGCCGAGGAGGATACACATCAAGCCTACCAAGTACCCATCACAAACTCATCTATTGCATTTACATTATTTTCCATTTGCCTCTAGTTTTCCTCTCCCCCACTTCTAAAATGATTTCCAGAAAAACCAAAAAGATTTTCCTTTTTATCCGCCCTCTCTTTCTCGTTTGCCTTTTTCTCGTCAGATCTCTTGTTTGCTTGTGTTGCCATGTGCCTTCTATTTGCTTGCATCTTTGCATGGTAAAAATTGTTGATACGGATCCTCATACACTAGCTAATCTTTTCGAAATACCAAATTATGATGAACCAATTGCTAGCGAGTTGAGTGCACTTGATTATCTCTATGAAGTTTTGTTTGAAAATCATGAATCTGAAAATTTTGATGAAGTGTTAAAAGAAGAAAATTATAAGGTGATTCATGATATCTCGGTAAATGAAAAGAATGATTGCCATGTTGTTGGTATGAATTCTATGAATATCCATGATGCTAACGATATGCAAAACCACAAGCTTGGGGGTGCTATGCTTGATGAATATGATATTTTTTGTTCCGCAAGTTTTGGTGATGGCACGTATGCTATAATTGATCATGAAAAGAATGCTTTGTGTGATAATTATATTGTGAGATTAATTCATGATGCTACTGAAAATTATTATAGGGGGGAACATATGCTTGTAGGAATTGCAATAATATCAAGTTCCCTATCTATGTGTTCAAAGTTTTGAAGTTAAGCTTGTTTTGCCTTCCTTTGCTAGTTGATTCTTGCTCCCATAAATTGTTTGATCACAAAATCCCTATGCATAGGAAGTGGGTTAGACTTAAATGTGCTTGATATGAGATTCATGATGCTTTCTTGCATCTTTCATTTACTACTTTTTATGTGACCATCATTGAAATCATTATGCCTAGCTAGGGGCATAAAACGATATCGCTTGTTAGGAGGCAACCCAATTTTATTTTTATGTTATGTTTTTGCTTCTATTTTTGAGTTTTTCCCACATTATTACTTCTGTAGTAATTGTGTTTTGGTGTTTTAATTAGTGTTTGAGCCAAGTAAGACCTTTGGGATGGTCTATGGTGGTTGTTGGTTTGATCTTGCTGAAAAACAGAAACTTTTGCGCCCAGTCCAGTAATTTTATATAAAAAATAGAGTGTAGAATGAGTCTGAAATTTTTACACGAGATTAATATACAGATTTCCCAGGTTGTCCTAATTTTTCAGAATGTTTTTAGTTACACAAGTATAGGAAGTTTTCAGATTCCTACAGACTGTTCTTTTTATGACAGATTATGTTGTTTTTAGTTGTTTACCTATTTTGATGTATCTATGGGTTGTATCGGGGGGTATGAACCATGGATAAGTTAGAATAAAGTAGGTATTACACAAATATAAATAATAATGAGTTCACAACAGTAACTAAAGTGGTGATTTATTTTCTTATACTAACGGATCTCACGGGTTTTCTGTTAAGTTTTGTGTTGTGAAGTTTTCAAGTTTTGGGTAAAGATTTGATGGACTATGGAATAAGGAGTGTCAAGAGCCTAAGCTTGGGGATGACCAAGGCAAACCAAGTCATATTCAAGGATGCCAAAGAGCATAAGCTTGGGGATGCCCCGGAAGACATCCCTTCTTTCGTATTCAATCCATCGGTAAATTTACTTGAGGCTATATTTTTATTCACCACATGATATGTGTTTTTCTTGAAGCGTCTTGTATGATATGAGTCTTTGATTTTTAGTTTCCCAAAATCATCCTTTCTGCACACATCTTTTGAGAATACTCTATGTGCTTCACTTATATCTTTTGAGATAGGCAATTTTGCTCTAGTGCTTCACTTATACCTTTTTAGAGCACGGTGGTGTTTGGTTTTATAGAAATAATTGAACTCTCGTACCTCACTTATATTATTTTTAGAGTCTTTAAACATCATGGTAATTGGTTTAGCTTATGAATTTAGTCCTAATATAATAGGCATCCAAGAGGGATATAATAAAAACTTCCATATTAAGTGCATTGAGTATTATGAGAAGTTTGATTCCTTGCATAAAGTTTTGAGATATAAAGAGGGTAATGTTAAGAGTAATGTTAGGAAGTAATTGTGAATTGGTAAAAATACTTGTGTGAAGGTTTGTGATTCCCATAGCATGCACGTATGATGAACCATTATGTAAGAAAGTCGGAGCATGATTTGTTTATAGACTGTCGACCTTTGTGTGAGGGTCGGGAGCGCGCGATGGTTTGCTCCTACCAACCTATCCCCTAGGAGCATGCATCTAATGCTTTGCTTTGATGATTAATAGTCTTTTGCAATAAGTATGTGAGTTCTTTATGACTAATGTGACTCCATGGAATATACACATTCTTGTTGGGGAACGTTGCATGGGAAACAAAAAAAATCCTATGCACACGCAATATTTCTCCCTGGTGATGAGCATCTACGAGAGGGAGAGTGGATCTACGTACCATTGTAGATCGCTAAGTGAGAAGCGTCAAGAAACATGGTTGATGTAGTCAAACATCTTCGCGATCCAAATCGTCGAACGCCCCGTGATCCCATCACGATCCTTCTCGTGATCCAATCACGATCCGTCTCGCGATCCCATCACGATCTATCTCGTGATCAAATCACGAATCGTCTCACGATCCTGATCACGGTCCTTCCGATCTAGCGCCGAACGGACGGCACCTCCACGTTCAGCACACGCACAGCTCAATGATGATATCCGCCTTTTTGATCCAGTAAGAGGGAGTGGAGAGGTTGATGAGTTCTCCGGCAGCGCGACAGCGTGGCGGCAATGGTGGTGGAACTATTCCGGCAGGGCTTCACCTAAGCACCACCAAACTGGACTAGAGGAGAAAACCGATCTAGATGAAGTAGAGGGAGGACATGGAAATTAGGGTTAGCTTTCCCCTATAAATCCTATAGTATATATAGGAGGGAGGGAGGGTAGGAGGCAGCCTCAAACCCTCAAGAGTTGGCCGAAATTAGAGGTGGAGGAGTCCTACTCCAGTCTTATTAGGAGTAGGATTCCTCCTTTCCACTTGAAAACTCATTCCACCTCTCCACCTATGGGTTTTTCCCACCCCTAGCCACATGGGCCTTAGTGGGGGGCTCGGCCAGCCCACTAAGGGCTGGCTTGACTCCTCTCACATCCCATGAGGCCCTTTGGGTCGAGACACCCCTCCCGATGGTCCCCGGTACCCCTCCCAGCACTCTTGGTACACTATCGATGAGCCCGAAACTTTTTCGACGGCCAAAACAGGACTTCCTATATATCACTCTTTACCTCCAGACCATTCCGGAGCTCCTCAAGACATCTGGGATATAAACCGGGACTCCGAACAACCTTCGGTCACCACCATACATAACTCTATGCTACCGAAACGTCATCAAACCTTAAGTGTGCAGACCCTGCGGGTTCGAGAACTATGTAGACATGACCGAGACACCTCTACGGCCCATAACCAATAGAGGGACCTAGATGCCCATATTGGTGCCTACATATTCTAAGAATATCTTTATCGGTTGAACCTCTACGTCAAGGATTCAGTTAATCCCGTATGTTGTTCCCTTTGTTCTTCAGTATGTTACTTGCCCGAGATTCGATCGTCGGTATCTCTATACCTAGTTCAATGTCGTTACCGGCAAGTCTCTTTACTCGTTCCGTAATACAAGATCCCATGGCTAACTCTTTAGTCACATTGCTTGCAAGGCTTATATTGATGTTGTATTACCGAGTGGGCCCTCAGATACCTCTCCGTCACACGGAGTAACAAATCCCAGTCTTGATCCATGCCAACCCAACAGACACCCTCGGAGATACCTGTAGAGCACCGTTATAGTCACCCAGTTATGTTGCGATGTTTGATACACACAAGGTACTCCTCTGGTGTCAATGAGTTGCATGATCTCATGGTCATAGGAACAGATACTTGACATGCAGAAAACAATAGCAATAAACTGAGATAATATGCTACGTTTATAGTTTGGGTCTTGTCCATCACATCATTCTCCTAATGATGTGATGCCGTTATCAAATGACATCTGATGTCCATGGCTAGGAAACCTTAACCATCTTTGATCAACGAGCTAGTCTATTAGAGGCATACTAGGGACATGGTGTTGTATATGTATCCACACATGTATCTAAGTTTCCGATCAATACAATTCTAGCATGGATAATAAACAATTATCATGAACAAGGAAATATGATAATAACTAATTTATTATTGCCTCTAGGGAATATTTCCAATAGTCTCCCACTTGCACTAGAGTCAATAATCTAGCTCACATCGCTATGTGATCTGTTATGAATCTCACACCCAATGAGTTTTGGGGTTCGATCATGTTTTGCATGTGAAAGAGGTTTTAGTCAATGGGTATGCGTCATTCAGATCCGTGTGTACTTTGCAAATCTCTATGTCATACTGTAGACACTGCTACAATGCTCCACTTGGAGCTATTCCAAATGGCTAGTCCACTATACGTATCCGGATTACTACTCAAAGTCATCCGGATTGGTGTCAAAGCTTGCATCGACGTAACCCTGTACGACGAACTCTTTATCACCTCCATAACCGAGAAACATTTCCTTAGTCCTTTAGTTACTAAGGATAATCTTGACTGATGTCCAGTGATCCACTCCTGGATCACTCTTGTACCCCTTGATAGAGTCGTGGCAAGGCACACACAGGTGCGGTACACAGCACAACACACTATACAGAGCCTATGGCTAAGGCACAGGGGACGACCTTCGTCCTTTCTCTTTCTTTTGTCATGGTCGAGCTTTGAGTCTTACTCAACTCCACACCTTACAAATCAGGCAAGAACTCCTTCTTTAACTGATCCATTTTGAACTCTTTCAAAATCTTGTCAAGGTATGTACTCATTGAAAAATCTTATCAGGCATCTTGATTTATCTCTATAGATCTCGATGCTCAATATTCAAGTAGCTTTATCCAGGTCTTCCTTTGAAAAACACTTTTCAAACAATCGTTTATGCTTTCCAAAAATTCTACATTATTTCCGATCAACAATATTTCATCCACATATACTTATCAAAAATTCTATAGTGCTCCCACTCACTTTATTGTAAATACAAGTTTCTCGCAAACTTTGTATATACTCAAAAACTTTGATCACCTCATCAAAGTGTATATTCCAACTCTGAGATGCTTGCTCCAAACCTTAGATGGATTGCTGGAGCTTGCACACCTTTTAGCATCCTTAGGGCTGACAAAACCTTCTGGTTGTATCACATACAACCTTTCCTCAAGTAAACCGTTAAGGAAATGATGTTTTGACATCCATCTGCTAGATTTCATAATTCAAAAATGTAGCAATTGCTAACATAATTCCAATAGACTTTTAGCATTGCTATGGGTGAGAAGGTCTCATCATAGTCAACTCCTTAAACTTGGTGGAAACTTCTTTGCGACAAGTCAAGCTTTACAAATGGTGGCATTCACCATCAGCGTCTGTCTTCATCTTAAAGGTCCATTTGTACTCAACAACCTATCGTTCAATGAGCAAGTCTACCAAAGTCCATACTTGGTTTTCATACATGGATCCTTTCTTGGATTTCATGTCCTCTAACCATTTGTTGGAATCTGAGCCCATCATCGCTTCTCCATAGTTCATATGTTCATCGTTGTCCAACAACATGACCTCTAAGACAGGGTTTCCATACCACTCAGGAGGAGTACACGTCCTTGTCGACCTACGAGGTTTGATAGTAACTTGATCCGAAGCTTCATGATCATTATCATTAACTTCCTCTTCAACTGACGTAGGCTCCACAGAAACATCTTTCTGCGTTGTGCTACTCTTTGGTTGAAATAAAGGTTCAACAACCTCATCAAGTTCTATCTTCCTCCCACTCAATTCTTTCGAGAGAAACTGTTTCTCGAGAAAGGACCTATTTTAGCAATAAACACTTTATGCTTAGATCTAAGATAGAAGGTTTACCCAACTGTTACGTTAGGGTATTCTATGAAGATGCATTTGTCCGCTTTGGGTTCGAGCTCAGTAGGTGAAAACCCCTTTTCACATAAGCGTCGCAGCCCCAAACATTAAGAAATGATAGCTTAGGTTTCCGCCAAACCAAAATTCATACAGTGTCATCTCAACGAACTTATATGGTGCCCCTTTTAAAGTGAATGTAGTTGTCTCTAATGCATAACCCCAAAACGATAGTGGAAAATCGATAAGAGACATCATACTACACACCATATCCAATAGAGCATGACTGTGACGTTCGGACACACCATCACACTATGGTGTTCTAGGTGGCGTGAGTTGTGAAACAACTTTCACATTGTCTAAAGTTGTGTGCCAAACTCGTAACTCAAATATTCACCTCCACGATCATATCGTAGACATTTTTACCTTCTTGTCACGACGATCTTAAACGTCACTCTGATTTTGTTTGAACTTTTCAAAGGATTCAGACTTGTGTTTCATGAAGTAAATATATAGTATATCTACTCAAATCATCAGTGAAGGTAAGAAAATAACGATATCCATCGCACGCTACAACACTCATTGGACCGTATACATCAGCATGTATCATTTCCAATATGTCACTTGCCCATTCCATCAAGCCGGAAAACGGAGTTTTAGTCATCTTGCCCATGAGGCATGGTCCGCGTGTCTCAACCGATTCAAAATCGAAAGAGTCCAAAGATCCATCAACATGGAGTTTCTTCATGCGCTTTACAACAATATGACATTCAGCGGCGGTGCCACAAGTATGTGGTACTATCATTATTAACTTTGTATCTTTTGGCATCAATTTTATGAACATGTGTATTACTACGATCAAGATTCAACAAACTATTCTCATTGGGTGCATGACCATTGAAGGTATTATTCATGTAAATAGAATAACCATTATTCTCTAACTTAAATGAATAATTGTGTTGCAATAAACATGATCTAATCATGTTCATGCTTAACGCAAACACCAAATAACAGTTATTTAGGTTCGTCACTAATACTGAAGGTAGAGAGAGCGTGCGATGTTGATCACATCAACCTTGGAGGAATTTCCAACACACATCGTCACCTCACCCTTAGCTAGTCTTCGTTTATTCCGTAGCTTTTATTTTGAGTTACTAACATTTAGCAATCGAACCGGTATCCAATACTCAGGTGCTACTAGGAGTACTAGCAAGGTACACATCAATAACACGTATATGAAATATACTTCTGTCAACGTTGCCAACCTTCTTAACCACCAAGTATCTAGGGTTGTTCCGCTTCAGCGACCGCTCTCCTCATAATAGAAGCACTTAGTCTCGGCTTTGGGTTCAACTTTGGGTTTCTTCACTTGAGTAGCAACTGACTTGCCATCCATGCAGTTTCCCTCCTAGCCCTTGCCCTTCTCGAAACTAGTGGTTTCATTAAACATCAACACTTGATGCTCCTTCTTGATTTCTACCTTCGTGGTGTCAAACATCACAAACAGCTCAGGGATCATCATTTCCATCCCTGGCATTATTATAGTTCATCACGAAGTTCTAGTAGCTTAGTGACAGTGACTTGGAGAATTATATCAATCACTATCTTATCTGGAAGATCAACTCCCACTCGATTCAAGCGATTGTAGCCCCCAAACAATCTGAGCACACGCTCAACGATTGCAATATTCTCCTTCATCTTGCAGGCAAAGAATCTTGTTGGAGATCTCATATCTCACAACACGGGCACAAGCCTGAGATCCCAATTTTAGCTCTTAGAACATCTCATATGTTCCGTGACGTTCAAAACATTTTGGAGCCTCAATTCTATGATGTAATGCATGACGCACAGAACTATCAAGTAGTCATCAGAACGTGCCTGTCAGATGTTCACAACATCTACAGACGACGCTAGAGGGGGTGGCGCACCGAGCGTTGCATTAAGGACATAAGCCTTCTATGCAGCAATGAGGACAATCCTCAGATCATGGACCCAGTCCACAATATTGCTACCATCATCTTTCAACTGTATTTCCCTAGGAACATATAAAAATTCAAGGGAGCTACAGCGTGAGCTTGTAATCTACAACATAATTTGCAAAGACATTACTGACTATGTTCATGATAATGAGTTCAATTAATCATATATACTTAAGAACACCTACTCAAATTGACATCCCTCCGGTCATTCGAGTGATACATGATCCAAATTCACCAACTCAAGTCCGATCATCACGTGAGTAGAGGTGGTTTGAATGGTGAACATCATCATGTTGATCATATCTACTATATGACTCATGTTCGACCTTTCGGTCTCTTGTGTTCCGAGGCCATGTCTGTACATGCTAGGCTCGTCAAGTTTAACCCGAGTGTTCTGCACGTGCAACACTGGCTTGCACCCGTTGTATGTGAACGTAGAGTCTATCACACCCAATCATCACGTGGTGTCTCGACACGAAGAACTTTCGCAACGGTGCACACTCGGGGAGAACACAATTTATCTTGAAATTTAAGTGAGGTATCACCTTATAATGCTACCATCGTCCTAAGCAAAACAAGGTGCATAAAAGGATTAACATCACATGCAAATCATAAGTGACATGATATGGCCATGAACTTGTACTTTTGATCTCCATCCTTAAACACCAGCATGATCTCCATCGTCACTGGCATGACACCATGATCTCCATCATCTTGATCTCCATCAACGTTTCATCATCGGGGTTGTCATGCCCACCATGCTTATACTACTATTGTTACCGCTTAGCGAGAAAGTAAAGCATTACATAGCGCTTAATGATTTACACGCAGGTCATACAATAATTAAAGACAACCATATGGCTCCTGTCGGTTGCCGTACTCATCGACGTGCAAGTCGTGATGTTCTATACAATACATGATCATCTCATACATCACATATATCTCATCATGTAATTGGCCATATCACATCACAACATACCCCACAAAGACAAGTTAGATGTCCTCTAATTGTTGTTGCAAGTTTTATGTTGCTGCTACGTGTATCTAGCAAGAACAATTCTCACCTACGCAAAAACCACAACGGTGATACATAAGTTGCTTTTCAACCTTCTCAAGGACCGCCTTTGTCGAATCCAATCCAACTAAAGGAGAAACAGACACCCTCCAGCCATCTTTGTGCAACAAAGTTACACATCAGTCGATGGAACCGGTCTCTCGTAAGCATACGAGTAAGGTTGGTCCGGGCCGCTTCATACCACAATACCGCTGAACCAAAACACGACCAAGGGAGGAAGCAATCTAAGCATCAATGCCCACAAACTCCTTTGTGTTCTACTCAAGATCTCATCTACACATAGACCTAGCTCATGATGCCACTGTTGGGGAACGTTGCATGGGAAACAAAAAATTTCCTACGCACATGCAAGATCTATCCATGGTGATGAGCATCTACGAGAGGGAGAGTGGATCTACATACCCTTGTAGATCGCTAAGCAGGAAGCGTTAAGAAACACGGTTGATGTAGTCGAACGTCTTCGCGATCCAAATCATCGAGTGTCCCGCGATCCCATCACGATCCTTCTCGTGATCCAATTACGATCCGTCTCGCGATCCCATCACGATCCGTCTCATGATCAAATCACGAATCGTCTCGCGATCCTGATCACGGTCCTTCCGATCTAGCGCCGAACAGACGGCACCTTCGCATTCAGCACACGTACATCTCGATGACGATATCCACCTTTTTGATCCAGCAAGAGGGAGCGGAGAGGTAGATGAGTTCTCCGGCAGCGTGAAGGTGTGGCGGCGATGGTGGTGGAACTATTTCGGTGGGGCTTCGCCTAAGCACCACCGAACTGGACTAGAGGAGAAAACCGATCTAAGAGGGAAGACGTGGCAACTAGGGTTAGATTTACCCTCTAAATCCTCTAGTATATATAGAAGGGAGGGAGGGGAGGAGGCATCCTCAAACCCTCAAGAGTTGGACGAAATTGGAAGTGGAGGAGTCCTACTCCAATCCTATTAGGAGTAGGATTCCTCCTTTCCACTTGGAAACTCTTTCCAGCTCTCCACCTTTGGGTTTTTCCCACCCCTAGCCGCTTGGGCCTTAGTGGGGGGCTAGGACAGCCCACTAAGGGCTGGCTTGACTCCTCCCACATCCCATGAGGCCCTTTGGGTCGAGACACCCCTCCGGATGGTCCCCGGTACCCCTCCCGGCACTCCCGGTACACTATCGATGAGCCCGAAACTTTTCCGGCGACAAAAACAGGACTTCATATTTATCAATCTTTACCTTCGAACCATTCTGGAGCTCCTCGTGGCGTCCGGGATCTCATCCGGGACTCCAAACAACCTTCGATCACCACCATACATAACTCTATGCTACCGAAACGTCACTGAACCTTAAGTGTGCAGACCCTGCGGGTTCGAGAACTATGTAGACATGACCGAGACATCTCTACGGACAATAACCACTAGAGGGACTTGGATGCCCATATTGGTTCCTACATATTCTACAAATATCTTTATCGATTGAACCTCTATGTCAAGGATTCATTTAATCCCGTATGTTGTTCCATTTGTTCTTCGGTATGTTACTTGCCCGAGATTCGATCATCAATATCTCTATACCTAGTTCAATCTTGTTACTGGAAAGTCTCTTTACTCGTTCCGTAATACAAGATCCTGTGGATAACTCTTTAGTCACATTGCTTGCAAGGCTTATAGTGATGTTGTATTACCGAGTGGGCCCTAAGATACCTCTCTGTCACATGTAGTAACAAATCCCAGTCTTGATCCATGCCAACCCAACAGACACCCTCGGATATACCTGTAGAGCACCTTTATAGTCACCCAGTTATGTTGCAACATTTGATACACACAAGGTACTCCTACAGTGTCAGTGAGTTGCATGATCTCATGGTCATAGGAACAGATACTTCACATGCAGAAAACAGTAGCAATAAACGGACACGATCATATGCTACGTTTATAGTTTGGGTCTTGTCCATCACATCATTCTCCTAATGATGTGATCCCATTATCAAATGACATCTCATGTCAATGGCTAGGAAACCTTAACCATCTTTGATTAATGAGCTAGTCTATTAGAGGCATATTAGGGACATGGTGTTGTATATGTATCCACACATGTATCTGAGTTTCCGATCAATACAATTCTAGCATGATAATAAACGATTATCATGAACAAGGAAATATGATAATAACTAATTTATTATTGCCTCTAGGGCATATTTCCAACAATTCTCACCCTTCCACCTTTTCTATCCTCTCTAGTACCGCGCAACTTTCGCCGGTGCGATAAACCCACCTTCCTAAAAACATCCACCACATATCTTTCCTCAAAACAGCCACCATACCTACCTATTATGTCATTTCCATAGCCATTCTGAGATATATTTCCATGCAACTTCCACCGCTCCGTTTACTATGACACGCACCATCATTTCCATATTGCTTTGCATGATCGTAAGATAGCTAGCATGATGTTTTCATGGTTTGTCCATTTTTATGTCATTTTCTATGCTAGATCATTGCACATCCCGATACACCGCCGGATGCATTCATATAGAGTCATAATTGGTTCTAGTTATCGAGTTATAATTCTTGAGTTGTAAGTAAATAAAAGTGTGATGACCATCATTATTAGAGCATTGTCCCAGGTGAGGAAAGGACGACATAAGCTATGATTCCCTCACAAGTGGGGATGAGACTCCGGAATTTATGAAAAATAAAAGAGGCCAGCGAAGCCCAAAAAAGAGGCCTTAGATGCCCACCAAAATAAAAAAAATGAGAGAAAAGAGAGAAGAGATAATGCTACTATCTTTTTTCCACACTTGTGCACCAAAGTAGCACCATGATCTTCATGATAGATAATCTCCTATTTTGTCACTTTCATATACTAGTGGGAATTTTTCATTATATAACTTGGCTTGTATATTCCAATGATGGTCTTCCTCAAATTGCCCTAGGTCTTCATCAGCAAGCAAGTTGGATGCACACCCACTTAGTTTCCTTTTCAGCTTTCATACACTTATAGCTCTAGTGCATCCGTTGCATGGCAATCCCTACCCACACACATTGCTATCTATTAATGGGCATCTCCATAGCCCGTTGATACGCCTAGTTGACGTGAGACTATCTTATCCGTTTCCTTCACAACCTCCACCATATTCTATTCCACCTATAGTGCTATATCCATGGATCACGCTCGTGTATTGCGTGAGAGTTGGAAAATTTTGAGAAAATAAAAGTGTGAAACAATTGCTTGACTTGTCATCGGGGTTGTGCATGATATAAATACTTTGTGTGGGGAAGATGGAGCATATCCAGACTATATGATATTGTAGGGATAACTTTCTTTTGCCATTATATTTTGAAGAGTTACAATTGCTTTGCTAGTATGCTTGAAATATTATTGCTTTATGTCAACATTAATATTTTGTTTTGAGTCTTATGGATCTAAATATTCATGCCATAATAAATAATATTAAATGGATAAATATGTTAGGTAGCATTCCACATCAAAAATTCTGTTTTTATCATTTACCTACTCGAGGACGAGCGCGAATTAAGCTTGGGGATGCTGATACGTCTCCAACGTATCTATAATTTTTGATTGTGCCGTGCCATTATATTATATGTTTTGGATGTTTTATATGCATTACTATGCTATTTTATATTATTTTTGGGACTAACCTATTAATCTAGAGCCTAGTGACAGTTTCTGTTTTTCCTTGTTTTTGAGTATTGCAGATATGGAATATTAAACGGAGTCCAAACGGAATAAAATCTTCGCGGTGATTTTTCTGGAACAAAAGAGATCTACCAGGCTTCAAGTGCAAGGCAAGGAAGCTACCAGGAACTCACAAGCCAGGGGGCGCAACCACCCCCCTGGTCGTGCCTGGCAGGCTTGTGACTCCCTAGCAAGAGTCCTATCCCTAATCTTCGTCCTATAAATAACCAAATATTCCCCCAATACCAAAAGGAGCCACGAAAATACTCCGCTAGAAGCCTCTGCTCCCGAGAGATCCAATCTTGGAGCCTTTTCCGGTAATCTGCCGAAGGGGGATTCGATCACGGAGGGCATCTACATCAACTCCATTGCCCCTTCGATGATGCATGAGTAGTCCACCACAGACCTATGGGTCCATAGCTAGTAGCTAGATGGCTTGTTCTCTCTCTTTTTGCTTCAATACCATCTTCTTCATGATCTTCATGGAGATCTATCCGATGTAATACTCTTTTGCGGTGTGTTTGTCGATATCCGATGAATTGTGGGTTTATGTTTAGATTATCCATGAATATTATTTGAGTATTTTCTGAATTCTTATATGCATGATTTCATATCTTTGCAAGTCTCTTCGAGTTATTTGTTTAGTTTGGCCAACTAGCTTGGTAATTCTTGCAATGGGAGAAGTGCTTAGTTTTGGGTTCAATCTTACGATGTCCTCACCCAGTGACAAAGTAGGGGTAGCGAGACATGTATTGTATTTTTGCCATCAAGGGTAACAAGATGGGGTTTTCATCATATTGCTTGAGTTTATCCGTCTACATCATGTCATCTTACCTAATGTGTTACTTTGTTCTTCATGAACTTAATACTCTAGATGCAGGCAGGAGTCGGTCGATGCGTGGAGTAATAGTAGTAGATGCAGAATCGTTTCGGTCTACTTGACACGGATGTGATGCCTATATGCATAATCATTGCCTTGGATGTCTTCCTAATTATTCACTTTTCTATCAATTGCTCGACAGTAATTTGTTCACCCACCGTGATACTTTCCTTCAAGAAAGAAGCCTCTAGTGAAACCTATGGCCCCCGGGTCTACTTTCCATAATGTATTTTCAGATCTATAAACCAAAAATACCAAAAATACCTTGCTGCAATTTATTTACCTTTTTACTTTTCGCAATCTTTTAGATCTATCTCTATCAGATCTAATCCTTGCCAATAAGCATGAAGGGATTGAAAACCCCTTTATAGCGTTGGGTGCAAGAGTTTGATTGTTTGTGTAGGTGCATCCATTGGTGACTTGATTGTTCCTCCTACTAGATTGATACATTAGTTCTCAACAACCGAGAGAAAATACTTATCTACTTCACTGCATCACCCTTTTCCTCTTCAAGGGAAAACCAATGCACGCTCAAGAAGTAGTAGCCATCTCCCAAATCAATGGCGAATTTGATGCCAAAAACCCAAAGATGGCGGCATACAGAAATGTCGTCCTAGAGATATATGCATAGTTCGAGGGGCTGGAATTTCACCACATCGATCGCAACAACAACCAAGCCGCCGACGTACTGGCCCGCATGGGGGCTAAACGCGACCCTGTACCAAAAAATACTTTCCTGGAATGGATCTTTAAGCCATCCGTGGTTTGGCAGGACGATCATAAGGGTGCCGGTCTAAATACGGCGGAAGAGGTTGTTCCCCCTATAAACGAACCAGACGACCAAATAATCGGCGGCTTTGTAATGGATGAAACGCCTTCGTCTCATGAGGTCATGGCAGTAATCACGCCATGGACCGAGCCCTTTCTCGCCTACCTTCTTCGCAAAGAACTCCCCGACGATCAAACACAGGCACGACACATAATTCGGTGATCCAAAGCCTACAAGGTACACGAGGGTGAGTTATACAAGAAAAGCACCACCGGAATATTACAGCGGTGCATATCCGAGGAAGAAGGACGTTAACTCTTTGTTGAAGTCCACACTGGGATGGGCGGTCATCACGCCGCAGCGAGAGCCTTGGTTAGCAAGGCCTTCTAAGCTGATTTCTTTTGGCCCACTGTTCGAGCAGACACCCAGTCACTTGTCAAACACTGCATAGGGTGTCAACTTTTCGCAAATCAAAGTCATGTGTCCCCAATAGCTCTTCGGACTATTCCAATCACCAGGCATTTCGTGGTCTGGGGGCTGGACATGGTCGCACCACTCAAAGGGGGGACCAAGAAGAATAAATACTTACTGGTCATGGTTGACAAGTTCACCAAATGGATAGAGGCCAAACCCGTCAAATCGGCCAAGTCCGGACCAGTAATCGACTTTATATCTGGCATGGTACACCGTTACGGTGTCTCGCACAGTATAATAACAAACAATTGATCCAACTTCACGGCCCAAGAGGTCAAGGACTGGTGCGCAAAAATGGGCATGAAGCTCGATTACGCATCAGTGTATCACCCGCAGACCAATGGACAAGTCGAACAAGCAAATGGTCTCATCATGAGCGACATTAAGCCACATTTGGTCTGATCTCTTCATGAGTCCGACTGTCATTGGGTGGAGGAGCTCGACTCCGTTCTATGGGGCCTGCGCACCACCCCGAATAGATCAACGGGATACACACCATTCTTGATGGTCTATGGGGCAGAGGCAGTCCTCCCCTATGATATTATTCACGACACACCAAGGGTGCGCATGTACGAGGAAAAGGAAGCCGAGTTAGATTTGTAGAACGACCTGGACGACTTAGAAGGAGAGCGCGACATAGCTCGGGCTCGCTCTACTTTTTACCAACAGCAGGCCTGGCGTTGCCAGAGTAGGGAGGTCAAGGAAAAAGCGTATAACGTGGGTGAACTCGTCTTACGGCCCCCGGAGATGCAGAATCATAAACTCAACCCCAAATGGGAGGGGGCCTTCATAATTGACGAGGTACTCGCGGGAGGGGCTTACTGTCTTTGGAACCCGTCGGACAACTGCCTTGAACCAATCCCATGGAACGCAGCCCGTCTTCGGCGCTTCTACGGATAAACCGGTGTCGTCACATTATTTACCCTTTACCTCCTTTTTCTTTACTTTTCTTTACTTTTTTCTTCTCACCCCACCTCACTGTTTGGTAGCTTTGAATTTTTCTTTTCTTAAAAAATCTATGTCCAGTTCAACCGATCTTGTACTAAGACTCTCGGCTTACACCCTTAAGTGTTAAATCCGAACACATCACCTGGCGGCTTCTTTCTGAAGCCAACGCTTTTATATTGTAAGCATTTATCCACACTTATTGTGTACACACGTTTCTTTTGTCGCGTTTAACCCATCATATGCATTAATTCAAACTAAGACTTTGCCAAGCTGGGTTGCCTCGCTCTTGTGCTTACCCTCTACGTTCCCTGTTGTTCGACTAGAGGGTAAAGGGAGCACCTCTGCAATTGTTACGATCGGGTCATCCGGATACGTACCTCAGACGAGTGAAGCCAAAAGCTAGCTATATTAAGTAGAAAATTGGTCGGTCGTGATGGAAGCAATTAATACGACTACGGTTGTTACCACCATTACGTGGGCTTCATTTCTCTCAAAAGCCCTTAGCCACATACTAGCAGTATGCGGCCTTCAACCTACGACCTTCGTAGAACCCTGAAGAAAGGTATCGATAGAGGTACTATTTTCTTTGGAAGATGTTTCTTACGCTAAGCAGTAATATAACATATCTCCTTGTGTGCTTTTTGTCTGTTCGCACCAAATGGCCAGATTGTCTGGTTCCCCGAACATAGTTCACTCTTCTAGGGTGATAAATTACGAGGAACACTCCCGAGCTGTTAGCACGGGAGGTAGAAGCTGATGGCCGGTTAAGACAAAGTTTACAACACAGATGGAGCAACTACTCGATTATTCGTACATAGTTACATATAATCATACATTTGGTTGCTGATCGAGATTGTCGATTATAATGTCCAGGGAGCAGTCTTCTTGCGAGAGATGGGCAGCAGGCATCACTTGGTCGTACACCAGGTGGAGCAGCATTTCTTGTCCATCTGACCCTACTAGCCCAACCCGAGCCATACGTTGGGGGTTAAGTCCGGTATAGCGGGTCTTGATCATCGCCCACGCCTCCCATGCTCCCTCCCGGCAAGCCGATTTCTTCCACAGATCGAACCTACTTAGGGCTCCCTTGAATCGATCGACTAGTTCAGTCATCCCTCCGGAGGTTGTTCAGTGGGCCATAGTGCCTTTACCATGCTTTTCATGGCCTTCTGAGCCCACTCATGAAGGGCGGAAAGCCCTTTAAAAAGGCTCCCCCAGTAGTATTCGATCTCTTCTTCGGGTCTCCCAAACAGGAGACCTACACATGAGTCAAAGGCATGCCTATTATGCTTCATCTATAAGAAGTACTTCCCGATGTTAGAATCACACTTACCAGACATGCCCCTCTGTAGTTTTTGGTTCTCTTCTTGTGTCCGGGCTAATTGACTTCTTAAACTCTCAATTTCTTTGGCATGTTGTTTATTCTCCGCCTAGAGACGGTTCAAAACACGATAACCAACCTCGTGCTGGGACTCGGTGTATCGCTGAGACTCTCGGGCTACATCCAAATCTTTTTGCATTTTCCCTGTTGATCCAGCTGCTAAAAAGTACCCTTGTATCGGCATGGGAAAATACTAAGATCAGCAGCATAGATATACTCACCATGTGCCTCCCGAGTAAAGCTCTTCACTTGCTCCAATTCGGCCTTCACAGATTCAACCTGTGTTTGGCTGGCTTCTAATTCCTTGGCCAGTTGCTGGCTCTGTTGCTTTGAGGCCTGCATTAGCAATGAAACAAAACAAGGGCCCTTAATTCAGTCGTTCCGCCCAGTTTAAGGGTCGGGGGCTACTGGGTTTACATAAATGTTCAGACTCTACAAAACCGGTTATTTACCTGCAGGCTGGATGATATCAATTTCATGGCCTCCCCGAACCCAGCTCGGGCAGCACCGATGTGTGCATCCACCGTGCGTAGAGCACCGAACTCCTATTCGGAGAATACTGGGTGACGCAGGGCTTCTCGTTGCCGCCTATGATTCATGGCGCTTCCTATCTCGGATTTGGTAACGGACATAGCGTCACCGAAATCGGCACGAGACGGATTGACCATGGTAACCTCCATAGCAGGTTCAGCATGAGCCGAAGCTCTTGAGTTTTGAGTTTCCCCGGACACCTTGGCAACCTCCTCGGCTGAGGAAGGCTAAGTTTTTCGCTTGAGAATTTCGATATAAAATCTGCTCTGAGGATCTATCAGTTGTGATAATAAATAAATAGTCGAACAAAATACCTTTGGGTTGAACAAGTGGACGAAGTCATCCTCACAGCCGGCTCATTTGCTGGACCCATGTTGCTTTCTGATCCGGGCGCTGCTGCCATTACCGACGTATGACGCATGGATCGATGACGCTTCGGAGTAGGAGCCGACGCGTTTGGGACGTTGGAGGATGCTTGCCTTTTGCGGGATGAGTTTTTCTTTTTCTTATTTGTTGTGGGAAAAGGGAACGATCCAGGGTAATCGGCTATGATAGCCACCTTGGAGCGGTCAAGACTCTCCTGGTAGAAAACCCCGTCCTCAAGCTCAATTGACGGATTCGGGTCCTCATGAAAGCCCGGATCATCGTCGTGGGAATAGTCTTCGGGCTGAGGGGCCGAACAGTTAACTGTCTCGATGAAGCTCCTCCAATCCTGTTCACATGAAGTTGAAGGCTTCGGCCAAAAAAGGGACAAAATGGGAACCCGAATTGTGGTCACGGAGTTGAAAGGCTTACCCATTCGATGGAATTGTGGCTTGAGTATTCCTACTTGGTTAAATGATGGATAAAGTCTTCTTTCTCCCCTTTGTACAGGTCGGCAAGCGCGGCGGCTAATGATGTCTCATTGGCAGGACCCAGTCTTCGAGAGCGTGTGGTGGCGCTTGTCCCGTTGTAACGCCACAAGGGATGTATCCTCGCTGCATGCACGGGTGATGGCGGCGGTCATGACGTCAATCATGGTCAACCTGTGGTGGGCTAGTACCCTCACCTGGGCTGCCAAGTGTTGCACTTCAACGCTATCCTCTTGGGACGAACTCTTTGGCCGCCAGTTGTACCTTTTCTTCAAGGAGGCGTTGGAGTATTCGGGCAGACCCCTTCGATCTGGATCGAATAGGGGGACGTCCTCGATATAAAACCATTCCGAAGACCATTCTTCGAACTCCTTCGATGTTCCCACCAGATACCCCGTCCCCGCTATGCGGCATACTTCGGCTCCGCCGACCTCCAAGATTGTCGTGTCCCGAGTTCGAGGGACAAGGCAGAAGTACTTCCTCCATAGTTCAAAATGTGCCTCGCAGCCCAGGAACATCTCGCAAAGGGCGACAAAGCCCGAGATGTGCATGACAGACCCTGGGGTGAGATGGTGGAGCTGAATCCCATGAAATTCCAGTAACCCTCTCAAGAATGGGTGAATGGGAAACCCGAGACCACGCAGAAGAAAGGGCACGAATCATACGCGTTCCCCCCTTTGTGGATTGGGGAAATTCTCCATGAAAACTTTGTCATTGAATGAAGATAGACCTACGCGGGTCACTGCCAGATCTGAGGAAGGAAGGTACCCTTGGGTCTCCAGATTACGCAGACATAAGAGCGATACAGAGCAGCTGGTCCAATCCCCGGGACGGGAGCCGTAAGGGCGCGAGGAAGAGCTGGGAGCGCTCGCCATGTTTTCGTGGTGATCTTCTGCTGAGAGTTTTTTCCGATGGGGAGGGGGAAGAGGATGTGGCCTAGACAACGATTCTGTTTGTTTAAATGAGTGGTGCCTCCGTTGTGGAGGGGCAGTCTTGTAAAAAATCACTGGACCGCTCGTCTCCCCACGACGCATGAAAATCGAGAAACGCTGATGGTAATTATAATGGATCTGGCAAGCTCGTGATGCTTGGGATTTCATCGATGACTGGTCGGTTGCCGAACAAGAAGGAGTAGAGGGACTCGCCTCGCAAGCCAAAGATTATGACACACGAAGATTATTCGGATATACCTCGGCGTTGAAGTCTAGTACGGGGGCTACTGAGGGAGTCCTGGATTAAGGGGTCCTCGGATAGCCGACCTGTTTCTCATGGTGCGGACTATATGGTCCGCTGGATGAGCATTTGATGATCAAGGGCCCCGTCGCTAGGGTGGAAGCTTCAAGGAGGCGTGGCGTGTCCTCCAAGTTGTCGACAATAGATAGGCATGTTTTTCCTTCGATGTGCAACCGACTATGTGTAAACCCTAGGTACCCTCGGCGTCTATATAAGCTGGAGGGTTTTTGGTTGTAGAGGGAGGACAACTCATCTAGGGTTTAGCTATTTGATCTCAAGGTAGATCGACTCTGTAACCTACATATCATCAATACAATCAAGTAGGACGTAGGTTATTACCTCCATAGGAGGGCCCGAACCTGGGTAAACATTGTCTCCTTCGTCTCCTGTTACCATCGATTCTACTCTCACAGCTCGGGACCCCTACCCGAGATCCACCGATTTTGGCACCGACAGCGACCTTTCGGGAGCCGTCGCTTCAATGCAGACATAGTTTCCCGAGGAACCAATTCCACCGCATTGAAGCGGCCTACCACCCCTTTGCATGGCATGGCCGCGGCTATATAAGCCATACTCCAATGCCATCCACATCACAATCTATCCTCATCTTCCTCCTCCCCCTCACCCCTCCCATCTCCCTCCACAACTCAGGCGACGAGCAAGTCGTGGGCGTCGGCGCCGATAGGCGGCAGTTCTGAGGTAGGCTCGGGCGGATTGTGGCGACGCCGTACTCGAACTCCAGGGTTGTCAAACTCATCGGTAGACGGATCCTCAATGAGGCCGGAGATCCTCATCTCCTTCAGCAACAAGGAGGACCGGCACCAGTCCGCGCCGGTGATGTCGGGTCAGGTCTTCGCCGCCACCGACGTGGAGTTCGAGGAGCAGATGGAGCTAATGCTCAGTCGCTCCAAGATCTACCTCAACGACCCAACACCGCCCCCGAGGATGCTCCTCTCGTGAAGCCGGAACTGGCATCCCCTCAACGCTCTCCTCCGCGCAACCATGACGTCCAAATCAGACGCCACGTGAAGGAAGAGCGGATGTCATCGCCTCCCCAATGTGTCAAGGAGGAGCAGCTCTCGCCGCCGCCCCAGCGTGTCAAGGAGGAATGCCGCTCACCGCCGCCCCCATTGATGGCGCGCGGTCGCATTCTCCACTACTTCGGCAACGGCGGGGGCAGTGGTAGTTGTTTGTCGTCTGAGAGCGCCATGACAACACAGGAGTACGCCGACAGGGAGCGGCGCCGACGGGACAGGCGCAACGCCGAGCGTCGGTCCAAGTACACGGACTCCGACGTCCCGCCGCGACACATCATGGCGGAGCCGGACCTGGCGTACGCCTGTGCCCTGGACCGCTCCGTGACGCCGCCTCGATGGGAGATGGCCAGGTACGGTGAGGAATGGTCTCTTGTTGAGATCGCCGCCGCCAATGACCGTCGCCGTCTCCCCCAACCCGCGTTGTCGATGGCCGCGGCACACTACGCATGGCGTAAGAGGAAGCAGAGAGGTTCATTCGGGAGCATCAGGCGGCTGTCAGCAAGCCCTGCCATGATGACGTCGTCCGAAGTATGACTCCGATAACTCCGATGCAGGGTCGGGCGACGATGATGGCGCGGGAACTGCCGACTACCCCTGTATGGACTACGAGGTCACCGTCATGTATAGGATAGTTTAGTGTTTTATTTTATGGTTTTAAGTTCTTTTGTCCGATTTTATGTACAAATTATCCTAGTTGCCATGGAATCTGCCGTGTTTATATCAAAATTCGCCCGATTTCATCGAATTTCGTCCAATTGGTTCGAACTATTGCCAAAATGTATGCGACTACGGTTAAATGGCGGCGTTTCGTATCCATGTCTACGGATTGGTCCCTCATTGTTCGCGATCGGATGCAGCAGAAAATTTGCAGGTCGTCGTTGGAGATGCCCTTACTGCTCTCCCACGTCTAAGTTGCCTTTAAAAAATGTCTCTGTGAAAATCTGTGGGTATCCTCACTTGTTTACATTGGTTGAAAATTTTGTAGATGATATTATTAGTTTAAGGATTATTATTATTTTTAAACGAGAAAGCCCTAAAAAGGTGGTAACAATGGAGTGTCCTTACACTTGTTTTTTTTTGTAAAGAATCTAAAATGTGTCATTATATTACAAACTTGGCTAGGATTTGTGTGATTCAGTTTACAAAAGAGCAATCATCATTGTTCTCATTGAAGATAATCCACTGTAGTAAACAGTACAAACTTGAGAAGTGGAAAGAACACATCAAATAACATGAGTATCTTAGCTATCTGATTTGTTTAAAACAAATTAAAAATTCTGTTTTGTGTGTGTGTGTGTGGAAAACATAGTGCTTGCAAAGTTTCATCATGAAATAAAATTGGTGGAAGTCGTGGCAAGAAAAACAAAATCGGAGATCTAAAAATTATATTTTCGAAAGCATTTTGGCCAAGAATGTCGTTTCATAATGACACTTTGCAAGAACTCAAAACATTCACAAATGTTTCCCACAAAATGTTATAAATTTTTGAATTTGTTTACATTTATCCCTTTTCCTATATCCGGGTGGTGGCCTCCTCACTTTTCCTAAGTCCGGGTCGGCGGCGAGCAAATGGCTCGTGTGACGAAGGTAGTTTGGACCTAGGGCTTGTGCTTGCGTGGGCCAGATTTGGGCCGAGGAAGATAGAGGCTTCCACTCCAGGTAGGTGAGGATTGGCTTGGTTCAGGTGGATGTCGGTGGCGATGTTGTCCGGGGGCCTCTGAGTGGCGATGGGAGGCTTTGCTGCTGTTGGCTGGTGGCGGTGCGATCTGGGTCGCTCACGTCTTTGGCACCCAGTGCGGATCTAGTTGTTGGTGATGGGCAGCATCCGTCAGTGTGTAGGTACAAGGAGTTGACTTGGTTTGCATTGGGTGCCTTTGCATTGTGCTCGTCTTGTCTTTTGTGCCTGTTGGTCACGTCATTCCGAGTTTGGCTCTCTGGGTGCTGCCGTGTCATTGGACGGATAGACACTGGTGGCCACAGACATGACGACATTCGATCTTGCTCGACGGCGGTCATCGGCAGCCACTAGGTTATATCCACCAGTCCACCGGGACTGGCTAGGGAGTCAGGTGTGGGCGCTTCCTATCATGGAGGCATCGACCCAAACGAGGTGGCTGATGTCGGGCCAGAAATGAAAGGAGGTGCCTTTCACTCCTCCTACCATGGTTGGGTGATCGTGACATCGATGATTGGTGGCGCCTGGGGGTATGGATGTCGTGACAGTGGCCCGCATATTTGGCTCTCCAACGGGCATCATGGCGGCGGTGTTGCTCTTGGTCTTCTTGGCGAAGAGGGGTGTGGTGATTGGTGGCTCTGGCGCATTCTTTTTCGCGGACAGTAGCGTCCCCATATCTGAATCTGATAGCTTATGCTTGTGGCAATGGTTCTGGATGCATCATGGTGGTACGGATGAGCTACCGAATGAAATCACAAGCCTTTGACGCGGACGGCTATTCAGGGATATGCAGTGTAAGAGTGCTTTCTCATCATCTTACACCGTTTTGGCATGTATTTTGACTTATGTTTTATCTATAAAGCGATCCTTTTCATGGACTGTGGCTTACATTTAGACAAGTCAAATTTACGGTCGTGGAATACGCCTCGGTGCGCCAATACATATACTGACCGGTGCGCCTTGGTGTGTGCTGACCTGAAGTAAGTACAAGAAACCGACCTCTTGGTCATATTTGTTGGTCAGATGAGCTCGATTTTCATGTCTATGTACAACACAATGAAGAAGACGATGCTTTTGACTATGTTTGTGCCAATGCGAAGCTAGGAGCAGGCTCCAAGTCCTTGACTGCCGTCTTCACCGCCCCGATGTCAATGTCGGCCAGCTTGCCCGTCGCCGACGCGACAACGGTGCAGCTCTTCCTTTCGTCCACGTACGGCAGGAACAGCCTCGCCTTGTCCTTGGAGGAGAACAGCGCCACACTGCATAAGAAAACCAAGAGATGTCACATGGCGCGTCATCAGTTCATATTCTGCAAGAACAATCTTTTGAGTCTGCTCTACCATGGCTTGTCGCGGGCGTTGGCGAGCTGGACCGCGGCGGTGTTGGTCGCCACGACGCCGGCAGAGTCATTGATGAGGCAGGTGAGCTGTGGGTGTGGCGAATGATCATAGAAAACAGAGTGTCAAAACGATGATTGATTCGTCAAGATTGGAATAGATTTGTGGTTCTGAACAAGAGCAAAAACAGGAGGGGGATGAATAATAAGCTACCTGTCCAGGAGTGGTGATGAACAGGTAGGCCGTCTCCTCGCCGACGACCTCCTCGATTTCTTCCCTGTGCCTCTCATGTGGCATCACAAACAGAGGCCTCAGCCCATTGCCACCGGAGCTGCATGCCATGATGTCAAGTTAGTAGGTTGGAGTTGAAACCAAGCAAGCAAGCGCAGAGGCAGAGCTGCTACGCACCTGATCTCCTTGGCGATCTCTGCCCAGTGTTCGAGGGGGAGGAGGCAGTCGTCGTCTCCCCTAGACGTCATGTTGGCGACGGAGTCGGACTCTATGCCGTGGATGACGACGTACTTGCCCTTCTCCACGCCCGCGCGGTTGTACTTGTCCTCCACCACCGCCCTCAGCTTCTTGGAGATGGACACCCTGAGCGGCGGTGTCGGCTGCTGCGGCACGCCCTTGGCCGGCCGGCCCAGCCACTCCAGCATGTCCTGGTACCTGATCAAGTGCGTCTTTTAGAGAATTCGGGGGGAGTGGTTCTTGAATCCTGATGGTTGCAGAGGAGGAGCTCACATGTTGTAGCCGCCGTCGGCGAGGTTGGTGGTCGCCGGCTTGAACATCTCGGTGAGGAACAGCCCGGCGCCGGCGCCGTTGACGTTGGGGTAGACGTAGCCGACCTTCTCCCGCGCCGACGACATGAAGAGGAAGAGCGCGTGCCCCGTCCCTGCCAGCTTGGTCGACAGGACCATGTCGTAGTACCGATTCTGCCAATCAATCGCAGCACAACACATTCATCTTCAGCTTCAGTTAGTCTTGATCGAATGGATGAACCGAATGAGCAGGGCGGGCGGCATACTTTCATGACGCCGAGCTGGTGGGTGTACTCGGCGGGCTCCGGCCACTCGTCGTCGGGGTCGTAGACATTGGCGTAGCGGACGTTCTTGCACATCTCGTAGACCTGCTTGCCGCGGGCCGACGCGACCACGTCGACGAGCACGCCGGGGTACCTGTCCTTGAGCATCTGCACGACGGGGAAGAAAAGCACGTTCTCGTACACGCCGCCGGAGACGACGCAGCAGACGCGGCGCACGTCGCCGCGCACCTTGGACGCCAGGCTGTCCAGCTCCGGCATGTACCCCATGGGGAAGCGGAGGAAGCCGTAGGGGTTCTCCGCGTCCTCCGGCGGCCGCGGGTCCTCCTCCTGCTTCCCGCCCGAGTACACGCCCGTGTAGTCGAACTCCTCGTCGGGCCCGTCGTCGAACGGGTCCAGCCACGGGTTCCTCTTCTTGGACGACGCCCGCGCCAGCCCTGCCCGGCGGCCTGGCAGGAGGTGGCATTGCCGCGGCATCGTCGGTGGCGCGGGCAGCTTCGCCGCCATTGTCGACGTGGGCCGCGTGGCCATGGGCATGGTTGGCGTTTGCATGGTTGGTGTACTGCGATGAGTTGCTCTGGATATCGCTACTGTTTTTTTCCTCCCGTGTGTGGAGGTGGAGGAGAGGGAGAGGGGATGATGGTGGTGCCGTCATTTGGGTTTGGATTTTGGTTTCCGATGTGTGGAGGTTTTTTTTTTTTTTTTGAGACATCCGATGTGTGGAGGTGAAGGAGAGGGGATGATGATGATGGGGTCCTCTAGGTGTGGCTTCCATGTCGTCTTCCTATGTTTTTTTGGGACATCCTGTTCGTGGGCCAGGGCTATTTCTCGCCAGACGCAGCTTCGGCCCAGTATTGTAGCTGTACGTGGTGTTTCTCTCTATATGTGGTTTTCTTGTTTTTTCACTGTCTGCAGTATTTTTATTTTCTTTTCTTTTCCTCTTCGGTTTTCACTATTTTCACTTTTTAACTTTTTTCAACTCATGCCTATAATTTTCGCACACATTGTATATATTTTTATGCACAGTGATATTTTTTATACAAGTTTAACATTTTTTAATTCATGATTAACATTTCAATACATATATTTTTTATGTCTGTATTTTATTCCCCCTGCACAATAATGTAAGACACAAGTGTAAACCGTATTACACTAGTTTACAGAGGGAGTAATACACATTATCCATCTTTGATATAGATACAAAATATATTTTTGTAGGACTAGTTTTCTGTACTCCAAGGAATATGTACTTGCATGTTTAATATACCTAATTTATGCATCTATTATACATTTTTATCATTCTCGATATACTTTATTAATTATTCTAAGATACACCAAAATAAGTTGTATGAACATATCGTTTGCACACATGCTTCTCGTAATATACCTCTTTTATGCACGAGAAAAGCAGTATATACCCAAACTTCGTGAAATATGCAGACGCACACAAATACTATCATGAAACACACTTTGAAGTATTTAGTAATTATTCATAAAAATAATTATAAAATAATAAAGAGGTATAATAAAGTCATCTATGTGGCATATTGAATATGGGATCACGTATTCTGTGGAGTACATACCAGTTTCCTTTTTTATACATGATTAACATTTTATAAAATAAATTTATTTAAAAACATTTAATGCGTGTTAAATATTTTTCAAATAATTGTTGATTTTTCTTGATTGATTGAAAAGTTTTCTTTTCTACTCTGCTATTTTTTACATAGTATAAACATAATTTTAAAGGAACATATTTTGAAATGCATGAACATTTTAAAATACAACATGATATAGTTGAAAGAAATTTTATATAATTGTTAGAGAAAATTAAATTTTAAGAATTTTTTTAATGCTATCATTTTTTTAAATTACACTATGAATTTATTTACAATATGTTAATTTTTTTTACAATTGAAGGTGGATATTCTCATTCTTAAGTACATTAAGTTAGTTGGATTATATATTTTTTTAATATATAAAAAACTGACGTACATGTACTAGGAGCAACTACTTAACAAATACCCCTTACGGGGTCCCCGCAAGGGTCATTTTTGTGAGCTGGGGGTGGGGGTGGGGGGAGAATATTATATGAAAACCAACATTCAGAGAAAACTTCATAGAAATCATGTTTAAACGTTTCAAAAAGAAAACTAAAAAATATGGATGCTAAGAAGATGATGCTTTGTAGACCGAAAATTCAAAGGCACGCTCGTCCTCGCCTGCACATGTTATCCCAGCTGCATGTTCGTCTCTCTCGATCTGAACTTGCAGGAGTATACTATTAATGTTAGGAGTCATGGGGCCCATTGCACAGTGCATGGCTGTGTGAGACCGGCCTCGTACAGGTGACTCATACCATCAAGTACCGTTGGCCCATGAGGAATCTTTCTTAGGTAGGTGACGAGCGTGAAGCACGTATGAAGGCTCCATTGGTGCATCAGCTTGGAAATGGATTGCACGTATCATTACATTTTTCTTTTCAGTTGCATATATATCATTAATTCATTCTGAATGCATGGCGGAAGTATGTTTTGTATTGTTCTTTTTTCTATTGATGGTGCAATGCTTCGTAAATCATTCTGAAAGTTAATTCTCCATTTAACAGAAACAAATCGTCATCGTTGTGAAAATATCCTCGTGTTGTGTAAAACATTATTTACTAATTCTAATCTAGAAAATAAGTAACAAAGTATATCCAACTCCTATGCCATTTGATTTTATGTGAAGATTTATAAGAATCTTTTCCGTTTTATTGATTTTTTGTTTTTTGTTTTCTATTTTGAGTTTGATTTTATTTTATACACACACCATGCAACAAGTCGTCTCGTTTGAGCAACTGAAGTTGCACGTCCCTGTACTAATGTATAACTGTATGGCAATTGGTAACGCGCAACTACAGTTATACACTGAACTACCTTTCATTTTAAAAATACACAGTAATTTTTTTTAAACAAACTTTGAACATTTTTTAATATGCGATGATTTTTTAACATTTTTACCACACTGTTTTTTTTTGGTAAATACACATGAACTTTTGTTATATCCGCGAACATTTCTTCTATGTACGTGAGCACTTATATTTTTTTAGCTTGTGCATTTTACCCAAAAGAATAGTAAAGCTGGAAATAAAATGTAAAGAGAACCAACAAATAAAAGGAAAATAATAATATTGGAGTGTTCGCTCCACTGGCATTCTTACGAAAGTGCGTTGCTAACTTTATCTGTTTTAGAAGAAATATGTTGCTATTTTTTTTGTGAAATAGGGGAAGTATGTTGCTAACCCTTTTTACTCACAGATCAAATACCCACAAAATAGCAGCACTCACCAACTGTACACCCTCTGATGTGCAGCCCACCCAAACATTTACTCCAGGCTTCGTCAACTTTCCGTTAACAAGGAGACACCTCCAACATCGAACTGTTCTATTGGTCCACTTAGCAGGAGCATGCGAGCTCGTCTACCATATCGCCTCTCTCCTTTGTAGACATGCTAAATTCGAGTTGAAACACAATACAAGATGTGAGATATGAGAAACACGAATTCAGCAATGAATAGGGACATTATTGTCTGGCAATATTTCATGGTGATTTTGTTCTTTTTATAGCGGACATCTCGTAATACGATCGAACTTCGAATTTCTTAAGAACCAGCACTGGATCTTCTTTTGTTACTCCCCTATCTGTTGATATATGTAAAACATTTCTTTCAATCATGAATTGGAGCTTCGAATTTCACATGGCAATAGAGCATCACCCTCTTAAACATCGCATATTTTTTACAGATTTATTTGACACTTTAAAATATCTTTTCCACGTGGCTTTCACCGGTTTGCACCGAATATGGGTATTCTTGTATTTTCCTGGCAGCTAAGAGCGCACCAATTGATGCGTCCAACCACCACCTCCTGTTGCCTGCTGAGTGCACCCTCCGACTTTTTTTACAATACACCTTTTCAGGGGGTTTTGGGTTGTCCCAGTGTTTTGGTTTACGCTTGTTTTTTCCTAGGTTTAAAGAGAGAGAAAAAATTACATGAAAAAATATGTGCTTTCACTAGAAGCACATATTTGCTTTTCGCGAAGGCATATATTTGCTTCCGCGAGAAGCACAAAAAGGAAAAAACTCAAGACTTTTTTGTGTGATTTTTCTTCTTCTCGTGGAGTCATAGATTTGCTTTCGTGAGAAGCACATTCTCGAAATTGAAAAAACATCATGTTTTCACCTTTTTTGGCTTCCACAAGAAGCGCAAATTTGCTTCTTCTGAAGATACAGATTTGCTTCTACGAGAACTTTGGAAAGGTAAAAAAACATGGTTTTTTTCCTCCAAGAGAAGCACGGATTTGCTTTGCGTGGAGGCATAAATTTGTTTCCGCTAGAGGCTGTGCATCTCGAAAAGGTTAAAAATTCACGGATTTTATTTCTATCCGACTGTATTTTTGCGTTTTCATGTGAAGCACATATTTTCTCCTCATGAAAGCACATATTTAGTTTTGTGAGAAAGCACAACTATGATTCTTCGGAATGGAAAAATTCATGTTTTTTTGGCCTCTTTTATGCTTTTAGAAGAAGCAAAAAATTCATCTCATGGAAGTACGGATCTGTGCTTTTTGAAAAGAGTTTTTCTTTTGGAAAAAATCGTGCTTCCGGCTTTGGGTTTTCTCTTCCTATTTTTTTCGTGAAAAAAGCCATCAAAACCTCTTAACATGGTTCGGGATTTTGACGCACAGTTCAGAAAATAAAACGTTTTGAAAAAACGAATCTACAAAAGCAGAAAAAAATTTCAAGTTGCGACAAATGTCACACATGTAATACGCCACTTGTCAATGTCTAAGAAGTGGGAGTGACCATTGCAATGGATAGCCCGTAGCTTGTGATTTTCGATGTGTACCTGCGTAATTACGGGCTGGACTGTTTAGGGCGTCCTTGAAGCGAGACATGGGCGAGACACAACCGCTCTCCTCTTTGAGGCTTTACACGAGGGAGTGTAGTGGGCCGACCCGTTCTGGTAAGCGTACGTGCAGTTTTTCTTTCTTAGTTCTTTCTGCTGTCCAAAAGCCAGATGTTAGAAAAATTAAAGTAGAAATTATACATTGAATTAATGTTTATAGTATATTTAAAATATGATCAATGAATGTTTAATTTTTTTCACCATGTATTAAAAATGCTCGTCATATATTTAAAATATTCACTATATATTAAATATATTTATATACAAATTAAAATGGTAAATATGTTTTATAAATGTTTATCACATATCAGGAAATACTTATTGTATATTAAAAATAATAAAAAGGAAAAATTAAAAGGTGAAAGAAAGATGAAACCGACAAAAAACCAAAATAAACCAGAAAAAGGAAAAACTGAAGGTAAAAAATTGGAACAAAACTCAGAAACCCAACAAACTAGTAAAGAAAAATTAAGAGAAAAGTAAAATGTTACAGAAATGCAACGAAGGAAGCCACGAATGACACTTCAAACATGGCGATGCTTTAATACACCGGAGGGGACCTCTCAGATAGAAGCCCAACATCAGGTGTGCAGCAAGACCCAGGTGGCTTGGTAAAGGTCCAGTGTTAGGGGGAGTCCATGGGCCCAGATAAATATCAAGAAAATCATCTTGATGTGCAAGCTAAGGTGGTGGCATCGTGAGGTCATTTAGATCCATTGTAAACTCTAGCCCTCATTCTCTATATAAAATGGGGCTAGGGGTAGTCATTATCATCTACAACATAGACTATGTTCTCGGTAGCTATATACTTTCTCTGTAACCCCTTCATATGAGGTATTCCACCATTATTACAAATCCAATGCAAGACCCATGGTGTTACCTCACTATGAGGGCCCGAGCTTAGGTAACTCTCTATGTGAGTATTTCTGACGCATTCTCCACCCTACCATGGGTATTGGCGGTATTCCGAACCGTGAGTTCGTGTGCTATGCAGGGGCTGCGCTGGTTGGAGAACGAACCCATATCAGATCCCTGTTCATGCCAGATGATTATGTTCCAGGTCAAACCTTCATATTTGGCTCATTTGAGCTCGTCTTTGATTGTCAGGGGCTGTTTTACAACGTAACACTACTAACCTCCATCAATACCATGCACTTTCGGAGCCTCGAGTTGTGCTTCGATCGACATGGCGACACTGTGTGCTTCCGTGCCCCACCATCACCTTTAGCATGGGAAGCAAGGCCGAGCATGACCAACCTTGGGGCGGCTAGGCCTTCACCAACCTACCAGCTCGCCTAATCTCAAAGCGTCAACATGATCCTCCAAGCCGTCAAAACACGTCGGGCCCAGAAGCGCACCCGATGCACGGTCTACGCAGTCGCACCGACCCCCACATAGCCCTTGGTGTGGTGCGACTCCATTACCGCGTTTGACCGCATTGTCCACCCATTGAGGAAGGTTGGCTAGCCTGTGAGAGATGTGTTCCCGGACTCCATCTGGTCGGATTTGACGCATTATACATGCCCTTACATACGTATTCTTCACTAGGACGATGATATGCTATGCTGATCATGGCCATCGGCATCTGGTCCACATCCACAACTTTTTGGCTCATGCTTCTACAAGCTTGTAGGTTTAAACAAATATGCTTTGTTGAGACGGAATCTCAGAGATGGCAACGAGCTTTATTCACAAGACACTTATAAGGATTTGAATCTACAATTTATGTGAGAGTGTTTTTAAGGGTATGTTCTAGCCACTTAATGTATGTTTTTTAGCTTTTCTGAAGAAAAAATGTATATTACTTGCCATTTCTTTTTACGAATATTACTAGTTACACAGTTGTGCACATTTCCGTATGATATAAGTTGCATTGGTACTAGTGAAGCTGAAGCATCACATATAGGTTGCACTACAAATGTGGTAGTCCCTCCGTACCAGTGTATAAATCATTTTATGTTGTGCACCGCGAGCAAGATAAAAAGAAAAATGAGAGAAATTAATGTTCATTTGCTAATTAATATCATTGCATGCAATGAACTGACCACCGCATGTCGTGCTAGGTACTGTCAAGTCATTAAAAACATAAATGCTTCACGTCTCTTATTGGTTGATTGTTTTATTCATGTAAAAAAAAGATGAGGTTGAAATTAATGCACATGTCTAAATATTTTAAGATTATTTGATTTTCGTAAGATAACTTGTGCGAAGGGAATAGCAGTACGAGCTACGGCCGCTAACCGAGACAACTGCTGTAGTTAAGAAGAAATCTACCTCGAAAAACTCTCGCGTGCACCAAACCAAATGTGAAAGCATGACATTGCTAGATAAGATGGTCCATGTATATCGTTGCTTGTCTCATCTCGGTCGTGTCCCACGCTGGCTTCGGAAGAATGTGCCTTTCTTCACATCACCATTATTAATGGCCAGGAAAGAACAACGACTTGGCATGCATGGCTTCTTACTTCTTGCTCTGATCCGCTTGCGCGTCCCCTTTTGTTGTTTTCTCTGAATTTTAGGGCATTTCAAGCTGGCAAATAAATACAGCAGCCGGCAATGTTTTGTTTCTCGCACACGCGCGCGCACAGAGGGAGAGAGGAATGTGGATGGATTTCGAGATTGAGAGCGAATGGTAGAGGGATGGGAGCCGAGATTGGGGATATCGCGAGAAGAGATGGAGAAGGGTCGAGAGAGAGAGAGGAAAAGGAAGAATTTGTTTTTATGCTCACTCATACAAACATAAAACTGATTCCCTAAAACTAAGAGCTCTTCTCGTGATATGTCCACGTCCACGGAGCCAATGATCCCCCAAAAATGAGAGCTCTTGTTGTTACCCATGTCCACAAAGACTGCTTCACAATATATTGCTTCTTTGGGGGTGCAAGGTACATTTCTAACGTTTCCGCGGGGACGACAATCTCAAACTCAGGGCATGGTCAGTGCTCCAAGCCTTCAACATGGACAGATGCCCCAGCTATCCAAGTAGGATGCAAGAGAAGAGAGAAGAAAAGATGGATGCTTGCAGAATAAATCGGTCTCGCCCCAGCTATCCAAGTAGGATGCAGGAGGAGAGAGAAGAAAAGATAAATGCTTGCAGAATGAATCGGTCTCTTGCAGAGGAGACCCTTCACCAAAAAGAAGGAGAAAAGAAGAGGAAAGAAGCAAAAGCGTGAAAAATAGGAGGAGAGAGAGTGCATGAGTGACCACACGGTTGGGTGAAACTAGTGCTTCAATTTTTTTTCTAACTTGGATCATGGGGAGGTGGTATAGTGATGCTACCATAGTTCATGCCCTCGGCTCACGGTCTTTCTCTGTCCACCCTCTGCAGCCATAAGCATATTGCCCTCAATGCCACATTCATCCACTTCAGATCCGTCAAGCCCAAACCCTAGTCTACTTGGGGATGCATACTATGTTTCGAAAACCATTCAACTAAAAATATTGGTTTTGTTACTCGGAGTACAGCTCTTTTAGATAAAAGGCGTAGGGGGAAATGCATCGGAGCACCTGGATGCCACGCACCTCTATAAGAAAGTAGCATTAGAAAAATCAGATATCAAACTTGGGTGCCCGTTATACACTCGTGTTCATTTTTGCGAGGAATGGGGTGCCCATGGTAAATTAACATATGATGCATCCAACTTTTTTTCTATGCATATTTTTTTTCTTTTTTACTGACATTACCACGGGCATTCATTCTGAACATGGATATACAACCGGCATCCATGTTTCGTATCTTAAAATTTCAGAATTTTTAAAAATTTATAATATGGTTTTAATGCTATATTCATATAGGGGTCTGTGACACCCGAGAGCCAAATATACTCTTTCAGCGCAAGGGACGCTATAAAGCCAAGAAATGCCAGAGTGCCTTAGTACAACTGAAACGGGCCTCTTCTAAAAAAAAACTGAAACAGGTCTACGAGTAAAGATAAATAACATTACATGATGCCATCTGCAAGTACAATTAAAGTACCAATCTGAATATGGAAAGAAAGAAACGTGCACCACATGGGCTAAGTGACAACAAAAACCACATGTCATGTCAGTGTGATAAGCCGGGACCAACACTTGGATCGACCACCATCGTTCCGTGGCACGCAACGGGCCATGTCACACAAGGATCGAAACTACGACAAGAGGTAGTTAGACTCCTAGATGCATATATATATAGACGTACCAAGGTGCGCATCGGTGCAGAATTAGAAGGAACATATCGAGCACGGCATACTAGTGGACGCTAAGGTGATCGACCGTTTTTGCTCTATCTTCTTGCACTGGACAGAGATGGACGCTAAGGTGACCGGTCGATTCTACTTGCATCGCATGCATGGCTCTACATTTCGCCCGTTTTTGCTCTCGGCTAAAGTTGACGTATATTTGTTCCATTGCATTCCATGCATGTCATATATACTTCCTCTGTACCAAAATATAACCATTTCACCTTCGAACGCCCCTGCATGCATGCAGGCGGCCCCAGCCTCCGTTCTCCAACTGAGCATCTTCACGTCGGTCAAGTCCATCCCGAGGCCGGAGAGGTGCGCCGGCTTTCCGGTGAAGGTGAGCCTGGTGACGCCGGGGAGAGACGAGACGTACGGTGCGCGCCCCGATCGACAAAAGCAAGAGTGTTAACGAGGTCCAGAGGTTGGAGCAGGAGAAGGCCGCCATGGCACTCCTCATCGACATGCTCCTCCCTGGTGACCGCCTCGCCGTCGTGCCGTTCAATAACAATGTCGACCAGCATGTGGAGGAGCTTGTCGTCATGTCCGACCAAGGCAAGGCGAAGGCTCGAAGCACGGTGAGGTCGCTGACGGCCAGCGACGGCACCCGACTGTCCAAGGCCCTAGAGAGGGCCGAGCAGGTATATATGGTGTACACAGATCAGAAATTAAGTACTGTTATAACTGATAGAATCATTCAATGAAATTTTCAAGTATGATTAGTGACAAGATCTCACCGATGCTGCGTGTGTATTCCTTCGTGGCAGATCCTGATGGGCCGCGCCGACGTGGACCGTCGCCGTGCGGCCTTCATCGTCTTGCTATCGGACGGCGACGACACGGGAATACTGAAAGAGAAGGAGTGGACAAGAACGCCCAACGACATCCTCGCGAACCCGGCATATACCCGGTGCACACGTTCGGCTTCTCGGGGCACGTCGCCGAGACGATGGAGTACATCGCCACCAGAACCAAGGGGACATACACGAACACGGACGTCGATGGCACCGGCTACGACAAGTTTGCCGCCGTGGTGGCGGGCCTGGTGAGCAAAGCCACGTCCCGGCCGTTCTCCGTGGTCGGCGTGGGCGCCGAGCTCGCGGCTGTGCACCCCGGGGTGTCACTCGCGAGGATAGACTCCGGCGAGCGCAGGTCCAGCATCAGCGGCGACGCGAGGTCCGGAACCGTTGATCTGGGCGCCATGAATGCCGGCGCGACGGCAGAGTTTACGGTCTACCTGGACGTGCCGGAGGGCGACGCGGACATGGAGGCCATGGAGGTGCTCTCCGTCGGACGAGCCTACACGCAGGGCTGGGACGGGAGCCGGGTTAAGCTTGGTCCATCCGCCGTGTCCGTCGAAAGGCCATTGCCACCGCCGCCCAAGCCGGAGCTCAAGCCAGACCCCAAGCCGGATTGCCCATGCAAAGAGCGCGACCTGATCGAGGAGCGCCTCAAGTACTGGTGCAAGGTGAAGCGGGACTTGGCGGCGATGTACAAGAAGGCAGAGGCAGAGGTGGTCGGTGGTGGCGCCGACTGCAAGTGCCAGTGCGAGATCGCGGCGGCGCTCCGGGAGTCGTCGCTCGAGTCCATCAACCGAGCAATGCACCATGACATTTACACTGTACGTACTTCTCTTCTGCCTTACCTTTCATACGTTAGAGCATATCCAAAAGGCGTCCAAAAACACCTCCAAGAGCTAAAAAGTCGTATTTTTATGCGTCGGACAGCTTCAACAGACGCTGCAAAATACTGCGCGCATAAAAAAAATTTAGGCATGCATCAAAAAACGTTATCGTAAACTATAAATTTAAGACGTCGGATGACGTGCGCTTCACAATTTACACTGTGCGTTATTTTGAAAGCACGCTTTTAGGCATATGCTAAATCAATGTTGGTCCTAACACATTAAAGTTGTTATACACTGACGTGATAAAACTATTTTAGTATGCGAAACTTTTATAGACTTGTCGGAGATGCTCTTAACGTGGATTGTGCTAGCTCCATCGATCGTTCGATTAATCCAACTGTGCGTGCGCATGCATATATGCATATGCAGGCCGTAGTTCACGCGCTCAAGCTGAGGCAGTGCAGCACCGGCGACGCGGTAAAGGCAACCGAGGACGGAGGCGCTGGGGACGGGGACAAGCCGGTGAGTGCCACGGAGGCGGCGTAGCTCTACGGATGCACGTGAGATCGACGACGAAAGAATTCTGTCCTGCTTGGCATGGTCGTGGTGAATGGTCATCAAACATGGAGTAATGACTAAAAATTAACCGGTTGAAATAATCTTGCCGTCTCGCTCCATGGCAATACACTGTGTACTGGCAGATACTCTGTTTGGCACTGATTTGAAGGTGTTCAAACGAGGTCAATAGAATTGTTGACGTGTTTGCTATATGATCAGGCGCCTGATTTTTTTTTTTAAAAGTTGGCGTTAGTCACATTCCACGCAGCTCCGAGAGTGAGCAAGGGGGTTGACTGGTTCAAGTGGGGGCTTTTTTGATTCGATGCCATCAAGCCCGAGCTTGTGTCAGGGACGCTGGACACAACGGTCAGCCGAGACGTTGCGGTTGGAGGGGTGTAAAGGGTTGACTAGCTTGGGTGGTTAGTGTTTGTTGGAATTATTGTGTTTTAGCCCCTTTGTTATATCCGACAATTCCTAAAAAAATCCCAAAGGCTCATGTGGCCCGTTTATGAATGACAAGAAACAAGCTAAAACATTTTGCGCTAGTGGAAGATGAAACCGAATGGTTATGACTGTTTACGTTGTCTCCCCATTAATGTTTCGGTTTTGCTTCACCCTTAACGAATGGGCTAAAACACAATAAGGTTTTAATGGTTTTGCTTCACCTTTAATGGAAGATGAAACCGTATGGGTAACACAACAAGGTTTTAATCTGTTAGGCGGTTAGACGAGTTCACGGAAAACTAGTTCGGCTAATCCGGCGTATCCAAACAAGGAAAACCGAAACATTAATGGGGAGACAACGTAAACAGATTAAAACCTTGTTTGCTGATAAAACATTAGTGGTTTTGCTTCACCCTTAATGGAAGATGAAACCGAATGGTTGTCTTGTTTGGATACGTAGGATTAGCTGAACTAGTTTCCCGTGAACTCGTCTAACCGCCTAACAGATTAAAACCTTGTTTGGTACCTTCAACAAATACGTGGATAAGGAAAACTCTGTTTCCACGAAGCCAGGAAACCCCGTTTTATGAATAATGACTAATACTTGTTTTTGTGAAAACATGATTAATTACAGAAAACTTGACATAACTAACTTTTTTCGTTCCGCTCCTTCCTCAACAAACTCATTAGCTTCAATTCTACTCTGCCGCTGCCACCTCCTCGTGCCAATTCTACCTCACCGCCCCGCCATTTTTTTTCATCCCTTCTATATATACGTGATGCTGGTAATCCAAACAAGGCCGAAACCAATCTGGCGACCTAGCTTTTGCAGTTCCTCCATGGCTGGCCGCCAACACCTGTTGTGATCGCCCTGGCCGCCGGCGGTAGGCTAAGATCACGAATTGCTGGCCGCTGACCCCTGCTGAAAGACAAGGCTCCCATCGTCCACTTCTTTGCATCACGGACAATCAATCTGCAAATTCATCATTGTGCAGGTAAGGTCAATAATCAAAAACTAGAGATTAGTAGCAATTGTTCATGCTTTGCTTTGAGGAAACGAGTGCAACCTTGAAATTGAAGTAGCAGATTTGTAGCAATTGTGTGTTTACTTGCGTGTAGACAATCCTTTCCAAAAGATTAGTCACATTCGTAATTTGTCAGCTTTTTGTTTTCACTACCATATTGGCATTCACACCAAATTTCCTTAGATCATAATTACTTCATCATAATGGAAGATTTCTATCTGTACACTGCATGAGATGCTAAGTCAATAAATTCGAGCCCTCCTCGAGGAATGCTAAGTTACTAAATTCTAGCCCTCCTTGAGGGCTTAAGCTTACCAAAAAATATAACAATAATTACCTTATCAGAACGGAATACTATTCACAGTACAGTACTATTAGCTAATTAGTACCGAAAGGTAACACAGATTGCAGTATTTGGGTAGCTGTTGTGTTTTAACTAGTAATCATTTTGTTTCTTTGTTTCCATTTAGGAAAAATATGGATAATGAAATAAAGAAAATCAAGAAGGAAAAGACTGATAGCAGGTCACAAAGCGGCACACATGGAAATCTTCAGAGGACAAAATATTGCTCAACATACTGAAAAAACAAACTATAAATGGAGGGAAGGATGGAACAGGATATACAAAGAAAGCATGGTGTGAAATCCTAGAACAGTTCAATGATTCAAAGGTAGACAAACTTGAGTTGCAACAAATAAAAAATCGTCACAAGTACTATAGGAGTTGTTACGCTACAATGGAAAGACTTCTAAAGCACACAGGGTTTGGCTGGGATGACGATGACAAAATGATTAAAGCTCCAGAAGAAAATTGGAAGGATCTCATTTCAGTAATTTTTAGCACTTTAATTTACGTATAACTGCTATATCATACAATTGACCAATGAACTAACCATAAACTAACAAACTGCAGAAGGATAAGAACATCCAAGAATACCGAGATAAAGTGTGGCCTAGTTGGGTAGACCTTGAAGAAATATGTACTAGCTCTACCGCATCAGGAGTTGGTGCCATATCTAGCAAAGGGAAAGGAGAAACTAGAAAAGCACAAATAGAAATGGATCTGAATGAGGTAGTAGAACTTGATGCTGATGAAACAAATGATTCCCCTATTGCTTGTAAGAATCCTGATACCAGTAAGTTAGAGAAAAAGAAGAAGTGCAGTGCAAGTGGATCACAAAATACTTCAAAAGGACAAAAGCGCATAACTGATGATGCTATAAATGCAATTGATCGCCTCACGGACGCATCATTCAGCATTGCTGAATCAAAGAAAAATGCAGCTCAACAAATAGAAGCTTACTCAGTGAAAGCATGTATGCAGATATTATATAGCATCCCCGGACTTGAGCCAATCAAAAAATTGAAAGCTACACAAGCATTTGAAAATGCCGATAAAAGGGCGATTTTCATTGAGCTAGATGAACAGACTCGGTCTCTTTGGGTTGAAAATGCGTAGTTTTCCTTTCCTGTAGTGTACGAACAAGACTTGAAATTTAAGTCATAGTTACAATTTTTCATTAGTTCCTTCTATAAGTTTGTTTTCAAACAATAAATATCAGTTGAAAATTCATGTTTATATACTTATTTGTTCCTAGTGGATTGGTTTGACATAGTAACAATGTAATGTCATTCTTTCCTCATTAGACATGTCCTCACTTTATCTTTAACCTCAGGAGTGGCATTATCAAAGAAATCATGAGATGTTTTCCTTTTGCTCATTAAATGATTCTTGTCCTACCATTTACTAAGAATTCTATCCGCTAAAGAACAATAACATTACGAAAATTATAAAGTCGTATGCACTATATTAACCAAAGTTGGTATACTGAAATTTTGCAGGACGACCATTGAAAAAATGGCAGATGCAGAATATTCTGATTCTGAGCAAATGATTATTAATAACATTTCTTCATTGTCACTTTTTTGACAAGTGTTGTTTGGAAGACTATTCAAAACACCACGTAATACTTCTAAACTAACCGGCGCTCAAAAAACTAGAGAGTGGTTGGAAGGACATCCAGTTAGATTTTATGAACAACTTCGTGTTGATAAGCACACCTTCTACTTATTGTGAGATGCTTTGTGCGAGAGGAATTTACTCAAGGATACAAAGCCGATGGATGTCAATGAACAGCTAGTGATATTCTTGCATACAATTGGCCACAATGTCAGGAATCGTGTTCTCCAAGATAGGTTTCAACATTCAGGGGAAACAATTAGCCAACACTTTAATAGAGTACTAAAAGCCATAAATGGTTTGCATGATGTTTGCATAACGGATCCGCCGAATGAAGTTCCAACAAAAATATTGGGCGAATCAAGGTACTACCCATACTTCAAGGTATGCATTATATTCAAACAACTTGTTCTTTTTGCATATGACTTGCAGCAAAGTTTAAAGCTTACAGTCTAATTAAGATAACTTTCAAACAAAATTGTATAGGAGAGATTGATGGGACACATATTAATGCCAAAATCAAGCTTGATAAACAAACTCCCTATAGAAATAGGCATGGTTATCCCTCTCAAAATGTAATGGTAGTAGTGTCATTTGACATGACATTTACATATGTGGCCGCTGGATGGGAAGGGTGCGCGTCGGATCAAGCCGTTTTACGATGGGTTGTTACTGATGGTGGCTTTGTTGTTCCAGAAGATAAAAGGAAAAATACATGAATTTTACATGCGTGTAGTTCAAGTTTATCTTCACTATAACAAACATATAGTGACATAATAAAAATTTGACTGTGCCGCCAAACTTTACATGCAGGTAAATTTTATCTTGTGGACTCGGGCTATGCAAATACTCCAAAATTTATTGCCCCCTATCGTGAAGATCGCTATCACATTGGTTCTTTTCGTGGAACTAATCGTCAATATAGTGGTGAGAAAGATTTGTTTAATCATCTACATGCACAACTACGGAATGTTGTAGAACACACATTTGGCGTTCTAAAAGCTCGATTTCCAATATTGACAAGAAATGGAGGAATCCCTTATCCTTACAAAAAACAAGTCCAAATTGTTATGGCTTGCTGCATCATCCATAACTTCAGAAGGAAGGTTGATAGGGATGACGAGTTGTTTTAGTTATATGAACAAGAGGGAACGGAAGGAGATGTTGACACCGGTGACCAAGAAGTTAGAGGGCAAGCAAATTTACAAGAAGATGATCGAGTTGCTGGTGAGCGAATTCGTGAAGGCATCGCTCGACAGTTGTGGACTAATCATCAACAACGTATCGCTCAAGAACAAGAGGATTATTAAGCACTACAATATTTACTTGCCCTCTTTATGTACATGTACACGGCATAATTATCATTTGAACTTTTCACTCCTTCATAGGTCCAGGAACTTGCTGTTTCCTTTTAGGTTCAGGTAAACTCTCCCTATCTCTATAGCTAGAGATCATAGCAGTACTGAAAAAAGAATTGTGTACCAACCTTTTCACCTAATGAAGTAGCCAATAAAGCTATGTATGCCTTTTCAGTTTGTGAGATTGTTGAACTGCAATAGTAAAAATCAAGCTTGTACAGTATAAATCAAACAACTAGGACAGAGATGTAGATCCACACAACTTTGGTACAAAACAATAAACTTAATCACTGAATCGAAGGGGGACAGAAAATATCAAAATGAGTAACATTTTGGCACTGTTAAGTGGAGAAAAACTCACATTTCAGGCGTCGAGGACGAACAGAGCATCCACCAGAGGAGCTTGTGCTTAACGACGACGCAACCGAGGTGAACGAACAAGTCATTCTTCTTGGCCTCCCGCAGGCTCACTAGAAAAGGCATAGAGACCCTGTACAGGAGCCAATGAAGGGCGATAGACGCAGCGGCCAAGGGGTCAGACGGAAAGCGACCGTTGACGTCCGCGTGCACACTTTTGTCGATGCCGGAGTGGAGGCAAGTTCTCGCATCTTCAAGATGGGGATGGAGGAGGAATGCCTGGACAGAGGGACGACGAGCAGCCAGGAAGTGATGGTGGTGGCAGGAGGCAAAAGACGGCACCGAATCGGAGATTCAAAGGATGCCGTCCCGCCAAAATTTGGAGAAAGTGGACACCAGCTTTGGGAAGGCCACGAGGCTCACGGGAGAAAAGTGGTCTCTCCAAACAAGGAAATAGATAAGCCGGTTTCACGCTTTCCTGACCCAAACAACGTTTTTCTCAAACCGGTTGTGCGGAGAAAAACTAGTAATACCCGTTTAGCAAAAAAAAACAGCTTTGAAATTGTTTTTCTAAAACCCAGTGCTAATACTCTCTATCCAAACAACCACTAAGTGTTATGGTTTTTCTTCCTTCATATCGTGTGTGTTGACATCTTTTTGTCATGCAAGGAAGAAGTTGGAAAGTTGAAAATGAAACCAAACGTTGTGAGTGTAATCATTATCTCTCTATTGATGTCATTAATTTTTCAGTTTCATCTCTATCTTAGTGTTTTGCTTTCACTTTCACTTCCTCGAGTCTGGAAGAGAGGTCACTCCCGTTTTATATAAATATGCTACTCCTTCCTATCCAAATTAACCGTCACAACTTTAGTACAAAGTTGTACTAAAGTTGCAACAATTAATTTAGATCTGAGGGTGTACTTCGTGTTTCCTGCAACGTGGATACTTTCTGGCTCCAAGCGTTGTGCCGCCTAGGGCTTTTCCATCTCGCTTCTTGGCATACACCGAGGAGTGAGACAGTGGGCCTCCGAAACCCCGCCCCTTGTGATCCGGTAAGAGAGTTGGGCGGTTAGGTTTCGAACATCTACAACCCAAGTTGAAAATATGCCCTCCTTATGTTCACGCGTCCGCGGACATCAGCTCCTCACCCCTCATTTCTCCGCAATTGCAACCACACTCCCTACTTGCAAACCCTCATTTTCATACTAGTACATGCAATATCCATTTCATCTATGTACTACATTATACATGAAACAAACAAGCTACATTTGAAAATGAAACTACTCTAATGCTACTCATCGTCGTCTGAGATATTAATGCTACTCATCGTTGTTGGAAGGGTCTTCTTATGGTAGAGACTGTACCGGAGTTCATAGGTTCATCAAGTGACTTTCCAATGAATAAAAATGTGCATGGTGACTTTCTCATGCGTAGGACTGATGACAACCAACAGGTCATCAGTCCCTCAAATTACATGGACACCATCGAACTCATAGGTCAAGATTCGTGTCAAACATGGCAAAATAGTCATCACACCTAGTTTGCCACAATTTTGGATTCTCACATCAAATTGCGGAAAATCCACTGAGGAGGTTCCCCATGATTTGGATTCGACACTCGTGGCTCACAATTCAACAAACACGCAAAGGAGGATGATAGATTTGGGGTCTCTTGGATACCTTGTGTCGGAGGCAGTGTGTAAGGATGGAAGCCCTAGATCCCCGTCCCTCGTGAAGTCGATGCAGTGCGGTGCCCATCTAGGCCGGTGTCCGTGACTCCCTTCATCGTCCGAGCGGACAAATCATGTCCCACCGCTTGGGAGGGAAGCCCGTTGATGTGAATGTGGAGCTTCGCTTCCATGCCTCAATGTAGGCATGTATGAAAGTGACGGGTGTACCAATCACCATGTCCGCCACCACGTCAAGGATCGGCTAACTACAACCTCCACCGCATGACTTCTATACTCCTATATAGTGTACGAGTATTGAGGGATATAGACCGTTGGATCTTTGTAATCCGACGGCTCCGTTGGATCTTTGTAATCCGACGGCTCACATTCAACTGATTTAGATGGAAGACTATGTGACCACTTATAGACCGTTGGATAGAATAATTTAACGGCACGCGGTGCAGGGATTCACATTGCGGAACCCTTTGCTGTGAGACTGCAACCGTGACGGAGAGTACATGAAGGTTCACGATTCTCCCACTCGCCACTGCCACGTAGAAATTTCCGTTAGGCTCCCGATGCTGCCGTACAAGCTATCTCACCGGGCAAGCACTGGTACACGCGATCAGAGAGAGGGAGTGGAAAAAGCGCATGCAGCTGTGCACCATCGGTAAAGGGTGAAATGTTGACTTGAAGGTATTTTATTTACAGATGCTTAATACTACTATTGATTACCTTCTTTTCGCACGTAATAAAGTTCATATACGTGCACGCATATAATTGATTGGTCCGGCTGGTTATCAGATTACAAACACAAGTATTTTGAGTCGATGACAGCACTTGCTACGCTTACAATTGCCGACAGTCATAAGTAAAGTACAAGCTTAATATCCCCACAAAAAAATATAATCATTCCATGAGCTCTTTCCATCAATACAATCATTCCACTTGCTACGGTGATTGATCCAAGTTTTTCCATTCTTTCCATGAATATAATCATTAAATCTGTACGTGTATGGCACGTGCCCACGTACTAGTACTACAAAGACGACGAGCTCGTCCAACTCCTTGTGCGTCTCGTGCTGCACATCCACCGTCGCCGTCAGCGTCTCGTAGATTGTCTTCCCTCTCAGCGTCAGATTTTCCATGAGCTCTTCTCAGCACCAGGCCATCGCCACCAAACGGGTCCCATGAAGATGATGGGGATCTAGAAGGAAAAACGAGCGTATGATCTAAGGCTCCGAGTACCAACTATTAGTAATCGACCCCGAATTCACTAGCTCTCCATGGCATTGTATCTAGGTGAGGGAAATTTGTCTCAGATCTGTAGCTATTCAAGTTACATGAAAGGTTTACAAGCCAATGGCTGAGCAGTTCACCACTTCGTCACACTCCACTCACACACAACACATGCTCCATATAGCTCATGTCACATTCGTCTGAGGAGTAGCCGTTGGATGGAATGGACACGTGCATGTTGGGTCATACCTCCTCCTGGGCCTCCTCGATAGTACGGGCCTATGGGGTCATAACACTTGGAAGAGGTTCTATAAAAACTAGAAGTCTAGCTATACTGTGTGCCTCCACATTTCTTTATATAGGACGTCATCTTTGAACATTGTTGAGCAATAAATAAAGTCTGTGGTTAGCTTAAAAAAACTAGAAGAATAGCAACTGAAAAACTATATCCCGGTGTATTACTAACAACGCTCTATGAGACATTTTTAATTAACGTGAGAAATACATATGCATTTTGTACTACTTGCATTCATTATGACAAAACTAGTATAACTTGCTACGAACATATCACATTCTCCTTTTCCAAACAATGCCTACCTGGGCATGATCCAACTCTATTCTGCATTCCATTTTCCACCTTTATGTCTCAACAAGTTATATTGAAAATGTGTTTCCTCTTCTCTCTAAAACAAGTCATATATATGACCATCATGATATAACAAGTACACCACAAAATATGGTGAAAAAGATGTCACGTTTGACTTTGATTGCTTCTCCCTGCACTACTTTTGTTTACTTTTACTAGGTAATTGCATGTGTGCTGCAACGGGAGTGTGAATATGCTAGTGATTCTAAATTTGGAAAAATGTTTGTGAATCTGGAAAAGGTTGCTAAGTTGGAAAAAGTAACCAAAACTGATAAAAATTCATGAATTTTAAAAAACATCACTGATCTGAAAAGAATGTTCACAGATTGAAAAGATCATGGATTTTACAAAAATATCATATTTGAGTGAAAAGGTTCACAAATTTGGAAAAACAACTCATGAATTTAAGGAAAATGGTTCAGAAATTCAAAAAGTTTACGAATTTCAGAAAATTTCATGAAGTGTAATTCACAAATTCGAAGTAAGTTTCAAATTTGAAGAACTTCAAAATTTTAAAAACAAAAAAAATAAAAAATAAAAGTAAAAATAAAACTCAACAAAACCGAGCCAAACGAACAAAAAAATGAAAATGAAAAATCGGTTGAAGCTTCCAGAAGCCTCCCAAAACCAGTCTGGAAGCTTCCCAAAACCACAGGACGAACTCCACTCTTATACCCTTGAATGGGCTGGCCCATAGAGAACCGATCATGGGGTGCGGGGTGCGTCATTCTGGGCCAACCATATTTGGCGGGTAGGTCGCTACTTAGCGATTGAGCGCGCACAACACCAACCCCCCTCCCCCATTGGCTATTTTGGGTTTTTGGAAAGGTTCTAGAACCTTTCCAAACCATTTTTTGGGGTTATTTTCTACTTTCATCTTCCTTCTTTTGATTCTTCTTTCATTTCTTTTTTTCTTTTTTCATGTTCGTTTTTGTTTTATTTTTATTTTTCATTTTATTTTACTTTTATTTTTCTAAATTGCAAACTTTTTTGAATTTTTGAATTCTTTTTCAAAATTATGAATGTTTTCAAATCCACACAAATTGAAATATTTGAGCATTTTTTCAAATTATGAACAGTTATTTAAGAGCAATTATTTTGAAAGACAAACATTTTTTTAATTCACGACCATTTCTTGTTTTGATGAGTTTTATAAAGCATGAACATTTTTCTAATGCATGAACATTTTTTGGATCGATGAACCTTTTCTGAATTTCATGAACATTTTTTTGATATTTTTTCTCTACTTCATGAACATGTTTTGAATCAGAGAACATTTTTTCAAAATTATGAACATTTTTTTATTGCCAGGAAATTTGTTTACAAATTGTGAATATTTTTAAATATGCGAAAAAAAACTTTAAATCACGGCATATTTTGAATCGGTGAATATTTTATGAGTGCTTGCCGTCCAGTACGTGCAGAATCACGTGCGCCATGTCCATAGCCCCAGAACCAGGTCAAATGGAAAAAAACGACATCACTTTCGGTTATCATCAGGCCAACTCCAATGGAACGACCTCAAACAAACGTGTGATTTGTCCGGATTTAGATTCTATCCATTCGAGCCAAAGGGGAATCGTCCGACCCTTTTTACAATTATGCTAGCCATGCGTCCAAGGGACCACGCATTTTGTCCGTCCCGACCACCCCGGCTGGCAAAATGTAGGGACTCAACTTCCGTGGCGTATTGCAGGGTATAGTTGGGTCACTGACAGATGGACCAACCTGCTACTGGGCCCACATGTTAATGGCCCAACTGCACCCTATAATACGGCAGAGGAGCCTCGTCCAAAATGTAGACAATCTTTTAGTTAAAATAAAACATTACATATAGTTTACAATAAATAAATGACATAGTTTCATACTAATAAATAGTTTAACAACCAAATAAAGACAAAGTTTATAACCAACTTAAAGCGTCACAAATACATGGAAAGAAAAATGAACAGATACATTTACCGGTTGCGAATGTGAGTCCACATGCGTTCAATCAAGTCATTTTGTTGTTGCATGTGAGTATGTCAATCACACAGTTCATGATGAAACTGGATGAACTGTTCAGACGTTGCGAGTTCTTGGTGCGCAGGCACACCATTTTTAGCCTAGTATTCAAACCCTTGGTCGTAGACGTTGTTATCACGATCGTCCTCAACAATCATGGTGTGCATGATCCAAGTCATCACCTCCCAAGGCTTCTTTGTGCTCCATATTAGTGCAGGGTGGCGAACGATAGTCCATCAAGATTGAAGCACACCAAAGCACGCTCCACGCCCTTCCTAGCACTCTCTTGTGCTTAGGAAAATATATGTTTCTTCTCTCCTTCTGAATGGGATATTGTCTTCAGAAGAGTTTACAAGGGAGAAAACCTTAGCTAGGTAGTATCCCTTGTTATAATGTTGGCCATTGATCTCAAAGTTGAGCTCTAGGTTGTGGCCGTCTACAAGCCTAGCAAACATTGAAGAATGCTGAAGCATGTTGATGTCATTGCAAGAACCAGCCATGTCGAAGAAAGAGTGCCATATCCAAAGATCTTGTGAAGCCACCGCGAGGGATGGAGCCAACAGGGGGCAAGCTGTTGGAAATATGCCCTAGAGGCAATAATAAATTGGTTATTATCATATCCCCTTGTTCATGATAATCGTTTATTATCAATGCAAAAATTGTATTGATCGTAAACTCAGATATATGTGCGAATACATAAACAACACCATGTCCCTAGTGAGCCTCTACTAGACTAGGTCGTTGATCAAAGATGGTTAAGGTTTCCTAACCATAGACATGAGTTGTCACTTGATAATGTGATCACATCATTAGGAGAATGATGTGATGGAAAATACCCAATCGTAAGCATAGCATTTGATCATATCACTTAGTTTATTGCTACTGCTTTCCTCATGTCAAGTATATGTTCCTAAGACAATGAGATCATGCAACTCCCTGGCACAGGAGGAATGCCTTGTGTGTACCAAACGTCAATTCCTAACTGGATGATAATAAAGGTGCTCTATAGGTATCTCCGAGGGTGTCTGTTGGGTTGGCGTGGACCGATATTGGGAATTGTCACTCCATATAACGAAGAGATATCTGTGGGCCCTCTCAGTAATCCAACATCACAAGAATCTTGCAAGCAATGTGACTAAGGAGTTAGTCACAGGATCCTGTATTATGGAACGAGTAAAGAGACTTGTCGGTAATGAGATTGAACTAGGTATAGAGATACCAACGATCGAATCTCGGACAAGTAACATACCAATGGACAAAGGGAACTACATACGGGAATCCTTGACATCGTAGTTCGACCGATAAAGATCTTCATGGAATATGTAAGAATTAATATGGGCATCCAGGTCCCGCTATTGGTTACTGACCGATGAGGTGTCTCGATCATGTCTACATGATTCTCGAACCCGTAGGGTCCGCACGCTTAACATTCGGTGACGCTAGAGTAGTATTGGGATATGTACGTTGGTCACCGAATGTTGTTCGAAGTCCCGGATGAGATCCCAGATGTCATGAGGAGCTCCAGCATGGACCAGAGGTAAATATTTATATATGGGAAGTCATATTTTGGCTACCAAAAAAGTTTTGGGTTTTGCCGGTATTGTACCGGGAAGGTTCCGAAAGGTTCCATAGGAGTCTGGAAGGGTCCCTCCATCCCCTAGGGCGTGCATGGGCTATAGGGGGTGCACTTGACTTATTGAGCTAGGGGCACCAGCCCCACAAGCCCATGCGCATAGAGGGTAGGGAAACCCTAAGGGGAGGGCCCTCCACTTGGCTTGGAGGGCGCTCCTCCTCCCCAGGGCTACCGCCCCTCCTTGGAGGAGGGGAAAAGGGGGCTGTGCCCATCCCCCTTGCTCCTATAAATAGAGGACGGTGGGGTGGGCAGCCACGCCCTAATCCCTTCCCCTTCCCTTGGGCAGCACCTATCCCATCTTCCCGAGTTTTTCCTCGTTCGTCGTTCCAGAGCTGCTTGGCGAAGCCCTGCTGGCACTGCACCACCACAATATCCACCACGCCATCGTGCTGGTCGAGATCCCATCTACTTCTCTACCCTCGCTTGCTTGATCAAGGAGGCGGAGACGTCATCGAGCCGCAGGTGTGCTGAACGCGAAGGTGTCGTCCGTTCGGCGCTGGATCGGATTGGGTCGTGATTGGATCATTAAGAGTACGACTACATCAACCGCATTATATACGCTTCTGCTTAACGATCTATGAGGGTATGTATCCACACTCTCCCCTCTCGTTGATATGTATCTCTATAGATAGATCTTGGGTGTCTGTAGGAAAAAAATTCTTTCCCAAGCAACATTCCCCAACAGTGGTATTAGAGCCAGGTCTATGCGTAGATGATATACACGAGTAGAACGGAAAGAAGTTGTGTGCATTGATGTTCAGATTTCTTAGCTCCCATGTCTTATTTTGATTCGCCGGTATTGGGGGATGAACCGATCTCTTGTGTGAGGATGTTCCAAGACATTTTGATTCGGCGGATCTCTTGAACGCCACAGAGCATATGAGATGTTACATGACGTGGCTTGAGACTGCGTCAATATTTCCCCAAAGAAGAAGGGATGATGCATCACAGCGACGATAAGTATTTCCCTTAGTTATGAAACCAAGGTAATTATCCGTAGAGAAAGATCACGCACCCACGTAATAAGCACATGCACACAAACAACAAATACTTGCAACCCGACACGAAAGAGAGGTTGTCACGCTCTCTACGGTAATAAGATAGATTAGGTAATTACAGATAGGAGAGATATATATCTCAAGAACACAAAATAAAAAGAGTAAATATGCAGCAATATATTTTTGGGTTTTTGGTTTTGTAGATCTGAAAATAAATATTGCAAAAATGTAGAAATGAAAGCAATATGATGGAAAAGTAGACCTGGGGGCCGTAGGGTTCACTAGTGGCTTCTCTCATGAGTATAGCGCACGGTGGGTGAACAAATTACTGTTGGGCAATTGATAGAAAATCGAATAGTCTTGACGATGTCCAAGGCAATGATCATTATATAGGCATCACGTCCAAGATAAGTAGACTGACTCCTGCCTGCATCTACCACTATTACTCCACACATCGACCGCTATCCAATATGCATCTAGTGTATTAAGTTCATGGAAAAATGAAGTAATGCAATAAGAATGATGACATGATGTAGACAAGATCTATTCATGTAGGAATAGACCCCATCTTGTTATCCTTAATGGCAACGATATGTGTGTGTCTTGCCGCCCTTTCTGTCACTGGTAAAGAACATCGCAAGATCGAACCATCACAAAGCACCTCTTCCCATGGAAAGAAAAATCGATCTAGTTGGCCTAACTAAACCAAAGATTCGAAGAATACGAGGCTATAAGCAATCATGCATATAAGAGATCAAAGAAGACTCATATAATATTCATGGATAGAAACTAATCATGAACTCAAAATTCATCGGATCCCAACAAACACACCGCAAAAGTTTACATCAAATAGATCTCCAAGAGACCATTGTATTGAGAATCATAAGAGAGAGAGAGAGGAAGCCATCTAGCTACTGCCTATGGACCCATAGGTCTATGGTGGACTACTCACACATCCTCAGAGAGGCACATATGATGAAGATGAACCCCTCCGTGATGGTGTTTAGATTGGATCTCGAGGTTCTGGAACTTGCGGCAGCTAGAATTTTGTTTCGTCCACTCCTCTACGATTTTTGGAATATTTGGTAATTTATAGGTATCATAGGAGGTGGAGAGGGGTCCCTAGGAGGGAACAACCCACCATGGTGCGGGCAGGCCCCCTGGCGTGGCCTGGTGGGTTGTGGTCTCCTAGGCCCACTCCCCCGGCACTTCTTTGGTCCATTGGGTGTCTTCTGGTCCAGAAAAAATCTCCAAAAAGTTTCGTCGCGATTGGACTCCGTTTGATATTGATTTTCTACAAAGTAAAAAACAAGCAAAAATAGCAACTGACACCTTGGCGCTATGTCAATAGGTTAGTCCCAAAAAATGATATAAAGTGGTAATAAAGTGATGGTAAAACATCCAAGAATGATAATATAACAGCATGGAACAAGCAAAAATTATAGATACGTTGGAGACGTATCAACATCCCCAAGCTTAATTCCTACTCGTCCTCGAGTAGGTAAATGATAAAAACTGGTTTTTTGATGTGGAATGCTGCCTAACATGTTCACCACATTCTTTTCCTTTGTATAGCATGGACATTTAGATTTATAATGATTCAAAGCAATAGTCTAGTTTTAATATAATGACTTCAATACTGAAGCATGTCAACAAACAACCATGTCTTCCAAATATCAACACTAAAGAAAGTTATCCCTAGCCCATCATGCTCAATCATTGATTTGTTCATGAAACACACTCAAATATTAACTATGCCCAATGCTCAAGTACGATCATAGTGCCCCCTAGTTGGTGTTTATAAGAGAAGATGGAGACTCAAAGCAAAAATTAAATTGCATAAAGTAAATAGATAGGCCCTTCGCATAGGGAAGTAGAGATTTGTAGAGGCGCCAGAGTTCAAGTGTTCAAATTGAGAGAGAGAAAATATTTTGGGTGCCATGCTTTTCTTGTCAACGAAAATGACAAAGTAGCTCACAATACTTTCCATGCTAGATATACAATAGGCGGTTCCCAAACAAAAAATGAAGTTTATTCCTTTTTCCACCAAACTTTCACTTTCCATGGCGGGTCTTATCCACGGTTGCCTTCCATATCAACACTTTCCAAGAAATTTATTATTTGACAACATAAAGTAATATTTTTCCTTTTTCAATTCGGGAATGGGCATCCCTATTACCGCCACACTCTCGTGCAATGACAAGTGAATAAAGACTCATCTTGAGAATAACACATCTAGCATGAAAAATATTGGATACTCCCCACCGTTTAATGAGCGGTACAGGCACACAAAACAGAAAAATTATTTTGAATATTTAGAGATGGCACATACAAATTTGCTTGGAACGGCATGGAAATACCGCATATAGGTAGGTATGGTGGACTCATAAGGCAAAGCTTGGTTTAAGGATTTTGGATGCAAAAGTAGTATTTCTACTTAGTACAAGCAAAGGCTAGCAAATAGATTGGGAAGCGACCAAACCAAGAAATGAAAATTCACAAAAGTGAGCACTGAACATAACTAACACCGAATAATGCACCACAAGTAGGATGTAACTTCATTGCATAACTATTGACTTTCGTGCATGCATAGGGAATCACAAACGTTAACACCTATATTCCTACTAAGCATAATTACTCATCAACATGACTCACATATTACTATCATCATGTTTCAAAATTATTACAAGGAATCAAGTTTAATTTGTCCAATGATATCCATGAAAGTTTTTATTATATCCTCCTTGGATATCTATCGCTTTGGCACTAGTTTCATATATTGCCATTGCTTTTTGGAAAGCTCATGAGCATAAAGATTTCATCTCTCAAAAAGGTATAAGTGAAGCATGAGAGGATTTCTTCAAAATTTACTAACTCTCAAATTAATCTAAGTGGAGCATGAGAGTATTTCCACAAAAGTTTCTGATACGTCTCCAACGTATCTGTAATTTTTTATGATGCCATGCTATTATATTATCTGTTTTGGATGCTTTATATGCAACAGTATGCTATTTTATATTATTTTTGGGACTAACCTATTAATCTAGAGCCAAGTGTGAGTTTTGATTTTTTCCTTGTTTTTGAGTTTTGCAGATATGGAATATTAAATGGAGTCCAAACGGAATAAAACCTACGGAAGGAATTTTTCTGGAAGGAAACAAGTCATCCAAGCTTGGAGTGCATGTCAGGGGAGGTGCCAGGGCGCCACAAGCCTGCTAGGCGCGCCCTGGCCACGCCTAGCAGGCTTGTCGCCTCCTGGCAGGTCTCTTAACCATAATTCTTGGCCTATAAATACCCAAATATTCCCCCCAACATCAAAGAGAGCCACGCAAATAATTTTCCGCTATCGGAAGCCTCTGTTCCCCAGAGATTCAATCTTGGAGCCTTTTACGGTAATCTTTCGGAGGGTTTTCGATCACGGAGGGCATCTACATCAACTCCATTGCCCCTACGATGATGCGTGAATTGTCCACCACACACCTACGGGTCCATAAGTAGTAGCTAGATGGCTTCTTCTCTCTCTTTGATCTTCAATACCATGTTCTTCATGATCTTCATGGAGATCTATCCAATGTAGTACTCTTTTGTGGTGTGTTTGTCAAGATCTGATGATTTGTGAGTTTATGTACAAATTATCCATGAATCTTATTTGAATATCCTCTGATTTTGTATATGCATGATTTCATATCCTTGCATTTCTCTTCGAGTTATTGGTTTGGTTTGGCCAACTAGATTGGTAATTCTTGCAATGGGAAAAGTGCTTGGTTTTAGGTTCAATGTTGCGGTGTTCTCACCCAGTGACATAGTTGGGGTAGCGAGGCACGTATTGTATTGTTTCCATCAAGGGTAACAAGATGGGGTTTTTAATCATATTGCTTGAGTTTATCCCTCTACATCATATCATCTTTCTTAATGCGTTACTCTGTTCTTCATGAACTTAATACTCTGGATGCAGGCATGAGTCGGTCGATGTGTGGATTAATAGTAGTAGATGCAGAATCATTTTGGTCTACTTGATACGGACATGATGCCTATATGCATGATCATTTCCTTGGATAACTACATGATTATTCGCTTGTCTATCAATTGCTTGACAGTAATTTGTTTACCACCATGATATTTGCCTTCAAGAGAGAAGCCTCTAGTGAAACCTATGGCCTCCGGGTCTATTTTCCATCATATATTTTCATATCTATTCTTGATGCAATTTATTTACCTTTTACTTTTTGCACTCGTTACATCTATCTCTATCGGATCTCATCCTTGCAAATAACCGTGAAGGGATTGACAACCCCTTTATAGTGTTGGGTGCAAGAGTTTGATTATTTGTGTAGGTGCATCCATTCACTACAAGGATCCGGGTCTATTGCACCAAAATCGTTTGTTGCAATACATGTCAGTTTGTGGCGATAAGTACCTATTGCCACGAAACAAAATTTGTTGGCAGCCGGCGCGACTGGATGCATGGTAATAGGTTATCGCAACGAAAAATAAACCGTGGAAATAAAGTGTGCTATTGCAACATCCATATGGGAAGTTGCCACATGTTTTCCTGTGGCAACACTCACCTAATGCCACAATTTGATTTGTGGGGATAGCTTTAATGCAACATGTACCAAATCGTGGCATATGATAGCTCGTGGTGATAGACATTTGTGGCAATAACCTATGCCAACGACGCTCGTTTCGTTGCGCATTGCCCTTTCGTGGCGATAGTTAATTGTGGCAATATACTATGGCAACAATCCTTATTTTCATGGCAATATACTCATTTTGGTGGTGATAAATAGGTATCACAATGGATAAAATGTTTGTAGAGAGAAACTAGTACGACAATTTATCTTTTCGTGGCGTTACTCTATTTCAACAAAACTTAGTTTCGTGGCACCAAAGATTTATCGCAATAGGCAAACTGTTTGTAGCGAGAAGGTACTGCAACAATGTAAACTTTTCGTGGCGATACTCTATTTCAACAAAACTTACTTTGGTGGTGCCAAACAGTTATCGCATCGCGACAAACAATTGTGTTGCCAGGCTATTGCGCAATATAAAGTGTCCCGTTGCAACATCCTAGTGCAACAAAACATGTAGGTATGGTGAGTGAAATTTGACGCAACACTACATTTTTCATGTTGCTAACATGTAGCAACCAGAAGTGGGTTTTGATAATAGCCTATTGCAACCGTAAAAAAATACAGATATTCAATTACAATATTCAAAGCCATACATATAATATGTAGACTCATCAAATTCATAATTATCATAGCAAATATCCACCAAATGAAACTCAAATGTAACTTAGCCATCCTAATTAAGTGCGAAGACTAAACTGCGAGTAATCTAGATTCCAGTCCAGCTAGTTCTTTGGATCCTGCAATCAAAAAATCAAAAAATAGTTCTAGCTAATGAGTCCAACATAACATACGCCATACAATCATTACAACTCCATTGTTAAAAATAACGGTCGCTATGCTAACTAGAGTAATACCGTGTTAGCAAGCATGTAACTAAGGGATGAGAATTTTTTTACAAGTGTAAATGTCTATAGCATAAGCAAAAGTACTTGTACTAAAAGCTTCACCTATTGATTTAAGTTCTCACTTGATGTATAGTTTTAGTTAAGTTCATGTCCCTAGCTAGCACATATTCAGGTTTTTTTATAAGTTGTGACTTGACGCAGCAAGAACACATGGTGAAAGAGAAGAAGCAACTAGCTAATTATGAAGGCCAATGATGTATAAAATGTAGGTGAACATGAATAGAAAGCAAGGTTGTGACTTACCATTGCTTTAAACATTCGAGGATTCCTTGTTGCGGCTTGTATGAGCACATTTGAAGAAATAACAGTTGACCTTGCATCTTGAGTCTTATTAGAACCAGATCTCTGTAAAAGACTATTTTGCAAGTTTGGATTACTACTTTGTTTGCCAATCCTCTTCGTAGGCACCTGCAAATAGAAGTGCACTTTTAGCAATGCAAGTAAGCAACATAAATCTTACAAGGTCACAAGCATATGGCTTAATTACCTCCATGTTCCCTTCTTTTATAGTACACACTAGATCTTTGATGGTGCGCATTGTTGCGCCCATCTATTTGCACAATAGAAAAATAGAATTTTTCCTAAATATGTCGATGCACAAAACATATAGTTTAAATTTATATGAACTTACAGATATTTTGGATGCAGGGAATTTTTTGGTCTTATAAAAAACTGCATTTAGGCAAAATGATTAGTATTAGTACACCTTTAAATTGTCATATTATGGGAGGAAACGATGCAAAACTACAAACAATTGCATAAAAGGACAAGTCATATTCAACATCAGTCAGGGATGTAGTAATGTGATACATTATAATATGGAACAGAAAATTATATTAAGGGCACAAGTTTAGAATGGAATTAAAGAATGCTTGCATATCTCCTTTATTGGCTATGTCGGTCATTGGTTTATTTACTAAAAGCAATGATGATCGACATATGCCGTGTATCATGGTCCAAGAACCATGCATATATACAAACCCTCTTCCGTGTGCTTTTAGCTAATACATTTTGATTTGGTTCAAGTGAATTTGAACTGCTGATAGCACCGGAAAGAAAGAAAAAAAAGCAAAACTGAGAGTTATTAGTCATAATAGTACGAAGCCTTACCAAACAAAAAAACTTCATAGGATGAGAATAGAGCTCAGGCCGAATAGCTTAAGAGATGTATCTGCCTTGCCACTCCACAATATAGTGGACAAAAAATTTTGAGCACTTCAAAACCAAAAACAGATCAATGAATGGCTAATAGTGCTAAAATAACTTGCCGAGCAATATTGACAAAAAGAAAATCTAGATTATGTAATAACCTGTTGAGCAATATTGACAAATATTGACTTGTCTGATTGTTCAAAATGGAGGAATTTTTTTTCCTATTCCTACATTAAGCTAAAGCATCACTATAAATATCAAGGAACACATTGAGGGGGATACAACATGTACCTGTCTAGTTGCGTCATCGTGTCACAAGCGTCGCCTCACGGAATCACGATGGAGAGACGTCTTCACGAAACAAGAAAGTAATCTGTGCCGCATACAACAAAACAATACCATGGCATGAATGATAAAGAAACATCAATCCAGAGCTTGAAACAAATAATTCATTTAACATGAATGGCAAAGTAAATTTTGGCATACTGCAAGGAACTGCCAACAATCAAGTGAACTTGGATTAACGAATTAGCAGATCAATCATAGCCTGAGAGACAGGTCCACATCATCGGTGGTGCACTCGAAGGCGCCATAGCACTGCCACGCTTGCGAGCCATGCCTGTAAGCATCGGAGCAGCAGTCTTTTGCTCCTTTGTTCTCCTTGCCTTCCCAAATGAAGAGATGAAGGATGGCAGTCCACTTGAATTATTTACCTGGCTGACAGATTCGAGAGCATCTCGTGCATAATATAGTGCATTCTTGTATGAGTAATGAAACAAAGAAAAAAATCCAAAGTAAACATGAGCAGGTCCACTATCTGATTTTCATGAAGATTCGTGCGGTTTTTTTTTTGTTTGATTACTCAAATGATGTGTACGAGTTAGATGAGACTTTGTTAAATCTCATCTAGATGATTTTTAGCAAATCCTCTTTCTTTAACACTGTGCCATGGCTAGTTGGTAAAAGAAAGCATGTGCAAAATATACACTCATTAGCAGTAAGTAAGAAGAGAATGCATGTGTTGTTGTTCTAGGTCCTTTAGTGTTTTCTTCTTCCTTGGTACTGATGTGGACAATAATGACTCATGATCTCACATACACCCTCTGTAAAGAGATATAAGACGTTTTACATCACTAGTTTAGTGATCTAAAACATCTTATATTTATATTCAGAGGGAGTACTACCTATCTCTTAACTTGTTTCACACATTTCCTTGTGTTATCCTTGAGCCCCATGAGTCAATTTCTACTAGATTATGTAATCAGTTTACTGCTACATGTCTTTGTTCAGTTCTCCATGGTTGGATGAACTTGGTAATAGTACTATACTAGGCTTCAGATCAATCAGTTTAGGAATTTGGTAAAATGTCCTTTTTAATAAGTTTGCTACTGGTATTTCTCTATGTCGTCATGGTAGTTTGAATTGACATATGCACTGAACTGAATTTACATTTCCAATCTGACATGTTTTACATCATGTTTCTTTACTTCAAGGTATGTGCAACGCTTCAGCCGACTGATTTGGAGGTATTGTGGTATGTGAACTGAACATCAGAAGTTGCGAAGCGGCATCGATGCTGCTTTGGAGCATCACCACCACTCCCGCAATGCCGGCGATGGAGGATGTTGTGGTGATAGATGCAGCAAAGATGTTGCGTGGTGCCCGGCCCTCTGCTTTTCAGCATGTGTTGCGTCGGGGTGTGATGGTGCTGCCCCTCCAGGCCGTAGCACTCCTTGCAGGAATGACTCACAGCAGTCGTTGCCATGGCACTGCTTTGCAGTATCAGTGGTGGTCATGTGGGCTAGCCGAATAGTGGTGGGCGATGTCTCTCTCTTTTATTTTTTGAACCAAGGTGGGTGATGTCTCTGAAGAGGATAATATGAAGAGTGCACGGGCCCACCAGGCACGTGGCAATTGCACGAGGCACTTGATTCTACATTAAAAATTAGAATGCAATTTATGTAAGTAGTATGTGAGCTGGGAAGAGCAATGGCTGAATTGTGGTCAGTGGTAGAGTAATGGGTGAACTGTAAACATGATCTATTGTGAACTAGACGTGTATTTGATGCATAATTATTTTCTTTTTTGGTTTGGGGTGGTGTGATAATGTCATTTATTTCTACATGGTTTGGATTGGATGCGGGGTGAGTTGTAAACCATTTCGAAGTTGAGTGATGACGATGCCTATGACCTGATCACAGTTAATTTAAACAAGATGGCCAACATTTTTTTCTTGAATGAACAGATTATTTTTATTGGTGACACATGCTCTTATATTTCTTTACAGAGGAAGTATATTCTAACTTACCATGGTTATGAATTGTAAATAGGTACACGGCATTAAAAAAATCAGATCCGAAGCCACTCCAGCTGACATTGTTCAAATCAACAAATACTAGACAAGGTTACTTCCTTGTAACCTGACGCACACCCAACGGACGACAACTATTTTTGAATGTCTTAAACACTTGATGTACACAGGGCGCTTGCGTATGCCGACGCTTCTTGTGATTACAGATCGAGAAGTCTGTGGTCGCAACACTAGAGGATTGTTGCAATATGTTGTATGTATTACCATGGATCATAGTTTGTCGCAATATGTAATAGTTATTGCAACATAACGTAAGTAAGGCAAAAAGTCGCCATATTACAACCAATACATGTTTTGTTGCAATATGAAGCCATGTTTTTGCAATAATATCTACGACTAGTGCCACATGTCAGAGTTGTTGCAATATATGTCTAAATATTACCACAAAGATTTGCTTTGTTGCAATACCTAGTCTTTATTGCAATAAAATGTCTAATTTACGCAATGGGGCGCAACTGTCGCAATATCAGTATCATATTACAACGTTGATGCAGCTTGTGGAAATACATGGCTCCTATTGCAACAAAATGAGTGCTTAGCGCGACGAGACGAAACTATGGGAACATGTACACCCTATTACCATGAACTAGAATTTTGTGGTAATATAGCATTTTATTGTAATGAAACATAGTTGTAGCAATAAATTTTGTTGCAATAGACCAGAATCCTTGTAGTGATTGGTGACTTGCTTGTTCCTCCTACTGGATTGATACCTTGGTTCTCAACAACTGAGGGAAATACTTACCTACTTCGCTGCATCACCCTTTCCTCTTCAAGGGAAAACCAACACATGCTCAAGTGGTAGCAGTTTCCAGGCACACCGTGCTCAAAAAGATATAAGTGAAGCACTAGAGCAATTTCTATAGCTCAAAAAAGTTTAAGTGAAGCACATAGAGCAATTCTAAGAAATCATACCATGGTTTTGGCTCTCTCAAATAGGTGTGTACACCAAGGATATAAAAGGAAAAACTAACAAACAAAGCAAGCAAAGATACAAGAGGCTCCAAGCAAAACTCATGATATGTGACGAATAAAAATATAGCTCCAAGTAAAACACCGATGGTCATTAGAAGAAAGAGGGGATGCCACTTGGGGGCATCCCCAAGCTTAGTTGCTTGTTTCTCTTCAGATATATCTGGGGGGGGGTGTGATATGTCTCCAACATATCTATAATTTTTGATGATCGCATGCTATTATATTATCTGTTTTGGATGTTTTATATGCATTAATATGCTATTTTATATTATTTTTGGGACTAATCTACTAATCTAGAGCCTAGTGTCAGTTTCTGTTTTTTCCTTGTTCTTGAGTTTTGCATATATGGAATATTAAATGGAGTCCAAACGGAATAAAACCTTCGGAAGGAATTTTTCTAGAAGGAAACAAATCAATCAAGCTTGGAGTGCACGCTAGGACTTGTGCCAGGAGGTCACAAGCCTGCTAGGCGCGGCCCCCCTGGCCGCGCCTAGCAGGCTTGTCGTCTCCCGACAGGTCTCCTAACCCTAATCTTTGGCCTATCAATTCCCAAATATTCCCCCAACGTAAAAAAGAGTCACGAAAATCCTTTTCCACCGTGAGAAGCCTCCGTTCCCAAGAGATATAATCTTGGAGCCTTTTTCGGTAATCCGCTAGAGGGGGTTTCGATCACGGAGGGCATCTACATCAACTGCATTGCCCCTCATATGATGCGTGAGTAGTCCACCATGGACCTACGGGTCCGTAGCTAGTAGCTTGATGGCTTCTTCTATCTCTTTGATCTTCAATACCAGGTTCTTCATGATCTTCATGGAGATCTATCCGATGTAATCCTCTTTTGTGGTGTGTTTGTCAAGATCCGATGAATTGTGAGTTTATGTTCAGATTATCCATGAATCTTATTTGAATCTCCTCTGAATTCTTATTTGCATGATTTCATATCCTTGTATGTCTATTTGAGTTATTGGTTTGGTTTGGCCAATTAGATTGGTAATTCTTGCAATGGGAGAAGTGCTTGGTTTTGGGTTCAATCTTGCGGTGTCCTTGTTGGAAATATGCCCTAGAGGCAATAAATAAAGTTTTTATTATTATATTTTCTTGTTCATGATAATCGTTTATTATCCATGCTATAATTGTATTAATTGGAAACACATTACATGTGTGGGTAAATAGACAACACTTTGTCCCTAGTATGCCTCTAGTGAACTAGCTCGTTCATCAAAGATGGTCAAGGTTTCCTGGGCATTGACATGTGATGTCATTTGATGACAGGATCACATCATTAGGAGAATGATGTGATGGACAAGACCCAAACTACAAACATAGCATATGACCGTGTTAGTTTATTGCTACTGTTGTCTACATGTCAAGTATGTGTTCCTATGACCATGAGATCATGCAACTCACGAACATCGAAGGAGTGCCTTTTGTGTATCAAACGTCGCAACGTAACTGGGTGACTATAAAGGTGCTCTCCATGTATCTCCGAGGGTGTCTGTTGAGTTGGCACGGATCAAGACTGGGATTTGTTACTCCGTGTGAACGGAGAGGTATCTCAGGGCCCACTCGGTAATACAACATCACAATAAGCCTTGCAAGCAATGTGACTAAGTGTTAGTTGCAGGATCTTGTATTACGGAATGAGTAAAGAGACTTGCCGATAACGAGGTTAAACTAGGTATGGAGATACCGACGATCGAATCTCGGGCAAATAACATACCGAAGAACAAAGGGAACATCATACGGGATTAACTGAATCCTTGACATAGAGGTTCGACCAATAAAGATCTTTGTAGAATATGTAGGAACCAATATGGGCATCTAGGTTCCTCTATTGGTTATTGACTGTAGAAGTGTCTTGGTCATGTCTACATAGTTCTCGAACCCATAGGGTCTGCACAGTTAAGGTTTGGTGACGTTTCGGTAGTATAGAGTTATGTATGGTGGTGACCGAAGGTTGTTCGGAGTACCGATGATATCCCGGATGTCACGAGGAGCTCCGAAGGTAAAGATTGATATATAGGAAGTCCTATTTTGGTCGCCAGAAAAGTTTCGGGCTCATCAATAGTGAACCGTGAGTGCCGGTAGTGTACCGGGAGACCATCGGGAGGGGTATTTCGACCCAAGAGGCTACATGGGCTGTGGGAGGATGAATATGAGCCCCTAGTGGGCTGGTGGAAGTCCCACACAAGGCCCATGCAGTTGGTAAGAAAAGCCCAAAAGGAAAAAGGTGGAAAAAGGCAAAAAAAGGCTAAATTAGGAAGGAGTCCTAATCCTACTAGGAGTGGAGGAGGAGGATTCCTCCCTCTTGGTTCGGTCGAACCTCCTTGGATTGGAAGCCAAGGCTGCCTCCTCTCCTCCTCTCCTCCTATATATACTAGAGGGTTTTAGGGTTTTTGCACAACCCTACCCTACCCTCTAGTCCATAGTTTCTCCTCTAGATCGGATTTCTGCAGTGCTTAGGCGAAGCCCTGGCGGAATAGCTCCACCACCATCGCCGGAGCACCGTCATGCTACCGGAGAACTCTTCTTCTTCTCCACTCCTTCTTGGTGAATCAAGACGGCGGAGATCATCATCAAGCTGTACGTGTGCTGAACGTGGAGGTGTCGTCCGTTCGGCACTAGATCAGAAGGATCGTGATCAAGTTCATGGGACGGATCATGATCAAGTTCGCGGGATGGATCGTGATTGGATCGCGGGACATATCGTGATTGGGTCGTGGGACGCATAACGATTTGGATCGCAAAGACGTTCGACTACACCAACCGTGTTTCTTAACGCTTCCCGCTTAGCAATCTACAAGGGTACGTAGATCCACTCTCCCTATCGTAGATGCTCATTACCATGGATAGATCTACATGTGCGTAGGAAATTTTTTGTTTCCCATGCAACTTTCCCCAATAGTGGCATCATGAGCTAGGTCTATGTGTATATGAGATCTCTAGTAGAACACAAATGGTTTGTGGGCATTGATGCTTAGATTGCTTCCTCCCTTGGTCGGATTTTGGTTCAGCAGTATTGTGAGATGAAGCGGCCTGGACCAACATTACTCGTACGCTTACGAGAGACCGGTTCCCTCGACCGCAACTTGTTGCATAGATGGCTTGCAGGTGCCAGTTTCTCTCACTTTAGTTGGATCAGATTCGACAAAGGCGGTCCTTGAGAAGGTTGAAAAGCAACTAGTGTATCACCGTTGTGGTTTTTGCGTAGATGAGAATTGTTCTTGCTAGATACCCGTAGCAGCCACGTAAAACATGTAACAACAATTAGAGGACGTCTAACTTGTTTTTGCAGGGTATGTTGTGATGTGATATGGCCAATTACATGATGTGATATATGTGATGTATAGATTATCACGACTTGCATGTCGATGAGTACGGCAACCGGCAGGAGCCATAGGGTTGTCTTTAATTATTGTATGACCTGCGTGTCAGTCATTAAGCGCTATGTAATTCTTTACTTTATCATTAAATGGTAGCAATAGTAGTAGAAGCATGTTGGGCGCCACAACCCCGATGGCGACACGTTGATGGAGATCAAGATGATGAAGATCATGGTGTCATGCTGGTGACGATGGAGATCATGCCAGTGCTTTCTAGATGGAGATCAAAAGCACAAGTTCATGGCCATATCATGTCACTTATGAATTGCATGTGATGTTAATCCTTTTATACAACTTGTTTTTCTTAGGACGACGGTAGCATTATAAGGTGATCCCTCACTTAAATTTCAAGATGAATTGTGTTCTCCCCGAGTGTGCACCGTTGCAAAAGTTCGTCATGTCGAGACACCACGTGATGATCGGGTGTGATAGACTCTACGTTCACATACAACGGGTGCAAGCCAGTGTTGCACACGCAGAACACTTGGGTTAAACTTGACGAGCCTAGCATGTACAGACATGGCCTCGGAACACAAGAGACCGAAAGGTCGAACATGAGTCATATAGTAGATATGATCAACATGAGATGTTCACCATTGAAGCCACCTCAACTCACGTGATGATCGGACTTAAGTTGGTGAATTTGGATCATGTGACACTCAGATGACCCGAGGGATGTTGATTTGAGTAAGAGCTTTAGTAATTTGATCAACTAAACTCATTATCTTGAACAATAGTCTAAGTGAACTTTGCATATTTATGTTGTAGATCAATGGCTCGCGCAATAGCACCCGTGAATTTTAATGCATTCCTAGAGAAAGCTAAGTTGAAAGATGATGGAAGTAACTTTGTTGACTAGGCCCGTAATCTGAGGATTATCCTCATGGCTTACCAGAAAACATATGTCCTTGATGCACCGCTTGGTGACCGACCAGAAGACATGACCTCCGAAGACGTTAAGAACGCTTGGGAGGCACATACTGGAGATTACTCAATAGTTCAGTGTGCAATATTGTATGGCTTAGAAACGGGACTTCAAAGACGTTTTGAAAGTCATGGAGCATATGAGATGTTCTAGGAGTTGAAGTTTATCTTTCAGAAGAATGCCCGGATCGAGAGGTATGAAACCTCCGATAAGTTCTATGCTTGCAAGATGGAGGAGAACGGGTCTATCAGTGAACATATACTTAGAATGTATGGGTATTCAACTTGTCTAGTAGAGTTGGGAATTGCCCTTCCGCCAGAGGCGATCACTGACAAAGTTCTTCAATCACTGCCACCTAGTTACAAGAGCTTTGTGATGAACTATAACATGCACGGGATGAACAAGTCAGTCGCCGAGCTGTTTGCGATGCTAAAAGTCACTAAGTCTGAAATCCAGAAAGAACATCAAGTGTTGATGGTCAATAAAACCACTAGTTTCAAGAAAAATGGCAAGGTCAAGGGTAAGGGCAAGAAGGGTAAAACCAAGAAGGATGGCAAAGCAGTTGCTACTCCTGCAAAGAAGCCCAAGCATGGACCCAAGCCAGAAACTGAGTGCTTTCATTGCAAGGGAACTGGTCACTGGAAGCGGAACTGCCCCAAGTACCTGGCTGACAAGAAGGCGGCCAATGACAAACAAGGTATATATGATATACATGTTATTGATGTGTACCTCACTAGCTCTCGTAGTAGTGCCTAGGTATTTGATACCGGTTCGGTTGCTCACATTTGCAACTCAAAGCAGGAACTACGGAATAAACGAAGGCTGGCAAAGGACGAAGTGACGATGCGCGTGGGAAATGGTTCCAAGGTTGATGTGATCGCGGTCGGCACGCTCTCTCTTCAATTACCATCGGGATTAGTGATGAACCTGAATAATTATTATTTGGTGCCTGCGTTAAGCATGAACATTATATCTGGATCTTGTTTATTGCGAGACGGTTACTCATTTAAATCAGAGAATAAAGGTTGTTCTATTTATATGATAATATCTTTTATGGTCATGCACCCAATGTTAGGGGTTTATTCATATTGAATCTTGATAGTGATGACACACATGTTCATAACATTGATGCCAAAAGATGTAGAGTTGATAATGATAGTACCACTTTCTTGTGGCACTGCCGTTTAGGTCATATTGGTGTAAAACGCATGAGGAAGCTCCGTGCCGATGGACTTTTGGAGTCACTTGATTTTGAATCACTTGAGACATGTGAACCATGCCTCATGGGAAAGATGACTAAAACGCCGTTCTCTGGAACAATGGAACGGGCGAGTGACTTATTGGAAATCATACATACTAATGTGTGCGGTCCAATGAGCGTTACAGTGCATGGTGGATATCGTTATTTTCTCACCGTCACTGATGACTTAAGTAGATATGGGTATATTTACTTGATGAAACACAAGTCTGAAACGTTTGAAAAGTTCAAGCAATTTCAGAATGAAGTTGAGAATCATCATAACAAGAAGATTAAATTCCTGCGATCTGATCGAGGAGGTGAATATCTGAGTTATGAGTTTGGCAGTCACTTAAGACAATGTGGAATTGTTTCACAGTTGACCCCGCCCGGAACACCACAGCGTAATGGTGTATCCGACATCGTAATCGAACCTTATTAGATATGGTGTGTTCTATGATGTCTCTTGCTGATTTGCCACTATCGTTTTGGGGTTATGCATTAGAGACAACTGCATTCACTTTAAATAGGGCCCATCAAAATCTGTTGAGACGACGCCATATGAACTGTGGTTTGGCAAGAGGCCAAAGTTGTCGTTTCTTAAAGTTTGGGGATGTGATGCTTATGTCAAAAAGCTTCAGCCTGAAAAGCTGGAACCCAAAGCGGAAAAATGCGACTTCATAGGATACCCGAAAGAGACAGTCGGGTATACCTTCTATCTTAGATCCGAAGGCAAAGTGTTTGTCGCTAAGAACGGAACATTTCTTGAGAAAGAGTTTCTCTCAAAAGAATTGGGAGGGAGGAAAATAGAGCTTGATGAGGTTATTGAACCTTTACTTCAACCAGAAAGTAGCGCGGCACAGAAAAATGTTTCTATGGAACCTAAGATGGTAGAAGAGGAAGTTAATGATGATGATCATGAAGCTTCGGATCAAGCTACTATTGAACCTCTTAGGTCGACAAGGCCGCGTACTACTCCTGAGTGGTACGACAACCCTGTATTGGAGGTCATGTTGTTGGACAACAATGAACCTACGAGCTATGGAGGAGTAGTGATGGGCCCGGATTCCGAGAAATGGTTAGAGGCCATGAAATCCGAGATGGGATCCATGTATGAAAACAAAGTATGGACTTTGGAAGTATTACCTGAAGGGCGAAAGGCTATTCGAAACAAATGGATCTTTAAGAAGAAGACAGACGCGGACGGTAATGTCACCGTCTATAAAGCTCTACTTGTGGCAAAGGGTTTTTCACAAGTTTAAGGAGTTGACTATGATGAGACCTTCTCACCCGTAGCGATGCTTAAGTCTGTCAGAATCATGTTGGCAATAGCTGCTTATTTCGACTATGAAATTTGGCAGATGGATGTCAAAACAGCGTTCCTCAACGGTTTCCTTGAGGAAGAGTTGTATATGATGCAACCAGAAGGTTTTGTCGATCCAGAGAATGCTGACAAAGTTTGCAAACTCCAGCGATCCATTTATGGGCTGGTGCAAGCATCTCGGAGTTGGAATAAGCGTTTTGATGAGGTGATCAAAGCGTTTGAGTTTATACAAGTTTATGGAGAAGCTTGTATTTACAAGAAAGTGAGTGGGAGCTCTATAGCGTTTCTAATATTATATGTGCATGACATATTGCTGATTGGAAACAATATAGAAATGCTGGGAAGCGTGAAGGAATATTTGAACAAGAGTTTTTCACTGAAGTACCTAGGAGAAGCTGCTTTCATATTAGGCATTAATATTCCAACAAGATCACATACCTTGATAAAGTTTTGAAGAAGTTCAAAATGGATCAGTCCAAGAAGGGGTTCTTGCCTGTGTTACAAGGTGTAAAGTTGAGTAAGACTCAATGCCCAGTGACTGCAGAAGATAGAGAAAAGATGAGTGTCATCCCCTATGCTTCAGCCATAGGCTCTATCATGTATGCAATGCTGTGCACAAGACCGGATGTCAGCCTTGGCATAAGTATGGCCGGAAGGTTTCAAAGTGATCCTGGAATGGAACACCGGGCAGCGGTCAAGAATATACTTAAGTACTTGAAAAGGACTAAGGAAATGTTTCTCGTTTATGGAGGTGATGAAGAGCTCGTCGTAAAGGGTTACGTCGATGCAAGCTTTGACACTGATCCGGATGACTCTAAGTCACAAACCGGATATGTATTTATTCTCAACGGGGGAGCGGTAAGCTGGTGCAGTTCCAAGCAAAGCATGGTAGCCAATTCTACATGTTAAGTGGAGTACATCACAGCCTCGAAGGCGACGAAGGAAGGTGTCTGGATGAAGCAGTTCATGACAGATCTTGGAGTAGTGCCCAGTGCATTGAATCCAATGAACCTGTTCTGTGACAACACTGGTGCCATTGCTCTGGCCAAGGAACCAAGGTTTCACAAGAGGACCAAACACATAAAGCGACGGTTCAACTCCATCCGCGATTACATCAATGAGAAGGAAATAAATATTTGCAAAGTGCACATGGATCTGAATGTTGCAGACCCATTGACTAAACCTCTTCCAAGGGCTAAACATGATCAACACCAGAACTACATGGGTGTTCGATTCATTACAATGTAAATCACATAGTGATGTGAGCTAGATTATTGACTCTAGTGCAAGTGGGAGACTGTTGGAAATATGCCCTAGAGGCAATAAATAAAGAGTTTATTATTATATTTCCTTGTTCATGATAATCGTTTATTATCCATGCTATAATTGTATTAGTTGGAAACACATTACATGTGTGGGTAAATAGACAACACTTTGTCCCTAGTATGCCTCTAGTGAACTAGCTCGTTCATTAAAGATGTTCAAGGTTTCCTGGCCATTGACATGTGATGTCATTTGATGACGGTATCACATCATTAGGATAATTATGTGATGGACAAGACCCAAACTACAAACATAGCATATGATCATGTCAGTTTATTGCTACTGTTTTCTGCATGTCAAGTATGTGTTCCTATGACCATGAGATCATGCAACTCACGAACATCGAAGGAGTGCCTTGTGTGTATCAAACGTCGCAATGTAACTGGGTGACTATAAAGGTGCTCTACAGGTATCTCCGAGGGTGTCTATTGAGTTGGCATGGATCAAGACTGGGATTTGTTACTCCGTGCGAACGGAGAGGTATCTAAGGGCCCACTCGATAATACAACATCACAATAAGCCTTGCAAACAATGTGACTAAGTGTTAGTTGCGGGATCTTGTATTAGGGAACGAGTAAAGAGACTTGCCGATAATGAGGTTGAACTAGGTATGGAGATACCGACGATCGAATCTCGGGCAAGTAACATACCGAAGAACAAAGGGAACATCATACGGGATTAACTGAATCCCTGACATAGAGGTTCGACAGATAAAGATCTTCGTAGAATATGTAGGAACCAATATGGGCATCCAGGTCCCGCTATTGGTTATTGACCGTAGAAGTGTCTCGGTCATGTCTACATAGTTCTCTAACCCGCAGGGTCTGCACACTTAAGGTTTGGTGACGTTTCGGTAGTATAGAGTTATGTATGGTGGTGACTGAAGGTTGTTCGGAGTCCTGGATGAGATCCCTGATGTCATGAGGAGCTCCAGAATGGTCTGGAGGTAAAGATTGATATATAGGAAGTCCTATTTTGGTCACCGGAAAAGTTTCGGGCTCATCGGTAGTGTACCGGGAGTGCCGGTAGTGTATCGGGAGACCATCGGGAGGGGTATTTCGACCCAAGGGGCTACATGGGCTGTGGGAGTATGAATACCAGCCTCTAGTGGGCTGGTGGAAGTCCCACACAAGACCCATGCAGTTGGGAAGAAAAGCCCAAAAGGAAAAAGGTGGAAAAAGGCAAAAAGGCTAAATTAGGAAGGAGTCCTAATCCTACTAGGAGTGAAGGAGGAGGATTCCTCCCTCCTGGTTCGGCCGAACCTCCTTGGCTTGTAAGCCAAGGCTGCCTCCTCTCCTCCTCTCCTCTGATATATACTAGAGAGTTTTAGGTTTTTTGCACAAGATTTTCAGCCACGTGCAACCCTACCCTCTAGTTAATAGTTTCTCCTCCAGATCGGATTTCTACAGTGCTTAGGCGAAGCCCTGCCGGAATAGCTCCACCACCATCGCCGGAGCACCGTCACGCTGCCGGAGAACTCTTCTTCCTCTCTGCTCCTTCTTGCTGGATCAAGACGACGGAGATCGTCATCAAGCTGTACGTGTGCTGAACGCGGAGGTGTCGTCCGTTCGGCACTAGATCGGAAGGATCGTGATCAAGTTCGTGGGACGGATCGTGATCAAGTTCGCAGGACGGATCATGATTGGATCGCGGGACGGATCATGATTGGATCGCGGGACGCACGGCTATTTGGATCGCGAAGACGTTCGACTACACCAACCGCATTTCTTAACGCTCCCCGTTAGCGATCTACAAGGGTACGTAGATCCACTCTCCCTCTCATAGATGCTCATCACCATGGATAGATCTATGTGTGCGTAGGAATTTTTTTGTTTCCCATGCAACGTTCCCCAATAGTGCTCACCTAGTGACATAGTAGGTTTAGCGAGGCACATATTGTATTGTTTCCATCAAGGGTAACAAGATGGGATTTTCATCATATTTCTTGAGTTTATCCCTCTACACCATGTCATCTTTCTTAATGTGTTACTTTGTTCTTCATGAACTTAATACTCCAGATGCAGGCAGGAGTCGGTCGATGTGTGGAGTAATAGTAGTAGATGCGGAATCATTTCGGTCTACTTGATACAGACGTGATGCATATATGCATGATCATTGCCTTTGATAACTACATGATTATTAGCTTTTCTATCAATTTCTTAACAGTAATTTGTTTACCCACCATGATATTTTCCTTTGAGAGAAAAGCCTCTAGTGAAACCTATGTCCCCCGGGTCTACTTTGCATAATATACTTTCAGATCTATAAACCAAAAATACCAAAAATACTTTGCTGCAATTTATTTACCTTTTACTTTCCGTTCTCGTTTACATCTATATCTATCGGATCTAACCCTTGCAAATAATCGTGAAGGGATTGACAACCCCTTTATAGCATTGGGTGCAAGAGTTTGATTGTTTGTGTAGGTGCATCCATTGGTGACTTGCTTGTTCCTCCTACTGGATTGATACCTTGGTTCTCAACAACTAAGGGAAATACTTATCTACTTTGTTGCATCACCATTTCCTCTTCAAGGGAAAACCGATGCAAGCTCAAGAGGTAGCAGTGCGGTAGCATCCCCAAGCTTAGGCTTTTTCTACTCCTTATTCCTTCATCCATCGTGATCTAACCCAAAACTTTAAAACTTCAATCACACAAAACTCAACAAAATCTTCGTGGGATCTATTCGTATAAGAAAGTAAATCACTACTTTAGGTATTGTTGCAAACCCATTCATATTTTGTTATTGCATTATACCTACTGTATTTTAACTTTACCATGGCTTATACCCACCCCCAATACAAACCATAGATTCATCAAAGCAAGCACACAATGCAATGAAAACAAAATCTATCTTAAACAGAACAGTTTGTAGTAATCTGTACTCTACCCGTACTTCTGGAACTCTAAAAATTCTAACACATTACGAAAACGTAAAGAATTTGTATAGCAACACTGTGTTATAATTTCAGCTCAATATCACATTCCAGTAAAAAATGAAAATTCATATACTGGATGCAAAGTTTATGTTTCAGATTCAGCATCACTTCTACTCATCCCATGAATCATCCTAAAGGCTTTACTTGGCACAAACACTAAATAAACCATAAAAACACAATCATAACACAGGCACAATTGTTTCAACACACAAAGATAGAAAGGAAAAGGCAAAAATATATTTATTCATTGGGTTGCCTCCCAACAAGCGCTATCGTTTTACGCCCCTAGCTAGGCATGATGATTTCAATGATGCTCACATAAAGGTAAAGAATTGAAACATAAAGAGAGCATCGTGAATCACATGGCAAGCATATTTAAGCCTAACCCACTTCCTATGCATAGGGATTTGGGAGCAAACAAATTATGGGAACAATAATCAATTAGCATAGGAAGGCAAAACAAGTATAACTTCAGAATTTCCAACACATAGAGAAGAAACTTGGTATTATTGCAATATGTAAAAGCATATGTTCCTCCCTCATAGTAATTTTCAATAGCATCATGAATAAATTCAACAATATAACTATCACATGAAGCATTATTTTCATGATCCACATGCATAAAAGTCTTACAATCTTCCAAGGTAGTGTAATTAACATTAACTAAAGTCGTGACATCTCAAAACCCACTTTTATAAAAAATCATAAGATTGAACACTCTCTAAATATGTGGGATTATTTTTACCTAAAGTTGATGCTCTCCCAAACCCACTTTTGATACTATTTCAAACATTATTATCAATAACATATTCAACATGAGGCTTAAATAAATTTTCAAGAACGTAAGAAGCATTATCACCCCAATCAGAGGGCGAATAAAACGGCAAATTGGTGAAGTGGGGGAGACAAAAACGAGAGGCAAAAGGGAAATAATGTAATTGCAAGGAGACAAGATTGGTAATTAGGAACCTGGTAGATGATGATGCTTCCTCCCCAGCATGGCGCGATAAATTCCTTTGACGTGGCTTAAGACTACGTTGGTATTTCCCCAAAGAGGAAGGAATGATGCAACACAGCGACGGTAAGTATTTACCTCAGTTATGAAACCAAGGTATCAATCCGTAGAGAAAGGTCCCGCACCCACGTAAACAACACGGGCACACAAACAACAAATACTTGCACCCCGACATGAAAGAGAGGTTGTCACACTCTCTACGGTAATAAGATAGATTACGTAATGATAGATAGGATAGATAGATATCTCAATAACACAAAATAAAAATTGTAAATAGGCAGCAAAATATTTTTGGGTTTTTGATTTTTTACATCTAAAAACAAAGATTGCAATAATGTAGATCGGAAAGCAATATGATCGGAAAGCAATAATGTATAGCGCACGGTGGGTGAACAAATTATTGTTGGGCAATTGATAGAAAATCGAATAGTCATGACTATATCCAAGGCAATGATCATTATATAGGCATCACGTCCAATATAAGTAGACCGACTCCTACCTGCATCTACAACTATTACTCCACACATCGACTGCTATCCAGCATGCATCTATTGTATTAAGTTCATGGAAAAATGGAGTAATGCAATATGAACGATGACATGATGTACACAAGATCTATTCATGTAGGAATAGACCCCATCTTGTTATCCTTAATGGCAATGATACATGTGTGTCTTGCTGTCATTTCTGTCACTAGGAAAGAACACCGCAAGATCGAACCCATCACAAAGCACTTCTTCCCATGGCAAGAAAAATCGATCTTGTTGGCCTAACTAAACCAAATAATCGAAGAAGAAATACGAGGCTATAAGAAATTATGCGTATAAGAGATCAAAGAAGACTCAAATAATATTCATGGATAGAAACTGATCATGAACTCAAAATTCATCGGATCCCAACAAACACACCACAAAAGTTTACATCAAATAGATCTCCAAGAGACCATTATATTGAGAATCATAAGAGAGAGAGAGGAAGCCATCTAGCTACTGCCTATGGACCCGTAGGTCTATGGTGGACTACTCACGCATCATCAAACATGCACCTATGATGAAGATGAACACCTCTGTGATGGTGTTTACGTTGGATCTCGAGGTTCTGGAACTTGCGGCGTCTGGAATTGTGTTTCGTCGACTCCCCTAGGGTTTTTGGAATATTTGGGAATTTATAGGGATCATAGGCGGTGGAGAGGGGTCCCGAGGAGGGCGCAACCCACCAGCGCATGGGTAGGCCCCCTGCCACGACCTGGTTGGTTGTGGTCTCCTCGGCCCACTCCTCCGGCACTTCTTTGGTCCATTGGGTGTCTTCTGGTCCAGAAAAATCTCCAAAAAGTTTTGTCGCAATTGGACTCCATTTCATATTGATTTTCTGCAAAGTAAAACACAAGCAAAAATAGCAACTGTCGCTTTGGCACTATGTCAATAGGTTAGTCCCAGAAATGATATAAAGTGGTAATAAAGTGATGGTAAAACATCCAAGAATGATAATATAATATCATGGAACAAGCAAAAATTATAGATACATTGGATTGAATTTCCGAAAAGTATAGATGGATGACATATTGTTGATAGGGAGCACTATAGATTTTCCGATAAGTATAGATGGATGACATATAGTTGATTGGAAATGATGTAGAATTTCTAGAAAGCATAAAGGGTTGTTTGAATGGAGTTTTTCAAAGGAAGACTCAGGTAAATCTGCTTCCATATTGGGGATCAAGATCTATAGATATAGATCAAGATGCCTGATAAGTCTTTCACAGAGCACATACCTTGACAAGATTTTTGAAGAGTTCAAAATTGATCGGTCAAATAAGGAGTTATTACTTGTATTGAAAGGTGTGAAGTTAAGTAATACTCAAAGCTCGACCACGGCAAAAGAGAGAGGAAGGACGAAGGTCATTGTCGGTGTCAAAATGGGTGGATCTTAGGTAGGGTGTCCCAAACTGTGGATCTTGTATCGATGGGTAACAGGGGATGAAGGAGATGGTATTTACCCAGGTTCGGTCTCTCTGGAGGAGGTAAAACCCTACGCCCTACTTGATTGTATTGATGTGAATGAGAATTACAGAGTTGATCTACCTCGAGATCATATGAACTAAAATCATAGACGAGTCAACCTCCTCTTACGGATGAAACCCTCTAGTTTATATAGACATCAGGGGTACCTAGGGTTACACATATCTGGCCTCCAACTGAGGATAGATGCGCCGGTCTTAACTTCAAGACTTGGAGGACATGCCAATCTTCGAAGCTTTCCTTCTTGAACACGGGGTCACCACATAGTCCGGCCTTCCACAGAGAGGCCCAACAAATCGGCCCATGAGAGATGAGCCGAAAGCCCGAGGACCCCTTAGTCCCGGACTCCCTCAGTAGCCCCCTAACTAGTCTCCAACGCCGAGGTACATAGTCTTCGGCAGTTCCACACGTCCAAGGTATTCGGCTTGTGAGACGAGTTCCCTTTATGTTCGCCTGGTTCCAACTTGGTTGTTGATGACACCGTGTCTTCAGAACAAGATATGTTGCCTAGCCTCGAAGACCAAATGACTAAGTGTGAACAGTACCTCATCTGACAAGCTTCGTAATGAAAGTCCATTAACTAGTTATGAAAACTCAATTCTCGGTTCGAGGCCGCTTTTCCATTGGCACGTCTGATCAATGTGGAGATCGTGGTTCATCTTTTAGGGGATATGAATAATGATCTGGGTTATCCACGTGCATGTAACAGCATGATCATTTCGGGAAGTGACAGGGACTGCAGCGCAGTAAAAGGGGCCCTTAGTATTACGGTCTCCCATAAAAGGGAGAAAAATCCCCAAAGCATCCATACGCATCCCAGATTCAATCTCTCCTCCCATCCAAGCCCCAACTGCTTGGATCCATTTCTCGTCCCACCCTCTCCAAGCCGCTCTGCCCAAGCTCATCCATGGTCGGCTCAGGTTCACAAGCTAAGTAGGAGGCCTCCTGCGTCACCCACGCTGACATCCAGGAGCTGAAGCTCGCCGGGTACCTTTCGCCCAACATTGCCCATCGTGCCCTCGATGCAGGCCAAGTGGTGCCCACACTGAGGCCAGGCGAGAGGGTGGTGTTCATCCCCCCATTTCATCCAGGGACTGGGCTTTCTGCTCCACCCCTTTGTTAGGGTCTTAATGTTCTTCTACGGGTTAGATTTCCACGATCTTCCCCCGAACTCCTTCATGCCTATCTCGGCCTTCATCATCGTCTGTGAGGCCTTCCTACGGGTCCACCTGCACTTCATCCCATGGCTCAAGATCTTCAACATAGCGCCGAAGACAGATAGCGGCCAAAACACAGACAACAAACTTCTACGCATCAAGTGGTGATGTGGCTTGACACTACGTCGATAGTTCCCCAAAGAAGAAGGGATAATGCAACACAACAATGGTAAGTATTTCTCTCAGTTATGAAACCAAGGTATCAATCCATAGAGGAAGATCACCCACCCAGGTAAACATCACCTACACACACAAACAACAAATACTTGCAACCCGACGCGAAAGAGAGGTTGTCACGCTCTCTACGGTAATAAGATAGATTAGGTAATGATAGTTTTGGCAAATAGATCTTGCAAGAACACAAACTAAAATAAATAAGCTAAAAGTGCAGCAAGGTATTTTTGGTTTTTGGATTTAATAGATCTGAAAACAAAAGATTCAAATAGTAGATCGAAAAGCAATATGTTGGAGAAGTATACCCGGGGGTCGTAGGTTTCACTAGTGGCTTCTCCCATGAATTTAGCGCATGGTGGGTGAAAAAATTGCTGTTGGGCAATTGATAGAAGATCGAATAATCATGATGATATCAAGGCAATGATCATTATATAGGCATCACGTCCAAGATAAGTAGACCAAAACGATTCTGCATCTGCTTCTATTACTCCACACATCGATCGCTATCCAGCATGCATCTATTGTATTAAGTTCATGGGAAAATGAAGTAATGCAATAATAACGGTGACATGATCTAGACAAGATCTTTTCATGTAGGAATAGACCCCATCTTGTTATCCTTAATGGCAACGATACATGCGTGTCTTGCTGCCCATTCTCTCACTGGGAAAGAACACCGCAAGATCGAACCCATCACAAAGCACCTCTTCCCATGGACAGAAAAATCGATCTAGTTGGCCTAACTAAACCAAAGATTCGAAGAAGAAATACGAGGCTATAAGTAATAATGCAAATAAGATATCAAAGAAAACTCAAATCATATTCATGGATAGAAATTGGTCATGAACTCAAAATTCATCGGATCCCAACAAACACACCGCAAAAGCCATTACATCAAATATATCTCCAAGAGACCATTGTATTGAGCAACATAGAGAGAGAGGAAGCCATCTATCTACTGCCTACAAACCCGTAGGTCTATGGTGGACTACTCATGCATCATCGGAGAGGCACCTATGAAGAAGATGGACCCCTCTGTGATGGTGTCAGATTGAATCTCAAGGTTCTGGAACTTGTGGCGGCTGGAATTGTGTTTTGTTGACTCCCCTGGGGTTTTTTGATTTTCTGGAAATTTATAGGCTCGGTAGTCGGTTGAGGGGATGCCCGTGGTGCCCACCCTCTACCAGGTCACGTCAAGGGCCTCTGGCGTGCCCTGGTAGAGGGTGGCCACCCTGGCCTCCCTCTTCTGGTGATCTTTGGCCCATCTTCCTTCTTTTGGTCCATAAAACTTTCACAAAAATCCCCGCGGCGTTTGGGCTCCGTTTGGTACTGATTTTCTGCGAAGTAAAAAACAAGCAAAAACAACAACTAACACTTTGGTACTATGTCAATAGGTTAGTCCCAAAAAATGATATAAAGTTGCTATAAAATGATTGTAAAACATCCAGGATTGATAATATAACAGCGTGGAACAAGCAAAATTTGTAGACACGTTGGAGACGTATGAGCATCCCCAAGCTTAATTCATACTTGTCCTCGAGTAGGTAAATGATAAAAACAGAATTTTTGATGTGGAATGCTGCCTATCATGTTCATCACATATTATTTTCTTTATAGTATGGACATTTGGAATTTTCATATGGTTCAAAGGTATAGTCTAGTATTAATATGAAAACCTTAAGGCTCAAGCATATCAAAAAGCAACCATGTCCTTCAAAATATCAACGCTAAAGCAAGTTATCCCTAGCCCATCATGCTCAGTCATTGATCCATTCATAATACACACTCAAATATTAGCTACACCTAATGCTCAAGTCGATCATAATACCCCCTAGTTGGTGCTTTATAAGAGAAGATGGAAACTAACATTGAAAAATAAAAATTGCATAAAGTAAATAGATAGGCCCTTCGCAGAGGGAAGTAGGGATTTGTAGAGGTGCCAAAGCTCAAGTGTTTAAACTGATAGAGAAAAATATTTTGAGTGGCATGCCTTTCCTGTCAACAAAAACGACCGAGAGATTTCAATATCTTCCCACACTAGATGCATCATAGGCAGTTCCCAAACAGAAAATAAAGTTTATTCCTTTTTCAACCATAGTTTCACTTTCCATGGCTAGCCGAGTCCACGGTTGCCTTCCATACCAACACTTTCCAAGAAATTTATTATTTGACAACATAAAGTAAATTTCTTTTCTTTTGCACTTTGGGACTGTGCATCCCTATTATCGCCATACTCTCGTGAAATAACAAGTGAATAAACACTCATCTTGAGAATAAGACATCTAGCATGAAAAAATATCGGTCACCCCCTACCATTTCATGAGCGGTACGAGGACACAAAAAGGAAATTTTATTTTGAAAGTTTAGAGATGGCACATACAAATTTGCTTGGAACGGCATGGAAATACCTTATATAGGTAGGTATGTTGGACTCTGATACGTCTCGAACGTATCTACTTTTCCAAACTCTTTTGCCCTTGTTTTGGACTCTAATTTGCATGATTTGAATGGAACTAACCCGGACTGACGCCGTTTTTAGCAGAATTTCCTTGGTGTTATTTTTGTGCAGAAATAAAAATTCTCGCATCGTCCTGAAAATTTACGGAGAATATTTTTGGAATTAATAAAAAATACTGGCACAAGAATTAACCAGAGGGGCCACCAACAGGCCACAAGCCTGCTAGCCACGGCCACCCCCTGGCCGTGCGGGGCAGGCTTGTGGGGCCCTCGTGGCTCCTCCGACCTCCTCTCCAGCTCCATATAACCCTATTTGTCGAGGAAAAAAACAGAGAGAAAAGTTCATCGCGTTTCACGACACGGAGCGACCACCATCACCAGTTCTTCCTCAGGAGACCAGATCTAGAGTCCGTTTTGGGCTCTGGAGAGGGGAAATTGACGCCTTCGTCATCACCAACCATCGTTCATCACTAATTCCATGACGCTCCCCACCGTTCGTGAGTAATCTCATCATAGGCTTGCTGGACGGTGATGGGTTGGATGAGATTTATCATGTAATCGAGTTAGTTTGGTTAGGGTTTGATCCCTAGTATCCACTATATTCTCAGATTGATGTTGCAATGACTTTGCTATGCTTAATGCTTGTCACTAGGGCCCGAGTGCCATGATTTAAGATCTGAACCTATTATGTTTTCATGAATATATGTGTGTTCTTGATCCGATCTTGCAAGTTGTAGACACCTATTATGAGTTATGATCCCCATCCCCCAAGGTGACAATAACTGGGATTCTTTCCGGTGATTACCGTAGTTTGAGGAGTTCATGTATTCACTAAGTGCTAATGCTTTGGTCTGGTTCTCTATTAAAAGGAGGCCTTAATATCCCTTAGTTTTCAATAGGACCCCGCTGCCATGGGAGGGTAGGACAAAATATGTCAAGCAAGTTCTTTTCCAGAAGCACATCTGACTATATATGGAATACATGCCTACATTACATTGATGAATTGGAGCTAGTTCTGTGACACCCTATGTTATAACTGTTGCATGATGAATGCCATCCGACATAATTATCCATCACTAATCCATTGCCTACGAGCTTTCCATATATTGATCTTTGTTCAGTTACTTTTCCGTTGCTACTGTTACAATCACTACAAATCTGCTACTATCACTTTGCCACCGTTACCGTTACTACCATATTACTTTGCTACTAAACACTTTGTTGCAGATATTAAGTCTTTCAGGTGTGGTTGAATTGACAACTCAGCTACTAATACTCCAGAATATTCTTTGGCTCCCCTTGTGTTGAATCAATAAATTTGGATTGAATACTCTACCCTCCAAAACTGTTGCGATCCCCTATACTTGTGGGTTATCAATACCCTGGCACCGTTGCCGGGGAGCATAGCTTTATTCTCGGAGTCACTTGGGATATATATTTGTTGATCCCTATGAAGAATCTGAAAGATCCAAAAACCAAGATCTATCCCTCTACTACGAAGGGAGGTAAGGAACTGCCATCTAGCTCTGCACTTGATTCACCTTCTGTTATGAGTAAGTTTGTGACACCACCACTTGCTAGTAATTCTGATATGACGCAAGTAATTGATGATGCTACTTCTGCTATGCATGATGCTTATGATAATACTTTGTTTGATGATACTGTGCCACTGGGTGAATTCCTTGATGAACAAATTGGTAGAGCTAATGCTGAAACTGATAATATTGTTGAATCTGATGAAATTATCGAAACTGAACACTATGATTCACCTGCTAGACCTAGCTCTCCTAGATATGAATTGCCTGATATACCTGAGGGTTATGTTATGGAAGGAGAGGTATCTAGGGAATTTCTTGCTTGTAAGGATAGAGATGATCTTAAGAAATTGCTTCGCAAGTGGAAGGAAAAATCTCGGAATTCTAGAATGCCATATGATCCTAAGTTTGCTACTTCACCCATCATTCTTATTGATAAGGATTAGGAATTCTCTATCGATGATGAGTTAATTACTTTGGTTGAATCTGATCCTTTCCATGGTTATGCATCTGAAACTGTCGTGGCACATCTTACCAAATTGAATGATATAGCCACCCTATTTACTCATGAGGAAAAAAAATTGCTATTACTATATTCTTAAGTTGTTTCCTTTCTCAATAAAGGGTGATGCTAAGAAATGGTTTAATTCTCTTGCTCCTGGTTGTGTGCGTAGTCCTCGGGACATGGTTTATTACTTCTCTGAAAAATATTTTCCTGCCCTAAGAAACAAGTTGCCTTGCAGGAGATATTTAACTTTGTGCAAATTGAAGAAGAGAGTCTCCCACAAGCTTGGGGGAGGTTTCTCCAATTGCTAAATGCTTTGCCTAATCATCCTCTCAAGAAAAATGAAATACTTGATATCTTTTATAATGGACTATCTGATGCTTCCAGGGACTACCTAGATAGTTGTGCTGGTTGTGTTTCGAGGGAACGAACTGTTGAACAAGCTGAATTACTATTGAATAACATATTGAGAAATGATAATGATTGGACTATTCTCGAACCACCTCCAAAGCCAACTCCAAAGAAAAGAGGTATTTATTCCTCAGTCCTGAAGACATGAAAGATGCAAAGAAATCTATGAAAGAAAAGGGTATTAAAGCTGAAGATGTTAAGAATCTACCACCTATTGAAGAAATACATGGTCTTGATAACCTGACACAGGTAGTAGAGGTAAATTCTCTCATAAGATTTTATGAAAGACATATCCCTTATAATAAGCCTGCTAGCCAATGCTTGGATGAATTTGATAATTTTATTGTGAAGCAAGAAAATTTCAATGCCTATGTTAGTAGACAATTGAAACATAATGCTTATATGCTTGATCGCTTGGGTGATTATTTGAGTAGAACTGTCAATGATCTTAAGCTTATTAGTAAACATGCTTCTATGGTAACCACTCAAGTAGAACAAGTACTTAAGGCTCAAAATGATTTGCTTAATGAGATGAATAGTAAAGACAATGATCATTCTGTTAAAGTTGTGACTAGAGGTGGTAGAATGACTCAGGAACCTTTGTATCCTGAGGGCCATCCTAGGAGAATTGAGCAAGATTCTCAGAGAGTTAATACTGATGCACCTATTCCTTCTAGCAATAGTAGGAAAAAAGAATGATGATAGTACTTTGCATGCTGCTAATGAACCTGTTATAGATACATCTGAGAATCCAAATGATATTTCTATTTCTGATGCTGAGACACAATCTGGTGATGAACATGAGCCTAGTGATAACATTAATACAGATGTTCATGCTGATGCTCAACCTAGTAATGATAATGATGTGGAGATTGAACCTGCTGATGATCTTGATAACCCACAACCTAAGAATAAAAGATATGATAAAAGAGACTTCATTCTACGAAACATGGTAGATAAGGAGAACCATGGGTTCAGAAACCCATGCCCTTTCCTCCCAAACCATCCAAGAAAAAGGAAGATGAGGACTTTGAGTGCTTTGCTGAAATGCATAGACCTGTCTTTTTATGTATGCGCTTGACAGATATTTTGAACATGTCTCCTTACGCTAAGTATATGAAAGATATTGTGACAAACAAAAGAAAGATACCGGAAGCTGAGATTTCCACCATGCTTGCTAATTATACTTTTAAAGGTGGAATACCTAAGAAACTAGGAGATCCAGGAGTACCTACTATACCATGCTCTATTAAAGGAAATTATGTTAAAACTGCTTTATGTGATCTTGGAGCTGGTGTTTGTGTTATGCCTTTCTCTTTATACCGTAGACTTGATTTGGATAAGTTGACACCTACTGAAATCTCTTTGCAAATTCCTGATAAATCAACCGCTCTACCTATCGGTATTTGTGAGGATGTACCTGTCGTAGTTGCAAATGCTACTATCTTGACGGACTTTGTTATTCTTGATATTCCCGAGGTCGACAGTATGTCGATCATCCTTGGTAGACCCTTTTTAATACTGCAGGGGCTATTATTGATTGCAACAAGGGCAATGTCACTTTTCATATTATGGTAATGAGCATACATTACACTTTCCGAAGAAATAACCTCAAGTTCATAGTATCAACTCTATTGAAAAAATTCCAACAATTATTATTGGAGACTTTGAGTTCCCTCTTCCTACTCTCAAGAAGAAAAATGATATACTGATTGTTGTGGAAATGCATATCCCCATTGAGGTAACTTAGTGTTATTCGAAAATTCTTCGGTTTCATGCCATTCGAAAGAAGTTCGTTAATAAGACTTGATCAACCTTATTGATGGGTTCCTTTTGAGGAGCATGAGATGGATGAATTTAGAAAGCACAACTCCTTGCACCTAACTTTTATTTTCTATTACCTAGATGAAATTAAGTAAAAATGCTATTATTTTTCGGTTTTCTGAGTTTTCCGTGCAATAGAAAAATGACCTGAAAATAAAAGTTCCCAGAATCCCTTGAAAATTTAGTAGGATTTTTTCTGCAATATTTTAGAATTTTTGGCAGTGAGAATGCATCAGGGGGCTGCACTAGTGGGCCACAAGCCTACATGGCGCGACCATCCCCCTGGCCGCACCTAGCAAGCTTGTGGGTCCCACGTCGCCTCCCTTCACTTATTCCAGCACCCATTCACTTCATCCTCCTCCAGAAAAAAATCCCACCATTGCTCAAACCCGTGTTCTAGCTCATCTTGCTACCATTTTCGATCTCCTTGCTCAAAGATCCATTTGCAAAACTGTTTTAGGGGATTACTCACCGGTATGTGACTCCTCCAGTGGTCCAATTAGTTTTTGTTCTAGTGCCTTTTATATTGCAAATTTTTGCTGCTATGGTGACCCTGTTCTTGAGCTTGCATGTCAAATTTGTATGGTCCCAAGTAGATTTGATGCATGATATGGTCTCTAGACACTTGAGGGAGTAGTTGCTATGAGTTTTGTTGAGTTTTGTGCACCTTTATTTTCACTCACTAAAAATTTCAGAAATTTTTCAGAGGAAGAAAAGATGTTGAGGAGAATGTACCAAGGTGGTTCCTCGAGCAAGAAAGCCCCAAGACTCGCGCTACATGAGCCCGATTTTGAACTACCCAGGGAAGCTCGAGTATTGCCTTGTGAATGTTCATCGGATCAACTCATGGAAAACGCCAGATTTAAGGAAGAGTTTTATGCGTACATAAGGAATACCGGCCTTGAGGATTTCATTTCCGATCGATGCAAGCAATAGCAATATTATCAACTCACTGACTCTTTCGTGCGGAGGTTTGAATTCTCATCTAAGTGTAATTCTCATTCTCTTCTATTTGATCTTTATGATAAGACCTATACCATGGACCTAGAAGATTTGAATGATGCATGCAAAATTCCACAGTGGGGTAGTTGTAGCGATCCTCATAAAAATGAATATAATGATTTCCTTGCTAGCATCAAAGTGGGAGAAACTAGAATCATTACACAAGCTACTTTGGGGAGCATTCACTTTTCGGCTATACATTATTTTGCTCTCTTCATAGGTAGATGTATTAACGGTAAATTGAGCATAGCCACCTTTGCACGCCTGATCTGAGCATCCTTAAGAGTGCGGTAATGGCAGATAGACGATATAACTTGGGGGCTGTTGTTGCTAGGAGCTTACATCATAATTCTAAGTATGGAGATTTCTTTGGTGAAATTTATGCCACCCGTGTAGCTAAGTATCTTGGGGTACCCATAAGAGTGAATGACATTGAATTACCTCCTGCTTTCCTTGATTATGAGGCTTTGGTGTGCTTTCAGTTTCTTGAAAGAAACAAACAATCCCTCAAGTACCGACTAATTTTTGACACACAATGTGTTGTCCATGTTAGCCTTCCTGCTCCTGCCTTCTTTAACTTTCAGGAAAAGCAGAGATATTTTATAACGAGAGAGCAGGCAAACGAGTACGAGCAAAATACATAAACTGCTCACCTTCACGCTGCAGTGGTACAGGCGGTAGCCGCCGTAGCCCAGCACAACCCCAACTTTGACTTCAGATATTATCCAGGCCAGCCATGGCCCTAGACCAACTTAGGCCGAAAGCCTAAGCTTGGGGGAGTACGTATTTCTCACTGACATTACATTCATGTTCACACACTTATTTTAGTTGTCGATGTTCATACTTTTTCATTGTACTATCCATGATAGTTTATATTCTTGTTTTGCTTTCTTCTGGTGTGTTTAATTAAATTTGAGAAAAATATAAAAAATTAGTTCTAGGTTTATTTCCTAGTTGCTTGGTTTTAGCATTAAAGAGAAAACCCCAAAAGATTTCTCGTTCCTCTTTTTGCTTGTTGGGAGCTTTCCCATGTAAATAACTTTCCTTTCTTTTCTTTGGGTCGTAAGGAGAAGACCACGATGACGTGTTGAGTGGCTCTCATATGCATTATTGTTTATTCTAAAAAGAGCCCATATTGCCTTTCCTTCTCCTTTGGTTTATTGTTTGCAGATTCCAGCTTAGTCCAACGCACATGCACTCTTATTATTATTCACACCGTTCAGTCGTGCAAGTGAAAGGCAATAATGATGATATTTGATGAAAAGATTGAGATGAAGAAAAGCTTGTATGAACTCGATCTATCTTGCTTTTGTAAATATTATTAGCTCATTGTTCCGAATTCAGTACATTATGGGTTGAACATTTTTGCAATAACAATTAGAGATTATAGTTATTCATGCCATGCTTAATTAGCTAAGAGTGGATAATGGTTCATCTTGAGTGCCAACATGCGCATTAAAATGGTTGTGATGTAGTATGATAGAATGGTATCCTCCTCTGGATGATTCAAGTGGCTTGACTTGGCACATGTTTACGCATGTAGTTGAAACACATCAACATAGACTCCACGATATTTATGTTCATAGTGAATTATGTCCTACTCATGCTTGCATTCAATGTTGGTTAATCTCAAGGCATGTTGATGACTGTGTCGCTCTTTAGTTGGTCGATCCCCAGTATTTTGCTAGCCTTCACTTGTACTAAGCGGGAATACTGCTTGTGTATCCATCTCAATAAACCCAAAGTTGTTCCATATGAGTCCACCATAACTACCTATATGCGGTATTTACCTACCGTCCCAAGTAAATTTGCATCTGCTAAACTTTAAACCTTCTGTTTTGTATGCCCAAATCGCTCATGTGGCGACTGGGGGCTATCAGTATCTTCCATGCTAGGTGGGTTATTATCACGATATGTGTTGATTCACTATCATTCACAAGAAAGTGGCTGGTAATCGGGATGCCCAATTCCATGCTAGAAATAAAAAAGCAAAATATAATCAAACAAAACTCCCCCAGAAATGTGTTTGTATGGACGGTACCCATGAATTCGGCCTGCCATGGAGTGTGACTGATTGGTGGAGGGGGGCGGGTAAAAACTTTACCATTCTGTTTGAGAGCCGCCTATAATGTATCTAGCATGGAAGATATTGAAAACCTCTTGGTCGTTATGTGAGCAATGAAATCATACCGCTCCAAAATCATTACCTATCTCTGCAAATCAATGCTTCTCTATGCGAAGGGCTTATCTATTTACTTTATTGTTGAGTCATCATCCTATTATAAAAGGCACCAGTTAGGGAGCACCATTGTCATTTGTATGCCTTGCTATTAATTGATGCTGAGTATGATCATGACTGGATCTCTCTCACCGTGAATTACAATGTTTAGTCACTCCTTGTTCTCCAGAGGTGCTCTGCATTTATGTTTTGTGGTCTCAGAAAGGGCTAGCGAGATACCATTATGTCATATTGTATCATGATTGTTTTGATAAATTGTTGTCATCCGAGACTTGTTATTATTGCTCGCTAGTTGGTTATGCCATTGACATGAGTAAATATGAGCCCTAAATGTTATTGTGAATGTGGTTAGTTTATAATCTTTGCTGAAAATCTGAACATAAGGTAGACATATTTACAACAACAAGATCAAACAGAGTTTGTAAAAGTTTTTCTTTATCACTTTCAGTTTATCAACTGAATTGCTTGAGGACAAGCAAATGTTTAAGCTTGGGGGAGTTGATATGTCTCCAACGTATCTACTTTTCCAAACTCTTTTGCCCTTGTTTTGGACTCTAATTTGCATGATTTGAATGGAACTAACCCGGACTGACGCTGTTTTCACCAAAATTGTCTTGGTGTTATTTTTGTGCAAAAATAAAAGTGCTCGGATCGTCCTGAAAATTTACAGAGAATATTTTTGGAATTAATAAAAAATACTGGCGCAAGAATTAACCAGAGGGGGGCCACCAGCAGACCACAAGCCTGCTAGCCGTGGCCACCCCCGGGCCGCATGGGGCAGGCTTGTGGGGCCCTCGTGGCTCCTCCGGCCTCCTCTCCAGCTCCATATAACCCTATTTGTCGAGAAAAAGCTCAGAGAGAAGAGATCATCGTGGTTCACGATACGGAGCCACCGCCATCGCTAGTTCTTCCTCGGGAGACCAGATCTGGAGTCTGTTTTGGGCTCCGGAGAGGGGAAATCGACGCCTTCATCATCACCAACCATCCTTCATCACTAATTCCATGATGCTACCCACCGTTCACGAGTAATCTCACCATAGGCTTGCTGGACGGTGATGGGTTGGATGAGATTTATCATGTAATCGAGTTAATTTGGTTAGTGTTTGATCCCTAGTATCCACTATGTTTTGAGATTGATGTTGCTATGACTTTGCTATGCTTAATGCTTGTCACTAGGGCCCGAGTGCCATGATTTCAGATCTGAACCTATTATGTTTTGATGAATATATGTGTGTTCTTGATCCTATCTTGCAAGTCGTAGACACCTATTACGATTTATGATCCGCATCCCCCAGGGTGACAATAACTGGGATTCTTTCCGGTGATTATCGTAGTTTGAGGAGTTCATGTATTCACTAAGTGTTAATGCTTTGGTCCGGTTCTCTATTAAAAGGAGGCCTTAATATCCCTTAGTTTACAATAGGACCCCGCTGCCACAGGAGGGTAGGACAAAAGATGTGATGCAAGTTCTTTTCCATAATCACGTATGACTATATATGAAATACATGCCTACATTACATTGATGAATTGGAGCTAGTTCTGTGACACCCTATGTTATAACTGTTGCATGATGAATGCCATCCGACATAATTATCCATCACTGATCCATTGCCTACGAGCTTTCCATATATTGATCTTCGTTCAGTTACTTTTCTGTTGCTACTGTTACAATCACTACAAATCTGCTACTATCACTTTGCCACCGTTACCGTTAGTACCATATTACTTTGCTACTAAACACTTTGCTGTAGATATTAAGTCTTTCAGGTGTGGTTGAATTGACAACTCAGCTGCTAATACTTGAGAATATTCTTTGGCTCCTCTTGTATCGAATCAGTAAATTTGGGTTGAATACTCTACCCTCGAAAACTGTTGCGATCCCCTATACTTGTGGGTTATAAGACTCATATGGAAAAACTTGGTTTAAGGATTTTGGATGCACAAGTAGTATTTTTACTTAGTACAAATAAAGGCAAGCAAGAGATTGAGAAGTATCCAACCAAGAAATGAAAAATCACAACATATTGGTTTAAGGATCATTGCTTGGATATCATCATGATTATTTGATCTTCTAGCAATTTCTCAATAGTAATTTGTTCACCCATCATGTGTTATACTCACGAGACAAGCCACTAGTGAAACCTACGGCCCCCGGGTCTACTTTTCCAGCATATTGCTTTCCGATCTACTATTTGCAACTTTTGTTTTCAGATCTATTAATCCAAAAAAACAAAAATACCTTGATGCACTTTTTGTTTATTTGTTTTACTTGTGTTCTTGCGAGATCTATTTGCCAAAATCATCATTACCTAATCTATCTTATCACCATAGAGAGCATGAAAACCTCTCTTTCGTGTTAGGTTGCAAGTATTTGTTGCTTGTGTGGAGGTGATGCTTATGTGGGTGTGTGATCTTCCTCTATGGATTGATACCTTGGTTTCATAACTGAGAGAAATACTTACCGTCGATGTGCTGCATCAACCCTTCCTCTTTGGGGAACTACCGACCCAGTCTCAAGCCATGTCAAAGGAATTTCTGGCGCCGTTGTCGGAGAGGAAGCAGTCTCATCTACCAGGTTCCTAATCACAAATTCATCTCCTTGCAATTTACATTATTTGACATTTTCCTCTCGTTTTTCTCTCCCCCATTTCACCAATTTGCCGTTTTATTTGCCCTCTCTTTTTCGTTCGCCTTTTTCTCGTCAGATCTCTTATTTGCTTGTCATCATGTGTCATTTTGGTATGGCAAAAATACATGATGGCAGGATGCCTAAAATTGGACGTTTTGGTAAGATGTATTCTAAAACTTTTGTTTTGGGGCAAGGGAACATTATAGGAAAAGGAACTATCCAGGAATTTTTCAATTGTGTTGGAAACTTGACTCTTGATGATGCTCCTATACTTAAAGGAATTAAAACTTATGCGTAAGCTATCTCAGCATTAGTTCTTAAACTTGAAAATAGATTTATCCGCGCACATCCTACCTTGCAAAGATTGTTTTATGAGCTTCCTGATTTAAAATATCTTAAAGCTAAAAAGTTAGCTACCCTTGTTCTCATGAATGAATTTGATCACATCGTAAGAGAAGCTAGGGAAATTTTTGATCATTATTGTAAGAGTCGTGAAAAAACGGTAATAGATGAAATCCCTTATGAAATCAACAATACTCTTGGATTGTAGCCGATAATCAAAGGGGATATATAAATGGAGAACTTGATAATCCCAAAAATTCTATGGATAATGTGTTCCAAGTTGTATTCACAAAACCCTTTGATGAAAATTCATATATTAATAAAATGAAGAAGGATGACAATACTTGAAATTATGCGTTATGCCTACCTAGGGGCGTAAAACAATAGCGCTTGTTGGGAAGCACCCAATGAATAAATTATTTTTCTCTTTGGATTTCTATTTTTGTGAGATTTGAACAATTATGATCTTGTTATAATTGTGTTTTTTTATGTTTTATTTAGTGTTTTTGCCAAGTAATGCCTTTAGGATGATCCATAAGATGAGTACAAACAATGCTGAATCTGAAACAGAAACTTTGTTCCCAGTGCATAAATTTTCATTTTATACTGGAACGTGATATTGATCTGAAATTTTTAAAAAAGAATTTCTATACAAATTATTTACGTTTTTCTATTTTTTCAGAATTTTTAGAGTTCCACAAGTATGGGTAGAGTACAGATTACTACATACTGTCATGTCTGAAATAGGTTCTGTTTTTGTTGCATTGTGTGCTTGTTTTAATGAATCAATGGCTTGTATCGGGGGGTACAAGTCATGGTAAAGTTATAATACAATAGGTATGATGCAATAATAAAATATGGATGGGTTTGCAACAGTACATGAAAGTGGTAATTTGCTTTATTATACTAATGGATCTCACGAGAATTTTGTTAAGTTTTGTGTGATTGAAGTTTTCAAGTTTTAGGTGAGATCACGATGGATGAAGGAATAAGGAGTTAGAAGAGTCAAATCTTGGGGATGCTACATCACCCCAAGGTAATATCCAAAGATTAACAAGCAATTAAGCTTGGGGATCCCCCGAGTGTGTCCCCTCTTTCTTCTAATAACCACCGGTATACTACTTGGAACTATATTTTTATTCGTCACATATCATGAGTTTTGCTTGGAGCATATTGTATCTTTGATTTGTTTGCTTTTATACTTGCTGCACACACCTATATGAGAGATCCAACCGGTTGTACCGGAATAGTGACTGGTTGTACCGGAAACTAGGCATTGACCGATTCAACCGGTGAAGCGCCGGTCTTGAACCGCAGCGGAACAGATTCGGGGCCCCTATTGTTACGGTTGTTGGCGGTGTCGGGCCGGTTGTACCAGGTGGCGGTGCTTGGCCGGTGGTGCCCCGGTTGTACCCCTAATTCCTGGGCAGACGCTTGATCTTCTCCTTGCTCTAGGTGTTCCTCTTGCTCCCTTGCTCCTTCTTGATACCTAAGCACACAAAGTGTTTCTGCTTGAGGTATCATCCATGTTTTGATAACATCAAAGGGAGAGTTATAAAGGAGTGAGGTCACCTCGTTTGTAATGGCACGTGCACGGGCTCTCGTCCATGGTCCACTTGGAGCTTGAGGTGTTGGCGATGGGTCCATGGTGGTGCTCATGGGATGCTCCACATCATATCCCCCCCTTGCGAGGGATCTGAACTCGGATCAAGATCTTCATCACCATGGAAAGGGAGAGGTCCGCGACTTTAAAGGTGTCGCTGACGTTGTACTTGTCGTGCGGAATGTCGATCTTGTAAGAATTGTTGTTGTAGCGCTACAACACCTTGAATGGGCCGTCGGCACGAGGTAGCATCTTGGACTTGTGCTCATTAGGAAAGCATTCCATCCTTCGATGTAGCCACATGAGGTCACCGGGTTTGAAGACCATGGGATGTTTGTTGGTGTTGCGCTTGGCAGTGGTGCGTTCCACTTGGCCCTCGGTGGTGTTCCTTGTATCTTGATGCATCTTCTTGATGTAGTTTGCCCTTGCACTTGTGTCCATGTTGATGTGTTCTTGTAGTGGAAGCAGAAGAATGTCCAATGGGGACAATGGGTTAAAGCCGTAGACCACTTCGAAAGGAAACTTGTTGGTGGTGACATGTCTTGCGTGGTTGTAGGCATACTCGGCGATGGGGAGGCAATCTTCCCATTCCTTGATGTTCTTCTTGATCAACACGCGTAGGATAGTGGTAGGCCAAAGAGAAGAGTAACTTGATGCCGAGATTGGCGCAAAGGGTCTTCCAAAAGTAGCTCAAGAACTTGACGTCGCGATCCGAGACAATTGTCTTTGGCACTCCATGTAGGCGTAAGATTTCCCTACAAAAGATATTGGCAATATGTGAAGCATCGTCGATCTTGTGACAAGGAATGAAATGAGCCATTTTGGAAAAATGATCCACAAAAAAAAGATGGAATCATGGCCACCTTTTGTCCGTGGCAATCCAAGCACAAAGTCCATGCTAATATCCTCCCAAGGTTGGAATGGAATAGGAAGAGGCATGTAAAGACCATGGGATTGAGCTTTTGACATAGCTTTGCGGCATGTAGAGCATTAGTTGGTGAAGCGGGCAACATCACGAAGCATATTTGGACAATATAACTTGTCGGAGAGGGTGGCATATGTCTTGTCGCGTCGAAAGTGACCCATTAGTCCTCCACCATGAGCCTCTTGCAAAAGCAACAAACGAAGAGAAGACTTGGGAATGCAAAGTTTATTAGCATGCATAAGATATCCATCTTTCATGTAGTAGTTCTCCCAACAAGTTTTCACTTTGCAGTTGGCATAAGGTGTAGCACCAGAATCATGATGCTCATACAAGTATTTTATATGCTCAAAGCCAACAACATTCAATTCAAGTTGAGTAACGAGCATGCATTTGTGGGAAAGAGCATCTGCCACCAGATTTTCTTTATCCTTAATGTATTTGATAACATAAGGAAAAGACTCAATAAATTCACTCCATTTAGCATGATGTTTGTTTAACTTAGTTTGACCCTTGAGGTACTTTAGAGTTTCATGATCGGTATGAATGACAAATTCATGCAGACGCAAATAATGTTCCCAAGCTTGTAAAACTCTCACCAAAGCATACAATTCCTTGTCATGGATAGGATAATTGAGTTGAGTGCCGAAAATTTCTCATTAAAGTACGCAATTGGGCGCTTTTCTTGCATAAGCACACCTCGTATGCCATTACCACACTACTAGGTAAAAGCCTAGCAGTAGCGCGGATATTATGTATATCAATAGCGCGGGCACCCGCGCTACTGATAAGGTGCTACAGCTAACCTTTAGCAGTAGCGCTTGTTGGCCCGCGCTGCTGCTATACATACATAGCAGCAGCAAGCTCCAAATAAGAGCGATATTGCTAATATCTGTAGCGCCTTGTATTATACCGCGCTACTTGTAATGGCACGCTACTGCTAACTTTACTCCATGCGCTACTGCTACCTTTATTAGTTTTCGATTTTTTTTCTGCATATTTGTTTTATATTTGAACAGGCTTTATACAAGAATCTTTAGCACATAAAAATGTCATCATCATACACATACAAATGGCTGTGAGACCACGAATTTAATCATAACATATACATACAAATAGTCTCATCAAATCATGTCATCATCATAATCATCATCCAACACAAAGTGGTCTCTCGTCATCATCTCAAAAATAGCGATACAAGTCTCGAATACTTGCAACTACATCATCATCCATCTAAACAATGATATACGCGAGAAGAGCTATCACTATGAGCCCTCTCTCGCGCTAGCGTGAGCCTCCACACGTAACTAGCTTCTGCTTCTTGTATGCTTTTGAAGCCTTTATGGCTGGCGCACGAGACCCCCTCCACTTGTGCCTGACACTCGGACCACTCGTCGTATACTCTCGGAACCTTTCCTTTGTACACGACATAGCACCAGTACTTTGCCATCAAGAATCTAGGTACCTGTTAGAGATGCATCTTCATCAAGAGAATGTACAATGATATGCAACAAAATATACTTGAGCAACACAAAAACGAAAGGGTTAGCAACTATATGCAACATATAGTAAACATAAATAATCAACGCAGTTTCATCGTACGCAAACTAATTAACTAGAGGTACGCAGGTCATCGTACCCAAACTAACAAAGTAGCGTTACGCAAGTTCGGTAGGGACCGTGGATACCACAAAGTTTCATCGCTATAGAAAGTATATACAAGTTCAACCGACACATATCATCATCATCGGCATCGTAAATTACTAGAACTTCCATCCTTCCAGATCATCAAGGATGGACCCTAGCTTCTTGAACGGCGTGAACTCCTAATGTTGCATGCCTATGATAGTTCGGACGTCAGCTCGCGAATAGGGCTGTGGTGGAACATCCCCTTCACTTCAACGACTTCTTTCATGATGATCGTCACAATGTCCATCTGGATGCGAAATAAGTCATCTTTAAGTGTATAATCCGCTTCTCCTTGAGATTCTACCCACTTGCGAATATGATCATCGTTTTTGGTTGTCATGCGAAGATTTTGGTGGTCCCTTCTGAACTCCATCATGAGATGGAGGAGGTAGAATCCATCGTTCGCACTTGATTTCAGGACATGGATGCAGCAGAAGTTGGTTTTATGCGAGAAACCCGTCTTGCGATTCCTTTGTTTCCTGATCTGCATGTGGCCACCCCTGAAGCTGAAGCCTTGGAGAGCATCATCTAGAATATTCATTATGTGGGTGTAGTCCTTCTTCTCGTTGTTTCTGGTAGGGTCAAAATACACAGCATGCGAGACTCGCGGTAAAGAATGATAAGACGGTGTGACCGTTGTTGCGGGGAAAAACACCTCAAATTATTCTCCATGTGAGAGAGAAGGAATGAGAAAAGCTCGTCCTTTGCATTTTCGACACGGAGATAAAACCTCTGTCAGGTTATTTTCTTTCATGTCCTGCACCGCCGACCGCAACCACCTATCCACCACCATTCCACTAACCATCATGAACGCCTGAACAGTAATAATAAACAAATTGATTAAAAAATGCATGCATGCATCAAAGTCATACAAACATTCGACATGACCTTCCCTAAAAATAGGACATATAGAGTTTACCCAGAATTCGCCGAAACGGAAATAAATCGACATTTCGGCAAAACATAGGCAACTCACAAGCACAATTCCACGGAAACTCATGCCACACACACACAATTTCCATCATATCGCCCGATTATGTCATATCGCACACATACACATATTTCCATGCTTGCAAAAGCATAAATTTTTAATCACCTATCTCGAGATCGTGCACAGTGATGATGATGCCGATAGGTGTCGCCACACACACCTATGGAATGAACAAAAGTGGACAAATATCTTCTTGACAAGGCTATATATCTAGTTAGGGCGATACATAGGTCACTTCACTAAATGCTAGCTATATCTACCTAGCTTGCTAGTTTTGGAGGAGACAAGTTCAACTAGTGGAGGGGGAAGGAAAAAGAGAAAGGAGATGCATTAATGGAGGTTGGTGTAGTTAGCTAGGAGAAATAAAGAGAGAGAAAGATAGGTAGAAGAAGGAGAGTAATGGGGGAGAAGTAGTGAGGAAGAAGCAAAGTGAGGGAGAGAGGAGGTGGGAGCTAGGGGAAAGTGGGGAAGAGAGGAGGGGAGGGGGAGGAAAAAGGTGGTATGGCTGCGGCTTAGCAGTAGCGCTGGTCTCAAAACGTGCTGCTGCTAATAAGCCAGCAGTAGCACTCCTCTAGCACACGTGCTACTACTAAGCGGGGCCCTCCATGTGGCCAGTTTCAGAATTAGCAGTAGCGACATGAAAGAAAAGCACGCTACTACTATTACATTAGCAGTAGTGTGGTTATTCTGGGCGCGCTACTACTAAACCTAGCATGGCGGGAACGGTCAGTCAATTTTAGTAGCAGCTATTCTACCGAGCCGCGCTACTGCTAAGTTTGTAGCAGTAGCGCCTGTCCATGGACCGCACTACTGCTAATTAGCAGTAGAGCCTCTTCTTGTCCCGCACTGCTGCTAAGATTCTATGTATAAGGTTTTCCCTAGTAGTGCCACTAGCGTCACAATGCACTTCAAAAAAATTGTCAAAATTAGGCAAGGCAAGCAAAGGTGCATGAGTAAGCTAATTCGTAAGTTCATGGAAAGCGGTGTCTTGGGAAGGTCCCCAAACAAATGGTGCACTTTTCTTGCTCAAAGCGTGTAGAGGTGTAGCAATAGTGCTAAAATCTTCCACAAAGCGGCGGTAAAAACCTGCTAGACCCAAGAAGCTATGCACTTGTTGCAAATTCGTGGGTGTAGGCCAATTTTTAATTGGCTCAATCTTACAGTCATCAACATGGACACCCTTTGAGGAAACCACAAATCCTAGGAAAACAACTTTGTCCACACCAAAAATGCATTTTTCCATGTTAGCATAAAGTTTTTCGTTGCGGAGAGTTTGCAAAATGTTTCTAACATGTGTGGCTTGTTGCTCTAGAGATTTGCTAAAAACAAGGATGTCATCAAAGTAGACCACAACACAATACCCAATGTAGGGGCGAACACATGATGCATCATGCGCATGAACGTACCCTGTGCTTCGGTTAAGCCCATGGGCATCACTAGCCATTCATGGATACCAAATTTGGTTTTGAAAGAGGTTTTCCATTTGTCACGCTCTTGTATGCGAATTTGGTAGTAACCACTCTTCAAGTCTATCTTGGAAAATATAGTGGCACCACTAGTTCATCTAGCATGTCATCTAAGCATGGCATAAGGTGACGGTAGCGAATGGTGATAGCATTTATGGGGCGGCAATCGGAACACATGCGCATACTACCATCATGTTTAGGCACTAGGATCACGGGCACCGCACAAGGACTCAAACTCTCGCGAACATGCCCTTTATCTAGGATTTTTTGGACATGCCTTTGTATCTCCTTTGTTTCGTCGGGGTTGACGCGGTAGGGAGCCTTGTTGGGAAGTGGCGCTCAGAGGATGAGGTCGATGTGGTGTTTGATCCCTCGTTTTGGTGGTAGTCCTGGAGGTAGCTCGTTGGGGAACACATCTTTGAATTCCTGCAATAATTGAGATAACACAAGAGGAAAATGTTGTGAAGGGTTAGGCCGGGTAACATCATCCTTGCACACTATCACGTAGTGAAGGACAGTCGATGGGCTCTCACTCACATCCCTCAACTCTCTTTTGATGGCAAATAGAACTAGGTCCCTCATGTCCCTCATCATGGAGTCACTCAAGTTTGGCATGTGGCACTCACTCGCTTTGAGGTGGATCACTCTCTCACTTTTCTCTCCATGATGGGACAAAGCTTGCTTGTCGGCGATCACTTGACTAGGAGACATAGGGCGAAGCACATATTCGGTGCCCTTCATCTTGAAGCTATATTGATTGGTGTGCCCGTTGTGTATTGCGCCATAGTCCAACTGCCAAGGTCTCCCAAGGAGGAGGTGGCAAACAGTCATGGGCACCACATCACACTCCAAGGTGTCTTTGTAAGCGCCGATCTTGAAGGAAACTTGCATGGTGTGGTCGACTTGGATAGTGTCGGAGTCGCTTAGCCATTGGACCTTGTAGGGGCGAGGATGCTTTTTCTTGGTCAAGTGCAACTTGGAGCAAAGTTCTTCACTTGCCAAAATATGGCAACTTCCTCCATCGATGATGATCTTGACAGATCTCCCTTGGTTACCGGCCTTGGTGTGGAAGATGTGGCATCATTGGTCCTCATCTTGTTGTTGTTGAAGAGTCAACACCTTTGAGACAACGAGAGTGAGGCTCGGATCATTGTCACAAAAGACTTGAGAGTCTTCGTTTTCATTGACTTGTTGGTGTATGGCCACTTGTTCCAAGGCTTCCATCTCATCATCACCGATGGACTCATAGCAGCCGTCCTCTTGGAGTATTATGGTTCATCTTCTGCGGCACTCATGCATCTTGTGGCCTCGGCCTTGGCACGTGAAACACTTGATGGAGCTTCTTTTGACGTCATCAAGTGTTGGTGTAGAGGACGATGCTCTTGTCTTGCTTGTGGGTGCGTTGCATGAGGATGAAGACGACTTGTCCTTGTAGCTTGACTTGTCATCTTTTGTCGTGGAGGTCTTGTAGAAGGGGTCGTAGTTGGAGTAGCTTGAGTAGTTGCACCATAGGTCTTGTAGGAGGTCTTGGAGTACTTGTAGTCTTCTTTGTTGGAAATATGCCCTAGAAATAATAATAAAATGGTTATTATTATATTTCCTTGTTCATGATAATTGTCTATTGTTCATGCTATAATTGTATTAACCGGAAACCTTAATGCATGTGTGAATACATAGACCACAACATGTCCCTAGTGAGACTCTAGTTGGCTAGCTCGTTGATTAATAGATGGTCACCGTTTCATGACCATGGACATTGGATGTCGTTGATAACGGGATCACATCATTAGGAGGAGGATGTGATGGACAAGACCCAATCCTAAGCATATCACAAGATCGTGTAGTTTGTTTGCTAAAGCTTTTCTAATGTCAAGTATCGTTTCCTTAGACCATGAGATTGTGCAACTCCCGGATACCGTCGGAATACTTTGGGTGTGCCAAACGTCACAACGTAACTGGGTGGCTATAAAGGTATACTATGGGTATCCCCGAAATTATCTGTTGGGTTGGCACGAATCGAGACTGGGATTTGTCACTCTATGTGATGGAGAGGTATCTCTGGTCCCACTCAGTAAGACATCATCATAATGAGCTCAATGTGACTAACGATTTAGCCACGGGATGATGTGTTACGGAACGAGTAAAGAAACTTGCCGGTAACAAGATTGAACAAGGTAGGGATACCAACGATCGAATCTCGGGAAAGTGTCATATCGGTAGACAAAGGGAATTGTATATGGGATTGATTGAATCCCTAACATCATGGTTCATCCGATGAGATCATCGTGGAGCATGTGGGAACCAACATGGGTATCCATATCCTGCAGTTGGTTATTAACCGGAGAGGTGTCTCGGTCATGTCTACATGCCTCCCGAACCCATAGGGTCTACACACTTAAGGTTCGATGACACTAGGGTTATAGGGAAATTGTGTACGTGGTTACCTAAGGTTGTTTGGAGTCCCGGATGAGATCCCGGACATCACGAGGAGTTCCGGAATGGTCCGAAGGTAAAGATTCAAATATAGGAAGTGAGGTTTTGGTCACTTGAAGTGTTTTGGGCATCACCGGTAACGTATCGGGACCACCGAAACGGTTCCGGGGGTCCACTGTGTGGGGCCACCGGCACCAGAGGGCTGCATGGGCCAAAGATGGGAGGGAACCAGCCCCTAGGTGGGCTGGTGCGCCTCCCACAAGGGCCCAAGGCACAACAAAGGTGGGAGGGAGCAAACCCTAGGCGCAGATGGACCCTAGGCCCACCTAGGGCGCCACCCCTCCTCTCCCCTCTCTTGGCCGCCGCCCTAGACCCATCTAGGGTTGCCCGCCGTCCCTAGGGTGGGAATCCTAGGGGATGCGACCCCTCCTCCTCCTCCTCCTATATATAGTGGAGCCCTTAGGGCTGCCAAGACAACACATCTCTGTCTCTCTCTCGGTGCAGCCCTACCTCTCCACCTCCTCATCCTCCATAGCGCTTGGCGAAGCCCTACTGGAGTACCATGCAGCTCCACCGTCACCATGTCGTCGTCCTACCAGATCTCTCCTGCAACCTCTCCTTCCTCCTTGCTGGATCAAGGCATAGGAGACGTCATCGGGCTGCACGTGTGTTGAACGCGGAGGTGTCGTTGTTCGGCGCTTAGATCGGAATCCACCGCGATCTGAATCACTGCGAGTACGACTCCACCAACCACGTTCTTGTAATGCTTCCGATTTGCGATCTTCAAAGGTATGAAGATGCACTCCCCCTTTTCTCATTGCTGGTTTCTCCATAGATTGATCTTGGTGACACGTAGGATTTTTTTTGATTTACTACTACGTCTCCCAACAGTGGCATCATGAGCTAGGTCTATGCGTAGAATCTATGCACGAGTAGAACACAAGTTGTTGTGGGCGTCGATTTTGTCAATTTGCTTGCCGTTACTAGTCTCATCTTGATTCGGCGGTATTGTGAGATGAAGCATCCCGGACCAACTTTACACGTATGCTTACATGAGACTGGTTCCACCGCCTGACATGCACTTGTTGCATAAGGTGGCTAGCGGGTGTCTGTCTCTCCCACTCTAGTCAGATTGGATTCGATGAAGAGGGTCCTTATGAAGGGTAAGTAGCAACTGGCATATCATGTTGTGGTTTTTGCGTAGGAAATAAACGTTCTTGCTAGAAACATATAGCATCCACGTAAAAACTTGCAACAACAAATTAGAGGACGTCTAACTTGTTTTTGTAGCATATGTCGTGTGATGTGATATGGCTAAAGGATGTGATATGATATATGTGATGTATGAGATTGATCATGTTCTTGTAATAGGATTCACGACTTGCATGTCGATGAGTATGACAACTGGCAGGAGCCATGGGAGTTGTCTTAATTTATTGTATGACCTGCGTGTCAATCAAAAACGCCATGTAATTACTTTAGTTTATTGCTAATCGTTAGCCATAGTAGTAGAAGTTATTGTTGGCGAGACAACTTCATGAAGACACAATGATGGAGATCATGGTGTCGTGCCGGTGACAATGATGATCATGGTGCCCCAAATATGGAGATCAAAGGAGCAAGATGTTATTGGACATATCATGTCACTATATGATTGCATGTGATGTTTATCATGTTTTACATCTTATTTGCTTAGAACGGCGGTAGCTTAAATAAGATGATCTCTCACTAAAACTTCAAGAAATGTGTTCACGCTAACTGTGCACCGTTGCTAAGGTTCATTGTTCCGAAGCACCATGTGATGATAGGGCGTGACACGTTCTAACATTCGCATACAACAGGTGTAAGCCAGATATACACACGCAATACACTTAGGTTGACTTGACGAGCCTAGCATATACATACATGGGCTCGGAACACGGGAGACCGAAAGGTCGAACATGAGTCGTATAGAAGATACGATCAACATGGAGATGTTCACCATTGATGACTAGTCCGTCTCACATGATGATCGAACACAGGCTAGTTGACGCGGATCATGTGTTACTTAGATGACTAGAGAGATGTCTATCTAAGTGGGAGTTCATTAAATAATTTGATTATGTGAACTTAATTATCATGAACTTAGTCTAAAATTGTCTTTACAATATATATTGTAGGTCCAATGGCCCATGCTAATGTTGCCCTCAACTTCAACGCATTCCTAGAGAAAACCAAGCTTAAATACGATGGAATCAACTATACAGACTGGGTCCATAGCTTGAGGATCATCCTCATAGCTTCCAAGAAATTATATGTCCTTGATGCACTGCTAGCTGACGCACCCATTTTCCCAGCAACTCAAGACGTTATGAACGCCTGACAGTCGTGTTGTGATGATTACTCCCTAGTTTAGTGCGGCATGCTTTACAGCTTAGAACCGGGGCTCCAAAATCATTTTGTGCAACACGGAGCATTTGAGATGTTCCAAGAGCTGAGAATGGTTTTCCAAGCTCATGCCCGGGTCGAGAGATATGATGTCTCCGACAAGTTCTTCAGTTGTAAGATGGAGGAAAATAGTTCTGTCAGCGAGCACATACTCAAAATGTCTAGGTTCCACAACTGCTTGTCTCGGCTGGAAGTTAATCTTCTGGATGACTCGGTTATTGACAGAATCCTCCAGTCGCTTCCACCTAGCTACAAGAGCTTTATGATGAACTACAACATGCAAGGGATGGAGAAGTCCATTCCTGAGTTGTACTCGATGCTGAAATCAGCAGAGGTCGAGATCAAAAAGGAGCATCAAGTGTTGATGGTCAATAAGACCACTAGTTTCAAGAAATGCAAGGGTAAGAAGAACTTCAAGAAGTACGGCAAAGAAGTTTCCGCGCCCGGTAAGCAAGTTGCCGGGAAGAAGAACAAGAATGGACCCAAGCCTATGACCGAGTGCTTTTATTGCAAGGGTGCTGGTCACTAGAAGCGGAACTGCCCCAAGTACTAAGCGGATAAGAAGGCCGACAATGTTAAAGGTATATGTGATATACTTGTTGTTGATGTGTACCTTACCAGCGCTCGTAGTAGCTCCTGGGTATTTGATACCGGTACAGTTGCTCACATTTGTAACTCCAAGCAGGAGCTGCGGAATAAGCGGAGACTGGCGAAGGACGAGGTGACGATGTGCATCGGGAATGGTTCCAAGGTCGACGTGATCGCCGTCGGCATGCTACCTCTACATCTACCTTTGGGGTTAGTTTTAAACCTTAATAATTGTTATTTAGTACCAGCTTTGAGCATGAACATTGTATCTGGATCTCGTTTGATGCGAGATGGCTACTCATTTAAATCTGAGAATAATGGTTGTTCTATTTATATGAGAGAAATGTTTTATGGTCATGCCCCGCTGGTTAATGGTTTATTTTTGATGAATCTCGAACGTGATGTTACACATGTTCATAGTGTGAGTACCAAAAGACGTAAGGTTGATAACGATAGTCCCACTTACATGTGGAATTGCCGCCTTGATCATATTGGTGTCAAATGCATGAAGAAACTCCATCCTAATGGTCTTTTGGAGTCTCTTGATTTTGAATCATTTGACACATGCGAACCATGCCTTATGGGCACGATGACCAAGACTCCATTCTCCGGAACAATGGAGCGAGCAACTGACTTGTTGGAGATAATACATACCTATGTATCTGGTCCAATGAGCGTTGAGGCTCGCGGTGGCTACTGTTATGTTCTCACCCTCACTGATGACTTAAGCAGATATGGGTATGTCTACTTAATGAAACACAAGTCTGAAACCTTTGAAAAGTTCAAGAAATTTCAGAGTGAGGTAGAGAATCAATGTGAGAGGAAAATAAAGTGCCTACGATCTGATCATGGCGGAGAATATTTGAGTCACGAGTTTGGCACGCACCTAAGGAAATGTGGAATTGTTTCACAACTCACGCCGCCTGGCACACCTCAGCGAAATGGTGTGTCTGAACGTCGTAATCACACTCTATTGGATATGGTGCGATCTATGATGTCTCTTACCGACTTACCGCTATCATTTTGGGGATATGCATTAGAGACTGCCGCATTCACTCTAAATAGGGCACCGTCTAAGTCCGTTGAGACGACACCGTATGAAGTATGGTTTGGAAAGAAACCTAAGCTGTTGTTTCTGAAAGTTTGGGGATGTGATGCATATGTGAAGAAACTTCAACCTGAGAAGCTCGAACCCAAAGCAGAAAGGCGCGTCTTCATAGGATTGCCCAAAGAAACTGTTGGGTATACCTTCTACCTCAGATTTGAAGGCAAAGTCTTTGTTGCCAAGAATGGATCCTTTCTAGAGAAAGATTTTCTCTCGAAAGAAGTAAGTGCGAGGAAAATGGAACTTGATGAGGTAACTGTACCTCCACTCGAACTGGAGAGTAGCTCAACATGGGAAGTTGTTTCTATGGATCCTGCACCTGCTGGAGAGGAAGTTAATGATGATTATCATGAAACTTTAGATCAAGTTGCTATTGAACCTCGAAGGTCCACAAGGACACGCTCCACACCAGAGTGGTACGACAACCCTATCCTGGAGATCATGTTGTTGGACAATGGTGAACCTTCGAACTATGAAGAAGTGATGTCGGACCCAGATTCCCACAAATGGCTTGACGCCATGAAATCCGAGAGAGGATCTATGCATGAGAACAAAGTATGGACTTTGGTGGACTTGTCGGATGATCGGCGAGCCATAGAAAAAAATGGATCTTTAAGAAGAAGACTAATGCAGATAGTAATGAGTTCGTGTATAAGGCTCGGCTTGTCGCTAAGGGTTATCGACAAGTTCAAGGAGTTGACTACGATGGGACTTTCTCACCCGTAGCGATGTTGAAGTCTGTCTGAATCATGTTAGCAATTGCCGCATTTTATGGTTATGAGATCTGGCAAATGGATGTCAAAACGGCATTCCTTAAAGGTTTCCTTAAGGAAGAACTATATATGATACAGACGGAAGGTTTTGTCGATCCTAAGAATGCTAACAAGGTATGCAAGCTCCAACGCTCCATCTATGGGCTGGTGCAAGCATCTCGGAGTTGGAACATTTGCTTTAATGATGTGATTAAAGCGTTTGGATTTATACAGGTTTATGGAGAACCCTATATTTACAAGAAAGTGAGTTGGAGCTCTGTAGCATTTCTCATATTATATGTGGATGACATATTGTTGATGGTAAATAATATAGAACTTTTGGAAAGCATAAAGGCCTAGTTGAATAAGTGTTTTTCAATGAAGGACCTTGGAGAAGCTTCTTACATGTTAGACATCAAGATCTATAGAGATAGATCGAAACGCCTCATAGGTCTTTCACAAAGCACATACCTTGACAAGATATTGAAGAAATTAAATATGGATCAGTCCAAGAAGGGGTTCTTGCCTGTGTTACAAGGTGTGAGATTGAGTATGACTCAATGCCCGACCACGGCAGAGGATAGAGAAAAGATGAGTGTCATCCCCTATGCTTCAGCCATAGGCTCTATTATGTATGACATGTTGTGTACCCGACCTAATGTGAACCTTGCCATAAGTTTGGTAGGGAGGTACCAAAGTGATCCCGGAGCGGAACACTGGACAGCGGTCAAGAATATCCTGAAGTACCTGAAAAGGACCAAGGACATGTTTCGCGTATATGGAGGTGCCAAAGAGCTCGTCGTAAAGGGTTACGTCGATGCTAGCTTCGACACAGATCCGGATGACTCCAAGTCACAAACCGGATATGTGTATATTTTGAAAGGAGGGGTGGTCAACTGGTGCAGCAGCAAGCAAAGTGTCGTGGCGGCATCTACATGTGAAGCGGAGTACATAGCTGCTTCAGAAGCAGCAAAGGAAGGAGGCTAGATGAAGGAGTTCATCACTGACCTAGTAGTGATTCCCACCGTGTCGGGTATGATGACTCTATTCTGTGACAACGCTCGAGCTATTGCCCTTGCCAAGGAACCCAGGTATCACAAGAAGACAAGACAACTCAAGTGCCGCTTCAACTCCATTCATGATTACATTCAGGAAGGAGATATAGATATTTGTAAAGTACATACGGATCTGAATGTCGCAGATCCGTTGACTAAACCTCTCTCACGAGCAAAACATGATCAACACCAGAACTCTATGGGTGTTAGATACATCACACTATAACTAGATTATTGACTCTAGTGCAAGTGGGAGACTGTTGGAAATATGCCCTAGAGGCAATAATAAAATGGTTATTATTATATTTCCTTGTTCATGATAATTGTCTATTGTTCATGCTATAATTTTATTAACCGGAAACCGTAATGCATGTGTGAATACATAAACCACAACATGTCCCTAGTGAGACTCTAGTTGGCTAGCTCGTTGATTAGTAGATGGTCACGGTTTCATGACCATGGACATTGGATGTCGTTGATAAAGGGATCACATCAGTAGGATAATGATGTGATGGACAAGACCCAATCCTAAGCATATCACAAGATCGTGTAGTTCGTCTGCTAAAGCTTTTCTAATGTCAAGTGTCGTTTCCTTAGACCATGAGATTGTGCAACTCCCGGATACCGTAGGAATATTTTGGGTGTGCCAAACGTCACAACGTAACTGGGTGGCTATAAAGGTATACTACGGATATTCCCGAAAGTATCTGTTGGGTTGGCACGAATCGAGACTAGGATTTGTTACTCCATGTGACGGAGAGGTATCGTTGGTCCCACTCGGTAAGACATCATCATAATGAGCTCAATGTGACTAAGGAGTTAGCCACGGGATGATGTGTTACGGAACGATTAAAGAGACTTGCTGGTAACGAGATTGAACAGGGTATAGGGATACCGACGATCGAATCTCGGGCAAGTGTCATACCTATAGACAAAGGTAATTGTACACGGGATTGATTGAATCCCCAAAATCGTGGTTCATCCGATGAGATCATCGTGGAGCATGTGGGAACCAACATGGGTATCCATATCCCGCTATTGGTTATTGACTGGAGAGGTGTCTCGGTCATGTCTACATGCCTCCCGAACCCATAAGGTCTACACACTTAAGGTTCGATGACACTAGGGTTATAGGAAAATTGTGTACGTGGTTACCGAAGGTTGTTCGGAGTCCCGGATCATATGTCGGATGTCATGAGGAGTTCCGGAATGGTCCAGAGGTAAAGATTCATATATAGGAAGTTAGGTTTTGGTCACTGGAAGTGTTTCGGGCATCACCGGTAACGAACCGGGACCACCGGAAGTGTTCCGGGGGTCCACCGTGTGGGGCCACCAGCACCAGAGGGCTTCTTGGGCCGAAGATGGGAGGGAACCAGCCCCTAGGTGGGCTGGTGCACCTCCCACAAGGGCCCAAGGCACATCAAAGGTGGGAGGGGGCAAACCCTAGGCGCAGATGGGCCCTAGGCCCACCTAGGGCACTGTTGGAAATATGCCCTAGAGGCAATAATAAAGTAGTTATTATCATATTTCCTTGTTCATGATAATCGTTTTGTAACATCCCAAAATTCCATTTTGGAATGTTATGAATATAGCTATGCATCTATCATCACCATTGCTTGATTGTATGTGTTAGTTGAAATGTCATTTCTGATTTTTCTGAAAGTTCTTTCTACTTTTTCCTATGTTGTTTCCCCTATTTGAAATTTTGGTTAAATTTTCAAAATAAGAGAGGAGTAACATGACACTCCACACCAGGGTCTAATTGGTGATATATTTGAACAATAATAACCAGGGGTTATTTTGAAAATATTTGCAAAAAGGGTTTAAAAACAATTAGACAATTTCTGAAAATAATATTTTTTTCAAAATGTTCAAATGACAGAATAGAAATGTTCATTAAATAGCATTTATTATTCTGTTAATTGTGATATATAATACCCCTACATTTAGAGTCGATTTGAATGCTTTAAAAGTTTTTGAATGTCTCTGGAAATTATTAAACAGTAACGGTAACCGTTTCCGGTATTAAATGGGCCGGCCCACAGGTTTTATTCGCGCAATAACTACGAGCCGGCCGACCGCGCGCAACGGACGCCCCTTTCTCTCTCTGACGCTGGACCCCACTCATCCGACCGTTTCCTCGCTCGGTCATCGTCTTCTCCCTCCCCCGCGCGCGCCGGACCCGACGCCGGTCGCTCCCCCCCCCTCACCGGATCTCTCCCCTCTCTCCTCCCCGCACCCCCCCGAGCGCCTATATAAGAGCCCCACTGCCCCGCATCCGTTTCCCCCCCCGAGCCCCCTTCTCTCTCTCACCGAGACGCCGTCGATTGCTCGTCGGAGTTCCACCACCACCGGAAGTCGCCGTCGACCGTAGCCACCACCCCCGACCACCATTCGCCTCGCCATCGCCACCAATCGACTCCGGAGGACCGTCCCCGTCGCCCAGACCACTTCCCCTTCTTCCCCGACCACCGGAATACCTCGCCGACGCCGTCGCCGCTACCGGACTCGCCGGAGTACCCCGACGCCGGCGACTTTTACCCCGTAAGCTCCCTCGACCATCCGATCCAAATCCGACGTCCGAGATTAGAACGAACTTAAGTCCGAACCGTTTTCTTATATCGATCGGTCGCCCGCTCTATTTCACCTACCGCACGCCCCCCTTAACCAATCGGATCGCGCCACGTCACCCCCTGGCCGACCGGTAGAATTTCACCTTTTTTTTGATTTTATTTAGAAAACAGAACCTATTCTAATTTTGTTTTAGCTATATCTTTTAACCTGTTTAGAGTTTTGAGTTGATTCTTTTTTGCAATAGCTCACATTTTTCATGTAGTTTCACCCTGTACTTTTAAATTTCAAATTTGAACTATAAAATTTGAATTGAATCAAATTTGCTTAAAATCTTCAAATCTGAATAACTAGAGTTTGAAAATAGATTTTGATATGAATCTTTTTGCTACTGTTTGGTATTAGTTAGGACTATCTTCAGGTATAGTTTGAGGATTTTCATGATATATTTGATTACTGTTTTACCCAAAAAACAGAATCTGTTTATTATTATACTATAGTTTTATAAACTTAATTTTGATTAGTTTGATTTAGAATTTGGTTTTATTTGTTTATTAGGTTCTGTTAGTAAACATTTAGTGTTTTCACTTACTGTTAATAAAAATATAAATTTGCCTAGTTTAATTTCATTTAACATAGGAATCACAACTTCTTTTCAAATAGGCATAATTTGATTAAAACAACTAACTAGTAATAGTTTTGTATATTTTGTTTCTGTTTTTTTAGACAGATTTAATAGTAAATTATTTTTCTGTCAAGAACATGTTTTGTTAACAAATAATAAGTTTAGTTTTCATTCTTTTTGTTAATATAACTATAGTTGATTCATATAGTGTTTATCACAAACTAGTATAAACTCTACTAAAGTTTTCCCAACAAACTTAAATTGATTATATTCTGTTTATTAATAAAATATGCTATTGTTTCTTTGCTGACAACAATTGTCTTGTCATTTCAAAATAGTTTTATTATGTCAATAGTGTTTTCATCCCTCACCTTTTGGAAAACAAAACTTTGTGTGTTTTTCTTGCTAGAGGCTTCTGTGCATTGGTTGCCTTGTTTGTTTAGTACTTCTTTGCTGAATGTTATGAGTACTTATTTTGGTTGTATGCTTATTTTGAGTGCATTGTTTGTTTCGTTAGATTATCCGGAGTGCGAAGCTTGTTACTTAGAGTCACGCACGTACGAAGATCATCAATCAGGCAAGTCACTTTGATCATGTTTTACCCATGTTTTATATGCATTAGTTCTACCATCTCCCCAGTTGCATGCAAGATAGGTTAGTTGGAAACTTGGTTACATAGTAGTAATATCATGTGGTAGATACCCCTCTCAACCCCTTTGACAACATTGGCCCCGGGAAACGTTGTTTTACCTTTTGCTATGCTATTAGTAGACGGGGTTGGTTGTGTGATTCATGAGAGTTGAGAGAGTTAATAATTTCAAGACCTACATAATGATCAAGATTTCAATACTCCAAGTTTTCAACATACCTCTGGGTGGATGATGGTTGAACGGCGCCCTGGAGAAACCAGTGGTTAGCCTAGGTGATGCTGGAGATGGCCAGTATTCACGCGGAAAGGTCCACCCAGGCACAAAGGGATGGATGGGTGTTTCAAGACCCAAGGCTTACCTGCACAGCCACAAGTCATTATGGGCTCTGGCTTGGTTGGATATCGTGGTAACTCTGGACAGGCGGTGCTACGAGAGGTAGAAGAATGGTAGGAAAGGATGGGCACCGTCAGAGTCGCAGGGAAACCCTTTGGAAGACCATGTTTTGGTCATCCGTTTCTCAAACACCCTGAAGTGCGAGAAATCAAACGGAGGCGACCAAATCTTGTGGGGAACGTGTGCAAAACTCTGCAGAGTACTTAAACCTAATCGATTAGCCGTGTCCACGGTCATGGACGACTTGAGCCAAAGGAATTGGAACTTCCGAAACTCTCAACACAAATAATATGATGATGTGGGTATTTAATAATTTTGGGTATGAGAATTGGTTGGTGGAACCATCTCATTAATCAACCAACTTAGTAATATTTTTTTTTTGCTTAACCCCCCTTGATGTAGGAAAAACTTAGCTTTACGCAAAAAAAAAACTTACCACCCCACCTGCCATATAAGCATATAGACTAGCTGATTATTTTCACACCTCTACTGTGACTTTGCCGGCATATTCCATATGCTGACCTACACGGCTGCAACGTATCATGTTGCAGAGTACTTTTCCGACCAGGAGTGAGGACACGTTTTATGCTCAGTGAGATGCCCTTGGAGTCAGATGGACTCATCTACCTTCGACGCTTCCGCAAGATTTAGATATTCTCATGAGTTGGCCTTTAGCCACTTTATTGTAATTTATATTGTACTAAAGGACTCTATATGAGATTGCGATTAATATAATGCTGTGTGATTTCCCTTTGATATATACATTGATGTACCGTGTGTGTACCAGCATGATCTTGGGATGGTACGGAAACACCGGAGACTTGGCCTTTCAGGTCGGGTCGCTACAGAAATGGTATCAGAGCACACGCTGACCATAGGACGTAACCTCTAGGATTGGAAAGCCTTAGGATTGTTTCTCTTTGTCTTTAAATATCTTATACTCTCATCTATTCGTTTCTGACTCCTCTCTGATTATTTCAAAATTTATAGATGGCCACCTTCATCCCAGTGTTGATCACAGAGTTTTGCCAGCCTGACGCAACGATGCCCTTTGGTAAGGAGCTGATGAGGATCGTCAAGGACATAAGGATTGCTTTGCCGAGCATCACCGGGATTCCTATCATGTCATTTCCCCAAGATGGACGCTACAGGATCGAGGTGCATATCCCAGGGAAGACTTTTGGAAACCGGAAGGAACCCATCGACCTCAAGTTCGTGGCACCCAGTTGGATACTTGGGAGAGACATGGCCATTCATCGTGCCCTTGGACGTATTCAGGAGGAATACAGAGGTGGAACCATTTCACCAGGACTCAGCATGGTTTGCCGCAGAGATGCCCATGGCAACATCATCACCAATCCCATTGCAGACACCACTATCTCCTATATCCAGACCCTGGAGACTCACATCAGGACTCTGGAGCTTCGAGTTCGTGCTGACACGAAGACTATCAAGAATCTGACGAACCGCGAGCTGGACCTTGAAGCTGATCTGCGAGAGGCCAACTATGAACACGAGCATGAAGTGAAGGACTTCCTAGAGAGGATTGATGAGCAGAATGCACGCATCGCAACTCTGGAGGAGCAGCTAGACATGGGGGAAAACCTTCACCCCGAAGGAGACATGGCACCCTTCATCAGCGACGATGAAGACTATGAGGAAAGCACCACCGGAGGACCTACGACTATGCACTTCTGAGGAAAAACATTAGTTATGCCCTCCATGTATCTTTATTTTAGTCGTTAAAGCGTAGGTCGATGCTTAGTTGTTTGAGATTTGTATTCCCGATGTTTGACATTGATTGAATAAATGAATGAGTGTTTGGTGTGATATGTTTGTTGCATTGCATATGGGTAGTGAATTTCTTCTAGACCCTTGTTCTATTCTAATTCTCATCCCTCTGAAAACAGCAAGATGCCTCCACGACGTGAGACCGATTTCACTTTTCCGCCGGAACTCACTCAACTCCTTCAGCAGCAGAATGCACTGATGCAGTTGTTGATTCAGAATCAGACCAACAACCAGAACAATAACAATCACCATCCACCCCAGACTGACAATCTCACCCGTTTTCTGAGGTTGAACCCTCCAACTTTCTCCAGCAGCACTGAGCCCATTGTGGCAGATGATTGGCTCCGTAAGATGGAGAGAGAACTTGTCACCGCTGGATGCACTGACGCTGAGAAAGTGCGATTTGCCGCACATCAACTGGAAGGACCAGCAGCATCATGGTGGGAGAATTACACCACCACTTATCCTATTGCAGATGTGACTTGGGAGCAATTCAAGCTTGCTTTCCGCACAGCTCATGTTTCAGCTGGAGCCATGAGTCTAAAGAAGCGCGAGTTTCGCAACTTGCGCCAGGGTAATCGTTCCGTGGCCCAATATGTGGACGACTTCAACACATTGTCACGTTATGCCCCAGGAGATGTGGCCGATGATGCGGCCAAGCAAGAAAAGTTTCTGGAAGGACTCAATGATGAGTTGAGCATACAGCTGGTAGTGGCTAATTTCAACAACTACCAAGAGCTGGTGGATAAGGCACTTATTCTGGAAGGTAAACAGCAGCAGATTGAGAACCGCAAGCGGAAGTACACTCAGGGGAAGTTCAACTCTGGAGCTCATCAGAAGCCTCGTTACTCCCCGTACTCCGGGAATACCGGATCAGGAAACGGTAAGTTTGGAAAGCACACTCATGCTGTGCACAACCATGGAGGTCACCATCATGGAGGAAATGGGAACAACCGTACCAACCATGGTAACTTCAAGAGTGACAATGGGAATGGGAACAACAACCAGCACCGTCAAGTTCCTGCTCAGAAGGATCTGAGTCACATTACCTGTTTCAAGTGCCAGAAGACAGGGCACTATGCTACTGAGTGTCCCCAGAGCAAGCAAGGCAATGGAAACGGCACTAACAACGGCAACTCCGCAGCCAAGAAGCCCAATCCGTTTCCCCGTGCTCAAGTGAATCACATCGATGTGGAAGAAGTCTATGATCAGCCCGAGACTATGGTTGGTAAGTTTTTATTGCATTCACGTCCTGTTATAGTACTTTTTGATTCTGGTGCAACTCATTCATTCATATCAAGGGTAGTTGTGGATAAGTATGGTTTGCCCACCAAAACCCTTAGTCAGCCCATTAAAGTTAGTTCTCCAGGAGGTATGACGATGGCAGGGATAGGATGCCATGCCTTGAAACTCAATATAGGGAACCATGTTTTTCCCACCGACCTCATCGTCTTAGAGTCACACGGATTGGATGTAATCCTAGGCATGGATTGGATGACCAAGTATGAAGGAAATCTTGATTGCCCTAGCAAGTCTGTTTCACTCACCACCCCGGAGAACAAGAGGATTAAGTATGCATCCCGACGCACACGTATGAGTGCTCGGTTAAATTCTCTCACAGGAGTTGTTCAGGAGGAAGTACCTGTGGTAAAAGAATTTCCAGATGTATTTCCGGAAGAATTACCAGGAATGCCACCAGATAGGGAGATTGAGTTCTTAATAGAGCTACAGCCAGGGACAGCCCCAATTTCCAAGAGACCCTATCGGATGCCCGCAAATGATCTGTTGGAAATCAAGAAGCAAATTAAGGAGTTATTGGACAAAGGTTATATTCGCCCAAGTTCTTCACCTTGGGGAGCCCCAGTACTTTTGGTGGAGAAGAAGGATAAATCTTTGAGAATGGTAGTGGACTATCGTGCCTTGAACGAGGTGACTATCAAGAACAAGTACCCTCTACCGATGATTAATGATTTGTTTGATCAGCTCGTAGGAGCCAAAGTATTCTCCAAGATCGATCTTCGATCAGGGTATCACCAGTTGAAAATTCGTGAACAGGATATACCCAAAACAGCTTTCACCACGAGGTATGGCTTGTATGAGTATACGGTCATGTCTTTTGGATTGACTAATGCTCCTGCCTACTTCATGAATTTGATGAACAAAGTATTCATGGAATACCTAGACAAGTTTGTTGTGGTGTTCATCGATGACATTCTGATATTCTCCAAGAATGAGGAAGAGCATAAGGAACATTTGCGTTTAGTTCTGGAAAAGCTAAGAGAGCATCAGTTATATGCCAAGTTCAGCAAATGTGAATTTTGGCTGACGGAAGTCGGATTCCTTGGACATGTTATTTCCGGAGATGGAATAGCAGTGGACCCCGCTAAGGTTGAAGCCGTCACCGAGTGGAAGTCACCCACCTCAGTTAAGGAGATCCGCAGTTTCCTTGGACTTGCCGGATATTACCGGAGATTCATTGAGAATTTCTCCAAGGTTGCCAAGCCCATGACAGAGTTGTTGAAGAAAGAATCCAAGTATGTTTGGACTGTGGAATGTGAAGCCAGTTTCCAGGAGTTGAAGGAACGTTTGGTCACAGCCCCAGTGTTGATCTTGCCCGATATTCGGAAGGATTTCCAGGTTTATTGTGATGCTTCACGTCAAGGACTTGGAGGAGTACTTATGCAGGATGGAAAAGTTGTAGCCTATGCTTCCAGACAACTACGACCTCATGAGTTAAATTATGCCACGCATGATTTGGAACTAGCAGCCGTAGTGCACGCACTCAAGACCTGGAGACATTTCCTTATCGGAAATAGTTGTGATGTTTACACCGACCATAAGAGCCTGAAGTATATCTTCACGCAGAAAGAGTTGAACCTCAGACAGAGGAGATGGTTAGAGTTAATCAAGGACTATGACATGAGATTACACTACCATCCAGGTAAGGCTAATGTTGTAGCCGATGCCTTGAGTCGGAAAACTTATGTGAACACACTCACAGCTGGAGGATTACCTCAAGAGTTAGTCGATGATCTCAGAGAGCTCAAGCTAGAGATAGTTCCAAGAGGATATGTTGCTACACTGGAAATTCAGTCCACCTTGACCGAAAGAATTCGAGAAGCCCAGAAATCGGACAAGGAGATAGCTGAGATTAAACAGAGAATGAAAGATGGTAAAGCTAAAGGTTTTCGTGAGGATGAACACGGAACTTTGTGGTTTGAGAACCGAATCTATGTGCCCAATGAACCAGAGCTCAGGAAGTTGATACTTCAGGAAGCCCACGATTCACCTTACTCGATACACCCAGGCAACACCAAGATGTATCTGGATTTAAAGGAAAGTTATTGGTGGACAGGTATGAAGAAAGATATTGCAGAGCATGTTGCGATATGTGATGTTTGTCAGCGAGTAAAGGCAGAACATCAGAAACCAGCAGGGTTACTCCAACCTTTGCCGATACCCGAGTGGAAATGGGAAAAGCTTGGTATGGATTTCATCACAGGATTGCCCAGGACCCGATCAGGTTATGATTCCATCTGGGTAGTGGTAGATCGCTTGACCAAGGTAGCTCACTTCATTCCAGTAAAGACCACCTATACCAGTGCTAAGCTAGCCAAGATATACATGACCAGGATCGTATGTCTGCATGGAGTTCCGAGGAGTATCGTGTCAGATAGAGGAACACAATTTACCTCAAAGTTTTGGCATCAGTTACATGAAACTTTGGGTACGAGACTGGAGTTTAGTACAACTTTTCATCCGCAGACAGATGGACAGACTGAGAGAGTCAACCAGATTCTGGAAGACATGTTGAGAGCTTGTGCGCTAGATTATGGATCTAGTTGGGATGATAACTTGCCTTACGCAGAATTCTCGTACAACAACAGTTACCAGACTAGTCTAAAGATGGCCCCTTTCGAAGCTTTATACGGAAGGAGGTGCAGAACACCACTGACGTGGGATGGTGTTGGAGACCGACAACTTTTTGGTCCCGACCTTATCCGAGATTCTGAAGAGAAAGCCAAGTTGATACGTGACAGACTCAAAATAGCTCAATCTCGACAGAAGAGCTATGCTGACAACAAGCGCAAGGAAGTGACGTATGAAGTGGGAGACCGAGCATATCTTCGTGTGTCCCCGCTTCGAGGAACCAAGAGATTTGGTGTTAAAGGAAAATTAGCACCCAGATTCATAGGCCCCTACAAAATTCTTGAACGTAGAAGTGAAGTTGCATACAAACTGGAATTGCCGGAAGGATTATCCGAAGTTCATGATGTGTTTCATGTTCCCCAGCTCAAGAAATGTCATGCTGAGATGGCTGACATCCCTTTGCGAGACACCGTGCCCCTAGAGGCCATACAGCTTGAAAGTGATCTGACTTATGAGGAGAAGCCTGTCAAGATCCTCGAGACTGCCAACAGAGTTACCCGCAGCAAGATCATCAAGTTCTGCAAAGTTTTGTGGAGTCACCATACCGAGGAGGAAGCCACCTGGGAACGCGAAGAAGATCTTCGTAGAGACCATCCGCACCTATTTTCTAGCCAACCCGAATCTCGAGGGCGAGATTCATCTTAAGGTGGGTAGGTTTGTAACATCCCAAAATTCCATTTTGGAATGTTATGAATATAGCTATGCATCTATCATCACCATTGCTTGATTGTATGTGTTAGTTGAAATGTCATTTCTGATTTTTCTGAAAGTTCTTTCTACTTTTTCCTATGTTGTTTCCCCTATTTGAAATTTTGGTTAAATGTTCAAAATAAGAGAGGAGTAACATGACACTCCACACCAGGGTATAATTGGTGATATATTTGAACAATAATAACCAGGGGTTATTTTGAAAATATTTGCAAAAAGGGTTTAAAAACAATTAGACAATTTCTGAAAATAATATTTTTTTCAAAATGTTCAAATGACAGAATAGAAATGTTCATTAAATAGCATTTATTATTCTGTTAATTTTGATATATAATACCCCTACATTTAGAGTCGATTTGAATGCTTTAAAAGTTTTTGAATGTCTCTGGAAATTATTAAACAGTAACGGTAACCGTTTCCGGTATTAAATGGGCCGGCCCACAGGTTTTATTCGCGCAATAACTACGAGCCGGCCGACCGCGCGCAACGGACGCCCCTTTCTCTCTCTGACGCTGGACCCCACTCATCCGACCGTTTCCTCGCTCGGTCGTCGTCTTCTCCCTCCCCCGCGTGCGCCGGACCCGACGCCGGTCGCTCCCCCCCCTCACCGGATCTCTCCCCTCTCTCCTCCCCGCACCCCCCCGAGCGCCTATATAAGAGCCCCACTGCCCCGCATCCGTTTCCCCCCCGAGCCCCCTTCTCTCTCTCACCGAGACGCCGTCGATTGCTCGTCGGAGTTCCACCACCACCGGAAGTCGTCGTCGACCGTAGCCACCACCCCCGACCACCATTCGCCTCGCCATCGCCACCAATCGACTCCGGAGGACCGTCCCCGTCGCCCAGACCACTTCCCCTTCTTCCCCGACCACCGGAATACCTCGCCGACGCCGTCGCCGCTACCGGACTCGCCGGAGTACCCCGACGCCGGCGACTTTTACCCCGTAAGCTCCCTCGACCATCTGATCCAAATCCGACGTCCGAGATTAGAACGAACTTAAGTCCGAACCGTTTTCTTATATCGATCGGTCGCCCGCTCTATTTCACCTACCGCACGCCCCCCTTAACCAATCGGATCGCGCCACGTCACCCCCTGGCCGACCGGTAGAATTTCACCTTTTTTTTGATTTTATTTAGAAAACAGAACCTATTCTAATTTTGTTTTAGCTATATCTTTTAACCTGTTTAGAGTTTTGAGTTGATTCTTTTTTGCAATAGCTCACATTTTTCATGTAGTTTCACCCTGTACTTTTAAATTTCAAATTTGAACTATAAAATTTGAATTGAATCAAATTTGCTTAAAATCTTCAAATCTGAATAACTAGAGTTTGAAAATAGATTTTGATATGAATCTTTTTGCTACTGTTTGGTATTAGTTAGGACTATCTTCAGGTATAGTTTGAGGATTTTCATGATATATTTGATTACTGTTTTACCCAAAAAACAGAATCTGTTTATTATTATACTATAGTTTTATAAACTTAATTTTGATTAGTTTGATTTAGAATTTGGTTTTATTTGTTTATTAGGTTCTGTTAGTAAACATTTAGTGTTTTCACTTACTGTTAATAAAAATATAAATTTGCCTAGTTTAATTTCATTTAACATAGGAATCACAACTTCTTTTCAAATAGGCATAATTTGATTAAAACAACTAACTAGTAATAGTTTTGTATATTTTGTTTCTGTTTTTTTAGACAGATTTAATAGTAAATTATTTTTCTGTCAAGAACATGTTTTGTTAACAAATAATAAGTTTAGTTTTCATTCTTTTTGTTAATATAACTATAGTTGATTCATATAGTGTTTATCACAAACTAGTATAAACTCTACTAAAGTTTTCCCAACAAACTTAAATTGATTATATTCTGTTTATTAATAAAATATGCTATTGTTTCTTTGCTGACAACAATTGTCTTGTCATTTCAAAATAGTTTTATTATGTCAATAGTGTTTTCATCCCTCACCTTTTGGAAAACAAAACTTTGTGTGTTTTTCTTGCTAGAGGCTTCTGTGCATTGGTTGCCTTGTTTGTTTAGTACTTCTTTGCTGAATGTTATGAGTACTTATTTTGGTTGTATGCTTATTTTGAGTGCATTGTTTGTTTCGTTAGATTATCCGGAGTGCGAAGCTTGTTACTTAGAGTCACGCACGTACGAAGATCATCAATCAGGCAAGTCACTTTGATCATGTTTTACCCATGTTTTATATGCATTAGTTCTACCATCTCCCCAGTTGCATGCAAGATAGGTTAGTTGGAAACTTGGTTACATAGTAGTAATATCATGTGGTAGATACCCCTCTCAACCCCTTTGACAACATTGGCCCCGGGAAACGTTGTTTTACCTTTTGCTATGCTATTAGTAGACGGGGTTGGTTGTGTGATTCATGAGAGTTGAGAGAGTTAATAATTTCAAGACCTACATAATGATCAAGATTTCAATACTCCAAGTTTTCAACATACCTCTGGGTGGATGATGGTTGAACGGCGCCCTGGAGAAACCAGTGGTTAGCCTAGGTGATGCTGGAGATGGCCAGTATTCACGCGGAAAGGTCCACCCAGGCACAAAGGGATGGATGGGTGTTTCAAGACCCAAGGCTTACCTGCACAGCCACAAGTCATTATGGGCTCTGGCTTGGTTGGATATCGTGGTAACTCTGGACAGGCGGTGCTACGAGAGGTAGAAGAACGGTAGGAAAGGATGGGCACCGTCAGAGTCGCAGGGAAACCCTTTGGAAGACCATGTTTTGGTCATCCGTTTCTCAAACACCCTGAAGTGCGAGAAATCAAACGGAGGCGACCAAATCTTGTGGGGAACGTGTGCAAAACTCTGCAGAGTACTTAAACCTAATCGATTAGCCGTGTCCACGGTCATGGACGACTTGAGCCAAAGGAAATGGAACTTCCGAAACTCTCAACACAAATAATATGATGATGTGGGTATTTAATAATTTTGGGTATGAGAATTGGTTGGTGGAACCATCTCATTAATCAACCAACTTAGTAATATTTTTTTTTTTGCTTAACCCCCCTTGATGTAGGAAAAACTTAGCTTTACGCAAAAAAAAAACTTACCACCCCACCTGCCATATAAGCATATAGACTAGCTGATTGTTTTCACACCTCTACTGTGACTTTGCTGGCATATTCCATATGCTGACCTACACGGCTGCAACGTATCATGTTGCAGAGTACTTTTCCGACCAGGAGTGAGGACACGTTTTATGCTCAGTGAGATGCCCTTGGAGTCAGATGGACTCATCTACCTTCGACGCTTCCGCAAGATTTAGATATTCTCATGAGTTGGCCTTTAGCCACTTTATTGTAATTTATATTGTAATAAAGGACTCTATATGAGATTGCGATTAATATAATGCTGTGTGATTTCCCTTTGATATATACATTGATGTACCGTGTGTGTACCAGCATGATCTTGGGATGGTACGGAAACACCGGAGACTTGGCCTTTCAGGTCGGGTCGCTACACGTTTATTATCCATGCTACAATTGTATTGATCGGAGACTTAAATGCATGTGTGGATACATAGACAAAACCATGTCCCTAGTATGCCTCTAATAGACTAGCTCGTTGATCAAAAGATGGTTAAGGTTTCCTAGCCATGGACATGAGATGTCATTTGATAACGGGGTCACATCATTAGGAGAATGATGTGATGGACAAGACCCAAACTGCAAACGTAGCATATGATCGTGTCAGTTTGTTGCTACTGTTTTCTACATGTCAAGTATGTGTTCCTATGACCATGAGATCATGCAACTCACAGATATCGGAGGAGTGCCTTGTGTGTATGAAACGTCGCAACGTAACTGGGTGACTATAAAGGTGCTCTACAGGTATCTCCGATGGTGTCTGTTGAGTTGGCATGGATTGAGACTGGGATTTGTTACTCCGTGTGACGGAGAGGTATCTCGGGGCCCACTTGGTAATGCAACATCACAATAAGCCTTGCAAGCAATGTGACTAATTGTTAGTTGCAGGATCTTGTATTACGGAACGAGTAAAGAGACTTGCCGGTAACGAGATTGAACTAGGTATGGAGATACCGACGAAAGAATCTCGGGCAAGTAACATACCGAAGAACAAAGGGAACGATATACGGGATTAACTGAATCCTTGTCATAGAGGTTCGACCGATAAAGATCTTCGTAGAATATGTAGGAACCAATGTGGACATCCAGGTCCCGCCATTGGTTATTGACCGTAGAGGTGTCTCGGTCATGTCTACATAGTTCTCGAACCCGAAGGCTCTGCACACTTAAGGTTCAGTGACGTTTCGGTAGTGTAGAGTTATGTGTGGTGGTGACCGAAGTTTGTTCGGAGTTCTGGATGAGATCCCGGACGTCACGAGGAGCTCCGGAATGGTCCGGAGGTAAAGATTCATATATAGGAAGTCCCAGTTTGGTTTCCGGAAAAGTTTCGGGCTCATCGGTAGTGTACCGGGAGTGCCAGTAGGGTACCGGGAGGCCTCCGGGAGGGGTATTTCGACCCCAAGAGGTCCATGGGCTGTGGGAGAATAATAACCTGCCCTTAGTGGGCTGGGAAAACAGCCACAAAGGCCCATGGCGCAGGAGAGAAAGTCCTAAAGCAAAAAGTGGAAAATCAGCCAATAGGAGGCAATCCTACTGCAACTAGGATTAGAGGTGAAGTAGGATTGCTTCCCACCTCCTATTTCGGCCAACCCAAAGGCCTTTTCTACCTCTCCTCTCCTCTCCTCCTATATATACTAGTGGATTGGGTGGTTTTTGGACAGAATTTCCGGCCACGTGCTACCCGTTACACCGGTGCATAGTTTCTCCTCTAGATCGGTTTTCTGTAGCGCTTAGGCGAAGCCCTGCCGGAATTGCTCCACCACCATCACCGGAGCGCCGTCATGCTGCCGGTGAACTCTCTCTCCTCTCCACCTCCTCTCTCTGGATCGAGACGGTAGAGATCGTCATCAAGCTGCACGTGTGCTGAACACGGAGGTGTCGTCCGTTCGGCGCTAGATCGGAAGGACCGTGATCGAGATCGCGAGACGGTTTGTGATGTGATCACGAAACGGATCGTGATGAGTTCGCGGGACAGATCGTGATCAAGATCGTGAGATGGATCGTGATGAGTTCGCGGGACGGATCATGATGTGTTTGCGGGACGGTTCGTGACTGGATCGCGGGACGCTCGGCGATGTGGATCGCGAAGAAGTTCGACTACACCAACCGCGTTTCTTAACGCTTCCCGCTTAGTGATCTACAAGGGTACATAGATCCACTCTCCCTCTCGTGGATGCTCATCACCATGGATAGGTTTGCGTGTGCGTAGGAAAATTTTTGTTTCCCATGCGACGTTCCCCAACAGGCGCCGCCCCTCCTCTCCCCTCTCTTGGCCGCCGCCCTAGACCCATCTAGGGTTGGCCGCCGGCCCTAGGGTGGGAACCCTAGGGGCTGCGCACCCCTCCTCCTCCTCCTATATATAGTGGAGCCCTTGGGGCTGCCAAGACAAGGCATCTCTCTCTCTCTCGGCACAGCCCTACCTCTCCACCTCCTCGTCCTCCGTAGCGCTTGGCGAAGCCCTGCCGAAGTACCACGTCATCGTGCTGCCGGATCTCTCCCTCAACCTCTCCTTACTCCTTGCTGGATCAAGGCGTAGGAGACGTCATCAGGCTGCATGTGTGTTAAACGCGGAGACGCCGTTGTTCGGCGCTTAGATCAGAATCCACCACGATCTGAATCACTGTGAGTACGACTCCACCAATCGTATGAAGATGCACTCCCCCTTTGCTCGTTGCTGGTTTCTCCACAGATTGATCTTGGTGACACGTAGGAATTGTTTTTGATTTACTACTACGTCTCCCAAAATTCTTTAACTTGACGTTCCGCCTTGGAGGCTTGATGCACTAACTCGAGCAAGTTGGAGTAGGGTTGGAAATCCGCAATTTTCTTGACTTGGTAATTGAGACCATTCAAGAAACGTGACATAGTTTGCTCATCGTCCTACTTCATGTGTGCTCTTATCATGGCCATCTCCATCTCTTGATAATACTCTTCCACCGACTTGGTGCCTTGCTTCAGTAGTTGGAGTTTCTTGAAGAGTTCACGATTATAGTGTGTTGGGACGAATCGCGCTCACATGAGTTCTTTCATTTGTTCCCAAGTTGTGATTGGAGGGTCACCTCTTTCTCTTTCTCGCGCGATCACTTGTTCCCACCAAATGAGCATGTAATCTTGGAACTCGAGGGAGGCCAAGGAAATCTTCTTGTCTTCTTCATAGTTGTGCAACCGGAATATTTTGTCGACCTTGAGTTCCCAAGAGAGGTAGTCTTCGGGATCGTTGCTTCCATAGAACTTAGGCATGGTGAACTTGATCTTGCCAAAGCATTTTTCTTCATTGTTGGTGTTATTGCGATATCCTTGTCTTGGAGGAGCATAGTTGTCTTGTTGACGTTGGCCATGCCTTGGAGCGTGGTCATCCACGTGGTCAACGAGATTTGCATGAGGGCGTGCGTCTTGACGCGGAGGTGCATTTTTGTCATGTTGGTCTTGCTCTTGCCTTTGGGCAAGCTCATCAACGTGTTGCTCCTCTTGCGTTGGATGTTGGGGACATCGTTGTCGCACCCGTTGTTGGCGTTCTTGGTGCTCCTCTTGCCGAGCTTCTTCTTCTTGGCGTTCTCAATGTAGAGCATCTTGTTCCTCATGGGCTAGACGGTTGCGTTCTTGCACAGCATAGTTTGCGTCATGAAGTACCCGTTGTGCCTCTCTTGCTTGTTCCTCATGGCGTCAGTCTTCTTCATGACGGTGATGTAGGCGATCTTGCTCGTAGTCGTCTTGCTCTTATTGGTGACGATGGTCCTTCTCGCGATGTCGACCTTAAGGCTCGTCGTGGAAGGGGTTGCTTGAATCTTGATAGAGGCGACGCGTGTCACGTTAGTGTGGTCGAGCTCGAGGAGGAGGACTATGACCGGAAGAATCCTCGAAGGAGTGTAGACTAGCGGTGCGCCGATGAGTTGAGGTAGACGTAGAAGATGCGCGCTTCACCACCAAAGCGCGGATCTCATCCATTTTCGTCGCCATTAAGTCCCGCGTCCGCTCCTCGGATTCTCGTATGTTGGTGGCGAGATGCTCAATGTGGTCCGTGAGGACATCATATGCTTGGTGCATTCCCTTTTGTGCGGCGAAGAATTGTAGTTTGGTGACATAGGTGTTCGCATTGTCGTCGTGCTCCTCGAATGTCGGGTTCGTCATGGTGTTCCTATACATGATACTCAAGTAGATATAAGTGGAAGAATGGTAAACACAATACCAAATACCATTCCAAAGCTTGAAATGAAGATCAATCACTCAATGTGAAATCATGGAAATAGTAGAATTGGTACCGAGTTTACCCTTCTCACACCTACAAGGTAATGCTTATGGAGTAGCTTGGTTAGGATGGTGGCACAAAATTTCAAGTAATTCGATAATATGAGGCAATAAAGTTGAGAGAGATCCGCAAGAAAGTAAGTAAAACAATGTGAATCAAGCAATGGGTGAACTCGGAAACACACACATGAAATAGAAGAGTGGGGTTGTGCAACCAAAAGTGAGCTCAAAATGTGGAATCCACGAAAATGCTCTTGTTGCACAACTCTAGAGAGATGGTAGCACGATTGCTCTAACGGGAGTGATACGAACTTGTGCACAACCTATAAGAGACAAAAATGCGTCCTCTTCCTATTCCCGACTTGCTATCTATGCGACACGAGTCACTCACTCAAGTGATCCAAAGCGATGATGTATGATATGCAAATGTGGCAACGCTATTGTTCTATTGAACTTGCTTAAAAGCTTCACTTGTCTTTCCTTTTGCAATTATATTTGGATTGTCACTATGCGGGATGTGCACACCAAGATAGCAATTATGTATGCGGGTACTTTGCAACACAAGAGATGATACTAAGATGTATATGCATGCCATGGTAGCTATGTGGAGTATGTATCACTAATGTGCACAAGTAGCGTGGCCCGGCAATACTCAATGGCTAGTCTCGATAGGCAAGTAATGCAAATAGGTTATGGGCAACAATGCAATGGCAAGGGTATGAGTCAAGAGTGTCGTTGCGGTTACCATCCTTGCTTGCGGTGAGTTGTCAATGAAGAGTTGGTTGGCGACTTTGCGGGGCGATGATTAGCGGCGATGTCGATGAAGAACCACTCCTAATTAGCCGAAACACCTTAGGAAGTGGCGGGCTCGCGACTCCAAATCTCAAATGCAAATGGGTTGCGGAAGAAAATGGGCAAAACAGCAAATGAGCAAAACTGGAAAAAAACTGGGAATTTGCGATTGTACCGCTTGGGGTAGCCGGTTGTACCGCTCGAGGGAATCCTGGGAATTAGCGGTTGAACCGGTCGCTTGGGCGGTTGTGCCGGTGGCCCGGTTGGGCGGTTGAACCTGTGGATTACCGGTTGTATCGGTGGCCCGGGAGGTTGTACCGCTCGAGGCAAAATTGCAGCTTTGAGATCGTGGGAAAAGTAAAATTTGGGTGATTTTGCGGACGAAAATGATGGGGATGATGGGGGAAAGCTAGATCCACTTGTTCACCGCTGAATCCACGGATCACAAACAACAAAATCTTCTCAAATCCAACAAATCCAAGAAAATTTGGTATGGCTATTTTTGTGGGGATTTTCGAAATTAGGTCCAAACAAAGCAAAAATTGGCTAGAAAACGGTGGGGGAGACTCCAAATTCGTGATCAATGTGGCTCATGATACCAATATGATACAAGGCAAGCCCGTGTGTATCGATCTTTCACGATTTGGAGGGGGATTCATGAAGAACACGGGGAAGAACGAGAGGAAAACACTAAAGGAAAACACGATTACACATCCACTAGAATCACGATAGCACACGAGGAACGAGATCCCCAAGCCAAACAAGAATACAAGTAGCGGTACACGATCTCCCACTCCGGAAGGAGGGGCCTTGATATCCCGGAGGATCTTCCCTCATAAGGGGCCTTGACATCCACTAGGGATATTCTCCTATAGAGGCATATCCATGGGAGAGGTAGTGGAAGGAGCTATGCTCAACAATCTAAGAGCAAACCATAGCTAACCCTAAAAACGAGGACGGGAAGGAGTTTATATAGTGCTAGTCACGAAAGGGTAAGGGAGAGGGAGATACATGGGTTTTGGGTCCGTTCCTACGCGCAGGCAGGCCGGTTGTACCGGAATAGTGATCGGTTGTACCGGAAACTAGGCATTGCCGGTTCAACCAGTGAAGCACCAGCCTTGAACCGCAACGGAACAGATTTGGGGCCCGTGTTGTAGCGGTTGTTGGTGGTGTCCAGCCGGTTGTACCAGGCGGCGGTGCTTGGCCAGTGGTGCCCCGGTTGTACCCCTAATTCCTGGGCAGGCGCTTGATCTTCTCCTTGCTCTAGGTGTTCCTCTTGCTCCCTTCGTCCTTCTTGATACCTAAGCACACAAAGTGTCTCCACTTGAGGTAGCATCCATGTTTCGAAAACATCAAAGGGAGAGTCATAAAGGAGTGAGGTCACCTCATTTCTAATGGCGTGTGCACGGGCTCTCGTCCATGGTCCACTTGGAACTTGAGGTGTTGGTGATGGGTCCATGGTGGTGCTCGTGAGATGATCCGCATCATCCTCTCATGCTGCACTTATATTATTTTGAGAGATGAAACTTATATGCTCATGTTCTTCACTTATATCCATGTGAGCTTATCAAAAGCTATTGCAACATATGAAACTAGTCCCAAAGTGATAGATATTCAAGAGGGATATAACAAAAACTTTCATGAAGATCATTGAACAAACTAAACTTTATTCTTTGTAATAGTTTTGAGACATGACAATAGTGGTATGTGAGTTCTGTTGATGAGTAATTATGCTTAGTAAGAAATTGGTGTTAAAGTTTGTGATTCCCTATGCAAGCACGAAAGTCAATACTTGTGCTACGAAATTACATCCTACTTATGGTGCATTATTCAGTGTTAGTTATGCTTAAAGGCCGCTTATGTGATTTTTCGTTTCTTGGTTGAATGCTTGTCCATCTCATGCTAGCATTCACTTGTACTAAGTAGAAATACTACTTGTGCATCCAAAACCCTTAAACCAAGTTTTGCCATATGATTCCACTATACCTACCTATATACGGTATTTCAATGCCGTTCCAATAAAATTTGTATGTGCCATCTCTAAACATTCAAAATATTTTTTCCTTTTTGTGTGCTTGTACCGCTCAAGAAATGGTAGGGGGTGACCGATATTTTTCATGCTAGATGTGTTATTCTCAAGATGAGTGATTATTCACTTGTAATTTCATGAGAGTGGCGGTAATAGGGATGCCCAGTCCCAAAATGAAAAAGAAAAATATATTTAATTTATGTTGTCAAATCATACATTCCTTGGAAAGTGTTGGTATGGAAGGCAACCGTGGATTCGGCTAGCGATGGAAAGTGAAAGTATGGTGGAAAAAGGAATAAACTTTATTTTCTATTTGGGAACCTCCTATGATGCATCTAGTGTGGAAATATATTGAGATCTCTCACTCATTTTCGTTGACAGGAAAGGCATGCCACTCAAAATATTTTTCTCTATCAATTTAAACACTTGAGCTCTCGCACCTCTACAAGTCCCTACTTCCCTCTGCGAAGGGCCTATCGATTTACATTATGCAATTGTTATTTTTCAATTTGAGTCTCCATCCTCTCTTATAAAGCACCAACTAGGGCGCACTATGATCGTACTTGAGCATTAGGTGTAGCTAATATTTGAGTGTGTATTGTGAATTGATCAATGATTGAGCATGGTGGGCTAGGGATAACTTGCTTTAGCGTTGATATTTCGAAAGACGTGGTTGCTTGTTGATATGCTTCAATATTAAAATTTTCATGTAAATACTAGACTATTGCTTTGAACCATATGAAAAGTCCAAATGTACATGCTATAAAGAAAAGAATATGTGATGAACATGATAGGCAACATTCCATGTCAAAATTCTGTTTATATCATTTGCCTACTCGAGGACGAGTAGGAATTAATCTTGGGGATGTTTATACGTCCCCAACGTATCTATAATTTTTGCTTGTTCCATGTTGTTATATTATCAATCTTGGATGTTTTACAATCATTTTATAGCAACTTTATATCATTTTTTGGGACTAACCTATTGAAATAGTGCCAAAGTGCCAATTGATGTTTTTGCTTGTTTTTTACTTCGCAGAAAATCAGTACCAAACGGAGCCCAAACAGTGCGGGGATTTTTTTGGATTTTTTTGGGACCAGAAGAATGAAGATGGGCCAAACAACACCGAAAGAGGGGACCCATGGTGGCCACCCTCCACTAGGGCGCGCTAGAGGCCCCTAGTGCGTCCTGGTGGAGGGTGGGCACCTTGGGCACCCCCTCAACCGACTATCGAGCCTATAGATTCCCTGAAAATCCAAAAACCCAAGGGGAGTCGACGAAACACAATTCCAGCCGCCACAAGTTCCAGAATCTCGAGATCCAATCTAACACCATCACCGAGGGGTTCATCTTCTTCATAGGTGCCTCTTCGATGATGCGTGAGTAGTCCACCATAGACCTACGAGTCCGTAAGCAGTACCTAGATGGCTTACTCTCTATATATATTTCTCAATACAATGATCTCTTGGAGATCTATTTGATGTAATGACATTTGCGATGTGTTTGTTGGGGTCCGATGAATTTTGAGTTCATGATCAGTTTCTATCCATGAATATGATTTGAGTCTTCTTTGATCTCTTATTTGCATGATTACTTATAGCCTTGCATTTCTTCTTTGAATATTTGGTTTAGTTAGGCCAACTAGATCGATTTTTCTTGCCATGGGAAGAGGTGCTTTGTGATGGGTTTGATCTTGCGGTGTTCTTTCCGAGTGACAAAAAGGGCAGCAAGACACACATGTATCGTTAACAAGATGGGGTCTATCCCCACATGAATAGATCTTGTCTACATCATGTCATCCTTCTTATTGCATTGCTCCGTTTCTACATGAACTTAATACACTAGATGCATGCTGGATAGCGGTCGATGTGTGGATTAATAGAAGTAGATGCAGAATCGTTTCGGTCTACTTATATTGGACGTGATGCCTATATAATGATCACTGTGTGGATATTGTCATGATTATTTGATATTCTATCAATTGCCCAACAGTGATTTGTTCAACCATCGTGTGCTACACTCATGAGAGAAGCCACTAGTGAAACCTACGGCTCGCAGGTCTAGTTTTCCAACATATTGCTTTCTGATCTACTATTTGCAACTTTTGTGTTCAGATCCATTAATCCAAAAAAACAAAAATACCATGCTACACTTTTTTGTTTATTTGTTTTACTTTGTGTTCTTTGATATATCTCCATCGTACCTACTTTTCCAAACTCTTTTGCCCTTGTTTTTTACTCTAATTTGCGTGATTTGAATGGAACTAACCCGGACTGACGTTGTTTTCAGTAAAATTGCCTTTGTGTTATTTTTGTGCAGAAATAAAAGTTTCTGATTGACCAGAAAATTTACAAAGAATATTTTTGGAGTTAATAAAAAATATTGGCGAAATAATCAACCAAAGGGGGCCCAGCCATTGTCCACAAGCCAGGGGCACCCCCCTAGGGCGCGCCTAGGTGGCTTGTGGGCCCCTTGCAGCTCCACCGACCTCAACTCCAACTCTATATATTCACATCCGTGGAGAAAAAATCAGAGAAAAGAGTTCATCGTGTTTCACGATACGAAGCCACCACCACCTCATGTTGTTCCTCGGGAGGGCGGATCTGGAGTCCGTTTTGGGCTCTAGAGAGGGGGAATCGACGCCGTCGTCATGACCAACCATCGTTCATCACCAATTTTATGATGCTCTTCATTGTTCGTCAGTAATTCCATCATAGTCTTGCTACACGGTGATGGGTTGGATGAGATTTACCATGTAATAGAGTTAGTTTTGTTAGGGTTTGATCCCTAGTATCCACTATGTTCTGAGATTGATGTTGCTATGTCTTTGCTATGCTTAATTCTTGTCACTAGGCCCCAAGTGCCAGGATTTCAGCTCTAAACCTATTATGTTTTCATGAATATATATATGTGTTATTTATCCTATCTTGCAAGTTGTAGACACCTATTACGATTTATGATCCGCATCCCCCAGGGTGATTATAACTAGGATTCTTTCCGGTGATTATCGTAGTTTGAGGAGTTCATGTATTCACTAAGTGCTAATGCTTTGGTCAGGTTCTCTATTAAAAGGAGGCCTTAATATCCCTTAGTTTCCATTAGGACCTCGCTTCCATGGGAGGGTAGGACAAAAGATGGCATGCAAGTTCTTTTCCATAAGCACGTATGACTATATATGGAATACATGCCTACATTACATTGATGAATTGGAGCTAGTTCTGTGTCACCCGATGTTATAACCGTTGCATGATGAATGCCATCCGATATAACTATCCATCACTGATCCATTGCCTACGAGCTTTTCACATATTGATCTTTGCTAAGTTACTTTTCCGTTGCTACTGTTACAATCACTACAAAACTGCTACTGTCACTTTTTCCATCGTTACCGTTACTTCCATACTACTTTGCTACTAAATACTTTGCTATAAATATTAAGTCTTTTAGGTGTGGTTGAATTGACAACTCATCTTCTAATACTCGATAATATTCTTTGGCTCCCCTTGTGTCGAATCAATAAATTTGGGTTGAATACTCTACCCTCGAAAACGGTTGTGATCCCTTATACTTGTGGGTTATCAAGACCTTTTTCTAGCGCCGTTGCTGGGGAGCATAGCTCTATTCTATGAGTCACTTTGGATTTATATATGTTTATCACTATGAAGAATCTGAAAGATCCAAAAACCAATATCTATCCCTCTACTACGAGGGGGGTAAGGAACTGCCATCTAGCTCTGCACTTGATTCACCTTCTATTATGAGTAAATTTGCGACACCACCACCAGCTATTGATCCTGATATGTGGCAAGTAATTGATGATGCCACTTTTGCTATGCATGATGCTTATGATGATACTTTGATTGATAATATTGTGCCGCTGGGTGAATTTCTTGATGAACAAATTGCTAGAGTCAATGCTGAAACTAATTATATTTCTGAAACTGATGAAGTTATTGAAACTGAACACTATGAGACACTTGTTAGACCTACCTCTCCTAGTTATGAATTGCCTAATGTACCTAAGGGTTATGTTATGAATGGATAGGTAGCTAGGGACTTTCTTTCTTGTAAGGATAGAGATGATCTTAAGAAATTGCTATGCAACTGGAAGGAAAAATCTTTGAATGCTACAATTCAATATGATCCTAAGTTTGCTTCTTCACCTATCTTTGTTACTCATAAGGATTATGAATTCTCTGTCGATCCTTAGTTAATTACTTTGGTTGAATCTGATCCTTTCCATGGTTATGAATCTGAAACTATTGTGGCACGTCTTACTAAATTGAATGATATAGCCACCCTATTTACTCATGAGGAAAAAATTGTTATTGATATATTCTTAAGTTGTTTCCTTTCTCATTAAAGGGTGATGCTAAGATAAAGTTTAATTCTCTTGCTCATGGTTGTGTGCGTAGTCCCCGGGATATGATATATTACTTCTCTGGAAAATATTTTTCTACCCATAAGAAACAAGTTGCCTTGCAGGAAATATTTGACTTTGTGCAAATTAAAGAAGAGAGTCTCCCACAAGCTTGGGGGAGACTTCTCCAATTACTTAATGATTTGCCTGATCATCCTCTCAAGAAAAACGAAATACTTGATATCATTTATAATGGACTAACCGGTGCTTCTAGGGACCACCTAGATAGTTGTGCTGGTTGTGTTTTCAGGGAACGAACTATTGAACAAGATGAACTAATATTGAACAATATATTGAGCAATGATAATGATTGGACTATTCCCGAACCACCTCCAAAGCCCACTCCGAATAAAACAGGTATTCTATTTCTAAGTCCTGAAGTTATGCAAGAGGCAAAGAAATCTATGAAAGAAAAAGGTATTAAAGTGGAAGATGTTCAGAATCTACCACCTATTGAGGAAATACATGGACTTGATAACCCAGCACATGTAGTAGAGGTAAATTCTCTCCGTAGATTTGATGAGGGTGATATTCCTTATAATAAGTCTGCTAGCCAATGCTTGGATGAGTTTGATAACTTTGTTGTTAAGCAAGAAAATTTCAATGCTTATGTTAGAAGACAATTGAAACATAATGCTTACATGCTTGATCGCTTAGGTGATTATATGAGTAGAACTATTAATGACCTTAAGCTTATTAGTAAACATGCTTCCATGGTAACTACTCAAGTAGAACAAGTACTTAAGGCACAAAATGATTTCCTTAATGAGATGAATGGTAAGAACAATGATCATTCTGTTAGAGTTGTGACTAGAGGTGATAAAATGACTCAGGAACCTTTGTATCCTGAGGGCCATCCTAAGAGAATTGAGCAAGATTTTTAGAGAATTGATACTGATACACCTAGTCATCCCATTAATAAAAGGAAAAATAATGATGATAGGATCTTGCATGCTGCTAGTGCACCTGTTCTAGATACACCTGAAAACCCAAATGATATTTCTATTTCTGATGCTGAGACACAATCTGGTAATGAACATGGGCTTAGTGATAATATTAATGATGATGTTCATGTTGATGCTCAACCTAGTAATGACAATGACGTGGAGATTGAACCTGTTGTTGATCTTGATAACCCACAACCTAAGAATAGAAGATATCACAAAAGAGACTTTGTTTCTAGGAAGCATGGTAAAGAAAGAGAACCATGGGTTCAGAAACCCATGCCCTTTCCTCCTAAACCATCCAAGAAAAAGGAGGATGAGGACTTTGAGTGTTTTTTTGAAAAGCTTAGACCTGTATTTTTGCGTATGCGCTTGACTGATATTCTGAAAATGTCTCCTTATGCTAAGTATACGAAAGATATTGTGACAAATAAAAGAAAGATACCGAAAGCTGAGATTTCCATCATGCTTGCTAATTATACCTTTAAGGGTGGAATACCAAAGAAACTAGGAGATCCGGGAGTACTATACAATGCTCTATTAAGAGAAATTATGTTAAAACTGCTTTATGTGACCTTGGAGGTGGTGTTAGTGTTATGCCTTTCTCTTTGTATCGTAGACTTGATTTGAATAAGTTAAGACCTACTGAAATCTCTTTGCAAATGGCTGATAAATCAACTACTTTACCCATCGGTATTTGTGAGGATGTGCTTGCCATAGTTACAAATGTTACTATCCTAATGGACTTTGTTATTCTTGATATTTCCGAGGATGACAGTATGTCGATCATCCTTGGTAGACCCATTTTGAATACTGCAGGGCTGTTATTGATTGCAACAAGGGCAATATCTCTTTTGATGTTAATGGTAATGAGCATACGATACACTTTCCGAAGATACAACCTCAAGTTCATAGTATCAATTCCATTGGAAAATTTTCAACAATTATTATTAGAGATTTTGAATTCCCTCTCCCTACTGCCAAAAAGAAATATGATATACTTATTGTTGGGGACATGCATATCCCCGTTGAGGTAACCTAGTGCTATTCGAAAATTCCCTCGTTCCGTGTCATTCGAAAAAAGTTTGTCAATAATACTTGATCAACCTTATTGATGGATAATTTTTGATGAGCATGAGATGGATGAATTTAGGAGGCACAACCTTCTCTACCCAAATTTTACTTTCTGTTATTTAGATTAAACAAAGTAAAAATGCTATTAGTTTTTTGTTTTCTGATTTATCCGTGCAATAAAAGATGACCAAAAAACAAAAGTTCTCCAAATGCCCTAAAAATGTAGTATGATTTTTCTGGAATATTTAAGAATTTCTGGCACTAAGAACATACACTAGTGGAAAAAGTCCCATTTGTCCCAGTTCTGGAACCGGGACTAATGTGTCGGGACTAAAGCCCATGACCTTTAGTCCTGGTTCGCTTAGGAACCAGGACAAATGAGGCTACACGTGGCCACTCCGCCGAGCCCAGGCAGGAGGACCTTTGGTCCCGGTTGGTAACACCAACCAGGACCAAAGAGCGTCCACGCGTCAATAGCCGAGGAGCTTTTTTTGAAAGAGGGGGGGTTGAGGGTTTTGGAGGGTTAATTTAGGGGTTTCATATATTATGTTAGATAGCTAATAGAGAGAAGTGATCTCTCTTATCTCCATGCTTGGTCACGACTCTACGTACTATACTTATAGATAGAACATATAACACAATTTAATCATCATTTTCATCAATGAGACATCATATAACAAGTTGGTCACTAGTCATAATTACAACTCCTCATCATCATCATCATCAACTCTAACACATTGTAGCACATAATAACACATTGTACCTAGGACCTACGTACTCCTATCTCGTAGGACCTACTCTACCCTCTCTTAGGTACAATATCATTAAACAAGATAGGCCCTGACTCTCCATTATGGAGAACGCAGATCATCCTATCTCCCATTCTTGGCCTACACACAATGTTGCTTCCAAGTATCTCTCTACGATTGAGCATACATTTTTTTTCCAATCTTTGATTGTCATGACTCCATCGGTTTTAGAAATCCGGTATGGACAGGAGTGATGCGCAGGCTGACCTAGCCGTGGTGGCCCTAAGCTCGTAACAACAACGCGACCTCTCGGAAACATCAGATGAGGCACACAATCCTATAGGATTTTCTATTGAAAAACATAGTAATAACTTTGTAGTTAGGAATGTAGTTTAGTTTTAGAAGAATTTATGCAAAAGATGCACGGCTGTCGTAATAGTAGAATTAAAATCTTACCATGCAATCTCCATGGATGTTACCGTAGTTCACCACGTGCACTAGTGGCACGTATTGAAAATAATGTGCAGGAGTTTGATAATAGCTATTGTAATTCTCAAGATGACTAAGAATGCGGTAAGATGATCTTTCTCCTTATAAGTTAATTCTGCTTCATCACTGTAATAGTAGGTTCTGTCTACCATCTTCCGTACAATTTTTGAAGAATGAAAATAAGCTGTCAATGCAAATAAGTTGTCAACTATTTTTAAATAAACAATATAAATTACTTAATAAATATGGTTGAGAAACTCACATAATGGTAGAACTGGAGGCATCTGCACATCGACCCAGATGTCGATATTACCTTCAATTTCATCTTCCGGACGAATATCAAAGGTGATAAGCATATTAGGCTCAAATGCATAAGCCTTGCATAGTGTTTGCCAACTTTTGCATTCAAAATAGCAATAGGTGTCTGCATGGTACAATTTTACCGCAAAAGTAAAACCATGCTCGGTCCTCAAGGGAACTATCTTTACCTCCATATCTTTTTTTAGTATTGAAACCAATCTTATCCAAGACAGCAATTCTTGCATGGTAGGGGATATGCTAGTAGAATAGTAAAAAATTAAAATTAATTATAAGTTGAAGCAAAAGAGGCAGAAGCCATGCTTAATAACGAAAAAAGACTTGTCACTGTGAATTACTGTACCCACTTCGAAGGTCTCATCCAGCATGATGCTGACGCGCCTACCATCAACTAGGAAAGTCTTGTCACACAGGCCGCGCTCGTCTTTGCAGTATTCACACATAGTGAATTCCCTTTCGTCGTTAGATATTTCCTATGTTCATAGTTGAAACATTTAAAATCGATCGAAGGAAACTATGAGAAAACTGATCAACACACAGATCACTATTACTCAATATGCAACGGGTTGACTTTAGGTCTGTCGAGTCTTTCCTTCCTAAACTCTCATCTCACGTATATGGTGGGCACTCCCTTTGATATTGCGACCGTCGGTGATGGTGGCTCCTCCATTCGTCCGAGAGTGTATTACACCAAAATGTCTAGCACACTGGAACGAAGGAGAAGCGACCCCCACTACAATAGTCGGGATTCCTCCTCTCCCATATATATATATATATATATATATATATATATATATATATATGGTGGACACTCTCCCTCACTGAAAGACACACAATGAGCCGAAACAAACCTAAAGTAAACCTGTTTCATATATCGAGCAATAACATAGAAAAAATTCCCTATGTTTTACCGGAATGACCAAATCACAAATACATTTATAATGAACTCAAATATAATATCACTAATACATCATCCTAAATAATCCAGTTCAAAAATTAAGGCACGCTTTGGATCCTAATGCGTGTGTGACTTTCGTTCTGTCGAGGCTTTCCTTAAGTAACTCTCATATCTCATGGTTGTGTTGGTGTGCTCTCTCTCACACTGATATGGTGGTGTATATATGTTGGTGGGCAATCTCTCACAGTAATAGTTCGACTGCCGGTGATGGACGCCTCCCCTCTTCTCGTCTTGTGCAATATATCGACGAGTATATCGCAAAGAAGAGAAAAAAGAGGAGGCGCCCCCACGACAACAGTCGGGATTCCTCCATCAAGAACACACATGAAAGTCACACAAGGAGCAACGACAGACCGAAAGTCACACACGCATTATACCGATAAAATATCACAAATACATTAATATTTATAATAACCTCGAATATAATATCACTAATATATCATCTTGAATAATCTAGTTAATGCTTCATCAAATATTAACTAATACATCTCGAATATTATCATATAAGATCACTAATACAGATCGAATATCCTAGAATCCAAAGTGGAGGACGGTGAACTTGGTTCACTAGCGGTCTCTGAGTCGTCGGCGGTGGACACCCAAAGATAAGGAACCATCACAGGATCATAACTCAGGTGAGATCCCTGAAGGATCTGCCAGGTATTGTCAAACCGGGTGTCCAATGCCGCCATGTAGCGACGGACGTGCTCGTCCTCCTCCCTGACACGGCAACATACCACCTCCGCAGGTGCCCGCTCCCTCTGCACCGAAAGTGGCCAGCGTGACCGCCACCACAGAAGGTCCGGGTCGATGACGATACCTACATTTCTCACCAACCTCCGAGCCCGGGAAGGTAGCACCTCCCAGTGCCAGCCCGGCGGAGCCCAGTCCCGGACATGGCGCCTCTCAAGCAGGCTCTCGCGGACTACTCGACGACGAGGATGCGGGCCGGGCATCATCGACAAATTTGTATGAGAACGTTTTCTTATCGTTTAATCACTAATTTCTCATAAAACCCAAAAAAATTGTAATCTAACATACACATACTAATTTTTCCTAGAACTCCTAATAATTAAATAAAACATAAAACAACATACTAATCTAACATAAACATTCATCATAAACATACTAATCTAACATAAACATTCATCATAAACATACTAATCTAACATAAACATTCATCATAAAAAAAATTATAATCTAACATGCACATACTAATCTAACATAAACATTCATCATATAAAAAACCAACATATATTTTAAAAAGAAATTGCACAGAGCCGGGGCGGCGGCGGCTCACGATGGGGGCGGCGATAGGGGCGAGCGGCGACGGGGCGGCAGGGGAGGCGACGGGGGAGGGCGGCGACGGGAGAAGGGTGGCGATGAGGGAGGCGACGGGGACGGGGCGGCGATGGGGGCGGCGGGGGAGGCGACGAGGGAGGGGGCAACGGGGGTGGTGAGGGCGGCGACGAGGGCGGGGTGGCAACGGGGGCGACAAGGAGGCGATGGGGACGACAGGGGAGGCGATGGGGATGAGGCGGCGACGAGGAGGGGGATGACGACGGTGGGGGCGGCGACGAGGAAGCGACGGGGGCGACGGGGACGGCGACGGCGACGGCGGGCTCGGGGCGGCAAGCGACAACGGGGACGAGGACGGCGGGCTTGGCAAAGTGGCAATGAAAGCTGCGAAATTTCCTAAGTGCTTATTATATAGAAGAAGCATTGGTCCCAGTTGGTGGCACAAACCGGGACCAATAACCCCCATTAGTCCCGGTTGGTGCCACAAACCGGGACCAAAGCCCTGTTTTCAGCAGCCCAAAGGGCGTGAAACAGGGACCTTTCGTCCCGGTTCGTGGCACCAACCGGGACGAAAGGGGGGCATTGGTCCCAGTTGGTGCCACCAACCGGGACCACTGGTCCCTTTTCATTGGCCAGCGGGGAAGCAACAGATGTTTAGTCCCACCTCGCTAGTCGAGGGGAGACAACACCTATTTATAAGCCCCGATGCGCTTGACCTGTCAAGCTCCTCTCATAGTGAAAATAGATGCCTTTATACACGAAATTTGACCTAAATTCAAAATGGTAGTTAGGTGCCTAACTACCACTTTGAATTTAGGTTGAATTTCAGTGTAAGCACATCTATTTTCACTTTTGCTATTTTTTATGTTATTTCTTTGCTATTGTTCCTGCTATTTAATATTTCTTTGTTTTAACATTATATTCAATTTGGTAATTTTTAGGTTTTATATAATTTTAGTTTCAAAAATATTAGAGGTTTATAATTTTAGTTATTGATTTTTTTGAGCTAAATGACCTTGAAATTGAAAAGCCCTACAAATGAACTCTAAAAAGGTTGAAAGTTGGCACGGTATCATCATTTCACCCACATAGCATGTGCTAAAAAGTTGAGAGGGTTATGGCAAAAGCTGGATGCACTTGTGTACAAAATGGACAGTCTCTTTCGAAGTATCAGGGTTCCGGACGGAAACTCATCGGTTACAAAAGGCATTTCATTTTCATGAACTTATTTGAACTCCAGATTTTTTGTGTGTTCAAAATTATGCACACCCTTAATATACTCGGAGGTGCGTCGGTCACCGTACATCCATTGCTTGTTCATCTGCGTGCGTTATATAATAAAGTGTATTAAAAACCATTACAACATATCATGAATAGAGAAGTGACCAAATTAATAGAAATTCATCATCACATTAAAGCCAAAGTACAATAATGACCAAAATAAATGCGTACAGTTCATACATAGTTGTCATTATTCAACAACATATAGCTCTCTAGAGCATCTAATTAAAACATACAGCAAAACTATGTAAAAAATTTAAATGCAACAACAAATGCAATCATAACCGCTACTAAGGTACCAATTGATCCAACAGCATAATGATACCAAGCCTTAGTATGAATGGCATATTTTCTAATCTTTCTAAGCTTCAAGCGCATTGCATCCATCTTGGTCTTGTGATCGTAGACGATATCGGCAACATGCAACTCCAATCCCATCTTGTTATCTTCAGTTCTTTTCAGTTTTTCTTTCAAATGATCGATTTATTTTCCAGCTTTTGTTAACTTCTCGAGCAGAATTGCATAGCCGGTTGGAATTTCTGGTTCAACTACTTCCTATAGATAAAAACATCTACGTCAAGTTGGTGGCATAATTAATTGTCATAGAGATTAGATGTGTGAAATAGTTATATAAAAGATAATATACCACATCTGAATCATAGACAGGACGAGGGCTGACGTGGGTGGATACCATAACCATGGTACTATATAATAACAAACAATAATAAAAGTAAGAAAATCATACGAGTAAATATATTTTGTTTTAGCAAGAAGATAAGATCAAGAGGCTCACCATGCGCGGGCGATCAATGGCGATTTCAGGACGGGGCGGGACAGGATGGACCGCCAAACCTAGACAAATCTTGACAAAAATGGAGTTTGGACAAGGAGCTTCGAGAGGAGAAAGCTTAAGTTTGTCTTGGGCATTTCATCAAACACCTCATGTGCATAGGAGGTGAGCTAGAGCACCACAAAGCTCTCCCCTTACCTGCCTGAAAAACAGAGCAATGTGGAGTGCTCTGCTCGCTGGCGAGGGGGTATATATAGGCATCTCATTGGTCCCGGTTTGTGGCTAGAACCGGGACTAAAGGACCCCCTTTGGTCCCGGATCCAGCCACGAACCGGGACCAATGGTTGTGGGCCAGGAGCGAGGCACATTGGTCTCGGTTTGTGTCTGGAACCGGGACCAAAGGTTCTAGACGAACCGGGACCAATGCCCCACGTGGCTCGCTCGGCCCCCTAGCCTCATGAACCGGGACTGTTGCCCCCATTGGTCCCGGTTCGTGACTCAGCCGGGACTAAAGTGATGGCCCGGCCCGAACCAATGCCCTGTTTTCTACTAGTGATATCAAGGGGTTGTACTAGTGGGCCACAAGCCCACAGGGCATGTCCACCCCCCTAGGCACACCCCCTGGCTTGTGGATCCCACGTAGGGCCCCCTCACTTATTCCAACACCCATCCACTTTGTCTTCCTCCGGTAAAAATCCTACCATTGCTCTAGCCCGTGTTCTAGCTCATTTTGCTGCCATTTTCAATCTCCTTGTGCAAAGCTCCATTTGCAAAACTGTTTTGGGGGACTGATCTTCGGTATGTGACTCCTCCAATGGTCTAATTAGTTTTTGTTTTAGTGCTTTATATATTGCAATTTTTTTTGTTGTGGTAACCTTGTTCTTGAGCTTGCATGTCAAATTTGTATGGTCCCAAGTATTTTTGATGCATGATATAGCCTCTAGGCACTTGTGGGGGTAGTTGCTATAAGTTTTGTTGGGTTTTGTTCACCTTTATTTTGAGTCACTAAAAATTTCAGAAATTTTTCAGAGAAAGAAAAATGTTGAGGCGAATATACCAAGGGGGTTCCTCGAGCAAGAAGGCCCCGAGACTCGCGATACGTCAGCCCAACCTTGAACACCGAAGGGAGCTCAAGTGCGGCCTTGTGAATGGCCATTGGATAAATTCATGGTTCATGCCGGTTTCAAGGAAGAATTTTATGCATACACATGAAATGTTGGCCTTGAAGATTTCGTTTCAGACCAATGGAAGCAATATTATCAACTCACTGATTCTTTCGTGCAGAGGACTGAATTTTCATCTAGGCATAATAAGCAGTATGTTTTATTAAATCTTTATGATGAATCTTATACTATGGACCTAGAAGATTTTAACCGTGCATGCACAATTCCACAATGGGGCAGCCATAATGATCCTCACAAAACTCAATATAATGATTTTCTTGCTAGCATCACTGTGGGAGAAACTAGAAATATTACATAGGCTACCTTGGGGAGCATTCATGTTGCTGCTATACATTATTTTGCGCTCTTCATAGGTAGATGTATTAATGGTAAACATAGGCATAGCCACCTTTGTGTACCTGCTGAGTGTGGTAATGGGTGATATACAATATAACTTGGGGGCTATTATTGCTAGGAGGCTACATAAAAATGCTAAGGATGGATATTTGTTCGGCGGGACTAATGCCACTCATGTAGATAATTATCTTGGGGTAGCCATAAGGGGGAATGATATTGATTTGCCACCTGCTTTTCTTGATTATGAGGCTATGGTGCGATACCAGTTTCTTGAGAGGAACCAATAGTCCTTCCTGTACCGACTAATTTTTTATAGACAGTGTGCTATCCATATTACCCTTCCTGCTCCTTCCTTCTTTAACTTTCAGGAAAAACAGAGACACTTTATAACCAGAGAGGAGGCAAATGAGTATGAGAGAAAGGCAGAAGCCACTCGCTTCCACGCTGCACAGTTCAGGCAGTAGCCGCCGTAGCCCAGTAAAACCCCAACTATGACTTTGGATATTATCTGGGCCATCCATGGCCCTAGACCTACTTAGGCCAAAATCCTAAGCTTGGGGGAGTACGTATTTCTCACCGACATTACATTCATGTTCACACACTCATCTTAGTAGTCGGTGCTCATACTTTTTCATTGTACCATCCATGGTAGTTTATTTCTTCTCTCCGCTTTCTTCTTGCGTGCTTAATTAACCTTGAGAAAATCCAAAAAAATAGTTCTAGCTTTACCTTCTAGTATGTTTAGTTGTAGCACTAAAATAAAACCCAAAAAAAATTCTCGTTCTTCTTTTGCTTGTTGGGAGCTTTCTTGTATAAATAGTTTTTCTCGTTCTTGTTTTGAAATTTCTTTCTTTGGGTCGTAAGGAGAAGACCACAATGAAAATGATGAGTGTCTCTCATATGCATTATTGTTTATCTATCAGACAGCCCATATTACCTTGCCTTCTCCCTTGAGTTACTGTTTGCAGATTCCAGCTTAGTCCAATGCACGTGCACTCTTATTATTGTTCACATCGTTTGGTCATGCAAGTGAAAGGCAATAATGACGATATATGATGAAGTGATTGAGACGGAGAAAAGCTGGTTCGAACTCGACCTATTTTGTTTTTGTAAATATGATTAGCTCATCATTCTGGATTCAGCTCATTATGGATGAAACATGTTTGCAATGACAATTAGAGAATATAGTTACTCTTGCCATGCTTAATTAGCTAAGAGTGTATAATGGTTTGTCTTGAGTGCCAACATGCATTTTAAAATGGTTGTGATGTAGTATGATAGGATGGTATCCTCCTTTGAATGATTCAAGTGGCTTGACTTGGCACATGTTCACGCATGTAGTTGAAACAAAATCAACATAGCCTCCACAATATTTATGTTCATGATGATTTATATCCTACTCATGCTTGCATTCAATGTTGGTTAATCTCAATGCATGTTTATGACTATTGTCGCTCTCTAGTTGCTCGCTTCCCAGTCTCTTGCTAGCCTTCACTTGTACTAAGCGGGAATACTGCTTGTGCATCCACTTCCTCAAACCCAAAGTTGTTCCATCTGAGTCCACCATACCTACCTATATGCGGTATTTACCTGCTGTTCCAAGTAAATTTGCATGTGCCAAACTCTAAACCTTCAAATAATATATTTTTTTGTATGCCTGAATCGCTCATGTACCGATTGGGGGCGGTCACTATCTTCCATGCTAGGTGGGTTATTCTCACGATATGTGTTGACTCAGTATCATTCACAAGAAAGTGGCTGGTATTCGGGATGCCAGTTCCATGCTCAAAAATCAAATCGAAATATAATGAAACAAAAGTCCCCCGGGATTGTTGTTTGTATGGACGGTACGCATGGATTCGGCGAGCCGTGGAGTGTGTTCGATTGGTGGAGGGGAGGTAAAAAAACTTTATCATTCTGTTCGGGAACCGCCTATAATGTATCTACCATGGAAGATGGTAAAATCTCTTGGTTGTTATGTTGACAACGAAAGCATGCCGCTCAAAATTATTATTCATCCTTGTTTTAGAAGCTCGAGCTCTGACACCTCTACAAATCAATACTTCCCATTGCGAAGGGCTTATCTATTTTACTTTACTGTTGAGTCCTCCTCTTATAAAAAGCACCAGTTAGAGAGCACCACCATCATTTGTATGCTTTGCTATTTATTGATATTGAGTATGATTGTGAATGGATCTCTTTTACCATGAATTACAATTTCTAGTGAGTCCTTATTCTTCAGGGGTGCTCTGCATTTATGTTTTGTGGTCTCAGAAAGGGCTAGTGAGATACCATTATATCATATTGTATCATGATTGTTTTGATAAAATTGTTGTCATCCGAGATTCATTATTATTGACCGCTTGTTGATTATGCCATTGATATGAGTAAATGTCAGACCAAAATGTTATTGTGAACGTGGTTAGTCTATAATCTTTGCTCAAAATCTGAACATCAGTTAGACATATTTACAACAACAAGATCAAATAGAGTTTGTAAAAGTTTTTCTTTGTCACTTTCAATTTTTCAACTCAATTGCTTGAGGACAAGCAATGGGTTAAGCTTGGGGGAGTTGATACATCTCCATCGTATCTACTTTTCCAAACTCTTTTGCCCTTGTTTTGGACTCTAATTTGCATGATTTGAATGGAACTAACCCAGACTGACGATGTTTTCACCGGAATTGCCTTGGTGTTATTTTTGGGCAGAAATACAAGTTCTCGGATTGACCTAAAAATTTACGAAGAACATTTTTGGAATTAATAAAAAATACTGGCGAAAGAATCAACCAGAGGGGTCCCACCCATTGGCCACAAGCCAGGGGCGCCCCCCCTAGGGTGCGCCTAGGTGGCTTGTGGGCCCCCTGCAGCTCCACCGACCTCAATTCCAACTCTATATTCACATCCGTGGAGAGAGAAAAATCAGAGAGAAGAGTTCATCGCGTTTCACGATATGGAGCTGCCGCCACCTCCTGTTCTTCCTCGAGAGGGAAGCTCTGGAGTCCGTTTTGGGCTCCGGAGAGGGAAATCGACATCGTCGTCATCACCAACCATCCTTCATCACCAATTTCATGATGCTCTCTGCCGTTCGTGAGTAATTCCATCGTAGGCTTGCTGGACGGTGATGGGTTGGATGAGATTTACCATGTAATTGAGTTAGTTTTGTTAGGGTTTGATCCCTAGTATCCATTATGTTCTAAGATTGATGTTGCTATGACTTTGTTATGCTTAATGCTTGTCACTAGGGCCCGAGTGCCATGATTTCAGATCTGAAACTACTATGTTTTCATGAATATATATGTGTTCTTGATCCTATGTTGCAAGTTGTAGACATCTATTACGAGTTATGATCCGCATCCCCCAGGGTCACAATAACTGGGATTCTTTCCGGTGATTACCGTAGTTTGAGGAGTTCATGTATTCACTAAGTGCTAATGCTTTGGTCCGGTTCTCTATTAAAAGGAGGCGTTAATATACCTTAGTTTCCATTAGGACCCCGATGCAACGGGAGGGTAGGACAAACGATGTCATGCAAATTCTTTTCCATAAGCACGTATGACTATATATGGAATACATGCCTACATTACATTGATGGATTGGAGCTAGTTCTGTGTCACCCTATGTTATAACCATTGCTTGATGAATGTCATCCGACATAATTATCCATCACTGATCCATTTCCTATGAGACTTTCATATATTGATCTTTGCTAAGTTACTTTTCCGTAGCTACTGTTACAATCACTACAAAACTGCTAGTCACTTTTGCCATCGTTACTGTCACTTCCATACTACTTTGCTACTAAATACTTTGCTGCAGATATTAAGTCTTTCAGGTGTGATTGAATTGACAACTCGACTACTAATACTCGAGAATATTCTTTGGCTCCCCTTGTGTCGAAAAAATAAATTTGGGTTGGATACTCTACCCTCGAAAATTGTTGCGATCTCCTATACTTGTGGGTTATCATTCTTGCAAGATATATTTGCGAAAACCATCATTACCTAATCTATCTTACCACCATAGAGAGCATGACAACCTCTCTTTCGTGTCGGGTTACAAGTATTTGTTGTTTGTGTGCAGGTGCTGCTTACGTGGGCGCGTGATCTTCCTCTACGGATTGATACCTTGGTTTCATAACTGAGGGAAATACCTATTGTCGTTGTGCTGCATCATCCCTTCCTCCTTGGTGAACTACCGACGCAGTCTCAAGCCATGTCAGCAAGCTCCACCAGGGCGCGCCGGGTATGGCAACCGCGTCCTGGTGGTTCGTGCCCTCCTCGGTTACCTTCTGGTTTATTTTTTATTTCCTGAAATTCATAAATATTCAAAAACTGATAAAAAATGTTTTTGTGGTTTTTTCGAAGACTGTTCATTTACCGTATCACATACCTCTTTATTTTCATGATTCTGGAGTATTTTGGAAGGTTTCTTTTATGTGTTCCTGTAGTGTCATGGTTTGGATAACATTGCTTTCAACATTAATAGGCGTATCTGAGATATAGTGTTTAATTCTTTGTCCGTTGACCACCTTCGGGTTAGTACCTTTGGCATTGGTAATCTTAATAGCTCCATAGCGATAAACCTCTTCAATAACATATGGTCCTTCCCAATTGGAGAGAAGTTTTCCTGCAAAAAATTTGAAACGAGAATTGTACAAAAGAACATATTCTCCAACTTTGAATTCTCGCTTTTGGATTCTTTTGTCATGCCATCTTTTGAATTTTTTTTCTTTAAATAACTTGGAATTTTCGTAAGCTTGGGTTCTCCATTCATCTAATGAGCTAATATCAAATAACCTCTTTTCACCAGCAAGTTTGAAGTCATAGTCTAGTTCTTTGATTGCCCAAAATGCTTTATGTTCTAATTCTAGAGGCAAATGACAAGCTTTTCCATAGACCACCTTAAATGGAGACATACCCATAGGATTTTTATACGCTATTCTATAGGCCCAAAGTGCATCATCTAATTTCTAAGACCAATTCTTTCGAGACCTATTAACAGTTTTTTGTAATATCAATTTTATTTCTCTATTGCTAAGTTCAACTTGACCACTAGATTCATGATGATAGGGTGATGCAATTCTATGGTTAACATCATATTTAGCAAGCATCTTACGGAAAGCACCATGAATAAAGTGTGAATCACCATCAGTCATTAGATATCTAGGGACTCCAAACCTTGGGAAAATAACTTCTTTAATCATTTTAATGAAAGTATGATGATCAACACTACTAGTTGGAATAGCTTCTACCCACTTAGTGACATAATCAACAACAACCAAAATATGAGTGTACCCATTAGAGGAAGGAAAAGGTCCCATATAATCAAAAACACAAACATCAAATGGTTCAAAAACAAGTGAATAGTTCATAGGCATTTCCTGAAGCTTACTGATATTACCAATCCTTTGACATTCATCACAAGACAAGACAAACTTATGGGCTTCCTTGAAGAGAGTAGGCCAATGAAAACCAGATTGTAATGCCTTATGAGCAGATCTATCTCCAGCATGATGTCCTCCATAAGCTTCGGAATGACATTTCCGTAAGATTTGTTCATGTTCATGCTCAGGTACACAACGTCTAACAATACCATCTACTCCTTCTTTATAAAGATGTGGGTCATCCCAAAAGTGATGTCTTAAGTCGTAGAAGAATTTTCTTTTCTTTTGTTGGTATGTGAAACTAGGTGGAATATATTTAGGAACAATGTAATTATCATAATCAACATACCATGGAGTGTTTTGAGAGACATTTATTGTAGGTAGTTGTTCATCGGGAAAACTATCATCAATAGGTAGTGGGTCATCAAGAATATTTTCTAACCTAGACAAGTTACCAGCTACGGGTTTCTCAGCTCCCTTCCTATCAATGATATGAATAAAATTCCTGAAGCAAGAAAACCCACCTAATAAGTCTAGGTTTAGTATCTTTCTTTTCCATAAGATATTTTATAGCAGCATGTTCAGTGCGGACAATAACTTTGGAATCAACAATGTAAGGTCTGAATTTATCACAAGCAAACACGACTGCTAAAAATTCTTTTTAAGTAGTGGCATAATTTCTCTGGGCGTTGTCTAGAGTTTTGCTAGCATATTGGATAACACTTAATTTCTTATCAACTCTTTGTCCTAGAACAGCACCAACAACATAATCACTAGCATCACACATAATTTCAAAAGGAAAGTTCCAATTAGGTAGTTGAACAATAGGTGTAGTGGTTAAAGCTTTCTTTAGTGTTTCAAAGGCTTCCATGCAATCATCATCAAAAACAAAGGGAATATCCTTTTGCGAAAGATTAGTAAGAGGCCTAGAAAATTTTGAGAAGTCTTTAATAAACTCCTATAGAAACTAGTGCGACCAAGGAAACTTTGAATGCCTTTGATATCTTTAGGACATGGCATTTTCTCAATTGCATCAACTTTAGCTTGATCACCTCAATACCTCATTCAGATAACTTATGCCCCAAGACAATACCTTCATTAACCATAAAGTGGTACTTCTCCCAATTCAAGACGAGATTAGACTATTCACATCTCTGGAAAACTCGGTCAAGATTGTTTAGGCAATCATCAAAAGATGTTCTGTAAATGGAAAAATCATCCATGAAAAACTCCACAATCTTTTCACAAAAATCAGAGAATATAGCAGTCATACATCTTTGAAAGGTAGCAGGTGCATTGCATAAGCCAAAAGGCATACGTCTATAAGCATAGGTTCCAAAAAGACAAGTAAAGGTGGTTTTTTCTTGATCAGATTGTGACACGTGTATTTGAGAGAAACCAGAAATATCCATCTAGGAAACAAAAGTGTGTGTGCTTAGATAATCTTTCAAGCATTTGATCAATAAAAGGCAATGGGTAATGATCTTTTTTAGTATCTTTATTTAATTTTCTAAAATAAATTACCATTCTATAGCCAGTAACAATTCTTTGTGGAATAAACTCAATTTTATCATTAGGAACAACAGTAATACCTCCTTCCTTAAGGACACAATGAATGGAACTCGCCCATCTACTATCGGCTATAGGATAGATTATACCTTCTTCCAGAAGCTTTAATATTTCAGTTCTTACAACTTCTTTCATCTTGGGATTTAATCATCATTGGTGATCAACAGCAGGCTTAGCACCAGGTTCCATATTAATCTTGTGCAAACATAGAGTGGGACTATAGCCCTTAAGATCATCAAGAGGATATCCAATAGCAGCGCGGTGCTTCCTTAGAATTTTTAATAATCTTTCTTCTTCATGTTCTGGAAGGTTAGCACTAATAATAACAGGATATATCTTTTCCTCATCAAGCTAATCATACTTCAAAGTGACAGGCAATTGTTTAGTTCAAACACAGGATCACCTTTAGGTGGAGGAGGACCTCCAAGAGTTTCAATAGGCAAATTGTGTTTGAGTAGAGGTTGTTGTTCAAAGAAAATTTTATCAGTTTCATTTCTTTCACAAAAGTGCAAATCATTTTCATGGTCTAGCAAATACTGTTCTAGTGGATCGGTAGGAGGAATGGCAATAGAAGCAAGACCAATTATTTCATCCTTACTAGGTAATTCTCTATCATGAGGTTGTCTACTAAACTTGGAAAAAATGAACTCATGAGACACATCACCAAACTCAACACTGACAGTTTGTTTTTTGCAATCTATCTTAGCATTAACAGTGTTCAAGGGTCTACCGAAGATAATGGGACAAAAGTCATCTTGTAGGGAACCAAGAACTAGAAAATCAGTAGGATATTTTACTTTTCCACACAAGACTTCAACATCTCTAACAATCCCAGGTGGTGTGATGGTGTCTCTGTTAGCAAGTTTAATAGTGACATCAATATATTATATTTTAGTAGGTGCTATTTCATTCATAATTTCTTGATATAAGGTAAAAGGAATAGCACTCACGCTAGCACCCAAATCACATAAGCCATGATAACAATGATCTCCTATTTTGACTGAGACAACAGGCAAGCCAACTATGGGTCTATGTTTGTCTTTTTCATCGGGTTTAGCAATTCTAGCAGCTTCATCACAGAAGTAGATGGCATGCCCATCAATATTTTCTATCAAGAGATCTTTAACCATAGCAATACTACATTCTACTTTAAATTTTTTAGAGGGCTTTGGTGCTCTAATATTACTTTTGCGAACCACAGTTGATACCTTAGCATGCTCCTTTATCCTAACAGGGAAAGGTGGTTTGTCAATATAAGCAGTAGGCACAACTCGATCAACAGTTTCTTCTTTAGCAAGGACCGGTTCTTTAATTTCTCCTTTAATAGAGGGATGGTATTTAAACCATTTCTCTTTAGGGAGATCAACATGAGCAGCAAATGATTTAACACAATTTGAGAGTCAAGTCCATATTTAGTGCTAAACTTATGAAAAGCATCAGTATTCATAAAAGATTTAACACAATAAAATTCAAGCTTAATACCTGACTCATTACCTTCGTCGAGTTCCCAATATTCAGAGTTGCATTTAATTATTTGCAAGAGATCCCACATGAATTCAATAGTCGTCTTCATGAAAGAACTAGTACAAGAAGTATCGAGCATGCTTTAATCATTATGAGAAAGCCGAGCATAAAAATTCTAAATGATAACTTCTCTCGGGATATCATGATTGGGGCGTGAATATAACATTGAATTAAGCCTCCCCACAAGCTAGAGTGATACTTTCTCCTTCTCGAGGCCAAAACTTAAATATAAAATTCTGATCACGATAAACTAGATGCATAGTGTAAAACTTTTGGTGGAATTCCAATTTCAAACGATTCCAGTTCCATGATCCAATATCATCAGATATCCTATACCATGTCAATGCTATTCCCTTCAAAGATAAAGGGAAAACCTTCTTCTTAACTTCATCTCCGGATAAACCTGCAAGCTTAAATAGTCCACAAATTTCTTCCACGTGTATTAGGTAAATATCGGGATGTTTAGTTCCATCTCCTGCATAAGGACTAGCTAGCAGTTGCTCTAACATACCAAAAGGAATTTCATAACCAATATTTTCAGTAGGTGCTATAGGTTGAGGGGCACCTAATTGTGGTTCCGGTCGAGGTGAAGATACCCCGAACAAACCCCTCAAAGGATTAATTTCCATAGGAACAAGTGATAGTAAATTTCATCTCGTAGTATAAGTTTTTCCTTACCGATTTCCACTTACCAAGAATGCTTCACTCCCCGGTAGCGGCGCCAGAAAAGAGTCTTGATGACCCACAATTATAGGGCATCAATCATAGTCCTTTTGATAAATAAGAGTGTCGAACCTGGATATGATAAGCGGTTTTCAGCAAGGTAATTTCTACAAGCACTGAAATTGTAAGTAGCAAGTAGTTTGATAGCAAGGCAATTTGTAACGAGCGAGTAACAGTAACAATAGGTAAGGTGCAGCAAGGTAGCCCAATCCTTTTGTGGCAAAGGACATGCCAAAACTATCTCGTATGATGAGCAAAGTGTTCTTGAGGGTACACAAGAATTGCTTCGAGTCACTTTCATCATGTTGGTTTCATTCGTGTTCGCTACTTTGATAATTTTATATGTGGGTGGACCGATGCTAAGGAGTTGTTCTTACTTGAACTAACAACCTACTTATGATTAACCCCCTCGCAAGAATCCGCAACTATGAGAAAAGTATTAACACAAATTCTAACCATAACGTCAAACATGTGGACCCAAATCAGCCCCTTACGAAGTAGCGCATAAAGTAGGGTTTAAGCTTCTGTCACTCTAGCAACCAATAATCTAATAACTACTCCACAATGCATTCCCTTAGGACCAATGATGGTGAAGTGTCATGTAGTCAACATTCACATGACACCACTAAGGGAATCACAACATACATATCATCAAAATATCGAACACATATCAAATTCACATGATTACTTGCAACATGACTTCCCCTATGACCTCAAGAACAAAAGTAAATACTCACAAATAATATGCATGCTCAAGGTCAGAGGTTATTGAATAGCATAATGTATCTGAACACATAATCTTCCACCAAATAAACCATATAGTAATCAACTACACAAGGTAATAAACACTACTAGTTACCCACACGTACCAATTTGAGGTTCCGCTACAAAGATTGAACACAAGGATGAACTAGGGTTTGAGAGGAGATGGTGTTGTCGAATATATTGATGAACAGTGGCCTCCCCAAGATGAGAGGGTTGTTGGTGATGACGATGGCTTCAATTTCCCCCTCCGGGAGGGAAGTTCCCCCGGCAGAATCGCTCCGCCAGAGGGCAAAAGTGCTCCTACCCAAGTTCCGCCTCGAGACGGCGGCGCTTCGTCCCGAAAGTCCTCCTAGGAATTTTTTTAGGTTTTTTGGGATTTTATACCAGAAGATGGGCTCCGAAGGTGGGCCTGGGTGCCCACCCTCTGCCAGGGCGCAATTAGGGGGCCTGGCGCGCCCTGGTGGAGGGTGGCCACCTGGTGGGCCCCCTCCGGTAGTTCTTTGCTCTAAAAATTCTTATTTAATATAAAAATATTCCGCGTGAATTTTTAGATTCATTGGAGCTGTGTAGAATATGTATCTCTAATGTGCTTTTTCGGAGTGCTGAATTCTAGTCGCCGACATTCTCCCTCTTGATGTAAACCTTGCAACTTCTGAGAGAAAAGGCATTTAAATTACTCCCCAAAGCATTATTATGTATAAAAACATTATAAATAACAGTATTAAAACATGGTGCAAAATGGACGTATCGACTCCCCCAAGCTTAGACCTCGCTTCACCTCAAGCGAAAGCCGATATCAAAGAACATGCCCACATGGTTTGAAAGAGAGGTGTCGATAAAAACAAAATACGGACATAGAAGCATCATGCTTATTATTATAGTAGCAACAAAACTAATCATAAAACTTTTATGTCATAGAAGCATCATATAACTTCTTATGAACAAGTAACAATTAATCACAACATGGAAGTCTAAAGCATAAACCTTATTGGAAACCAACAAACTATGTTCTCAGTCAACTTTGCAACTACAATTCATCATATTTTCAGGAAGGGTCTCATGTAGAAGCCTTTTGGCAAGTCCACACACTCAACCATCATTTAGTCTTCTATGATTGCTAACGCTCACAACATACCTAGGCACAAAAAGTTTCAACCAGACACATAGAAAGATAGGGGCTTATAGTTTACATCCCAACCTATTCACCTCAAGGGTGATGTCAACAATAATAACTCATGCTCACTCATATCCAACTGGTCATATGTGCCTAGATCTTTACTCACCACATGATGTTTGCCAAAGGAGAAAAATAAAAAAGGAATAGAGAAGAATACTTTGACTCTTGCATAAAAGTAAGTACATAAAAGTAAAAGATAGGCCCTTCACAGAGGGAAGCAGAGGTTGTCATGCACCTTTTAGTTTGTATGACAAATCCCTTAGTGCAAAAGAACGTCACGTTGCATTGCCTCTTGTGATAGCAACCTTTATTATGCATTCCGTCGCTTTTATTACTTTGCCATCACAAGTTCATGCAGCGCTCAATTTTCTTTGACACTAATTGATCCAACACTTTTTAGAAGCAAGTTTTATTGAATTCTTAAATTCAAGATTAAAAATTATGAATGCTTTGCTTTGTGTGATTTGGGTGCTACTGTTTCCACAATTTCGAAATCTTTATGTGATGTACTTGGTCTTAGTCATATTGAAGAATGTTCTCTCAATTTGCACTTGGCGGATTCTAATATTAATAAGCCTTTGGGAAGAATTAAAGATGTTCTTATTCTTGAAAATAGGTATTATGTTCCCATTGATTTTATTTTTATTGATATTGATTGCAATCCGTCTTGTCCTATCATACGTGGTAGACCGTTTTTACGCATTATAGGTGTCGTGATTGATACGAAAGAAGGCAATATTAAGTTTCAATTTACCCTAAGAAAGGTTATGGAACACTTACCTACAACAATAATTAATCCACCATATGAATCAATCATGAGTACCTTCTCTGGAGTGAAAACTAAGGATGAAAATACTTGAATCTATGTGTTATGCCTAGCTAGGGGCGTAAAACGATAGCGCTTGTTGGGAGGCAACCCAATGAATAAATTATTTTTATCCTTTTCTTTCTGTTTTGAGTGTTTTTCACAATTATGGTTCTGTTATAATTGTGTTTTTATGTTTTATTTATTGCTTGTGCCAAGTAATGCCTTTAGGATGATCCATAAGATGAGTAGAAACAATTCTGAATCTAAAACAGAAACTTTGTTCCCAGTGCACGAATTTTCATTTTTTAGGAACGTGATATTGATCTGAAACACATATTATTTCTATACAAATTATTTATGTTGTCCTAATTTTTCAGAATTTTTAGAGTTCCAGAAGTATGGGTAAAGTACAAATTACTACAGGCTGTTCAGTCTGAAGCGGATTTTGTTTTCATTGCATTGTGTGCTTGTTTTGATGAATCTATGACTTGTACCGGGGGTATAAGTCATGGTAAAGTTAGAACACGGTAGGTATAATGCAATAATAAAATATGAATGGGTTTACAACAGTACCTAAAGTGGTAATTTGCTTTAGTATACTAACGGATCTCACGAGTATTTTGTTAAGTTTTGTGTGATTGAAGTTTTCAAGTTTTGGGTGAGATCATGATGGATGAAGGAATAAGGAGTAAGAATAGATAAACCTTGGGGATGATACAGCACCCCAAGGTAATATCCAAAGAGTAACAAGCAACTAATCTTGGGGATGCCTGAGTGCATCCCCTCGTTCTTCTAACAACCATCAGTATACTACTTGGAACTATACTTTTGTTCGTCACATATCATAAGTTTTGCCTGGAGCGTCTTGTATCTTTGCTTGTTTTGCTTTTTGCATTTTCATTAGTATACTTTCTGGACACACCTATTTGAGAGAGACAAAATATGCTATGATTTGTTAGAATTTCTCTTTATGCTTCACTTAAAACTATTGAGCAAAGGAATTGCTCTAGTGCTTCACTTATATCTTTTTGAGCACGGCGTGCTTTTACATGTTTAAAAAAATGCTCTAATGCTTCACTTATATTAATTTGAGAGATATTAATTTTGGATAAATCCTCTCATGCCTCACTTATATTATTTTGAGAGATGAAACTTGTATACTCATGTTCTTCACTTATATCCATGCGAGCTTGTCAAAAGCAATTGCAATATATGAAACTAGTCCCAAAGTGATAGATATTCAAGAGGGATATAATAAAAAAATTCATTAAGATCATTGGACAAATTAAACTTGATTCTTTGTAATAGTTTTGAGACATGGCAATAGTGATATGTGACTTATGTTGATGAGTAATGCATAGAAAGAATATTGGTGTTAAGGTTTGTGATTCCCTATGCAAGCACGAAAGTCAATAGTTGTGCTACGAAATTACATCCAACTTATGGTGCATTATTAAGTGTTAGTTATGCTTAATGCTCACTTATGTGATTTTTTGTTTCTTGGTTGGATGCTTCCCAATCTATTTGCTAGACTTCACTTGTACTAAGTAGAAATACTACTTATGCATCCAAAATCCTTAAACCCAGTTTTGCCATATGAGTCCACTATACCTACCTATATACGGTATTTCCATGGCATTCCAAGAAAATTTGTATGGGCCATCTCTAATTTTTAAAATAAATTTTCCTTTTTGTGTGCTCATACCGCTCATGAAATAGTAGAGGGTGACCGATATTTTTCCATGCCAGATGTGTTATTCTCAAGATGAGTGTTTATTCACTTGTCATTGCACAAGAGTATGGCGGTAATAGGGATGTCCATTCCCAAAACAAAAAAGAAAAAGAAAAGAAATTTACTTTATGTTGTCAAATTATAAATTCCTTGGAAATTGTTGGTATGCAAGGCAATCGTGGATTTGGCTAGCCATGGAAAGTGAAAGTATGGTGGAAAAGGAATAAACTTTATTTTTTGTTTGGGAACCACCGATGATGCCTCTAGGTGTGGAAAGATATTGAAATATCTCGGTCATTTTCCTTGAAAGGAAAGGCATGCCACTCAAAATATTTTTCTCTATCAATTTAAACACTTGAGCTCTCGCACCTCTACAAATCCCTACTCCCCTCTACGAGGGGCCTATCTATTTACTTTATGCAAATTTTTATTTTTTTAAATTTGAGTCTCCATCTTCTCTTATAAAGCACCAACTAGGGAGCACTATGATTGTACTTGAGCATTAGGTGTAGCTAATATTTGAGTGTGTATTGCGAATGGATCAATGATTGAGCATGATGGGCTAGGGATAACTTGCTTTAGCGTTGATATTTTGAAAGACATGGTTGCTTGTTGATATGCTTGAGTATTAAAGTTTTCATGTAAAAACTATACTATTGCTTTGAACCATATGAAAAGTCCAAATGTCCATGGTATAAAGAAAACAATATATGATGAACATGTTAGGCAGCATTCCACATCAAAAATTCTGTTTTTATCATTTACCTACTCGAGGACGAGTAGGAATTAAGCTTGGGGATGCTGATATGTCTCCAACGTATCTATAATTTTTGCTTGTTCCATGTTGTTATATTATGAATCTTGGATGTTCTACAATCATTTTATAGTAACTTTATATCAGTTTTTTTGGGACTAACCTATTAACATAGTGCCAAAGTGCCATTTGTTGTTTTTTCTTGTTTTTCACTTCATAGAAAATCAATACCAAAAAGAGTCCAAATGTTGCGGGGATTTTTAGAGAATTTTTATGGAACAAAAAGAACAATATGGGCCAAAGATCACCACAAGAGGGGGCCTAGGGTGGCCACCCTCCATCAGAGCACGCTAGAGGCCCTTGGAGCGGCCTGGTAGAGGGTGCGCACCTCGGGACTCCCCCAACCGACTATCGACCTATAAATTCCCAAATATTCAGAAAACCCTACGGGAGTCGATGAAACACAATTCTAGCCGCCGCAAGTTCCAGAACCTCGAGATCCAATCTAACACCATCACAGAGGGGTTCATTTTCATCATAGGTGCCTCTCCGATGATGCATGAGTAGTCCACCATAGACCTATCGGTCCGTAGGCATTAGCTAGATGGCTTCGTCTCTCTCTATGTTTCTCAATATAGTGGTCTCTTGGAGATCTATTTGATGTAATGACTTTTGCGGTGTGTTTGCTAGCATCCGATGAATTTTGAGTTCATGATCAGTTTCTATCCATGAATATGATTTGAGTCTTCTTTGATCTCTTATTTGCATGATTACTTATAGTCTAGTATTTCTTCTTCGAATCTTTGGTTTAGTTAGGCCAACTAGATCGATTTTTCTTGCCACGGGAAGAGATGCTTCATGATGGGTTCAATCTTGTGGTGTTCTTTCCGAGTGACAGAAGGGGCAGCAAGACACGCATGTATCATTGCCATTAAGGATAACAAGATGAGGTCTATTTCTACATGAATATATCTTGTCTACATCGTGTCACCGTTCTTATTGCATTACTCCATTTATCCATGAACTTAATACACTAGATGCTTGCTGGATAGCGGTCGATGTGTGGAGTAATAGAAGTAGATGCAGAATCGTTTTGGTCTACTTGCCTTGGACATGATGCCTATATAATGATCATTGCCTAGATATTGTCATGATTATTTGATCTTCTATCAATTGTCCAACATTAATTTGTTCATCCATCGTGCGCTATACGCATGAGAGAAGCCACTAGTGAAACCTATGACCCCCGGGTCTACTTTTCCAACATATTCCTTTCTGATCTACTATTTGCATCTTTTGTTTTCAGATCTATTAATCCAAAAATACCAAAAATACCATGCTCCACTTTTTTTTTTTAGTTTGTGTTCTTGCGATATTTATTTGCCAAAACAATCGTTACCTAATCTATCTTATTACCTTAGAGAGCTTGACAACCTCTCTTTCGTGTCGGGTTGCAATTATTTGTTATTTGTGTGCAGGAGTTGTTTACGTGGGGCGTGATCTTCCTCTACGGATTGATACCTTTATTTCATAACTGAGGGAAATACTTACTGTCATTGTGTTGCATCATCCCTTCCTCTTTGGGGAATACCAACACACTCTCAAGCCACTCCATAAGTCCAGAGAGACCCAAGCCTCTTCTGCTCATGAGGAAGAGCACATAGAGGACGGGTGATGCTTGGGGCAGGATTTATATCCAAGCGCCCAGTCTATTAGCCCGTCGCACCTAACATGTACCGAACAGTTTTGCCTTTCAGTGCCAGCGAGTGGAAAGCAATTTATGTAACATAAAATACTGTGAAAATGTCGCAAAGGATAATCTTTATTTGTGTTGAATTCTTATAATTCATAATGTCGTGGCAGCTGTTATAGGTATTTTTGTTTTGAAGAAAAAGAAACTTTACAGAGCAGCGGTTTACTCAGGGTCTTCGACGAGTGGCTTTACGTCCTCCCTGCGCCCTGTTGTGCGCTTGCTCCTTTGCTGTTGAGAGGGGAGGGTGGAATCCTTTCAAGGTGATTGTTGTTGGTCAACGGACCTTGGAGAGGGGGTCTTGAGAATCCATCGTAGAGTGGGTAAGATTTATGATTGGGATATCCTTGATGGTACTTGCTTTTTGTCCAAAGAAGCGTTGGGATTGTAGTTCGGTCGAACCGAACAACTCGTCTTTGGTAGTGGGTCCCCACAGCTTCCCATGGTATTTTGAGAGCAAAATTGTGTCTTCTAGGAATATACCTTACGGGTAGCCGGGCCGTGCTGTGAGGAGCGTATACCTATTTGTGTTGAGAAAGGGATTGCTTCGGGAGATCTAGTTGAGTTCGGGCTCGCTTGCTCGCCCGACGCGCCTTGATGGCTAATTGGGGCTGCGGCGCTTCGCTATCGTCTTGGCATTCGGCTGCCAAGGCCATAGTGTGTTCTTCAGTCTGAAGGGAGCATTCTGTATTACCGTTAACGATGATGACCCCCTTTGATCCGGGCATCTTGGGCTTCAGATAAGCGTAGCGGGGAACGGTGTTAAAGAAGGCAAACATTGTGCGATTGAGCAGTGCGTAACCACTGCGAAAAGAGACAATGTCGAAGATTAAGTCTTCGCTATGGAAGTTGTAGGGCGAACCGAACACTACCTCCAACATTACAGTGCGTGAGTAGCGGGCCTCAATGCCTAGGATTACTCCTTTGAAGGTAGTGTTGCTGGGTTTGATCCTTGACGGATCTATGCCCATCTTTTTCACCGTGTCTGAGTAAATCTGGTTAAGGCTACTTCCTCCGTCCATGAGGACTCTAGTGAGGTGGTACCCATTGATGATGAGATCTAAGACAAGGGCTACCGAACGTCCATGATGGATACTAGTCGAATGATCCCTACGGTCGAAGGTGATCGGGCAAGCCGACCATGGGTTGAATTTCAGGGCTACGGGCTACACGGTATAGACCTCCCGAAGGGCACGCTTCCTCCCCTTATTTGGTATATGTGTGACATATATCATGTTCATACTTTTTACCTATGGAGGGAACTGCTTCTGTCCTCCATTGTTCGGACCGCGGGGCTCTTCGTCTTCCTTGTTGCGTGGGCCTTTGCCTTGTTCCTTGGCTGCAAGTTTGTCGGCTTGACAAAACACCCAACAGTTACCATTGGTGTGGGTGACAGGCTTGTCTTGGGTGTCGTGGATCTGGTAGGGACCTTCCATGATTTTGTCCAATGCGGTAGGTCCATCCATGTTCCCTTTAGAGGGTTTCTTCCATTGTATGGGTTTTGAGCTACGGAAGCCGGTATTTATGGCCGTGTCATCGGTGTAACCATTGCTACGGCGGCATTTATTCTTGTTGCTCCTTGGCTTGTCGTTTCCATCCTGAAATTATGAGGTGTCGGGGTCTTCGGGATTGTCGTCATGGCGAGCTAGCCAATTTTCCTCGTGTGCACAAAAGCGGGTCATGATTGAAGTGAGGGTCGACATTGTTCTTGGCCTGTCTTGTCCGAGATGTCGAGCGAGCCATGCATCCCGGATGTTATGCCTGAAAGAGGCTATTGCCTCGGCATACGAATAATCAACAATCCGGTTCTTTTTAGTTAGGAACCAATTCCAAAATTGACTGGCCGATTCGCTAGCCTTTTGGACGACGTTTCTCAAGTCGGAGGAGTCCGGGGGCTAGACATAAGTGCCCTAGAAGTTAGACCAAAACGCATCCTCGAGCTCTTCAAAACATCCAATGGAGTTTTTGTTGGAAATATGCCCTAGAGGCAATAATAAAATGGTTATTATTGTATTTCCTTGTTCATGATAATTGTCTATTGTTCATGCTATAATTGTCTTAACCGGAAACCGTAATACATGTGTGAATACATAGACCACAACATGTCCCTAGTGAGCCTCTAGTTGACTAGCTCATTGATCAATAGATGGTCACGGTTTCATGACCATCGACATTGGATGTCGTTGATAACCGTATCACATCATTAGGAGAATGATGTGATGGACAAGACCCAATCCTAAGCATAGCACAAGATCGTGTAGTTCGTTTGCTAAAGCTTTTCAATGTCAAGTATCGTTTCCTTAGACCATGAGATTGTGAAACTCCCGGATACCGTAGGAATGCTTTGGGTGTGCCAAATGTCACAACATAACTGGGTGGCTATAAAGGTGCACTATGGGTATCTCCGAAAGTGTCTCTTGGGTTGGCACGAATCGAGACTGGGATTTGTCACTCCGTGTGACGGAGAGGTATCTCTGGGCCCACTCGGTAAGACATCATCATAATGAGCTCAATGTGACTAAGGAGTTAGGCACGGGATGATGTATTACGGAATGAGTAAAGAGACTTGCCGGTAACGAGATTGAACAAGGTATAGAGATACCGACGATCGAATCTCGGGCAAGTATCATACCGATAGACAAAGGGAACTATATACGGGATTGATTGAATCCCCGACATCATGGTTCATCCGATGAAATCATCGTGGAGCATGTGGGAGACAACATGGGTATCCACATCCCGCTGTTGGTTATTAACCGGAGTGGTGTCTCGGTCATGTCTACATGTCTCCCGAACCCGTAGGGTCTACACACTTAAGGTTCGATGATGCTAGGGTTATAGGGAAATGGTATACGTGATTACCGAAAGTTGTTTGGAGTCCCGGATGAGATCCTGGACGTCACGAGGAGCTCCGGAATGGTCCGGAGATAAAGATTGATATATAGGAAGTCCAGTTTTGGTCATCGGAAAGTTTTCGGGCTCATCGGTAGTGTACCGGGAGTGCCGGGAGGATGCCGAAGGACCCCCGGGAGGGGTGTGATGACCATAGGACTTCGTGGGCCCTTAGAGGAAGTTTGCCAGCCATTTTTGGGCTGGCCAAGACCTTCTAGAAAGGCCCATGCGGCTGGAGATAAGAGATAGGGATGAAAAGGATTCAAAAGGAAGAGATCCACCTCCCTTGTGGGAGGTGGACTCCTCCCTAGGGTCGGCCGAACCTCTCCTCTTTGGAGGAGGGGCCAAGGCAGCCCTCCCTCTCCCTCCTCCTATATATATGCAAGGGTTTGGGCTGTTTTGAGACACGACTACTTTCTCTCTCGGTGCAGCCCTACCCTTCCTCTTCCTCGTTCTCCGTAGCGCTTGGCGAAGCCCTGCCGGAGTTCACGTAGCTCCACCGTCACCATGCCATCGTGCTGCCGGAGCTCTCCCTCAACCTCTCCCTCCTCCTTGCTGGATCAAGGTGCGGGAGACGTCACCGGGCTATACGTGTGTTGAATGCGGAGGCACCATTGTTCGGCGCTTAGATCGGAATCCACCGCGATCTGAATCGCTCCGAGTACAACTCCATCAACCGCGTTCTTGTAACGCTTCCACTTAGCGATCTTTAAAGGTATGAAGATGCAATCTCTCCCCACTCGTTGCTGGTTTCTACATAGATAGATCTTGGTGACACGTAGGAAAATTTTGATTTACTACTACGTCTCCCAATAGTGGTATCAGAGCTAGGTCTATGCGTAGAATCTATGTACGAGTAGAACACAAAGCAATTGTGCGCGTCGATTTTGTTAATTTTCTTACCACTACTAGTCTTATCTTGATTCGGCGGCATTGTGGGATGAAGCGGCTCGGACCGACTTTACACGTACGCTTACATGAGACTGGTTCCACCGCCTGACATGCACTTGTTGCATAAGGTGGCTAGCGGGTGTCTGTCTCTCCGACCTTAGTCGGATTGGATTCGATGAAAAGGGTCCTTATGAAGGGTAAATAGAAATTGGCATATCACATTGTGGTTTTAACGTAGGTAAGAAACGTTCTTTCTAGTAACCAATAGCAGCCACATAAAAACTTGCAACTACAAATTAGAGGACGTCTAACTTGTTTTTGCAGCATATGCCTTGTGATGTGATATGGCCAAAGGATGTGATGTGATGCATTGTGATGTACGAGATTGATCATGTTCTTGTAATAGGATTCACGACTTGCATGTCGATGAGTATGATAACCGGCAGGAGCCATAGGAGTTGTCTTATTTTATTGTATGACCTGCGTGTCAATCATAAATGCCATGTAATTACTTTACTTTATTGCTAAACGTTAGCCATAGTAGTAGAAGTAATAGTTGGCGAGACAACTTCATGAAGACACGGTCATGGAGATCATGGTGTCGTGTTGGTGATAGTGATGATCATGGTGCCCCGAAGATGGAGATCAAAGGAGCAAGATGATAATGGCCATATCATGTCACTATATTGATTGCATGTGATGTTTATCATGTTTACATCTTATTTCCCTAGAACGACAGTAGTAAATAAGATGATCTCTCACTAAATTTCAAGAAAAGTGTTCACCCTAACTGTGCACCGTTGCTAAGGATCGTTGTTCCGAAGCACCACGTGATGATCGGTTGTGATAGGTTCTAACGTTTGCATACAACGGGTGTAAGCCAGATTTACACACGCGAAACACTTAGGTTGACTTGACGAGCCTAGCATGTACAGACATGGCCTCGGAACACGGAAGACCGAAAGGTCGAACATGAGTCGTATAGAAGATACGATCAACATGGAGATGTTCACCATGGATGACTAGTCCGTCTCACGTGATTATCGGACACGGGCTAGTTGACATGGATCATGTGTCACTTGGATGACTAGAGAGATGTCTATCTAAGTGGGAGTTCATTAAATAATTTGATTATGTGAACTTAATTATCATGAACTTAGTCTAAAATTGCCTTTACAATCTATATTGTAGATCCAATGGCCAACGCGAATGTCACCCTTAATTTCAACGCGTTCCTAGAGAAAACCAAGTTGAAAGATGATGGAAGCAACTATGCGGACTGGGTCCGTGGCTTGAGGATCATCCTCGTAGCTTCCAAGAAATTGTATGTCCTTGATGCACCACTAGGTGACCCACCCTTCTCCCAACAGAGCAAGACGTTGCGAACGCTTGGCATTCTTGCTGCGATGATTACTCCCTTGTTCAGTGCGGCATGCTTTACAGTTTAGAACCGGGGCTCCAAAAGCGTTTTGAGAAACACGGAGCATATGAGATGTTCCAAGAGCTGAAACTGGTTTTCCAGCTCATGCCCAGGTCGAGAGATATGACTTCTCCGACAAGTTCTTCAGCTGTAAGATGGAGGAGAATAGTTCTGTCAGTGAGCACATCCTCAAGATGTCTGGGCTACACAACTGCTTGACTCAGCTGGGAGTTAATCTCCCGAATGACTCGGTCATTGACAGAATCCTCCAGTCGCTTCCACCTAGCTACAAGAGCTTTGTGATGAACTACAACATGCAACGGATGGAGAAGTCCATTCCTGAGTTGTACTCGTGCTGAAATCAGCAGAGGTCGAGATCAGAAAGGAGCATCAAGTGTTGATGGTAAATAAGACCACTAGTTTCAAGAAATGCAAGGGTAGGAAGAACTTCAAGAAGGACGGCAAAGCTGTTGCCGCGCCCGGTAAGCAAGTTGTCGGGAAGAAGAAGAACAAGCATGGACCCAAGCCTGAGACTGAGTGCTTTTACTGCAAGGGTATCGGTCACTGGAAGCGGAACTGCCCCAAGTACTTAGCGGATAAGAAGGACGGCAACATTAAAGGTATATGTGATATACTTGTTATTGATGTGTACCTAACCAGCGCTCGTAGTAGCTCCTGGGTATTTGATACCGGTGCAGTTGCTCACATTTGTAACTCCAAGCAGGAGCTGCGGAATAAGCGGAGGCTGGCAAAGGACGAGGTGACGATGTGCGTCGGGAATGGTTCCAACATCGATGTGATCGCCGTCGGCACGCTACCTCTACATCTACCTTCGGGGTTAGTGTTAAACCTTAATAATTGTTATTTAGTACCAGCTTTGAGCATGAACATTGTATCTGGATCTCGCTTGATGCGAGATGGCTACTCATTTAAATCTAAGAATAATGGTTGTTCTATTTATATGAGAGAAATGTTTTATGGTAATGCCCCGCTGGTCAATGGTTTATTTTTGATGAATCTCGAATGTGATGTTACACATGTCCATAGTGTGAGTACCAAAAAGTGTAAGGTTGATAACGATAGTCCCACTTACTTGTGGCACTGCCGCCTTGGTCATATTGGTGTCAAACGTATGAAGAAGCTCCATACTGATGGACTTTTGGAGTCTCTTGATTTCGAATCATTTGACACGTGTGAACCATGCCTCATGGGCAAGATGACCAAGACTCCGTTCTCCGGAAGAATGCAGCGAGCAACTGACTTGTTAGAAATAATACATACCGATGTATGCGGTCCAATGAGTGTCGAGGCTCATGGTGGCTACCCGTTATGTTCTCACCCTCACTGATGACTTGAGTAGATATGGGTATGTCTACTTAATGAAACATAAGTCTGAAACTTTTGAAAGGTTCAAGGAATTTTAGAGTGAGGTAGAGAATCAACGTGACAGGAAAATAAAGTGCCTACGATCTGATCGTGGTGGAGAATATTTAAGTCACGAGTTTGGCACGCACCTAAGGAAATGTGCAATTGTTTCACAACTCACGCCGCCTGGCACACCTCAACAAAATGGCGTGTCTGAACGTCGTAATCGCACTCTATTAGACATGGTACGATCTATGATGTCTCTTACCGACTTACCGCTATCATTTTGGGGATATGCATTAGAGACTACCGCATTCACTTTAAATAGCGCACCATCAAAATCCGTTGAGACGACACCGTATGAATTATGGTTTGGAAAGAAACCTAAGCTGTCGTTTCTAAAAGTTTGGGGATGCGATGCTTATGTGAAGAAACTTCAACCTGAGAAGCTCAAACCCAAAGCGGAAAAGTGTGTCTTCATAGGATATCCCAAAGAGACTATTGGGTATACCTTCTACCTACGATCCGAGGGCAAAGTCTTTGTTTCCAAGAATGGATCCTTTCTTGAGAAAGAGTTTCTCTCGAAAGAAGTAAGTGGGAGGAAAATAGAACTTGATGAGGTAATTGTACCTCCACTCGAACCAGAGAGTAGCGCAGCACAGGAAGTTGTTTCTGTGGAGCCTACACCGGCTGGAGAGGAAGTTAATGATGATGATCATGAAACTTCAGATCAAGTTACTATTGAACGTCGAAGGTCCACTAGGACACGTTCCGCACCAGAGTGGTACGGCGACCCTGTCCTAGAGATCATGTTGTTAGACAACGGTGAACCTTCGAACTATGAACAAGCGATGGCAGGCCCGGATTCCAACGAATGGCTTGAAGCCATGAAATCCAAGATAGGATCCATGTATGAGAACAAAGTATGGACTTTGGTGGACTTGCCTGATGATAAGCGGGCCATTAAAAATAAACGGATCTTCAAGAAGAAGACTGACGCGAATGGTAACGTGACCGTCTATAAGGCTCGGCTTGTCGCTAAGGGTTATCGACAAGTTCAAGGAGTTGACTACGATGAGACTTTCTCACCCGTAGCGATGCTGAAGTCTGTCCGAATCATGTTAGCAATTGCCGCATTTTATGATTATGAGATCTGGCAAATGGACGTCAAAACGGCATTCCTTAATGGCTTCCTCAAGAAAGAACTGTATATGATGCAGCCGGAAGGTTTTGTCGATCCTAAATATGCTAACAAGGTATGCAAGCTCCAGCGCTCCATCTATGGGCTGGTGCAAGCATCTCGGAGTTGGAACATTCGCTTTAATGAAGTGATTAAAGCGTTTGGATTTGTACAGGTTTATGGAGAACCCTGTATTTACAAGAAAGTGAGTGGGAGCTCTGTAGCATTTCTCATATTATATGTGGATGACATACTGATAATGGGAAATGGTATAGAACTCTTGGAAAGTATAAAGGCCTACTTGAATAAGTGTTTTTCAATACAGGACCTCGGAGAAGCTGCTTACATATTAGGTATTAATATCTATAGAGATAGATCGAGACGCCTCATAGGTCTTTCACAAAGCACATACCTTGACAAGAAATTGAAGAAGTTCAATATGGATCAGTCCAAGAAGGGGTTCTTGCCTGTGTTACAAGGTGTGAGATTGAGTACGACTCAATGCCCGACCATGGCAAAGGATAGAGAAGAGATGAGTGTCATCCCCTATGATTCATCCATAGGCTCTATTATGTATGCCATGTTGTGTACCAGACCTGATGTGAACCTTGCCATAAGTTTGGTAGGGAGGTACCAAAGTGATCCCGGAGGGGAACACTGGACAACGGTCAAGAATATCCTGAAGTACCTGAAAAGGACAAAGGACATGTTTCTCGTATATGGAGGTGCCGAAGAGCTCGTCGTAAAGGGTTGCATCGATGCTAGCTTCGACACAGATCCGGACGACTCCAAGTCGCAAACCGGATACGTGTATGTTTTGAACGGAGGGGCAGTCAGCTGGTGCAGCAGCAAGCAAAGCGTCGTGGCGGCATCTACATGTGAAGCGGAGTACATAGCTGCTTCGGAAGCAGCAAAGGAAGGAGTCTGGATGAAGGAGTTCATCACTGACCTAGGAGTAATTCCAAGTGCGTCGGGCCCGATGACTCTATTCTGTGACTGACCTAGGAGTAATTCCAAGTGCGTCGGGCCCGATGACTCTATTCTGTGACAATACTGGAGCTATTGCCCTTGCGAAGGAGCCCAGGTTTCACAAGAAGACAAGACACATCACGCGCCGCTTCAACTCCATCCGTGATTACATTCAGGAGGGAGATATAGATATTTGTAAGGTGCATACGGATCTGAATGTCGCAGATCCGTTGACTAAACCTCTCTCACGAGCAAAACATGATCAACACCAGAATGCTATGGGTGTACGATTCATCACAATGTAACTAGATTATTGACTCTAATACAAGTGGGAGACTGTTGGAAATATGCCCTAGAGGCAATAATAAAATGGTTAATATTGTATTTCCTTGTTCATGATAATTGTCTATTGTTCATGCTATAATTGTCTTAACCGGAAACCGTAATACATGTGTGAATACATAGACCACAACATGTCCCTAGTGAGCCTCTAGTTGACTAGCTCGTTGATCAATAGATGGTCACGGTTTCATCACCATGGACATTGGATGTCGTTGATAACGGGATCACATCATTAGGAGAATGATGTGATGGACAAGACCCAATCCTAAGCATAGCACAAGATCGTGTAGTTCGTTTGCTAAAGCTTTTCAATGTCAAGTATCGTTTCCTTAGACCATGAGATTGTGCAACTCCCGGATACCGTAGGAATGCTTTGGGTGTGCCAAATGTCACAACGTAACTAGGTGGCTATAAAGGTGCACTACAGGTATCTCCGAAAGTGTCTGTTGGGTTGGCACGAATCGAGACTGAGATTTGTCACTCCGTGTGACGGAGAGGTATCTCTGGGCCCACTCGGTAAGACATCATCATAATGAGCTCAATGTGACTAAGGAGTTAGTCACGAGATGATGTATTACGGAACAAGTAAAGAGACTTGCCGGTAACGAGATTGAACAAGGTATAGAGATACCGACGATCGAATCTCGGGCAAGTATCATACCGATAGACAAAGGGAATTGTATACGAGATTGATTGAATCCCCGACATCGTTGTTCATCCAATGAAATCATCGTGGAGCATGTGGGATCCAACATGGGTATCCAGATCCCGCTATTGGTTATTGACCGGAGAGGTGTCTCGGTCATGTCTACATGTCTCCCGAACTCGTAGGGTCTACACACTTAACGTTCGATGACGCTAGGGTTATAGGGAAATGGTATACGTGATTACTGAAAGTTGTTCGGAGTCCCGGATGAGATCCTGGATGTCACGAGGAGCTCCGGAATGGTCCAGAGGTAAAGATTGATATATAGGAAGTCCAGTTTTGGTCACCGGAAAGTTTTCGGGCTCATCGGTAGTGTACAGGGAGTGCCGGGAGGGTGCCGGAGGACCCTCGGGAGGGGTGTGACGACCATAGGACTTTGTGGGCCCTTAGAGGAAGTGTGCCAGCCCTTTTTGGGCTGGCCAAGACCTTCTATAAAGGCCCATGCGGCTGGAGATAAGAGATAGGGCTGAAAAGGATTCAAAAGGAAGAGATCCACCTCCCTTGTGGGAGGTGGACTCCTCCCTAGGGTCAGCCGAACCTCTCCTCTTTGGAGGAGGGGCCAAGGCAGCCCTCCCTCTCCCTCCTCCTATATATATGCAAGGGTTTGGGCTGTTTTGAGACACGACTTCTTTCTCTCTCGGTGCAGCCCTACCCTTCCTCTTCCTCGTTCTCCGTAGCGCTTGGCGAAGCCCTACCGGAGTTCACGTAGCTCCACTGTCACCATGCCGGCGTGCTACTGGAGCTCTCCCTCAACCTCTCCCTCCTCCTTGCTGGATCAAGGTGCGGGAGACGTCACCGGGATGTACGTGTGTTGAACATGGAGGCGTCGTTGTTCGGCGCTTAGATCGGAATCCACCGTGATCTGAATCGATGCGAGTATGACTCCATCAACTGCGTTCTTGTAACGCTTCCTCTTAGCGATCTTCAAAGGTATGAAGATGCAATCTCTCCCCACTCATTGTTGGTTTCTCCATAGATAGATCTTGGGGACACGTAGGAAAATTTTGATTTACTACTACGTCTCCTAATAGTTTTCAGGGAGACAGTTTTACCAGTGTCGAGATGGCCCTTTAAGCTATACAGGTAAGTACTTGATAGCATGGAGATCATCTCCCATGGACATATGGACGTGGAGAAGGAAATCTTTGATCCACATAGCAGGGTCTGTTGTCCCGTCGTATTGTACTATGTTCACGGGTTTACACCCTTTGGGAAATTAATGCTTCAAACCTCGTCTGTGAAGCACGGTGGGTAGGCCGCGCCTCTGACCCGGGCTACGTTGTGCCGAAAATTGGTTGTTGCTGGTGCCCGGTATGGTTCCCGATCTATGTCGCTGCAGTTAAACCAGGGTTGGTGTTAGTCCCTTCTAGCGAGGGAGTACCCTCTATATCCGTAGATGGATCTGGTGTGACCTGCTCTGTAGTCCAGTGTTGGAAATATGCCCTAGAGGCAATAATAAATTATTATTATCATATTTCCTTGTTCATGATAATCATTTATTATCCATGCTATAATTGTATTGATCGGAGACTTAGATGCATGTGTGGATACATAGACAAAACCATGTCCCTACTATGCCTCTAATAGACTAGCTCGTTGATCAAAAGATGGTTAAGGTTTCCTAGACATGGACATGAGATGTCATTTGATAACGGGGTCACATCATTAGGAGAATGATGTGATGAACAAGACCCAAACTGCAAACGTAGCATATGATCGTGTCAGTTTATTGCTACTGTTTTCCGCATGTCAAGTATGTGTTCCTATGACCATGAGATCATGCAACTCACAGATATCGGAGGAGTGCCTTGTGTGTATCAAACGTCGCAACGTAACTGGGTGACTATAAAGGTGCTCTATAGGTATCTCCGATGGTGTCTGTTGAGTTGGCATGGATCGAGACTGGGATTTGTTACTCCGTGTGACGGAGAGGTATCTCGGGGCCCACTCGGTAATGCAACATCACAATAAGCCTTGCAAGAAATGTGACTAATTGTTAGTTGCGGGATCTTGTATTATGGAACGAGTAAAGAGACTTGCCGGTAATGAGGTTGAACTAGGTATGGAGATACCGACGATCGAATCTCGGGCAAGTAAACATACCGAAGAACAAAGGGAACGTTATACGGGATTAACTGAATCCTTGACATAGAGGTTCGACCGATAAAGATCTTCGTAGAATATGTAGGAACCAATGTGGACGTCCAGGTCCTGCCATTGGTTATTGACGGTAGAGGTGTCTCGGTCATGTCTACATAGTTCTCGAACCCGCAGGGTCTGCACACTTAAGGTTTGGTGACGTTTCGGTAGTGTAGAGTTATGTATGGTGGTGACCGAAGTTTGTTCGGAGTCCCAGATGAGATCCCGGACGTCACGAGGAGCTCCGTAATGGTACGGCGGTAAAGATTCATATATAGGAAGTCCCGGTTTGGTTTCCGGAAAAGTTTCGGGCTCATCGGTAGTGTACCGGGAGTGCCGGTAGTGTACCGGGAGGCCTCCGGGAGGGGTATTTCGACCCCAAGAGGTCCATGGGCTGTGGGAGAATAATAACCAGCCCTTAGTGGTCTGGGAAAACAGCCACAAAGGCCCATGGCGCAGGAGAGAAAGTCCTAAAGCAAAAAGTGGAAAATCAGCCAATAGGAGGCAATCCTACTCCAACTAGGATTGGAGGTGAAGTAGGATTGCTTCCCACCTCCTATTTTGGCCGACCCAAAGGCCTTGGCTGCCTGTCCTCTCCTCTCCTCCTATATATACTAGTGGATTGAGTGGTTTTTGGACAGAATTTCCGGCCACGTGCTACCCGTTACACCGGTGCATAGTTTCTCCTCTAGATCGGTTTTCTGCAGCGCTTAGGCGAAGCCCTGCTGGAATTGCTCCACCATCATCACCGGAGCGCCGTCATGCTTCCGGTGAACTCTCTCTCCTCTCCACCTCCTCTCGCTGGATCGAGACGGTGGAGATCGTCATCAAGCTGCACGTGTGCTGAACACGGACGTGCCGTCCATTCGGCGCTAGATCGGAAGGACCGTGATCGAGTTCGCGAGACGGTTCATGATGTGATCACGGAACGGATCGTGATGAGTTCGCGGGACTGATCGTGATCAAGATCGTGAGACGGATCGTGATGAGTTCGCGGGACGGATCATGATGTGTTCGCGGGACGTTTCGTGATTGGATCGCGGGACGCTCGGCGATTTGGATCGCGAAGAAGTTCGACTACACCAACCGCGTTTCTTAACGCTTCCCGCTTAGCGATCTACAAGGGTACATAGATCCACTCTCCCTCTCGTAGATTCTCATCACCATGGATAGGTTTGCGTGTGCATAGGAAAAATTTTGTTTCCCACGCGACGTTCCCCAACAGTGGTATCAGAGCTAGGTTGATGGTTCGATGAGATATCGAGTAGAACACAAAAGGTTTGTGGGCGTTGATGCTTAGATTGCTTCCCCGCTTGGTCGGATTTTGGTTCAGCGGGATTGTGAGATGAAGCGGCCCGGACCAACATTACTCGTACGCTTATGAGAGACCGGTTCCCTCGACGCAACTTGTTGCTTAGATGGCTTGCGGGTGACAGTTTCTCTCACTTTAGTTGGATCGGATCCGACAAAGGCGGTCCTTGAGAAGGTTGAAAAGCAATCTATGTATCACCGTTGTGGTTTATGCGTAGGTGAGAATCGTTCTTGCTAGATACCCGTAGAAGCCACGTAAAACATGCAACAACAATTAGAGGACGTCTAACTTGTTTTTGCAGGGTATGTTGTGATGTGATATGGCCAATTACATGCTGAGATATATGTGATGTATGAGATGATCATGTGATGTATAGAATTTCACAACTTGCATGTCGTTGAGTACGGCAACCGGCAGGAGCCATAGGGTTGTCTTTAATTATTGTATGACCTGCGTGTCAATCATTAAGCGCTATGTAATGCTTTACTTTATCGCTAAGCGGTAGCAATAGAAGTAGAAGCAGGGCTGGCGCCACAACCCCAATGGCAACACATTGATGGAGATCAAGATGATGGAGATCATGGTGTTGTGCCGGTGACGATGGAGATCATGCTGGTGTTTCGAAGATGGAGATCTAAAACACAAGTTCATGGCCATATCATGTCACTTATGAATTGCATGAGATGTTAATCCTTTTATGCACCTTGTTTTGCTTAGTACGGCGGTAGCATTATAAGGTGATCCCTCACTTGAATTTCAAGATGAACTGTGTTCTCCCCGAGTGTGCACCGTTGCGAAAGTTCGTCGTGTTGAGACACCACGTGATGATCGGGTGTGATAGACTCTACGTTCACATACAACGGGTGCAAGCCAGATTTGCACGCGCAGAACACTCGGGTTAAACTTGACGAGCCTAGCATGTACAGACATGGCCTCGGAACACGAGAGACCGAAAGGTCGAACATGAGTCATATAGTAGATATGATCAACATAATGATGTTCACCATTGCAGCCACCTCAACTCACGTGATGATCGGACTTGAGTTGGTGAATTTGGATCATGTATCACTCGAATGATCGGAGGTATGTCAATTTGAGTGGGAGTTCTTAAGTAATATGATTAATTGAACTCATTATCATGAACATAGTCAAAGTGTCTTTGCAAATTATGTCGTAGATTACTAGCTCGCGCTGTAGCTCCCTTAAATTTTTATATGTTCCTAGTGAAATAGAGTTGAAAGATGTTGGTAGCAATATTGCGGACTGGGTCCGTGATCTGAGGATTGTCCTCATTGCTGCACAGAAGGCTTATGTCCTTAATGCACCGCTCAGTGCGCCACCCCCTCTAGTGTCGTCTATAGATGTTGTGAACATCTAATAGGCATGTTTCGATGACTACTTGATAGTTTAGTGCTTCATGCATTACGGCTTAGAATTGAGGCTCCAAAACATTTTGAACGTCACGGAACATATGAGATGTTCTAGGAGCAGAGATTATGATCTCAGGCTCGTGCCTGTGTTGCGAGATATGAGATCTCCAACAAGATTCTTTGCCTGTAAGATGAAGGAGAATAGCTCAATCATTGAGCATGTACTCAGATTGTCTGGGTACTAGAATCGCTTGAATCAAGTGGGAGTTGATCTTCCAGATAAGATAGTGATTGATATAGTTGTCCAAGTCACTGTCACTAAAGCTACTAGAACTTAGTGATGAACTATAATACACCAGGGATAGAAGTATTGATCCCTGAGCTGTTCGCGATGTTTGACACCGCGAAGGTAGAAATCAAGAAGGAGCGTCAAGTGTTGATGGTTAATCAAACCACTAGTTTCGAAAAGGGCAAGAGCAAGGAGGGAAACTTCATGGATAGCAAGTCAGTTGCTGCTCCACTGAAGCAACCCAAAGTTGAACTCAAACCCGAGACTAAGTGCTTCTATTATGAGGTGAGAGGTCGCTGAAGCGGAACAACCCTAGATACTTGGTAGATAAGAAGGCTGGCAACATCGACAGAAGTATATTTGATATACAAGTTATTGATGTGTACCTTTCTAGTACTCCTAGTAGCACCTGGGTATTGGATACCGGTTCGGTTGCTAAATGTTAGTAACTCGAAATAAAAGCTACGGAATAAACGGAGAACTAGCTAAGGGTGAGGTGACGATGTGTGTTGGAAATGTTTCCAAGGTTGATGTGATCAACATCGCACGCTCTCTCTACCTTCAGGATTAGTGACGAACCTAAATAAATGTTATTTGGTGTTTTGCGTTGAGCATGAACATGATTAGATCATGTTTGTTGCAATACGGTTATTCATTTAAGTCAGAGAATAATAGTTATTCTGTTTACATGAATAATACCTTCAATGGTCATGCACCCACTGAGAATGGTTTGTTGAAATCTTGATCGTAGTAATACACATGTTCATAACATTGATGTCAAAAGATACAAAGTTAAATAATGATAGTACCACATACTTGTGGCACTGCCGCAAAATGTCATATTGGTATAAAGCGCATGAAGAAACTCCATGGTGGTGGATATTTGGACTCATTCGATTTGAAATCGGTTGAGACATGCGAACCATGCCTCTTGGGCAAGATGAGTAAAGGACCCCGTTGGATGGAGCGAGCAAGTGATTCATTGGAAATGATACATGTTGATGTATGCAATCTAGTGAGTCTTGTAGCGTGCAGTGGATATCGTTATTTTCTTACCTTCACTGATGATTTGAGTAGATATAGTGTATATTTACTTAATGAAACACAAGTCTGAATCATTTGAAAGGTTCAAGCAAATTCAGAGTGAAGTTTAAAGATCATCGTGACAAGAAGATAAAAATGACTGCGATATGATCGTGGAGGTGAATATCTAAGTCACAAGTTTGGCATACAACTTAAGACAATGTGAAAGTTGTTTCACAACTAAACGCCACCTGGAACACCATAGTGCGATGGTGTGTCCGAACATCATAGTTATGCTCTATTGGACATGGTGCGTGCTATGATGTCTCTTGTCGTTTTACCACTATAATTTTGGGGTTATGCATTAGAGACAACTACATTCACTTTAAATAGGGCACCATCTAAATCTGTTGAGATGACACCATGTGAATTATGGTTTGATAGAAACCTAAGCTGTCATTTCTTAATACTTGGGGCTGCGACACTTGTGTGGAAAATGTTTTCACCTAATGTGGTCAAACCCAAGGCGGACAAATGCATCTTCATAGAATACCCTAAGATCAGTTGGATGAACCTTCTATCTCAGATCCAAGTGCAAAGTGTTTGTTACTAAAACGGATCCTTTCTCGAGGAAAAGTTTCTCTTGAAAGAATTAAGTGGGAGGAAGATAGAACTTGATGAGGTTGTTTAAACTTTGTTCAACCAGAGAGTAGCGCAGCGCAGGATGTTGTTTCTGTGAAGCCTACGTTAGTTGAAGAGGAAGTTAATGATGATGATCATGAAGCTTCAGGATCAAGTTACTATCGAACTTCGTAGGTCAACAAGGATGTCTACTGCTCCTAAGCGGTACGACAACCCTGTCTTGGAGGTCATGTTGTTGGACAAACGATGAACCTACGAGCTATGGAGAAGCGATGATGGGCCCGGATTCCGACAAATGGTTGGAGGCCATGAAATCTGAGATAGGATCCATGTGTGAAAACCAAGTGTAGACTTTGGTAGACTTGCTCGTTGGACGGCAGGTCGTTGAGTACAAATGGATCTTTAAAATGAAGACAGACACTGATGGTGAATGTCACTATTTGTAAAGCTCGACTTGTTGCAAAGATGTTTGTGACAAGTTCAAGGAGTTGACTACGATGAGACTTTCTCACTCGTAGTGGTGCTAAAGTCTGTTGGAATTATGTTAGCAGTTGCTGTGTTTTCAATTATGAAATCTGGCAGATGGATGTCAAAACATCGTTTCCTTAACGGTTTACTTGAGGAAAGGTTGTATGTGATACAACCAGAAGGTTTTGTCAGGCCTAAGGATGATAAAAGGTGTGCAAGCTTCGGTGATCCTTCCATGGACTGAAGCAAGCGTCTCGGAGTTGGAATATACGCTTTGATGAGGTGATCAAAGTTTTGATGTTTATACAAAGTTTACGAGAAACTTGTATTTGCAATAAAGTGAGTGGGAGCACTATAGAATTTCTGATAAGTATATGTGGATGACATATTGTTGATCAGAAATAATGTAGAGTTTCTGGAAAGCATAAAACAGTCATTTGGAAAGTGATTTTCAAAGGAAGACCTGGATGAAGCTACCTAATTGTTGAGCATCAAAATCTATGGAGATAGATCAAGATGCTCGATGAGACTTTCAATGAGTGCATACCTTGACAAGATTTTGAAAGAGTTCAAAATGGATCAGTCAGAGAAAGAGTTCTCGCCTAATTTGTAAGGTGTGAAAGTTGAGTGAGACTCAAAGCTCGACAACGGCAGAAGAAAGAGAAAGGAAGAACGTCGTCCCCTATGCCTTAGCCATAGGCTCTATATTATGCCATGCTATGTACCGCACCTGTGTGTGCCTTGCCATGAGTCCGTCGGGGGGTACAAGAGTGAACCAGGAGTGGATCACTGGACAGCGGTCAAGATTATCCTCAGTAACTAAGAGAGTGAGGAGATATTTCTCGATTATGGAGGTGATAAAGAGTTCGTCGTAAGGAGTTACGTCGATACAAGCTTTAACACTAATCTGGATGACTCGTAGTAGCAATCTGGATACGTATAGTGGAGCAGCCATTTCGAATAGTACCGAGCGGAGTGTGGTAGCAGTGTTTACAGTTTGACATAAGTATTTGCAAAGTGCACACGGATCTGAATGTTACAGTCTCGTTGACTATAAGACCTCTCTCACATGCAAAGCATGATCGAGCCCCAGAACTCGTTGGATGTTAGATTCATAACAATGCGAATCACATGGTGATGTGAACTAGATTATTGACTCTAGTGCAAGTGGGAGACTGTTGGAAATATGCCCTAGAGGCAATAATAAATTAGTTATTATCATATTTCCTTGTTCATGATAATCGTTTATTATCCATGCTATAATTGTATTGATCGGGGACTTAGATGCATGTGTGGATACATAGACAAAACCATGTCCCTAGTATGCCTCTAATAGACTAGCTCGTTGATCAAAAGATGGTTAAGGTTTCCTAGCCATGGACATGAGATGTCATTTGATAACGGGGTCACATCATTAGGAGAATGATGTGATGGACAAGACCCAAACTGCAAACGTAGCATATGATCGTGTCAGTTTATTGCTACTGTTTTCCGCATGTCAAGTATGTGTTCCTATGACCATGAGATCATGCAACTCACAGATATCGGAGGAGTGCCTTGTGTGTATCAAACGTCGCAACGTAACTGGGTGACTATAAAGGTGCTCTATAGGTATCTCCGATGGTGTTTGTTGAGTTGGCATGGATCGAGACTGGGATTTGTTACTCCGTGTGACGGAGAGGTATCTCGGGGCCCACTCGGTAATGCAACATCACAATAAGCCTTGCAAGCAATTTGACTAATTGTTAGTTGCAGGATCTTGTATTATGGAATGAGTAAAGAGACTTTCCGGTAACGAGGTTGAACTAGGTATAGAGATACCAACGATCGAATCTCGGGCAAGTAACATACCGAAGAACAAAGGGAACGTTATACGGGATTAACTGAATCCTTGACATAGAGGTTCGACCGATAAAGATCTTCATAGAATATGTAGGAACCAATGTGGACGTCCAGGTCCCGCCATTGGTTATTGACCGTAGAGGTGTCTCGGTCATGTCTACATAGTTCTCGAACCCGCAGGGTTTGCACACTTAAGGTTCGGTGACGTTTCGGTAGTGTAGAGTTATGTATGGTGGTGACCGAAGTTTGTTCGGAGTCCCAGATGAGATCCCGGATGTCACGAGGAGCTCCGTAATTGTCCGGAGGTAAAGATTCATATATAGGAAGTCCCAGTTTGGTTTTCGGAAAAGTTTCGGGCTCATCGGTAGTGTACCGGGAGTGCCGGTAGTGTACCGGGAGGCCTCCGGGAGGGGTATTTCGACCCCAAGAGGTCCACGGGCTGTGGGATAATAATAATCAGCCCTTAGTGGGCTGGGAAAACAGCCACAAAGGCCCATGGCGCAGGAGAGAAAGTCCTAAAGCAAAAAGTGGAAAATCAGCCAATAGGAGGCAATCCTACTCCAACTAGGATTGGAGGTGAAGTAGGATTGCTTCCCACCTCCTATTTCGGCCGACCCAAAGGCCTTGTCTGCCTCTCCTCTCCTCTCCTCCTATATATACTAGTGTATTGGGTGGTTTTTGGACAGAATTTCCGGCCACGTGCTACCTGTTACACCGGTGCATAGTTTCTCCTCTAGATCGGTTTTCTGCAGCGCTTAGGCGAAGCCCTGCCGGAATTGCTCCACCACCATCACCGGAGCGCCGTCACGCTGCCGGTGAACTCTCTCTCCTCTCCACCTCCTCTCGCTGGATCGAGACGGTGGAGATCGTCATCAAGCTGCACGTGTGCTGAACGCGGAGGTGTCATCCGTTCGGCGCTAGATCGGAAGGACCGTGATCGAGATCGCGAGACGGTTCATGATGTGATCACGGAACGGATCGTGATGAGTTCGCGGGACAGATCGTGATCAAGATCGTGAGACGGATCGTGATGAGTTCGCGGGACGGATCATGATGTGTTCGCGGGACGGTTCGTGATTGGATCGCGGGACGCTCGGCGATTTGGATCGGGAAGAAGTTCGACTACACCAACCGCGTTTCTTAACGCTTCCCGCTTAGCGATCTACAAGGGTACGTAGATCCACTCTCCCTCTCGTAGATGCTCATCACCATGGATAGGTTTGCATGTGCGTAGGAAATTTTTTGTTTCCCATGCGACGTTCCCCAACATCTAGGTCCTACCATAAGTCATGACGATCATTATGATTTGCTGAGTCCTTTCCTCTTGTGCGGGGTAACGCAGGCATGTACCCGTCCTTGAGGGGGGCGGTCCGGCTGATCGTACTGAGTGCACCTTGAGATATGGGCTCGAAGGGCTCGTCATCGAATTGCGGCAGCAGGCGACAACGCGGGTAACGTTTGTTTTGATTCGGTCGCTCGGTGTCGTACCCTTCTTCAGCTGCCAGGACCTCTGTCCATATGTCATTGAGGTTATCTTGTTCGTCTCGGAGCTGCCGCTGCTTTGCTTTTAAGCTTCACGCGGTGGCTATAAGTTGTCGCGTGAACCATTCCTGATCCCTAGGGTCTTCGGGGATGGTGAAGTCTTCGTCTTTGAGGTTGTCATCCTCGTCGACTGGGGGGTAGTATTCATCCTCAGAATTATTGAGGTCCTCGGGGTCTCGCTAATCATCGAGCCTCTCAAGGTCCTCCTGTGGTTGCTCGAGGGCTTCAAGGTTGTCGGGGTCTTCCAGAGTATCATTTTCCCCAGCGCCCACGATGACTCCCCTTCCCTTGTTCGCCTTGGATCATTTGCATCGTTTCTGGCATTTTGACGGCTCCTCGAACTTGTCGCCATTTTGCTTAGGGGTGTGGTTGTCCTTGTCAGCGGGGATATCCACCATATAGACGTCGTAGGAGGAGGTGGCAGTCCATCGTCCCGTGTTGATAGGGGTCGGTCTGCCGAACTCTTCATCCATCTCCTCCACCCCGTCGGAGGCGTAGTCTAGAATATCGGTTAAATCTTTGATAGTGTCTACCAAGTGGGTGGTGGGTGGGTTGTGAAAATCCTCATGACCTGCCCTCAGACCAATCTAAACAAAGGTCGAGTTTAGATCATCCCCGATTTCCAACAACTCGATCCGGTCAAGTCTCTCGTTTAATAGTGAGAGGCTGTCTGGACCGATCTTCCGAGGGTTTTCGAAGATGACCTCTGGAGTATCCATATGGGATGTGTGTTTAGCAAGGGCCGAAACCTGGTGCTCGGGAGTTGAGATCAGATCTGAGCGCGAGGCCGGCTCTCCGGCGGAGATGGAACCAAGAGCGGGACCAAGCAAGAGACCCGAAGTTAAGGCTTCGGGACTCCCGAGCTCATCGGATGAGACCAAGAGCCAGGTAGGGAATAGATCGCCCCGGAAGTCGGTGGAGAATTCTAGATTCCTGAACCTGATTTGTTGACCAAGAGCGAAGCTTCTGATCTGGCCAAGATGGTCGGTCGATAAGCACTCAGCGTGACATTACCGAACGCAAAAATCTGCCCAGGGACGAAGATGTCCCCGTTGCAGACCTGGTCGCTGATGATTAGGCGAGCCATCAATCCTTCTAGCGATCTCACAGCGGAACTCTCAATGAAAGCACCAATGTTGGTGTCAAAACTGGTGGGTCTCGAGTAGGGGCCCCAAACTGTGGATCTTGGATCGATGGGTAACTGGGGACGAAGGAGGCGGTATTTACCCAGGTACGGGACCTCTTGAGGAGGTAAAAACCTACGTCCTACTTGATTGTTTTGATGTGAATGAGAATTATAGAGTTGATGTACCTCGAGATCCTATGAACTAAAACCCCAGATGAGTCGACCTCCTCTTATGAATGAAACCCTTTGGTTTATAGAGACCTGCGGGGTACCCAGGGTTACACATAACCGGCCTCCAACCGGGGATAGATGCGTCGATCTTAACTTCAAGATTTGGAGGACACGCCAATCATCGGAGCTTTCCTTCTTAAACACGGGGTCGCCACATAGTCCAACCTTCCACAGAGCGGCCAAACAAATCGGCCCATGAGAGATGAGCCGACGGCACGAGGACCCCTTAGTCTCAGACTCCCTTAGTCGTCCCCTGTGCCCCAGCATGATTTGAACCCTAATTCTTAAACACTTTTGCTCTTCTTTTGGACCCTAATTTGCATGATTTGAATGAAACTAACCCGGACTGACCCTGTTTTCAGCAGAATTACAGTGGTGTTATTTTTGTGAAGAAATAAAAGTTCTTGGAATCGGACGAAACTTTTGTGAATTATTTCTATAATATATGAATAATTATGGAGCGAAGATCTGTCGGAGGGGGCTACCTGTGGGCCACAAGCCAACAGGATGCGCCCAACCCCGTGGACGCGCCCTCTTAGCTTATGGGGCCCATGTGGCTCCCCCGACCCTAATTCCAATCCTATAAATTCACATCTTCAGAGATAAAAGAAAAGACGAATTCATCACGTACGAGACGGAGCCCCCACCACCTCCTGTTCTTCCTTGGGAGAGCTGATCTGGAGTCCGTTTGGGACTCCGTAGAGGGGGATTCGTCCTCGTGGTCATCACCAACCCTTCTTCATCAACACCGCCATGATGCCCACCACCGACAGTGAGTAATTCCTTTGTAGGCTTGTTGGGTGGTGATGGGATTGTATGACATTGATCATGTAATCGGGTTATTTTGATAGGGCTTGATCCCTAGTATCCACTATGTTCTGAGATTGATGTTGCTATGACTTTGCTATGCTTAATGCTTGTCACTAGGGCCCGAGCACCATGATTTCAGATCTGAACCTATTATGTTTTCATGAATATAAGAGTGATTTGGATCCTATATTTCAAGTTGTATGAACCTATTATGTGTCATCATCTGCATACCCAAGGTGACAACAATTGGGCTTCCTTCCGATGATTGTCGTAGTTTGAGAAGTTCATGTATTCACCATGTGTTAATGCTTTGTTCTGATTCTCTATTAAAACTAGGCCTTAATATTCCTTAGTTTCCATTAGGACCCCGCTTCCACAGGAGGGTAGGACAAAATATGCCATACAAGTTCTTATCGCAAGCACGTATGACTATATATGGAATACATGCCGACATTATATTGATGAATTAGAGCTAGTTCTGTGTTGCTCTAGTGTGTAACTATTACATGATTGATGTCATCTAAATCATTACCCATCACCAATCCACGTGCCTATGTTTCACATAAACTCAATCACTATTGTTGCTGCTACTGTCACAACTACTACAAAATTGTTGTTGTTATTGTTACTACTTCTACTTTGTCGTGCTACTAAAATCTTTGCTACAGAGAGATATCCCAGGTGTGGTTGAAGTGAAAACTCAACTGCTAAGGCCTATAAATATTCTTTGGCTCCCCTTGTGTTGAATCAATAAATCAGGGTGTAATACTATCCACGAAGACTATTGTGATCCCCTATACTTATGGGTTATCAAGACTATTTTCTGGCGCCATTGTCGGGGAGCATAGCTATATTTATTGTGTTCACTTGAGGATATACATTTACTAAGAATCTGAAAGATACTCGAACCAAGATCGTTCCCTCTCGTACGAGCGGAGGTAAGGAACTGCCATCTAGCTCTGCTTTTGATTCACCTATTGTTTTGAATCAACTTATAACACCATAGCCTGTTACTCGTTCTGATATATCGCATGAACTTGATGATGCCACTTCTGAAATTAATGAGGATACTACTGCTATATTTGATGAAATTGTAACTCTGCCACTGAAGGAATTACTTGATGCTCATATTGCTAAAGCTAGAGAGCTTGAAAATGTTGAAACTGATGAAGATTTTGAATCGCCTATTAGATCTTGCTCTCCTAATAGATATGAATTGCCTAATGTACCTGAGGGTTATGTTATGAATGAGGAGACAACTAGGGACTTTATTGCTTGTAATGATAGAGATGATTTGAAGAAACTACTATGCAAATTGAAAGAAAAATCTATGATGGAGAAAAGCAAACATGATGCTAAATTTGCTACTTCTCCTATATTTGTTACTGATAAGGAGTATGAATTCTCCATAGATCCTGAGTTAATCCCTATAGTAGGATCTGATCCTTTTCATGGCTATGAAACTGAAACTATTGTTGGGCATCTCACTAAATTGAATGATATTGCCACTTTGTTTACTCATGAGGAAAATATGCACTACTATTATGTCCTTAAGCTTTTTCCTTTTTTGCTAAAAGGCATGGATAATGAATGGTTCCTCACTCTTGCTCCTCGTTGTGTGCATAGCCTCTAGGATATGATATATTACTTCTTTGAAAAATATTTTCCTACTCATAAAAAATAAGCTGCCTGACAGGAAATATTTAACTTTGTGCAAATTGAAGAAGAGAATCCCCTCAAGCTTGGGGAGGCTTATCCAGCTACTCAGAGGTTTGCCTAATCATCCTATTGAGAAAAATGAAATACTTGATATCTTTTATAATGGACTAGTCGATGCTTCTAGGGACTACCTAGATAGTTGTGTTGGTTGTGTTTTTAGGGAACGAACTGTTGGGCAAGCTGAAGAATTATTGAATAATATATTTCAAAATGCTGATAATTGGACACTTCCTGAGCCACCACCGGAACCTATTCAAAAGAAGAGATGTTTCTATTCATCAGTACTAAAGATATGCAAGAAGCCAAAAGAACTATGAAGGAAAAAGGTATTAAATCTAAAGATGTCAAGACATTACCACCAATCGAAGAAATACATGGACTTGACACCCCGACATAGGTAGTAGATGTCGGGCATATATCCCGCGGTATGACCCGGCCTGGCGACTCATAGTGGGAGACCTTGGTCAAGACATGGCATTTTATCGGTGACCCGGCAGGCGGGTCTCAAGATGACCAGGCCCAAGACCCGGCGTGTAAGCCAGCGCCAGCCGGCTCACAAGAGAAGGCCCAAGGAGAGAGAAAGGATTCCCTTACAAGATAAACAAGACCTGGATTAGGATTCATGAAAGACTAGTCCTAGTCCTACTGGGAGTAGGACTCTATTTGTAAACCTACCCTCTCCACTTATATAAGGAGGGGTAGAGCACCCTTAGAGAGACAGGTTCACAAGTCCACAAGTTTAGACAGACACAAGAGATTAGAGATAGACAGATTAGAGGCTCTCATGATTAGAGGTAGCAAAACAGCACCCTTGTAACCGAGAGATCTTCTTCATCATCAATACCAGACAAGCAGGACGTAGGCTTTTACCTCCATCGGAGGGGCCGAACCTGGGTAAACTCGCGTCTCTTGATTCTGACTAACCCCTTCAAGACACCACATAGTTGCGCTTCTTCCCCGAACCTAAAGTTCATTCACCCGGACATCTGCCATGACAAATCCATGATAGTTGGTGCCCACCATGGGGCCTGCGCATGGTGATGTTGAGTTCTTGGAGGGATCTTTCCTAGGGTTTCGAGAAGTTCGTGAATTTCTGGATGAAGGAAAGCCGCCGCAGATGATCCGTATGATTTGATATGGTTTACGGTGATCATCGCCTGCTACCACAAACCGACGATGAGTAAGATCCACAAGCGCACTAGACCCAATCCCTTTATGGTCTACTTGCATATATCAAGGGAAACCAGAAAAAAGATCGCTATGTCCAGCCAAAGAAAGAACAGACAATCATATCGGATGTTACAAGTGAAATTATTGCAATAGCTTACCAGTGATGAGTGAAAACAATTCAAGACAATAGTGTTGTACTGCGGTAGTGCCGGACAGGGTATATTGGAATTTTTTGAATGTTATTATGGCCAATTACTATCCAGACTCTTCCAAGTAATTGCCTCGGAACTACTTATTTACGCAAAGAAGCACCAGGTTACAAAAGGAAGTCAATGACTCGGAGGGAAAAAAAGTGGACGTGGATTAGTCCAACCGATCACGACCCGGAGAAGGAGTCAAACCCGCCTCCGAGTCACCACCGCATCTGCCAATCACCTCGCTGCTCCTCTTCCGCAGTTTTTCGGTCATGGCCGATATGCCGCCACCATGTCCCTCTATGAGCCATCGTTTCCGCGGCCGCGCTGCATCAATCCGCCTTCACCTGTTGCCTCGCCTCCTGCTCTCGCTGCCCACACCATGGCTAACCTCCGCTGCGGCCTCCGTCGTGGCCTCGCTCCGTCAGGTGGCTCACCGCCTTACCCTGACCGGCTCCACCCATCACGGCCGCTCTAGTGGCCTGGCCTCGAGTCGCCGCACCCTCACTCTCCTCCACCACCACGGAGCCGCCCCGTCGCAGGTTTGCCACCACGAGCCAGCCACTGTTGCCGCCACCATGCCCTGTGCGCGGCCTCCTCCACGCCCCATCCGAGCTCCACCATGGCCGCGCCTTCAAGCCGGTCTCGCTCGCCCGCCTCCACGATGAGCTTCCTAGCCGGCCAAATCACTACTAGTACAAAACGAGACTACGTGGATTACATCTTTTGAGGCTGCCATTGTGTTCATTGCCATGTCAAATAATACCAAGACAAGTGCCATCAATCAGACATTTGGACAGACAAAGTTCATCTGTCGTCCAAATGCATCAGGTCATATCCATTCAGTCTATTTTTATTGGTATCTATACATGTTAATTTCTTACGAGAACGATTACTTTGGTTTGCAAATATTTTGACGCAGGACAATTACTCAAGTGGCATTATATCGCGGAGATGGAGCGCGTGCCAACATCATTATGCACTGGTGTTCATTTGCGGTGCGTTGTTCAATGGATGCGCGCAAGCCGCCGCCGTCGCGGCCCGGTTTACATCAACACGTCGGTACCGCGCTTCTTCACCCGCCTCTACATGCCGCCCAATGGACGTTTTCAAGCTGATGTCCCCGTGGTCAAGTTTACATCGACAATGTCACGGCCGTCTCTCGTGGCCAGACCGGCTTACAACGCCATGGCAACTCACTGGCCGAACCGGCTTACAATGCCATGGGCAAATCACCGTCCGCTCGGCTTACAACACCGTGGCCGTTTCTCGCAACCGAACTGGCTTACAAAGCCACGGCTGACTTCTGTGTCCACATCAACATGCCAGAAGCCGCATACACCAGTACGAGCCGCCCAACGGATGGTCTTGAATCGATGCCCTATGATATGATCTACATCAATATGTCAGTGTGGGGCTCGTTGATATGAGCTGCCCAACGGACAGGTGCACCAGTCGCCGCCACTACAGTTTGGTTCGCTCGAACAGCCAGCCGGGACAAACCGTCGACCGGATCATTGAAACAACTCATACGGGATCATCTATAACCCGCCATGGCCAACCTCAACTTTTAGTGGAGATTCTCAAGCCACCTCTTCGAGTCAACTTAAGACTCGGGGGCTACAGATATGGCTCGACACATTTGGTCATTTTCAATGAGAACCTCGGGTCATTGCAAGGAAGTTAACCCAATCCCGGGGGCTATTGCATTATTGGCGGAAGAATTAAAAAGTTGCCCAAGAGGACGAACCGCCGAAATACACCGTTCAAACACGGGTGCCCGGATCTATTGGATCATCATAAAGTCACTTGGAGGCTTCTGTCGTTTCTTCATACAAGATGGCGGCTTACAAGATGGTGACTTACAAGATGGTACACAAGTTGATATCATCGACAAGGTCGTTTGGGGGCTTTCAACCCACCGGGTTAAGCTTCAACCCTCTTGATCAGGCTTTTCAGCCACTGCAAGTTCGGGTCATGTACCCAAAAGTTGACTCCGTCAACAAGGTCATTTGGGGGCTTTCAACCCACCGGGTTAAGCTTCAACCCTCTTGATCGGCTCTTAAGCCACAGTAAGGCGGGTTATATGCCCAAAAGTTGACTCCGTCAACAAGGTCATTTGGGGGCTTCGAACCCACCGGGTTTAGCTTACATGCCCACTTGATCGGCTCTTAAGCCATAGTAAGGCGGGTTATATACCCAAAAGTTGACTCCGTCAACAAGGTCATTTGGGGGCTTCCAACCCACCGGGTTTAGCTTACACATCCTCTTGATCGGCTCTTAAGCCACCGCAAGTTTGAGTTAAACCTGCATGTATGCTGATGTTGCTCCGCTATGTGACCCGCTGAACTCCCGCCGGTTAATCTTGATTAGAGACCCTTAGTTGTTCAAACATATTTGGCAGCCATTCTCGCTAGAGACCCTATACTGGTCAAGGTTAAACCGGTGCTCTTGTCATGTGAGGGCCGGCTTACGGAAAGCGAGGACAAACTCACCCATCTGTTGCCGACTCTCCGCTATGTGGCCCGTTCGTACTCTTAAACATTTACTCTTTTAAAGACCCTGCATTGTTTAAGGTTCCAACGACGGATTTGTGTCACATGAGAGGTAGCTTATGGTCCCTAAGGGTACTCACGCCCTATTGCGTCTCTTTCTGGTTCGTTGCGCTCTTATGAGTTAATCTCGCCTAGACACCCTGAGCCGTTCAAACAAATTGACGATCACTCTCGATAAAGACCTTGTACTGTTAAGAGTTCTAGTAGCGAGTCGACCCAGAAGAACCGGCATATAAGTTTTCGAAAAAGCAAGAACATCATACATTGCATCATACATTACATCATACATTGCATCATACATACATATCATGCCGGTTTTCCAAACCGGGTCAGAGCAAGATTATGAAAGAAGAAGCAAGGCTATAAAAGATTTTAACATCTCCGGGTTGTGCTTTTTCAAGCCGCCCTCACAGCAATGTAGAACATATTCTGTCTTGTTTATTTTTGTCGGTCTTGTCTATTAAGATGAGCCGCCGTTAGATTGGAAAATTGATTATTCTTGAAAGAGTCGCCCTATCAGATATAATGTTGTGTCATCTAATTGACCGGTTCTCGGATTTCTTCAATTGTGCTCTATAGTAATCTACAACACTCATGGATTTATCAAATATATATTTGTCGGGTTGCACCGCAACCGTGAGTAGGGATTTCATGTCAAAGACAAAGGAGTTATTCCAGGATATTCATTCCGGATTATATTACAGCCACGATCAAGGACTCTTTCAAATCAGACAATATTAGTTCAAGAGAACTTCTGAGGTGCATTATGATGGGTTATTATCACACAGTCCCAAGTCATTGCAGGCGTGCAACCCGGCACTTGGGGGCTACATTATTTAAGTCTAGTTTATATCAAGTATATAAGTCCCATGTCGCTTCAAGCATGCACCACGGCACTTGGGGGCTAATGCAAGCCGGTTTTCAACTCATTACATTGTCAGCAAGACCCTATTATCTCAGGGAGATGAGCTAGCCTTTCTATATTTTTCTAAGTCCCAGTCCAGTAATTCTTACTGACCCTGCACTTGGGGGCTACACCGCTCAGATCAAATTTTCTAAAAGTCCCAAGTCGCCGCAGGCGTGCAACCCAACACTTGGGGGCTACAGTATTCAGCTGTTCAAATAGATTATATGGTTCAAATTGAAGACCCGGCCCATCACATTATGATGAGCCATCCCTTGGGGGCTACACCTGCTGAAGTTTCATAAGGTATAAGACAGTCATAAGTCCCAGGTTGCTGCAGGCAGGACAACCCAACACTTGGGGGCTACACAGTCCAATATATTATTGCAAAGCACCAAGTCATCATGGATAATCTCGGAGCTTGGGGGCTACAGGTAATATGTACATGTCAAAAACTTTGAGGAGAATTTTCAAGATGTTAATTATGGAGTTTAGTTGTTAGACCTGGCGTCACCAACATTCATGACCCGGTGTTATCAAAAGATCGTAACCCGCCAGAGTTTATATAAGCCGCCCTGCATCAGAATAATGGAAGTCTGGATATATATCATGAGGATTTCTTATTTTCAAGATTTTCATTGAGACAAAGTATTGGAAGCCGACTCAATGGCATATGGGTATTCTATTCCCAATATTTTTCATAGGACACTGACAAGCAAGACAATTTTCAAGACGACTCATTCATATGCAGAAAAGATCCAGATTTTTGAGGAGCCACTTCATAAGCCGGGAAAAGGAGCAAGCCATCCACTTAACATATTTACTATTCTTATTTTAGGAGGTTACCATGAATAAATTCAAGCTAACCTGGGGGCTAATGTCAGGGATATACCCCGCGGTATGACCCGGCCTGGCGACTCATAGTGGGAGACCTTGGTCAAGACATGGCGTTTTATTGGTTACCCGAAAGGTGGGTCACGGGACGACCAGGCCCAAGACCCGGCGTGTAAGCCGGCGCCAGGTGGCTCACAAGAGAAGGACCAAGGAGAGAGAAAGGATTCCCTTACAAGATAAACAAGAGCCGGATTAGGATTCATGAAAGACTAGTCCTAGTCCTACTTGGAGTAGGACTCTATTTGTAAACCTACCCTCTCCACTTATATAAGGAGAGGTAGAGCGCCCTTAGAGAGACAGGTTCACAAGTCCACAAGTTTAGACAGACACAAGAGATTAGAGATAGATAGATTAGAGGCTCTCGTGATTAGAGGTAGCAAAAAAGTACCCTTGTAACTGAGAGATCTTCTTCATCATCAATAGCAAACAAGCAGGACGTAGGCTTTTACCTCCATCGTAGGGGCCAAACCTGGGTAAACTCGCGTCTCTCAATTCTGACTAACCCCTTCAAGTTGTCACATAGTTGCGCTTCTGCCCCAAACCTAAAGTTCGTTCACCCGGACATCTGCCATGGTAAATTCTCTCCGTGCCTTTAATGAAAGTGATATACCTTATACTACAACTCCTAGTCAGTGCATGGATGAATTTGATAATTACATTGTTAAGCAAGAACATTTCAATAACTACGTCAAATATCAATTAAGACGTAATGCTATGATGATAGATATCTTGAGTGAATTGATGTTTAGAATTACTAATGATGTTAAGGGTCTTGGTAAACATGCTTCCATGGTTCATACTCAACTAGACCAAGTTGCTAAGTCACAAAATGATTTGCTTGCTGAAATAAATGAGAATGTGAATGATCGTGTTGTTAGAGTAATGACTAGAGGAGGAAGAATGACTTAGGAACCCCTTTTTATTGAAGGTCATCCTAAAATAATTGAATAGTATTCTTAGAGAATTAATGATAATTCACCTAGTCCATCTAAGAAGAAAAAGAAAAAGAAAAATTATAGGACTTTGCATGCTTCTAGTGAACCTATTATAGAAAAACATGCTGAGAATCATAATGGTGTTTCTATTTCCGATGCTGAGACACAATCTGGTAGTGAACATTCACCTAGTGATAATGATAATAATAATGACAATGATGATGTTCACATATATGCTCAACCATATACTAATAAAGAATCTGATAATGATGTCGAAATAGAACATGTTGAAGATCTTCATAACCCACATCCTAAAAATAAACGTTATGAGAAGAAAGACTTTGTCGCTAGAAAACATGGTAAAGAAAGAGGGTCATGGGTTCAAAAACCCATGCCATTCCCTCGCAAGCCTTCCAAGGGTAAGCACGATGAGGAGTTTGAACGCTTTGCTGAAAGGATTAGACCTGGTATTTTGCGCACTCGCTTGACTGATATTTTAAAGATGTCCCCATATTCTAAGTATATGAAGGAAATTATTACCAGCAAAAGAAAAATACCTTAAAATGAAATTGCTACTATGCTTGCTCATTTTTCTTTTGATGGTGGAGTGCCTAATAAGTTGGGAGATCTTGGTATACCCACAATACCTTTCTCCATTAAACGAAGTTATGCTAAAATGGATGTATGTGATTTAGGAGCCGGTGTTAGTGTTATGCCTTTCTCTCTATATAAAAGACTTGATTTGAATAAACTTACACCTATTGAGATATTATTGTAAATGGCTGATAAATCTACTACTATACCTATTGGAATTTGTGAGGATGTTCCTGTTGTGGTTGCAGATGTTACTATCTTAACAAACTTTGTTATTCTTGAGATGCCCGAGGACGACAACATGTCGACTATCCTTGGTAGACCCTTTTAAATACTGCAGGGGCTGTTATTTATTGCAAAAAAAGCAAGGTTACTTTTCACGTCAATGGAAAACAACATACCATGTATTTACCGAAGTGGCAAACTTTGGTTAATAATATTAATGTCACCAAGCCAAGTGCCACAATCATGATTGGAGGTTCTAATTTTCCCCTTCCTAGTTGTTGGGGATATGTCAATCCCCATTGAGGTAACTTAGTGTTATACGAAAATTCTTCAGTTTCATGTCAATCGGAAATGATTATTAATAAGACTTGATCAACCTTATTAATTGATCCTTATTGAAAGACATGTTGTTGATGAATTTAGTAAGCACAACTTTCTGTACCATTAGTTTACCCTCTTTTATTCTTAGTTAAATAAAATAAAATACCATGATTTTCTTGTTTTGTGAATTTCCCATGCAATAAAAATGAGCCGAAAGTAAAAAAAGACTTAGATCGCCACAAAATTTTAACATGAATTTTTCTAGAATATTTAAAAAATATTTGGTGCTAAAAAGACATTAGGGGGTGCACCTGTGGGCCACAAGCCAACAGGGCGTGCCCACCCCCCTGGACGTGCCATGTTAGCTTATGGAGCTCATGGGTCCCCTGCCTTATCCCTTCAGCCCATGTCACCTCTTAGCTCTAGCAAAAATTCATATTCTCTCTCTCTCTCTCTTGTTAGGAGACGTAGTAGAAAATCAAAAAAATCCTACGTGTTCACCAAGATCTATCTATGGAGAAACCAGCAACGAGTAAGGGAAGAGTGCATCTTCATACCTTTGAAGATCACTAAGCAGAAGTGATACAAGAACACGGTTGGTGGAGTCGTACTCGTAGCGATTCAGATCGCGGTGGACTCCGATCTTAGCATCGAACAACGGCGCCTCCGCGTTCAACACACGTGCAGCCCGCTGATGTCTCCTACACCTTGATCCAGCAAGGAGGAAGGAGAGGTCAAGGGAGAGCTCTGGCAGCATGACGGCGTGGTGATGGTGGAGCTGCGTGGTCTCCGGCAGGGCTTCGCCAAGCACTACGGAGAACGAGGAGAGGGAGGAGTAGGGCTGCGTCGAGAGGAGAGGAACTCGTGTGTTGCAGCCCTCCAAAACCCCACATATATATAGGGGGAAGGAGGAGGCACCCCATCTAGGTTTCCCACCCTAGAGGGTGCGTCAGCCCTAGATGGGAGGGTTGGCGGCCAAGGTGGGAGGAGGGGCGGCGCCCTAGGGTGGGCCTTGGGCCCATCCACGCCTAGGGTTTGCCCCCTCCACCCCTTGCTGCGCCTTGGGATGGGGTGGGAGGTGCACCAGCCAACCTAGGTGCTAGTTCCCTCCCACTCCTGGCCCATGAAACCTTCCGGGGCCCATGGCCCCTCCCGGTGGACCCCCGGAACCCTTCCGGTGGTCCCGGTACACTATCGGTGACGCCTGAAACACTTCCGGTGACCGAAACCTCACTTCCTATATATGAATCTTTACCTCCGGACCATTATGGAGCTCCTCGTGACATCCGGGATCTCATCCGGGACTCCGAACAACCTTTAGTAACCACATACACTATTTCGCTATAACCCTAGCGTCATCAAACCTTAAGTGTGTAGACCCTACGGGTTCGGGAGACACGTAGACATGACCGAGACACCTCTCTGGTCAATAACCAACAGCGGGATCTGGATACCCATGTTGGCTCCCACATGCTCCACGATGATCTCATCCGATGAACCATAATGTCGGGGATTCGGTCAATCCCGTATACAATTCCCTTTGTCTACCGGTATGATACTTGCCTAAGATTCGATCGTCGGTATCCCTATACCTAGTTCAATCTCGTTACCGGCAAGTCTCTTTACTCGTTCCGTAACACATCATCCCGTGGCTAACTCCTTAGTCACTTTGAGCTCATTATGATGATGTCTTACCGAGTGGGCCCAAAGATACCTCTCCGTCACACGGAGTGACAAATCCCAGTCTTGATTCGTGCCAACCCAACAGACACTTTCGGAGATACCCGTAGTGCACATTTATCGCCACCCAGTTATGTTGTGACGTTTGGCACACCCAAAGCATTCCTACGGTATCTGGGAGTTGCACAATCTCATGGTCTAAGGAAATGATACTTGACATTAGAAAAGCTTTAGCAAACGAACTACACGATCTTGTGCTATGCTTAGGATTGGGTCTTGTCCATCACATCATTCTCCTTATGATGTGATCCCGCTATCAACGACATCCTATCTCCATGGTCATGAAACCGTGAACATCTATTGATCAACGAGCTAGCCAACTAGAGGCTCACTAGGGACACGTTGTGGTCTATGTATTCACACATGCATTACGGTTTCTGGTTAACACAATTATAGCATGAACACTAGACAATTATCATGAACAAGGAAATACAATAATAACCATTTTATTATTGCCTCTAGGGCATATTTCCAACGTCTCTCTCTCTCTCTCTCATGTTCTTGCTCCTTAACCTCAGATTTTCAATCTCTTTGCTCGGAACTCCGTTTGCGAAACTATTTTGAGGGATTGCTCCTTGCTATGTGACTCTCCCATTCCTCCAATTAATTTTTGTTTTAGTGTTTTATATTTTGTTGCACTTGGTGCTATTGAAAATGAGCTTGCATGTTGAATTCTTTGAGTTGCAAGTAGTATGAATGCTTGATATGGCCTTAGGGCATATATATGAGTAGTTTCTAGCAAGCTTGCAAAGTTTTATTGACATAATTTTGTGGCTCAAAAATTTCAGAAATTTGTCCATAGGAAGATGAGTTTCTTTAGTAGGAGTTTTTCAAGGAGACATACTTCTGGTGAGTCATCGAGCAGGAGCTCTGTACGACAGGCATATGCTGGACCAAGAGCAAGCTTGACCATCATGGCCGATGCCAAATCATGTTGTTGGCCGAGTGATGAGTTCATGAGAGGTGCAAGTATTAAGGTGGAATTTCAGCAATACATTTATAATGCCGACCTCACCGACTTCCTCGTAGATAAGTGCACCCAACACTATGAGCTTACACGATCATTCATACAAATGTTTCAGTATCATCCCCATACTTCTAGAGTATTGTTTAATGTCTACGACAATTCTTTCAGTATGAATCTAGAAGAATTTTGTGAAGCATGCAAACTTCCATATTGGGGCTCACTTGAAAAAACCATTAAAATTGATTATAATTTCTTCCTTGAGAGCCTTTGCGTAGGAGTGGATAGAGGAGTGTCATAGGCTAGAATAAAGAGTATTCGATTTCCATTCATCTGCTACTTTGCATTATTTAATGGTAAATGCCTTGTGGTTAAGCAAGATTGTAGTGCATTGTGTGCCCCTGACCTGAGCATCATTTACGCTGCGATAACTGGTATTAAACAATATAACCTTGGGGCAATTGTTGCCCGAAGACTGCATCTTAACGCGGGTATCGGTGATTTGTATAAAGGAGTTTATGCTTCCCGCGTAGCTGCAAAACTAGGCATTTTACCTCGATTTAATGACCGTATGCTGCCTGAAAGATATTTAGATTTTGAAGCCATGAGGCGTCATGATTTTATTAAGGACGGTATCTAGGGTTATGAATATAACTTAATATTTGATAAATATATCCCTGTCTTTGTTACTTTACCTGCTCCTACTCTCTTTGACTTTCAGAACAGACAGAGATATTACGTTCATGAGAGCAAAGCGCAGGAGCACAATGCAGCTGTGAAGGCTTCTCGGTTGGCTGAGGAGGCAACACGGAATGCCTCCATGAGCTATCACTTGGATTATTATCCAAACCGACTATGGGGATCACTAATCCAGGCAAAATCCTAACCTTGGGGAGTACGTATTTCTCACTAACATTACACTCATGCACACACTTCATATAAATTGTCGGTGTTCATCCTCTTTCATTGTATATCCATGTTAGTTTTTATTCGCTGCTTTCTTCTTGTGTGTTTGAAAAACTTGGAAAATTCAAAATTATTTCTCGCTTATTTTTAAGTTTTATTTCTAGTTTAATTAGTATGTGGTATTAAAAGAAAACCCAAAAAGATTTCCTTTGCATGTTGGGAGCTTTCCCGTGTAAATAAATTTTCTCGTTCTTGTTTTTACTTGTTTATTTGCTTCCTTCAAAAAAACTCCAAAAATAGTTCAGTGTGCTTCTCTAATTTTTCTTCTTCTTTTGATTGAGTCACTGAAAGGAAAAGACCATGATGAAAATGTTGAGTGGATCTCATATGCATTATTGTTGATCTAACAGAGAGCCAATATTACCTCACCTTCTCCTTTGTATAAAACTACCTTGCAGATTATAGCTTAGTTCACGACACTCTTGCACTATTATTATCACATCATTCGGTCATGCAAGTGAAAGGCGATAATAACAATATTTGATGAAGTGATCGTGGTAAAGGAAGCTAGTATGAACTCTTCTTGTTTTCCGTTTTTGTAAATATGTTTAGCTCGTTCGATCTCAATTCAGTATATCATGAGTAACCATTATTATGATGAAAATTAGTGATTATAGTTTCTCATGCCATGCTTAAATATCTAGGATTGGATATGATGTGTCAACATGCATTAAAATGGTTATGATGTGATATGATAGTATGGTATTTCCCTCTGAGTAATTCGAGCGGCTTGACTTGGCCCATGTGCAAACATGTAGTTGATTCAAAACCAATACAGTTTTCATGATGTTTAAATTCAGAGTATCCATATCCTACTCATGCTAATGTCCAATGTTCATTATTCTTAATGCATCCTTATGTCCGTTTTTGCTCTCTCGTTGGTCACTTCTCAATCTATTGCTAGCCTTCACCTGTACTAAGTAGGAATGTTGCTGGTGCATCCAACATCCTTAAACCCAAAGTTGTTCCATATGAGTCCATCATACCTACCTATATGCGATATTACCCTGTCGTTCCAAGTAATTTTGCATGTGCCACTTGTAATATTCAAATAAACATCTATTTTGTGCACTCATATCGCTCATGCAGCGACGAGGCGGTCAGTATCTTCCATCCTAAGTGAGTTATTCTCAAGACGGCCATTTATTCGTCTGTCATTGCACGAGACAGGTTGGTAAAAAGGAATAAAAAATAATTAAACAAAACTCCTGGGACAGTTGATATGTTGGCAGGCACCCGTGTACTAAGCGGTCATCCATGGTTTGCGTATGTATGGTGGATAGGAGTAAACTTTACATTTTCACTTGGGAACCGCCAATAATGTGTTTAGCATGAAAGATATAGAAATCCTTTATCGTGGCATTGACAAGAAAAATGCACCACCCAAAATTATAATTCAGTTCGGTTTTAAACATGAGCTCTCGCACCTCTACAAATCAATGCTTCCCTCTGTGAAGGGCATGTCTATTTATGTTAATGTTATTTTATGAGTCATCATCTTCTTACTAAAAGCACCAGATCGGATAGCACTATTGTCATTCTTATGCATTGAGCCTAGTTAATGTTGTATGTGAGCATGACTGGATCTTATCTACCCTGAATTATAATGTTTAGTCGGTGATTGAACCTCAAAGGTGCTCTGCATTTATGTTTTGCGGTCTGAGAAAGGGCTAGTGAAATACCATGTCATCATATTATATCATGATTGTTTTGACAAATTGTTGGCATGTGAGATATTTTATTATTGCTTGCTAGTTGATTATATATTGCCATGAGTGAATATGATGTTTAATTGTTATCATGGATATGGTTATTTATGATTTATGCTGAAAACTTGAACACTGGCTAAGCATATGTATAACAACGAAAACAAAAGAGTTTGTAAAATTTTTGTTTATGACTTTCAGTTTATCAACTGAATTGCTTGAGGACAAGCAATGAGTTAAGCTTGGGGGAGTTGATACGTCTTAGACGTTTTTACTTCTACAAACACTTTTGCTCTGGTTTTGGACTCTAATATGCATGATTTGAATGAAACTAACTCGGGCTGATGTTGTTTTCAGTAGAACTACCGTGGTGCTATTTTTGTGCACAAATAGAAGTTCTCTGAATCGGACGAAACTTTTGTGAATTATTTCTGGAATATATGAAGAATTATGGAGCGAAGACCTGTCGGAGGGGGCTGCCTATGGGCCACAAGTCAACAGGGCGCGCCCACCCCCGGGGATGCCCTGTTAGCTTGTGGGGGCCATGTGGCTTCCGCGACCCTAATTCCAGTCCTATAAATACACATATTTGGAGAGAAAATAGGAGAAAAGATCCCATCACGTTTTACAAGATGGAGTTGTCGCCACCTCCTGTTCTTCCTCGGGAGGGTTGATTCGGAGTCCGTTTGGGGCTCCGAAGAGGGGGATTCGTCGTTGTCGTCATCACCAACTCTTCTTCATCAACACCGCCATGACGCTCACCATCGTGAGTGAGTAATTCCTTTGTAGTCTTGTTGGACGGTGATGCTATTGGGTGAGATTGATCATGTAATCGAGTTATTTTGATAGGGTTTGATTCCTAGTATCCACTATGTTCTAAGATTAATGTTGCTATGACTTTGCTATGCTTAATGTTTGTCATTGGGGCCCGAGTGCCATGATTACAGATCTGAACCTATTATGTTTTCATGAATATAATAGTTATTTGGATTCTATCTTGCAAGTTGTATGCACCTATTACGTTTCATGGTCTGCATACCCCAAGGTGACAATAATTGGAATTCTTTCCGGTGATTGTCGTAGTTTGAAGAGTTCATGTATTCACCATGTGTTAATGCTTTGTTCTGGTTCTCTATTAAAAGGAGGCTTTAATATCCCTTAGTTTACATTAGGACCCCGTTGCCACGGGAGGGTAGGACAAAAGTTGGCATACAAATTCTTATCGCAAGCACGTATAACTATATACAGAATACATGCCTACATTATATTGATGAATTAGAGCTAGTTCTGTGTCGCTCTCGTGTGTAACTGTGACATAATTGATGTCATCTAAATCACTATACATCACCGATCCACAACCTATGTTTTATATATATTGAATCTTGCTAAGTTACTATTGTTACTACTATTGTCACAACTACTACAAAATTGTTGTTGTCACTATTACTTTTACTACTACTACTTTTCCATACTACTAAAATCTTTGCTGTAGAGAGATATCCCATGTGTGGTTAAATTGACAGCTCAACTGCTAAGGCTGATAAATATTCTTTGGCTCCCCTTGTGTCGAATCAATAAATCAGGGTGTAATACTACCCGCGAAGACTGTTGTGATCCCCTATACTTGTGGGTTATCAATTCTTTCCATGCTGTGTACCACACCTGATTTGCGCCTTGCCATGAGTCTGGCAACGGGGTACAAGAGTGATCCAAGAGTGTATCACTGGGCAATGGTAAAAATTATCCTTAGATGCCTAGGGAAATATTTCTCGGTTATGGAGGTGATAAAGTGTTCGTCGTAAGGGGTTATGTCGATGCAAGCTTTGACACCGATCCGGATGGCTTTGAGTAGTAAACCGGATACGTATAGTGGAGCGGTCATTTGGATTATCTCCAAGTGAAGAATGATAGCAGCATCTACAGTATGACATAGAAATATGCAAAGTACACATGGATCTGAATATTGCACACCCGTTGACTAAAACCTCTCTCACAAGCAAAACATGATCAAACCCCAGAACTCATTGGGTATTAATCACATGGCGATGTGAACTAGATTATTGACTCTAGTGCAAGTGGGAGACTGTTGGAAATATGCCCTAGAGGCAATAATAAATTGGTTATTATCATATTTCCTTGTTCATGATAATCGTTTATTATCCATGCTAGAATTGTATTGATCAGAAACTCGGATACATGTGTGGATACATAAACAACACCATGTCCCTGGTGAGCCTCTACTAGACTAGCTCATTGATGAAAGATGGTTAAGGTTTCCTAACCATAGACATGAGTTGTCATTTGATAACGGGATCACATCATTAGGAGAATGATGTGATGGACAAGACCCAAACTACAAACGTAGCATATGATCGTGTCAGTTTATTGCTACTGTTTTCTGCATGTCAAGTATCTGTTCCTATGACCATGAGATCATGCAACTCACTGACACCGGAGGAGTGCCTTGTGTGTATCAAGCGTCGCAACGTAACTGGGTGACTATAAAGGTAGTCTACAGGTATCTCCGAGGGTGTCTATTGGGTTGGCATGGATCAAGACTGGGATTTGTTACTCCGTGTGACGGAGAGGTATCTCAGGGCCCACTCGGTAATACAACATCACAACAAGCCTTGCAAGCAATGTGACTAAGTGTTAGTCACGGGATCTTGTATGACGGAACGAGTAAAGAGACTTGCCGGTAACGAGGTTGAACTAGGTATGGAGATACCGACGATCGAATCTCGGGCAAGTAACATACCGAAGAACAAAAGGAACATCATACGGGATTAACTGAATCCTTCACATTGAGGTTCGACCGATAAAGATCTTCGTAGAATATGTAGGAACCAATATGGGCATCCAGGTCCCGCTATTGGTTATTGACCGTAGAGGTGTCTCGGTCATGTCTACATAGTTCTCGAACCGGTAGGGTCTGCACACTTAAGGTTCGGTGACGTTTTGGTAGTATAGAGTTATGTATGGTGGTTATCGAAGGTTGTTCAGAGTCCCGGATCAGATCTCGGATGTCACAAGGAGCTCCGAAATGGTCCGGAGGTAAATATTGATATATAGGAAGTCCTATTTTGGTCGTCGGAAAAGTTTCGGGCTCATCGGTAGTGTACCGGGAGTGCCGGTAGTGTACCGGGAGACCATCGGGAGGGGTATTTCGACCAAAGAGGCTACATGGGCTGTGGGAGAGTGAATACAAGCCCTTAGTGGGATGGTGGAAGTCCCACACAAGGCCCATGCGGCTGGGAGAGAAAAGCCCAAAGAGAAAAGGTGGAAAAAGGCAAAAAAGCAAAAAAGGAAGGAGTCCTAGTCCTACTAGGATTGGAGGAGGATTCCTCCACTCCTCCTTGGTTCGGCCAAAGCCTAGGGATGGCCCCTTGAGGGCCAAGCCTCCATCTCTCTTCCTCTTGTATATACTAGTGGTTTTAGGGTTTTTGCACTAGATTTTCTGCCACGTGCTACCCTTTCCTCTAGTGCATAGTTTCTCCTCTAGATCGGTTTTCTACAAGTGCTTAGGTGAAGGCCTGCCGGAATTACTCCACCACCATCGCCGCGGCGCCGTCACGCTGCCGGAGAACTCATCTACCTATCCGTTCCCTCTTACTGGATTAAGAAGGCGGAGATCGTCATCAAGTTGTACATGTGCTGAACGCGGAGGTGTCGTCCGTTCGCCGCTAGATCGGAAGGACCGTGATCAAGATCGCGAGATGGATCGTGATACGATCACGGGATGGATCGTGATGATTTCGCTGGGCGGATCATGATTGGATCGCGGGACGGATCGTCATGAGATCACGGGACACTCGACGATTTGGATCGCGAAGACGTTCAACTACACCAACCGCGTTTCTTAACGCTTCCCGCTTAGCGATCTACAAGGGTATGTAGATCCACTCTCCCTCTCATAGATGCTCATCACCATGGATAGATCTTGCGTGTGCGTAGGAAATTTTTTGTTTCCCATGCAACGTTCCCCAACAGTGGCATCATGAGCTAGGTCTATGTGTAGATGAGATCTCCAGTAGAACACAAAGAGTTTGTGGGCGTTGATGCTTAGATTTCTTCCTCCCTTGGTCGTGTTTTGGTTCAGCGGTATTATGGGATGAAGCGGCCTGGACCAACCTTACTCGTACGCTTACGAGAGACTGGTTCCATCGACTGACGTGTAACCTCGTTGCACAAAGATGGATGGTGGGTGTCTGTTTCTCCTATTTTAGTTGGATCGGATTCGACTAAGGCGGTCCTTCAGAAGGTTGAAAAGCAACTTATGTATCACCGTTGTGGTTTTGCGTAGGTGAGAATTGTTCTTGCTAGATACCCGTAGCAGCCACGCAAAACATGCAAAAACAATTAGAGGACGTCTAACTTGTTTTTGCAGGGTATGTTGTGATGTGATATGGCCAATTACATGATGAGATATATGTGATGTATGAGATGATCATCTATTGTATAGAATATCACGACTTGCATGTCGATGAGTACGGCAACCGGCAGGAGCCATAGGGTTGTCTTTTATTATTGTATGACCTACGTGTCAATCATTAAGCGCTATGTAATGCTTTACTTTATCGCTAAATGGTAGCAATAGTAGTAGAAGCATGGTGGGCGCGACAACCCCGATGGCAACACGTCGATGGAGATCATGGTGTCATGCCGGTGACGATGGAGATCATGTCGGTGCTTGCAAGATGGAGATCAAAAGCACAAGTTCATGGCCATATCATGTCACTTATGATTTGCATGTGATGTTAATCCTTTTATGCACCTTGTTTTTCTTAGGACGACGGTAGCATTATAAGGTGATCCCTCACTTAATTTCAAGATAAATTGTGTTCTCCCCGAGTGTGCACCGTTGTGAAAGTTCATCGTGTTGAGACACCACATGATGATCGGGTGTGATAGACTCTACGTTCACATACACGGGTGCAAGCCAGTGTTGCACATGCAGAACACTCGGGTTAAACTTGACAAGCCTAGCATGTACAGACATGGCCTCGAAACACAAGAGACTGAAAGGTCGAACATGAGTCATATAGTAGATATGATCAACATGATGATGTTCACCATTGAAACCACCTCAACTCACGTGATGATCGGACTTGAGTTGGTGAATTTGGATCATGTATCACTCGAATGACCGGAGGGATGTCAATTTGAGTGGGAGTTCTTCAGTAATATGATTAATTGAACTCATTATCATGAACATAGCCAGTAGTGTCTTTGCAAATTATATTGTAGATTACTTGCTCGCATTGTAGCTCCCTTGAATTTCCATATGTTCCTATAGAAATAGAGTTGAAAGATGATGGTAGAAATATTGCGGACTGGGTCCGTGATCTAAGGATTGTCCGCATTGCTGCACAGAAGGCTTATGTCCTTAATGCACCGCTCGGTGCGCCAACCCCTCTAGTGTTGTCTATAGATGTTGTGAACATCTGACAGGCACGTTCTGATGACTACTTGATAGTTTAATGCATCATGCATTATGGCTTAGAATTGAGGCTCCGAAACGTTTTGAACGTCACAGAACATATGTGATGTTCTAAGAGCTGAAATTAGGATCTCAGGCTCATGCCCGTGTTGCGAGATATGGGATCTCCAACAAGATTCTTTGCCTACAAGATGAAAGAGAATAGCTCAATCGTTGAGCATGTGCTCAGATTGTCTGGGTGCTACAATCACTTGAATTGAGTGGGAATTGATCTTCCAGATAAGATAGTGATTGATATAGTTCTCCAAGTCACTGTCACTAAGATACTAGAACTTGGTGATGAACTATAAAATGCCAGGGATAGAAATAATTATCGCTGAGTTGTTCGCGATGTTTGACACCGCGAAGGTAGAAATCAAGAAGGAGCGTCAAGTGTTGATGGTTAGTAAAACCACTAGTTTTGAGAAGGGCAAGGGCAAGGAGGGAAACTTCATGGATGGCAAGTCAGTTGCTGCTCCAGTGAAGCAACCCAAAGTTAAACCTAAACCGATACTAAGTGCTTCTATTATGAGGTGAGCGGTCACTGAAGCGGAACAACCCTAGATACTTGGTAGATAAGAAGGCTGGCAATGTCGACAGAAGTATATTTGACATACGTGTTATTGATGTGTACCTTGCTAGTACTCCTGGTAGCACCTGGGTATTGGATACCAGTTCAGTTGCTAAATGTTAGTAACTCGAAATAAAAGCTACGGAATAAACGGAGAACTAGCTAAGGATGAGGTGACGATGTGTGTTGGAAATGTTTCCAAGGTTAATGTGATCAACATCGCTCGCTCTCTCTACCTTCGGGATTAGTGACGAACCTAAATAAATGTTATTTGGTGTTTTGCATTGAGCATGAACGTGATTAGATCGTGTTTATTGCAACATGGTTATTCATTTAAGTTAGAGAATAATGGTTATTCCGTTTACATGAATAATACCTTCAATGGTCATGCACCCAGTGAGAATGGTTTGTTGAATCTTGATCGTAATAATACACATGTTCATAACATTGATGCCAAAAGATACAAAGTTAATAATGATAGTACCACATACTTGTGGCACTGCCGCTAAATGTCATATTAGTATAAAGCGCATGAAGAAACTCCATGCTGATGGATCTTTGGACTCATTCGATTTCGAATCAGTTGAGACATCCGAACCATGCCTCTTAGGCAAGATGACTAAGGACCCCGTTTTCCAGATTGATGGAGCGGGCAAGTGATTTATTGGAAATGATACGTGTTGATGTATGCAATCCAATGAGTCTTGTAGCGTGCAGTGGATATCGTTATTTTCTTACCTTCACTGATGATTTGAGTAGATATAGTGTATATTTACTTAATGAAGCACAAGTCTGAATCGTTTGAAAGGTTCAAGCAAATTCAGAGTGAAGTTTAAAGATCATCGTGACAAGAAGATGAAAATGTCCGTGATATGATCGTGGAGGTGAATATCTGAGTTACGAGTTTGGCATACAACTTTAGACAATGTGAAAGTTGTTTCACAACTAACGCCACCTGGAACACCATAGTGTGATGGTGTGTTCGAACGTCACAATCGTGCTCTATTGGATATGGTGCGTGCTATGATGTCTCTTATCATTTTGCTACTATAATTTTGGGGTTATACATTAGAGACAACTACATTCACTTTAAACAGGGCACCATCTAAATCCGTTGAGATGACACCATATGGTTTGATAGAAACCTAAGCTATCATTTCTTAATGTTTGGGGCTGCAACACTTATGTGAAAAAGGTTTTCACCTAATGAGCTCGAACCCAAGGCGGACAAATGCATCTTCATAGAATACCCTAAGAACAGTTGGGTAAACCTTCTATCTCAGATCCAAGCATAAAGTGTTTGTTGCTAAAACTGGGTCCTTTCTCGAGAAAGAGTTTCTCTCGAAAGAATTTAGTGGGAGGAAGATAGAACTTGATGAGGTTGTTGAACCTTTGTTTCAACGAGAGAGTAGCGCAGCGCAGGAAGATGTTTCTGTGAAGCCTACGTTAGTTAAGAGGAAGTTAATGATGATGATCATGAAGCTTCAGATCAAGTTACTATCGAACCTCATAGGTCGACAAGGACGTGTACTGCTCCTGAGTGGTATGGCAACCCTGTCTTAGAGGTCATGTTGTTGGACAACGATTACGAACTATGGAGAAGCGATGATGGGCCCGGATTCCGACAAATGGTTAGAGGCCATGAAATCCGAGATAGGATCCATGTATGAAAACCAAGTATAGACTTTGGTAGACTTGCTCGTTGGACGGCAAGTCATCGACTACAAATGTATCTTTGAGATGAAGACAGACGCTGATGGTAAATGATACCATTTATAAAGCTCGACTTGTCACAAAGAAGTTTCTGACAAGTTCAAAGAGTTGACTGCGATGAGACTTTCTCACTCGTAGCGATGCTAAAGTCTGTTGGAATTATGTTAGCAGTTGCTGCATTTTTCAATTATGAAATCTGGTAGATGGATGACAAAACATTGTTTCCTTAACAGTTTACTTGAGGAAAGGTTGTATGTGATACAACCAGAAGGTTTTGTCAGTCCTAAGGGTGCTAAAAGGTGTGCGAGCTCCAGCAATCCATCTAAGGGCTGGAGCAAGCATCTCAGAGTTGCAATACACACTTTGATGAGGTGATCAAAGTTTTGTAGTTTATACAAAGTTTACGAGAAACTTGTATTTACAATAAAGTGAGTGGGAGCACTATATAATTTCTGATAAGTATATGTGGATGACATATTGTTGATCGGAAATAATGTAGAATTTCTGGAAAGCATAAACGGTTGTTTTGAAAAGTGATTTTCAAAGGAAGACCTGGGTAAAGCTACCTAATTGTTGAGCATCAAGATCTATAGAGATAGATCAAGATGCTTGAGGAGACTTTCAATGAGTACATACCTTGACAAGATTTTAAAAGAGTTCAAAATGGATCAGTCAGAGAAAGAGTTCTCGCCTAATTTGTAAGGTGTGAAGTTGAGTGAGACTAAAAGCTCAACAACGACAGAAGAAAGAGAAAGGACGAATGTCATCCCCTATGCCTTAGCCATAGGCTCTGTATAGTATGCCATGCTATGTACCGCACCTGTGTGTGCCTTGCCATGAGTCCGTCAAGGGGTACAAGAGTGGTCCAGGAGTGGATCACTGGACAACGGTCAATATTATCCTTAGTGACTAAAAGACTAAGGAAATGTTTCTCGATTATGGAGGTGATAAAGGGTTCGTCGTAAAGAGTTACGTCGACGCAAGCTTTAACACTAATCCGGATGACTCTTAGTAGCAATCCAGATACGTATAGTGGAGCAGCCATTTGGAATAGTACCAAGTGGAGTGTGGTAGAAGTGTTTATAGTTTAACATAGAGATTTTCAAAGTACACACGAATCGGAATGTCGCAGACCCGTTGACTATAAGACCTCTCTCACATGCAAAGCATGATCGAGCCCCGGAACTCATTGGGTGTTAGATTCATAACAATGCGAATCACATGGTGATGTGAACTAGATTATTGACTCTAGTGCAAGTGGGAGACTGTTGGAAATATGCCCTAGAGGCAATAATAAATTAGTTATTATCATACTTCCTTGTTCATGATAATCGTTTATTATCCATGCTATAATTGTATTGATCGGAAACTCAGATACATGTGTGGATACATAGACAACACCATGTCCCTAGTATGCCTCCAATAGACTAGCTCGTTGATCAAAGATGGCTAAGGTTTCCTAGCCATTGACATGAGATGTCATTTGATAACGGGATCACATCATTAGGAGAATGATGGGATGGACAAGACCCAAACTACAAACGTAGCATATGATCGTGTTAGTTTATTGCTGCTATTTTCTGCATGTCAAGTATCTGTTCCTATGACCATGAGATCATGCAACTCACTGACACCGGAGGAGTGCCTTATGTGTATCAAACGTCGCAACGTAACTGGGTGACTATAAAGGTACTCTATAGGTATCTCCGAGGGTGTTTGTTGGGTTGGCATGGATCAAGACTGGGATTTGTTACTCCGTGTGACGGAGAGGTATCTCAGGGCCCACTCGGTAATACAACATCACAACAAGCCTTGCAAGCAATGTGACTAAGTGTTAGTCACGGGATCTTGTATTACGGAACGAGTAAAGAGACTTGCCGGTAACGAGGTTGAACTAGGTATGGAGATACCGACGATCGAATCTCGGGCAAGTAACATACCGAAGAACAAAAGGAACATCATACGGGATTAACTGAATCCTTGACATAGAGGTTCGACCGGTAAAGATCTTCGTAGAATATGTAGGAACTAATATGGGCATCCAGGTCCCGCTATTGGTTATTGACCGTAGAGGTGTCTCGGTCATGTCTACATAGTTCTCGAACCCGTAGGGTCTGCACACTTAAGGTTCGGTAACGTTTCGGTAGTATAGAGTTATGTATGGTGGTTACCGAAGGTTGTTCGGAGTCCCAGATGAGATCCCGGATGTCACGAGGAGCTCCGAAATGGTCCAAAGGTAAAGATTGATATATAGGAAGTCCTATTTTGGTCGCCGGAAAAGTTTCGGGCTCATCAGTAGTGTATCGGGAGTGCCGGTAGTGTATCGGGAGACCATCGAGAGGGGTATTTCGACCCAAGAAGCTACATGGGCTGTGGGAGAGTGAATACCATCCCTTAGTGGGCTGGTGGAAGTCCCACACAAGGCCCATGCGGCTGGGAGAGAAAAGTCCAAAGAGAAAAGGTGGAAAAAGGCAAAAAAGGCAAAAAAAAAAAGGAAGGAGTACTAGTCCTACTAGGATTGGAGGAGGATTCCTCCTCTCCTCCTTGGTTTGGCCGAAGCCTAGGGCTGGCCCCTTGAGGGCCAAGCCTCCTCCTCTCTTCCTCTTATATATATTAGAGGTTTTAGGGTTTTTGCAGTAGATTTTCTGCCACGTGCTACCCTTTCCTCTAGTGCATAGTTTCTCCTCTAGATCGGTTTTCTGCAGTGCTTAGGCGAAGCCCTGCCGGAATTACTCCACCACCATCGCCGCGGCGCCATCATGCTGTCGGAGAACTCGTCTACCTCTCCGCTCCCTCTTGCTGGATCAAGAAGGCGGAGATCGTCATCAAGCTGTACGTGTGCTGAACGTGGAGGTGCCGTCCGTTTGGCGCTAGATCGGAAGGACCGTGATCAAGATCGCGAAACGGATCATGATGAGATCGCGGGACGGATCGTGATGAGTTTGCGGGACGGATCGTGATGAGATCGCGGGACGCTCGGCGATTTGGATCGCGAAGACGTTCAACTACACCAACCGCGTTTCTTAACGCTTCCTGCTTAGCGATCTACAAGGGTATGTAGATCCACTCTCCCTCTCGTAGATGCTCATCACCATGGATAGATCTTGCATGTGCGTAGGAATTTTTTTGTTTCCCATGCGACGTTCCCCAACACGAACACCTTACAGTCGTGGTGGAGACGCGACTGGTGAAGAGCACTGGAAGAAAGCATGTAGAGGCGAAGACAGACGGCCTTGCAACACGAGGGCAGACAGTGTTGGTAGACGATTGGGCATCACCGGCAGTCTTGCAACGCGAGAACAAGCCGGTGGTGTTGGTAGTTGATGGGGTCGACATCGCTGACAAAACCTACTTCGTAAGCGAGCGGGGGATGGTGGAATTTTGTGTGGGATGCGTCACGGCTGGACCGCGACAAAGCAGCTGGAAGATGGGCGTCGGCCGCTATGCCGGGGGGAGATGCAGGTTGCGTAGGGGAAGGGGGCTTTCTCTCACCGACGGGCGGGCCAAGGGAGTACAAAGACAACACTCATGTGCGTCCGCGTGTATCCGTTTGGACACAAACGCAACCCAAATTTGAGCCGGAAATGGGTCGACAACAGACAAAAAACGAACTTCGATCCATTTGCGATCATGCGTTGGGCCGCAATTTGTGTCAGCTTCTTCCCAAACAAACTTTGCCTGGCGAAATGGGGTCGCCCATTGGAGTCGGCCTCACTAGTGCTCATCAACATGATGCAGATTTCGTTAATATCAAGCAAAAGAAAAACTGCGTATGGATGCGATTTCACAAAAAGATACAACACCTCTTTGAAGAACCTAGAGTTCAGATTATCATTTTCCTAAATAATTTATGTACAACATAAATATTATTAGTATTCAAGAAAATAGTTGCAAAGTAAGCATTTGGGTTCCCTGCAAACAAACAAAAAAGTTCAATCCCATCTAAGAATTCTTTAGGAGGGCACTCTCCATTTGTTCATGCATCCAAAGAAGGAACTTAGCCTTTGGTCACCACACCAAAAACACCTCGATATCAACAAAAAGGTTCAATCTCACCCAAAAGAACTGAAAATCAGACACGCGGACAAGGAAAATGCTGGATTTTCCAAGCTTTTATTTATTTATTGTGAGACAACAGAATGAAGCAGCGGAATATGCTAACAAGAATGCTCCACGGACTGGTCCTCCCCTCCCCTCCCCTCCCCTCCCCTGTAAAGTAAACAAGCACCTGTGTCGAGCTGCGATAGCCAGTATCCTCATCTCACCCAGAACCCACCAATCGCAGCGCTCCTTTGTATTCTCCATTTCTCCTCCAGATACACCCCTACAAAACCACGGGAAAAGGCCTAAATTTTTCACAACGCAGACCACTGGGGGGGCACACAGACAAGTAGACGAGCCACACGCCCACAGCCTCGGCCTCGGGTCTCCCTCCGCAGTCCGTCACCACCACCAACAACAAGTACAGCCAGTAGTCCCCCGACAAAACCACATCCACTCCTTCATCAGCGTTTCCCTCCCTCCCCTCGACCATCCATCCTCAGCCGCCTACTCGCCGGCCAGCCATGGCAAATGCTTCCCTCCAGTCCTTCCTCCCGCAGCACCACCATTCTTTCCTCACCAGCAACACCCACGACGGCTCCCCTCCCGCGCTCCTCAAGCTCACCGCCAGCCCCAGCACCAACAGCATTTCATTCAAGCTCTTCGCCAGCGGCTCCTCCTCGGTGACCACCACGGCGGCGTCCACCGCCAACTCGTCGTCCCCGACCCCGGTCACCGCCGCCGCGGCGAAAACCTCGCCGCTCGCCCCCTCCCTGGAGCTCCTGGGCCAGCAGCTCGCCGCGGGGGACTACCGGCAGGCCGACGAGACCACGCGGGCGCTCCTCATCGTGCTCGCGGGCGACGCCGCGCGCCGCCGAGGGTACGTCTTCTTCTCGGAGGTGCAGTTCATCTCCGTCGCGGACCTGCGCGCCGTCGACGCGCTCTGGCTGGAGCACAGCGGCGGCCGGTTCGGGTACAGCGTGCAGCGCCGGGTCTGGGAGAAGTCGCTGCGGGAGTTCACCCGCTTCTTCATCAAGATCGGGTGGATGAAGAAGCTGGACACGGAGGTGGAGCAGTTCAACTACCGGGCCTTCCCCGACGAGTTCATCTGGGAGCTCGACGACGGCACGCCGGAGGGCCACCTGCCGCTCACCAACGCGCTCAGGGGCACGCGCCTCCTGGAGAACATCTTCACCCATCCGGCCTTCGACTGCGAGGAGGAGGAAGACGAAGCAGCTGACGAGGAGGAGAAGGGTGGCACGGGCAGCGCCGCCGGTCAGAATAATAGCAAGGATGACAACAAGGGCAGGGGCAGGCCCAAGGTTTTGACGGATTTCAAGCCCGACTACTCCTTCTAAGGAGCGTGCAAGCTTGCGATGCTGTCATGGGGCAGTTGGTTTTAAGAAGAAGAAAAGCCATGTTTCTGTAGTTCGTTTTGGCCGTTTTTGTACTGAGCATGCATGGAAATTTGTGACCATATATATTACTATAAAGACAAGTGTTTGAGAAGCTGCTTGCTCATCCAGACATGCAGAAGATGAACTGCATGCGCAGGACAAAGCTAAAACATGTTCTCTTTTCAATTTTTCATCCGCGATGCGCCATTTTGGAACTCATTGCAGAAATGGCCACGCCATTTTGAGCCGGCAGCTGTCAGCAGATTGCCTCCACTCGTTTCCTGGCAAGTGACTGTGACTGTTGTGAGCGAGAACAATTTTAATGATGAATCTCTAAAATCTGGTGAGACATTTGAGGAAAAAATTACCTCTCTTACTACTGCCGCTGTTTTTTTCCCGTTTCATGCACAAGGACAGAGCCTTCGGGTATGTTTATGTGAGCCATCGCAGGTGAGGCGGTCGTCCGTCTGCATGTACAAGCACGCTCCTGGGTTCTGAAACAGCAGCCAAACGGAAATCAGTACCATGCTTCAAAACTCTTCGCCAACACTCTTAGGCCTTGTTCGGTTACACCTCTTCTCAAGAGGATTGGAGGGGATTGGGGTGGATTTTGACTTGTAGGGGATTATATCCACCTCAATCCCTGTCAAACCCCTCCTAAATCCCTGTCAACCGAACAGAGCGTTAGACATGTCCAGTACACGCAGTCCGCGCGCACGCGCACTCGCACAGAATAATGCAAGCATCAGCTATATGAGTATATCAAAATATCTGAGCGAGCGATGCTATTTTCTGTCAGTTTATTTTGCAGGTCATGGTCTCTCTGCAGTTTGAACACCAACAGGTCTAAAGGCAAATGACTTTGTGAGTGTGGCCCATGTGTGCTTCCCACTCGCACAAAAAAAAAACTTTCTAGATAATCATAATTTTTTACATCCAAGAAATAGCAGTCACAGCAAGATACAGCAACTATGGGATTGTAAGTCATGAAGTCATATGTATGGTGCTAAACTGCTAATGCTTGATTCCTTGCCTAGTTGAGATGGCCGCTTAGTTGAGGTCAGAAGGACAAGGAAAATGATATTCTCAGGATTGATTCTCATAACGAAGTTGTTAGTATAATAGTGAGTAGCTAATAACAGCCTTCTTAAATTGCAAGTATGTATAAAAGTTAAGTGCAGCATATCTTTCATGGAGATTGCTGAGGAATAACACTCTGGAGACAATGAGATTGAAAGAAAAAATCATGTTAGTTGACTATTTTGAGGGGCGGTCAGCACAGTTGCGGACACTTTCGATTTGGGAAATGGCCAGAAGTATACAAACAAACAAAATGTATTTTACGCATATCAAACTTCCTTTTTCTAGAGAGAGACTCTTAAGTCTGCATGTGGTCAAACAGCATAAATACACAGGAGATAACCATTATATGGGAAATTAGCAAATAAAAAATAATGCATTAGTCATACCAAATTTTTTGGAGCTTCATCTACAACTTCGGCAGGTTGATCGGGACCGAGACTGGGAAAGCAACCATTTTTGCATCTCGTATATTTCTGCAAACTGGTTTCAATAATGAAACATGAGCAGGCAAATGCTGATTTGTTTTTCTTGAATTAATAAATAATCAGACAAAAAGGACAACACAACTCCATTTCAAATCAGACTCCAACTAAATTTTCCTTGCGCTGATTTGCAACATGAAAGAATTTGTTTAAAATAGAAGTGCAACGGAGTTAGTTTTATAGCAAGAGGCGTATGTAACTTACTTGGAAATCCTAGATGAATAATGATAAATAAGAACAAATAACACTGTTTCATAAATTACGTTAGTGACAAAAAGACCAAAATCACACCGGCAATAGCAAAGCCTCATATGAGGTCCAGAATGATTATTTTCTGAAGAATCTACATGTTAACAATACTGCTGTCAGTAATTCTAAGAATATGTTTTATATTGAAACGTGATTCACCACTTTACTTTTGGCAATCACACATGATATGAAATCCACCTCATATGGACAACTACAACGTAAAATTTTAGATTGTGCACAAAATAGGCTGCAGACTTGTATCAAGATATATGGTGCTTTTCTTAGCTTCCATCACTCCACTATATAAGATATATGGTGCTTTCCTTAGCTTCCATCACTCCACTATATAGATTGCACAACGATCCTGTCTCTTCTCCAATTAAGTGTTTTGCTTTGTCATTTACAAACTTCTCTAGAATTGTTTCGTTTAATCACGTAGGCAGTAGTTGATAATTCAGAACTTGGAAGTGTGTAGATATCTGAAACTTCTCCACCAAAGAGAGTGCTTCCATATTCAGATTGAGTAACTGGATATGGGATGGAGCAAAACAGCTGATCAGAACGACGGCATGCGTTAAAGCCCGGCAGGCCCAAAACAGATGTAAATAATGACTTCCTTTAAAATACTGGTTCATATCAACTTTAGAATATCAGTTCATCATCAACTTTCATCTAAAGAACTGTGTCGTGCAGACTATACAACAAAACAATTAACAGGGTCGCTTGCAATCATGCAAAAAAAAATGTTGTTTCCATAAAAGCACTCAACAAAATCACAATGGAACTTGCTACTTGAGAAGTCATGCAGACTAAAATTATTCTATCAGGAAAAACATCTGAGGATAATCATCAAACAACAATATCTACAATGACGTATTATTTGAACAGAAATCATAGAAATAATAGATATTTTAAATAAACTTACATGTGACATTTGTTCAACTCAGAAAGCCTGCTTGGAACACATGATTGTCCTTTTGCTCTGCATGCAGAACTACACGATTCCCCCTGCCTAAATTTCAGGTTTGATTACATAAGGAAATTCCCATGGGCTTCATTCACTGAACTACATTTAGAGCTTAGATTGGAAAGACCTTACCTTCCCAAAATGACATTAATGCCATCCAACCTTGATCCAAAATTAGATTCAGTTGATCCTGCTAAATAGTTATACATAGTCATTTCCTAATGCATAATCCAAGTCTTCAAGAACGTGACAATGTGGGCATTAGTAGTGAACAAGAAGTTAGCAGCTTGTGCAACTACTGGGCTCAGCTCAGACTAAGCTTGAAACTAGAAAGGAAGTGATCAGAGGTCTAATTCAACACATCCAAGAAGTTAACAGCAAAAGTAGTCCCCAACCAACGGCAACAAATCTCAGGTTCCTATCTTCCTGACAAAACTCCAGAAAATCCCCATACCCACGCAAAATTATCGACCCTATCAAGCTCGTTATAAATCTCTAACAGACGATAACTAACTGATTGAATCTAACTAACAGATAGGGAGGTAATGAAATGATAAAATGAAAAATGCTAACAAACCACTTCCTGCATTTTATTTTAGTGTGACTAGTGCTGGCTGCTTTGTTCTACAGTCATGCCATGAGCCAAAGTGAACTGGCTTGGCCTTTATGAACGGGGCTAAGCCACCACTTCTGGCTCATAGCATGTAACTCAAGTGAGCTGAGCCAAGTGGAGCTTGGCTCATATCCACTCCTAATAGGCAGTTGAATTTGAATCTTATGAGGAAATAGTAATAGCATTAGCTAAATAATTGAGGTACTAGAAATGATGGTGAACAAATGCTATAGCTAGAGAATGTGCTAACTTAGCCAAGATGTAAAAATATAAATTGTACCTGATGAATTTTGTTGCACCAGAAAGCAATGATGGAAATCACTCAAATATGCATTTTCATGAACCTGGTAGATTCAAAGAACAACTTAGATTGAAAGAAAGAATTGTTTGCCAGATAATTTTAACTTGTACTTGTTTAATTTATAACATGCCAAATTGCAAAAAAACCAAGACACAAAATATACTGGAGCTTTGTTCCTTATTATAGATATTCATGTAAAAGGTGTCCTGAAACATTCATATAATCACTGTTTTGACTCTTTTAATGAAGTTTAGCACTAATTGACTCCACCTGAAAAAGATTTCACGGTCTGACCCTTCTAGGAAATGCCACCCACCGTATTAGGGTGTATTATTTATGCAGGAAACGCCATGGTCAACGGCGTTTGCACCCTGACCCATGCCCGCTGACCTGCTGACGCGGCAATGTCAAACGCCAAGACATGACTAATCGTATTGACCATGCCGCGTCACCAGGTCAGACGGGCATGGTTCAGAGCGCAAACGCCGTTGACCATGGCGTTTTCTGTGTAAACAATACGCCACGGTGGGTGGCGCTTCCTAAAATGGTCCGATCGTGAATTTTTTTCCAAGTAGGGTCAATTAGTGCTAAACTTCATTAAAAAGGCCCAAACAGTGATTTTGGCCTCATATTAGCACGCTAAGAAAGAAAGCGTACCACGCTTGCAGAACTATGGCGGCATCTTCCCATGCAGAAATCGAAGATGTTGGTGTAAGTTCCTAGAGGATAATAAACTCTAAACTTCTTCCGACACATCAAAGTTCTCAACATACACCAAACAATAACTACAAGCATCTTACCAGCAGTAACTGGCTTAGCTACCTTTAACTTCAGCACATCTCCTTCCTTGGTCTGTCAAAAGGATGGGTAAATAACACGGGAAATAACTCATTTCTTTCTATCTTCTTATGCGAAATTCAGTACTGCCAGCAAGAATGTAAGATTTACCCTAGAAGGATTCAAGCAGCAAGAAACACAATACTCGTAAGAGTTGCAGCACTGCGAATCAAGGTTGCAGCCCCTGCATGGTGTGATGAACAGTGTTAGACGTACAATGTTGCCATCTTTCCATGACACGCTGCTGCTATTGATATTTGCGCAACCAAAGGTAAGAAACTCACTGACAAGAGAAGCGTGCTCCTGTTCGTGGGCAGCAGCGAGACCATGGATCTATCGAAAGGGCAGAACATACATAACCTAAAAGAATGTGTTCACAAGAGAGCATAAGTTTACAAGACAGTATATCTAAGCAGGAGAGAGGCACGGGTGTACTACCATTATCATCTGATATCAAATGCCGGCCTTGAACGGTTCTCCTGCACATAATGGGTGCGGCAAAACCAATGTCCTTCCTGCACAAGACTTGCAATCAAGTTGTGCCTTCAGATTTAGTGAATGACATCCGTATGTCAAGCTTGCATCTGGAACTGTACTAACACTAGAATGGAGAAACACTGATAATCATGGACTCGTGGTGGGATGTGCAACGAAACCTTTGCCCCGGCGCAGAGCGCCATTTGAATAGAGTAATTACCATATATTTAGCTCAATGCTTATCACTTCATAAAAGCATCTGGTATGACCATTTGTTGTGATATTGTGACAGTAAATAAAAACCAAGAAAATGAAAAATTATACACTGTGGCGGTGTAATGTGTTGACCAGAAAAGATGGTTACACCAAACATATCCCAACTCCACAATCATGATTCCGCAAACCATAACAAAGCATGAGGCCTAATTACACGAACATGATCGAGCATGAGGCCCGATTCCACAAACATAATCACAGACAGCAATGAGCATGTCACCAGTAATCAAGTAATCTAGAGCCGCGGAGCAACTGGCGAGGCTCCCAACGGCGCCAGCCCGCGGCAAACACGGAAGAACCGCCACGGATGCGGACGAATTCCGGAACAATTTAGAGCCGCGGCCGCGGGCAGCGACGACGAGAGCACTCGCATTTCTAGGGACGCGACGCTGGACAGGGGAGGCGGGGGGCTTGCGGGGAACGGATCTCGCTCACCGGATGGCGGATACGGGGGCCGGGAGGCAGGCGGCGGCGGCGGCGACGCAGAGGATCCTGGCGACGAGGAGGCGCGGGTTGGCCATCGGGCCGGGGAAGGAGACGCCGCGGGTGTACGGATGCGCGCGTGGTAGTTGGTTGTCTCGCTGAAACAGAGTAGCGAACGGGCGAAGGGACAGGGAGGAAGAACACTGGCCAGCTAGCCTCTAGGCGCCGGTCGACCGGCCAGCGCCAGATCGGTCATCCGCACACCTGCGCGGCCATTCGATTGACCCGCGTTTGGCCGCTCGATCTCCGTCCCTCGCCCTACTCAGGGCTCATTCGGTCTGGGATTTTTATTGGATTGACAGACTTCATTATGGAATACACATGGAGTAGAATGAATAAAGCGTACACTTTATTAAAATAAGTTTATGTACATTTTTTCACTAAACCCTTATAACTGGAGGCCTCTCATTCAATTGCGGTAACCAATTTCAAATTGGGTCATCGATTTTGATCGGGTCACAATTTCTCGCTTAATTATTTTAATCTCATATAACACTAAGCTTCATATTTTTTAAGGCCTCACAATCAATTGAGGCATCACTTTAAAGTTGGGTCATTCAATTTTGATCGAGTCAACAATTTCACAATAAGCTCTCTCATTCATTTTTAATACACTATGCTTCCTAATTTTAAAACTTCTTCCGTTAATTCTTGATTTTGACTCCTTCAGTCCTTTGTTGTGGCAATGAAATCTCTAATTTTGTTAACTTATTCCATTTTAAAACCCCTCATTCATTTTTCCAATTTTGATTGGATACATGATTGATTGGATCGTTCACCATGTCTTCATGATGGGATCTCTCGATGAATGACTGACAAAACGAAAGTGTCGTTCATTACACGTTTAGCACCAGGATAACACATGCGTCCAACAAAGCTCGTTTTGTGCGAATTCCGTAAGATGACAAGTGTCATCCTATCAAATTCCTATACTATTCCTAATTCGTATGTTTTGATTTCCTCCTAACCGAATGAGGCCTAATGCAATGACAAAAGTAGAAAATCCCCTCCCCTCCTCAAGCACTTTGATGGCTAGATGTCGACCGCCTCCCGTCGTTTGGAAGCTCACCTCTCGCCTTCACGAGCAGCTCGCGGGCGTCGTTGTCGCACCTCGTGGGCACGACATGGTTGCAACTTCTTCATTGGCTCGTCGCAGCTCCACCAATGAGGGGTGCAACTTCTCGCGTCGATGGGCCAAGGCCTCGTCCACGCACCTGAAAGCATGCTCGATGTGTCGATTGCAACAAAAACATCGCAATGTGTGGCCCGGCGTAGCACGACGTCATTGATCCGTTTTTTGCATCTTGTGCCGCCCATCGTAGCATGTCGTCCTGACGGTTGAAGGCAAACGTCACAGAACATAGTGGTTCCTATTGTTGGGGAACGTCGCATGGGAAACAAAAAAATTCCTACGCACACGCAAACCTATCCATGGTGATGAGCATCTACGAGAGGGAGAGTGGATCTACGTACCCTTGTAGATCGCTAAGCGGGAAGCGTTAAGAAACGCGGTTGGTGTAGTCGAACATCTTCGCGATCCAAATCGCCGAGCGTCTCGCGATCTCATCACGATCCGTCCCGTGATCCAATCACGATCCGTCCCGCGAACACATCATGATCCGTCCCGCGAACTCATCACGATCCGTCTCACGATCTTGATCACGATCTGTCCCGCGAACTCATCACGATCCGTTCCGTGATCACATCACGAACCGTCTCGCGATCTCGAGCACGGTCCTTCCGATCTAGCGCCGAACGGACGGCACCTCCGCGTTCAGCACACGTGCAGCTTGATGACGATCTCCACCATCTTGATCCAGCAAGAGGAGGTGGAGAGGAGAGAGAGTTCACCGGCAGCGTGACGGCGTTCCGGTGATGGTGGTGGAGCAATTCCGGCAGGGCTTCGCCTAAGCGCTGCAGAAAACCGATCTAGAGGAGCACCGGTGAAACGGGTAGCACGTGGGCGTAAACTGTGTCCAAACAGCACCCAATCCACCAGTATATAAAGGAGGGAGAGAGAGGAGGGCTGGCGCAAGGAAAAACTCCAATAGGAATCGGCCAAACTAGAGGAGGAGGAGTCCTACTCCTCCTCCACTCCTAGTAGGAGTAGGACTCTTCCTTTTTAGCCTTTTTCCACCTTTTCCTTTAGGAATTTTGCCTCCTGCGCCATGGGCCTTGGTGTGGATGTTTTTCCAGCCCACTAAGGGCTGGTTATTTTTCTACCACAGCTCATGGACCTCTTGGGGTCGAAATACCCCTCCCGGAGGTCCCCCGGTACACTACCGGCACTCCCGGTACACTACCGATGAGCCCGAAACTTTTCCGGTGACCAAACTGGGACTTCCTATATATGAATCTTTACCTCCGGACCATTCCGGAGCTCCTCATGACGTCCGGGATCTCATCCGGGACTCCGAACAACCTTCGGTCACCACCATACATAACTCTACACTACCGAAACGTCACCAAACCTTAAGTGTGCAGACCCTGCGGGTTCGAGAACTATGTAGACATGACCGAGACACCTCTACGGTCAATAACCAATGGAGGGACCTGGACATCCACATTGGTTCCTACATATTCTACGAAGATCTTTATCGGTCGAACCTCTATGTCAAGGATTCAGTTAATCCCGTATAATGTTCCCTTTGTTCTTCGGTATGTTACTTGCCCGAGATTCGATCGTCGGTATCTCCATACCTAGTTCAACCTCGTTACTGGCAAGTCTCTTTACTCGTTCCGTAATACAAGATCCCGTGACTAACACTTAGCCACATTGCTTGCAAGGCTTGTTGTGATGTTGTATTACCGAGTGGGCCCTGAGATACCTCTCCGTCACACGAAGTAACAAATCCCAGTCTCGATCCATGCCAACTCAACAGACACCATCGGAGATACCTGTAGAGCACCTTTATAGTCACCCAGTTACGTTGCGACGTTTGATACACACAAGGCACTCCTCCGATATCCGTGAGTTGCATGATCTCATGGTCATAGGAACATATACTTGACATGCAGAAAACAGTAGCAATAAACTGACACGATCATATGCTATGTTTGTAGTTTGGGTCTTATCCATCACATCATTCTCCTAATGATGTGATCCCGTTATCAAATGACATCTCATGTCCATGGCTAGGAAACCTTAACCATCCTTTGATCAACGAGCTAGTCCATTAGAGGCATACTAGGGACATGGTTTTGTCTATGTATCCACACATGTATCTGAGTTTCCGATCAATACAATTCTAGCATGGATAATAAACGATGACCATGAACAAGGAAATATGATAATAACTAATTTATTATTGCCTCTAGGGCATATTTCCAACAGTCTCCCACTTGCACTAAAGTCAATAATCTAGTTCACATCACCATGTGATTCACATTGTTATGAATCTAACACCCAATGAGTTCTTGGGCTCGATCATGCTTTGCGTGTGAGAGAGGTCTTTTAGTCAACGGGTCTGCGATATTCAGATTCGCGTGTAATTTGCAAATCTCTATGTCATACTATAAATACTACTAGCACACTCCACTTGGAACTATTCCAAATGGCTGCTCCACTATACGTATCCGGATTGCTACTAAGAGCCATCCGGATTAGTGTTAAAGCTTGCATCGACGTAACTCTTTACGACGAACACTTTATCACCTCCATAATCGAGAAACAATTTCCTTAGTCTTTTAGTTACTAAGGATAATCTTGACCGTTGTCCAGTGATCCACTCCTGGATCACTCTTGTACCCCTTGACAGACTCATGGAAAGGCACACACAGGTGCGATACACAACATGTCATATTATATAGAGCCTATGGCTAAGACATAGGGGACGACGTTCGTCCTTTCTCTTTCTTCTGTCGTGGTCGAGCTTTGAGTCTCACTCAACTTCACACCTGACAAATCAGGCAAGAACTCTTTCTTTGACTGATCCATTTTGAACTCTTTCAAAATCTTGTCTAGGTATGTACTCATTGAAAGTCTCATCAAGCATCTTGATCTATATCTATAGATCTTAATATTGGGAGACGTAGTAGTAAATCAAAAAAATTCCTACGACCATCAAGATCTATCTATGGAGAAAACAGCAACGAGTAAGGGAAGATTGCATCTTCATACCTTTGAAGATCGCTAAGCGGAAGTGTTATAAGAACGCGGTTGGTGGAGTCGTACTCGAAGCGATTCAGATCACGGTGGAATCCAATTTTAGCGTCGAACAACGGCGCCTCCGCATTCAACACACATGCAGCTCGGTGACGTCTCCTACACCTTGATCCAGCAAGGAGGAAGGAGAGTTTGAGGGAGAGCTCCGGCAGCACGACGACATGGTGACGGTGGAGCTGCGTGGTCTCTGGCAGGGCTTCGCCAAGCAATACGAAGAACGAGGAAGAGGAAGGGTAGGGCTGTGCCGAGAGAGGGAGAAATCGTGTGTCTGACAGCCCCCAAAACCCCACATATATATAGGGGGAAGGAGGAGGGGTGCGGCAGCCCTAGGGTTCCCTCCCTAGGGCCGGCCGCCAACCCTAGATCAATCTAGGGCGGCGGCCAAGAGAGGGAGTGGGAGGGGCGACGCCCTAGGTGGGCCTAGGGCCCATCTGCCTCTATGGTTTTCCCCCTCCCACCTCATGTTGTGCGTTGGGCCCCTTGTGGGGGGAGCACCAGCCCACCTAGGGGCTGGTTCCCTCCCACTTGTGGGCCATGCAGCCCTCCGGTGCTGGTGGCCCCACTTGGTGGACCCCCGGAACCCTTCCGGTGGTCCCGATACATTACCGGTGATCCCGAAACTCTTCCCGTGACCAAAACCTCACTTCCTATATATATGAATCTTTACCTCCGGACCATTCCAGAACTCCTCGTGACGTCCGGGATCTCATCCGGGACTCCAAACAACCTTCGGTAACCACGTACACTATTTCCCTATAACCCTAGCGTCATCGAACCTTAAGTGTGTAGACCCTACGGGTTCGGGAGGCACGTAGACATGACCGAGACACCTCCCGGTCAATAACCAACAACGGGATCCGGATACCCATGTTGGCTCCCACCTGCTCCACGATGATCTCATCGGATGAACCACGATGTAGGGGATTCAATCAATCCCGTATACAATTCCCTTTGTCTACCGGTATGATACTTGCCCGAGATTCGATCGTCGGTATCCCTATACCTTGTTCAATCTTGTTACCGGCAAGTCTCTTTACTCGTTCCGTAACACATCATCCCGTGGCTAACTCCTTAGTCACATTGAGAACATTATGATGATGTCTTACCGAGTGGGCCCAGAGATACCTCTCCGTCACACGGAGTGACAACCCCCAGTCTCGATTCGTGCCAACCCAACAGACACTTTAGGAGATTCCCGTAGTGTACCTTTATAGCCACCCAGTTACGTTCTGACGTTTGGCACACCCAAAGTATTCCTACGGTATCCGGGAATTGCACAATCTCATGGTCTAAGGAAACGATACTTGACATTGGAAAAGCTTTAGCAGACGAACTACACGATCTTGTGCTATGCTTAGGATTGGGTCTTGTCCATCACATCATTCTCCTAATGATGTGATCCCGTTATCAATGACATACAATGTCCATGGTCATGAAACTGTGACCATCTGTTGATCAACGAGCTAGCCAACTAGAGGCTTGCTAGGGACATGTTGTGGTCTATGTATTCACACATGTATTACGGTTTCCGGTTAATACAATTATAGCATGAAAAATAGACAATTATCATGAACAAGGAAATACAATAATAACCATTTTATTATTGCCTCTAGGGCATATTTCCAACAGTCTCCCACTTGCACTAGACTCAATAATCTAGTTACATTGTGATGTATCGAACACCCATAGAGTTCTGGTGTTGATCATGTTTTGCTCGTGAGAGAGGTTTAGTCAATGGATCTGCGACATTCAGATCCGTATGTACTTTACAAATGTCTATATCTCCTTCCCGAATGTAATCACGAATGGAGTTGAATCGGCGCTTGATGTGTCTTGTCTTCTTCTGAAACCTGGGCTCCTTGGCAAGGGCAATAGCTCCAGTGTTGTCACAGAATAGAGTCATCGGGCCCGACGCATTGGGAATTACTCCTAGGTCGGTGATGAACTCCTTCATCCAGACTCCTTCCTTTGCTGCTTTTGAAGCAGCTATATACTCCGCTTCACATGTAGATGCCGCCACGACGCTTTGCTTGCTGCTGCACCAGCTGAATGCCCCTCCATTCAAAATATACACGTATCCGGTTTGTGACTTGGAGTCATCCGGATCTGTGTCGAAGCTAGCATCGACATAACCCTTTACGACGAGCTCTTCGACACCTCCATATACGAGAAACATGTCCTTTTTCCTTTTCAGGTACTTCGGAATATTCTTGACCGCTGTCCAGTGTTCCGATCAGGGATCACTTTGGTACCTCCCTACCAAACTTATGGGAAGGTTCACATCAGGTCTGGTACACAGCATGGCATACATAATAGAACATATGGCTGAAGCATAGGGGATGACACTCATCCCTTCTCTATCCTTTGTCGTGGTCGGGCATTGAGTCGTACTCAATCTCACACCCTGTAACACAGGCAAGAACCCCTTCTTGGACTGATCCATATTGAACTTCTTCAATATCTTGTCAAGGTATGTGCTTTGTGAAAGACCTATGAGGCGTCTCGATCTATCTCTATAGATCTTGACGCCTAATATGTAAGCAGCTTCTCCAAGGTCCTTCATTGAAAAACATTTATTCAAGTAGGCCTTTACACTTTCCAAGATTTCTATATCATTTCCCATCAACAATATGTCGTCTACATATAATATGAGGAATGCTATAGAGCTCCCACTCACTTTCTTGTAAATACAGGGTTCTCCATAAACCTGTATAAATCCAAACGCTTTAATCACCTCATTAAAGCGAATGTTCCAACTCCGAGATGCTTGCACCAGCCCATAGATGGAGCGCTGGAGCTTGCACACCTTGTTAGCATCTTTAGGATCGACAAAACCTTCCGCCTGCATCATATACAGTTCTTCCTTAAGGAAACCATTAAGGAATGCCATTTTGACGTCCATTTGCCAGATCTCATAATCATAAAATGCGGAAATTGCTAACATGATTCAGATGGACTTCAGCATCGCTACGGGTGAGAAAAGTCTCATCGTAGTCAACTCCTTGAACTTGTCGATAACCCTTAGTGACAAGCCGAGCCTTATAGACGGTCACATTACCATCCGCGTCAGTCCTCTTCTTAAAGATCCATTTATTTCCATGGCTCGCTTATCATTAGGCAAGTCCACCAAAGTCTATACTTTATTCTCATACATGGATCCTATCTCGGATTTCATGGCTTCAAGCCATTTGTTGGAATCCGGGCCTGCCATCTTCATAGTTCGAAGGTTCACCGTTGTCCAACAACATGATTTCCAGGAGAGGGTTGTCGTACCACTCTGGTGCGGAACGTGTCCTAGTGGACCTTCGACGTTCAATAGTAACTTGATCTGAAGTTTCATGATCATCATCATTAACTTCCTCTCCAGCCGATGCAGGCTCCACGGAAACAACTTCCTGTGCTGCGCTACTCTCTGGTTTGAGTGGAGGTACAATTACCTCATCAAGTTCTATTTTCCTCCCACTTACTTCCTTCAAGAGAAACTCTTTCCCAAGAAAGGATCCATTCTTGGCAACAAAGACTTTGCCTTCGGACCTGAGGTAGAAGGTATACCCAATAGTTTCTTTGGGGTGTCCCATGAAGACGCACTTTTTCGCTTTGGGTTCGAGCTTCTCAGGTTGAAGTTTCTTCACATAAGCATCACATCCCCAAACTTTTAGAAACAACATCTTAGGTTTCTTTCCAAACCATAATTCATACGGTGTCGTCTCAACGGTCTTTGACGGTGCCCTATTTAAAGTGAATGTGGTAGTCTCTAATGCATATTCCCAAAATGATAGCCGTAAGTCGGTAAGAGACGTCATAGATCGCACCATATCCAATAGAGTGCGATTACGACGTTCAGACACACCATTTCTCTGAGGTGTGCCAGGCGGCGTGAGTTGTGAAACAATTCCACATTTCCTTAGGTGCATGCCAAACTCGTGACTCAAATATTCTTTGCCACGATCAGATCGTAGGCACTTTATTTTCCTGTCACGTTGATTATCTACCTCACTCTAAAATTCCTTGAACCTTTCAAAGGTTTCAGACTTGCATTTCATTAAGTAGACATACCCATATCTGCTCAAGTCATCAGTGAGGGTGAGAACATAATGGTAGCCACCACGAGCCTCGACGCTCATTGGACCGCATACATCGGTATGTATTATTTCCAACAAGTCAGTTGCTCGCTCCATTGTTCCAGAGAACGGAGTCTTGGTCATCTTGCCCATGAGGCATGGTTCGCACATGTCAAATGATTCAAAATCAAGAGACTCCAAAAGTCCATCAGCATGGAGTTTCTTCATGCGCTTGACACCAATATGACCAAGGCGGCAGTGCCACATGTAAGTGGGACTATCGTTATCAACCTTACATATTTTGGTACTCACACTATGGACATGTGTAACACCACGTTCGAGATTCATCAAAAATAAACCGACCAGCGGGGCATGACCATAAAACATTTCTCTCATATAAATAGAACAACCATTATTCTCAGATTTAAATGAGTAGCCATCTCGCATCAAGCGAGATCCAGATACAATGTTCATGCTCAAAGCTGGTACTAAATAACAATAATTAAGGTTTAAAACTAATCCCGAAGGTAGATGTAGAGGTAGCGTGCCGACGGCGATCACATCGACCTTGGAACCATTCCCGACACGCATCGTCACCTTGTCCTTTGCCAACCTCCGCTTATTTCGTAGCTCCTGCTTGGAGTTACAAATGTGAGCAACTGCACCGGTATCAAATACCCGGGAGCTACTACGAGCACTGGTTAGGTACACATCAATAACAAGTATATCACATACACCTTTAACGTTACCGGCCTTCTAATCCTCTAAGTACTTGGGGGCAGTTCCGCTTCCAGTGACCGGTACCCTTGCAATAAAAGCACTCAGTCTCACTCTTGGGTCCATTCTTGTTCTTCTTCCCAGCAACTTGCTTATCGGGCGCGGCAACTGCTTTGCCGTCCTTCTTGAAGTTCTTCTTACCCTTGCCTTACTTGAAACTAGTGGTCTTATTGACCATCAACACTTGATGCTCCTTTTTGATCTCGATCTCCGCTAATTTCAGCATCGAGTACAACTTAGGAATGGACTTCTCCATCCCCTGCATGTTCTATTTCATCACAAAGCTCTTGTAGCTAGGTGGGAGCGACTGGAGGATTTTGTCAATAACCGAGTCATCTGGAAGATTGACTCCCAGCTGAGACAAGCGGTTGTGCAACCCAGACATTTTGAGTATGTGCTCACTGACAGAACTATTCTCCTCCATCTTACAACTGAAGAACTTGTTGGAGACATCATATCTCTCGACCCGGGCCTGAGCTTGGAAAACCAATTTTAGCTCTTGGAACATCTCATATGCTCCGTGTTGCTCAAAACGCTTTTGGAGCCCCGGTTCTAAACTGTAAAGCATGCCGCACTAAACCAGGGAGTAATCATCACAACGTGAGTGACAGGCGTTCATAACGTCTTGGGTCGCTGGGAAAATGGGTGCGTCACCTAGCAGTGCATCAAGGACATACAATATCTTAGAAGCTATGAGGATGATCCTCAAGCTACAGACCCAGTCCGCATAGTTGCTTCCATCATCTTTCAGCTTGGTTTTCTCTAGGAATGCATTAAAGTTGAGGGCAACATTAGCGTTGGCCATTGGATCTACAATATAGATTGTAAAGACAAGTTTAGACTAAGTTCATGATAATTAAGTTCATATAATCAAATTATCAATGAACTCCCACTTAGATAGACATCTCTCTAGTCATCCAAGTGACACATGATCCACATCAACTAGCCCGTGTCCAATCATCACGTGAGACGGACTAGTCATCCATGGTGAACATCTCCATGTTGATCGTATCTTCTATACGACTCATGTTCGACCTTTAGGTCTTCCGTGTTCCGAGGCCATGTATGTACATGCTAGGCTCGTCAAGTCAACCTAAGTGTATTGCGTGTGTAAATCTGGTTTACACCCGTTGTATGCGAACATTAGAACCTATCACACCCGATCATCACGTGGTGCTTCGGAACAACGAACCTTAGCAATGGTGCACAGTTAGGGTGAACACATTTCTTGAAATTTTAGTGAGAGATCATCTTATTTAGCTACCATCATTCTAAGCAAATAAGATGTAAACATGATAAACATCACATGCAATCAATATAGTGACATGACATGGCCAATATCATCTTGCTCCTTTGATCTCCATCTTCGGGGCACCATGATCATCATTGTCACCGGCACGACACCATGATCTCCATCATCATGATCTCCATCATCGTGTCTTTATGAAGTTGTCTCGCCAACTATTACTTCTACTACTATGGCTAACGATTAGCAATAAAGTAAAGTAATTACATGGCGTTTATGATTGACACGTAGGTCATATAATAAATTAAGACAACTCCTATGGCTCCTGCCAGTTGTCATACTCATCGACATGCAAGTCGTGAATCCTATTACATGAACATGATCAATCTCATACATCACAATGCATCACATCACATCCTTTGGCCATATCACATCACGAGGCATATGTTGCAAAAACAAGTTAGACGTCCTCTAATTTGTTGTTGCAAGTTTTTACGTGGTTGCTATAGGTTTCTAGCAAGAACGTTTCTTAGCTACGCCAAAACCACAACGTGATATGCCAATTGTTATTTACCCTTCATAAGGACCCTTTTCATCGAATCCAATCCTACTAAGGTGGGAGAGACAGACACCCGCTAGCCACCTTATGCAACAAGTGCATGTTAGGCGATGGAACCAGTCTCACGTAAGCGTACGTGTAAAGTTGGTCTGGGCCCCTTCATCCCACAATACCATCGAATCAAGATAAGAATAGTAACGGCAAGCAAATTAACAAGATCGACGCCCATAACAACTTGTGTTCCACTCGTTCATAGATTCTACGCATAGACCTAGCTCATGATGCCACTGTTGGGAGACGTAGTAGTAAATCAAAGAAAATCCTACGACCACCAAGATCTATCTATAGAGAAACCAGCAACGAGTAAGGGAAGATTGCATCTTCATACCTTTGAAGATCGCTAAGCGGAAGCGTTATAAGAACGTGGTTGGTGGAGTCGTACTCGCAGCGATTCAGACCGCGGTGGAATCCGATTTTAGCGTCGAACAACGACGCCTCCGTGTTCAACACACTTGCAGCCCGGTGACGTCTCCTACGCCTTGATCCAGCAAGGAGGAAGGATAGGTTGAGGGAGAGCTCCGACAGCACGACGGCATGGTGACGGTGGAGCTGCGTGGTCTCCGGCAGGGCTTCGCCAAGCACTACGAAGAACGAGGAAGAGGAAGGGTAGGGCTGCGTCGAGAGAGGAAGAACTCATGTGTTTGGCGGCCCCCAAAACCCCACATATATATAGGGGGAAGGAGGAGGGGTGCAACAGCCCTAGGGTTCCCTCCCTAGGGCCGGCCAACCCTAGATCAATCTAGGGTGGCGGCCAAGAGAGGGAGTGGGAGGGGCGATGCCCTAGGTGGGCCTAGGGCCCGTCTGCCTCTAGGGTTTGCCCCCTCCCACCTCATGCTGTGCCTTGGGCCACTTGTGGGGGTGCACCAGCGCACTTAGGGGATGGTTCCCTCCCACTTGTGGCCCATGCAGCTCTCTGGTGCTGGTGGCCCCACTTGATGGACCCCCGGAACCCTTCTGGTGGTCCCGGTACGTTACCGGTGATGCCCGAAACTCTTTCGATGACCAAAACCTCACTTCATATATATGAATCTTTACCTCCGGACCATTCCTGAACTCCTCGTGACATCCGGGATCTCATTCGGGACTCCGAACAACCTTTGGTAACCAGATACACTATTTCCCTATAACCCTAGCATCATCGAACCTTAAGTGTGTAGACCCTACGGGTTCGGGAGGCACGTAGACATGACCGAGACACCTCTTCGGTCAATAACCAACAATGGGATCCGGATACCCATGTTGTCTCCCACATGCTCCACGATGATCTCATCGGATGAACCACGATGTCGGGGATTCAATCAATCCCGTATACAATTCCCTTTGTCTACCGGTATGATACTTGCTCGAGATTCGATCGTCGGTATTCCTATACCTTGTTCAATCTCGTTACCGGCAAGTCTCTTTACTCCTTCCGTAACAAATCATCCCATGGCTAACTCCTTAGTCACATTGATCTCATTATGATGATGTCTTACCGAGTGGGCCGAGAGATACCTCTCCGTCACACAGAGTGACAAATCCCAGTCTCGATCCGTGCCAACCCAACAGACACTTTCGGAGATTCCCGTAGTGTACTTTTATAGCACCCAGTTATGTTGTGATGTTTGGCACACCCAAAGTATTCCTACGGTATCCGGGAGTTGCACAATCTCATGGTCTAAGGAAACGATACTTGACATTGGAAAAGCTTTAGCAAACGAACTACACGATCTTGTGCTATGTTTAGGATTGGGTCTTGTCCATCACATCATTCTCCTAATGATGTGATCCTGTTATAAATGACATCCAATGTACATGGTCATGAAACCATGACCATCTGTTGATCAACGAGCTAGCCAACTAGAGGATCGCTAGGGACATGTTGTGGTCTATGTATTCACACATGTATTACGGTTTCCGGTTAATACAATTATAGCATGAACAATAGACAATTATCATGAACAAGGAAATACAATAATAACCATTTTATTATTGCCTCTAGGGCATATTTTCCAACACTTGATTCTCAACAATTAGGTGGCTTTATCTAGGTCTTCCTTTGAAAAACTCTTTTCAAACAACCGTTTATGCTTTCCAGAAATTCTACATCATTTTCGATCAATAATATGTGAAGCACATATGCTTATCAAAAATTCTATAGTGCTCCCACTCACTTTATTGTAAATACAAGTTTCTCATAAACTTTGTATAGATTCAAAAACTTTGATCACCTCATCAAAACGTATATTCCAACTCCGAGATGCTTGCTCCAGTCCATAGAAGGATAACTGGAGCTTGCACACCTCTTAGCATCCTTAGGACTGACAAAAACTTCTGGTTGTATCTCATACAACCTTTCCTTAAGGAAGGAAACGATGTTTTGACATCCATCTGCTAGATTTCATAATTGAAAAATGTAGTAACTAATAACATAATTCCAACAGACTTTAGCATCTCTACGGGTGAGAAAGTCTCATCACATTCAACTCCTTGAACTTGGCGAAAACTCCTTTGCGATAAGTCGAGCTTTATAAATGATGAATTTCACCATCAGCGTCTATCTTCATCTTAAAGGTCCATTTGTACTCAACGACCTGTCGTTCAACGGGCAAGTCTACCAAAGTTTATGCTTGGTTTTCATACATGGATCCTTTCTCGGATTTCATGGCCTCTAGCCATTTTTTGGAATCCGGGCCCATCATCATTTCTTCATAGCTCGTAGGTTCATCGTTGTCCAACAACATGACCTCTAAGACAGGTTTGTCGTACCACTCAGGAGCAGTACGTGTCCTTGTCGACCTATGAGGTTCGATAGTAACTTGATCCGAAGCTCCATGATCATCATCATTAACTTCCTCTTCAACTAACGTAGGCTCCACAGAAACATCTTTCTATGTCGCGCTACTCTCTGGTTGAAACAAAGGTTCAACAACCTCATCAAGTTCTATCTTCCTCCCACTCAATTCTTTCGAGAGAAACTCTTTCTCGAGAAAGGACCCATTTTTAGCAACAAACACTTTGCACTCGAGTCTGAGATAGAAGGTATACCCAACTCTTCTTAGGGTATTATATGAAGATGCATTTGTCCGCTTTGGGTTCGAGCTCATTAGGTGAAAACCTTTTTCACATAAGCGTTGCAGCCCCAAACATTAAGAAATAACAGCTTAGGTTTCTATCAAACCATAATTCATACGGTGTCATCTCAACGGATTTAGATGGTGCCCTATTTAAAGTGAATGTAGTTGTCTCTAATGCATAACCCCATAATGATAGTGGCAAAACGATAAGAGACATCATAGTTCGCACCATATCCAATCGAGCATGACTACGACGTTCGGACACACCATCACACTATGGTGTTCCGGGTGGCGTGAGTTGTGAAATAGCACCCACTTTGTCTTAAGTTGTATACCAAACTCATAACTCAGATATTCACCCCCACGATCATATCGTAGACATTTTATCTTCTTGTCATGATGAACTCAAATTTCACTCTGATTTTTCTTGAACTTTTCAAACGATTCAGACTTGTGTTTCATTAAGTAAATATACACTATATCTACTCAAATCATCAGTGAAGGTAAGAAAATAACGATATCCACCGCATGCTACAAGACTCATTGGATTGCATACATCAACATGTATCATTTCCAATAAGTCAATTGCCCGCTCCATCAAACCGGAAAACGGGGTCCTTAGTCATCTTGCCCAAGAGGCATGGTTCGCATGTCTCAACCGATTCGAAATCGAATGAGTCCAAAGATCCATCGGCATGGAGTTTCTTCATGCAGTTTATACCAATATGACATTTAGCGGCAGTGCCACAGGTATGTGGTACTATAATTATTAACTTTGTATCTTTTGGCATCAATGTTATGAACATGTGTATTACTACGATCAAGATTCAATAAACCATCCTCATTGGGTGCATGACCATTGAAGGTATTATTCATGTAAACAGAATAACCATTATTCTCTAACTTAAATGAATAACCGTATTGCAATAAACATGATCTAATCACGTTCATGCTCAATGCAAACACCAAATAACATTTATTTAGGTTCATTGCTAATCCCGAAGGCAGAGAGAGCGTGCGATGTTGATCACACCAATCTTGGAAACATTTCCAACACACACCGTCACCTCACCCTTAGCTAGTCTCCGTTTATTCCATAGATTTTATTTCAAGTTACTAACATTTAGCAACCGAACCGGTATCCAATACCCAGGTGCTACTAGGAGTACTAGCAAGGTACACATCAATTACACGTATATCAAATATACTTCTGTCGACGTTGCCAGCCTCCTTATGTACCAAGTATCTAGGGTTGTTTCGCTTTAGCGACTGCTCTCCTCATAATAGAAGCACTTAGTCTCGGTTTTGGGTTCAACTTTGGGTTGCTTCACTGGAGCAGCAACTGCCTTGCCATCCATGAAGTTTCCCTTCTCACCCTTTTCCTTTTTGAAACTAGTGGTTTTACTAACCATCAACACTTGATGCTCCTTCTTGATATCTACCTTTGCGGTGTCAAACATCGTGAATAGCTCAGGGATCATTATTTCTATCCCTGGCATTTTATAGTTCATCACGAAGCTCTAGTAGCTTAGTGACAGTGACTTGGAGAACTATATCAATCACTATCTTATCTAGAAGATCAACTCCCACTCGATTCAAGCGATTGTAGTACCCACACAATCTGAGCACATGCTCAATTATTGGGCTATTCTCCTTCATCTTGCAGGCAAAGAATCTTTGTTGGAGATCTCATATCTCACAACACGGGCACGAGCCTGAGATCCCAATTTCAGCTCTTAGAACATCTCATATGTTCCGTGACGTTCAAAACGTTTTGGAGCCTCAATTCTAAGCCGTAATGCATGTCGCACTAAACTATCAAGTAGTCATTAGAACGTGCCTGTTAGATGTTCACAACATCTACAGACGACGCTAGAGGGGGTGGCGCACCGAGCGGTGCATTAAGGACATAAGCCTTCTGCGCAACAATGAGGACAATCCTCAGATTACGGACCCACTCCGCAATATTTCTACCATCATCTTTCAACTCTATTTCTCTAGGAACATATAAAAATTTAAGGGAGCTACAGCATGAGCTAGTAATCTACAACATAATTTGCAAAGACACTACTGACTATCTTCATGATAATGAGTTCAATTAATCATATTACTTAAGAACTCCCACTAAAATTGACATCCCTTCGGTCATTCGAGTGATACATGATCCAAATTCACCAACTCAAGTCTGATCATCACGTGAGTTGAGGTGGTTTCAATGGTGAACATCATCATGTTGATCATATATACTATATGAGTCATGTTCGACCTTTCGGTCTCTTGAGTTCCGAGGCCATGTCTGTACATGCTAGGCTCGTCAAGTTTAACCCGAGTGTTCTGCACGTGCAACACTGGCTTGCACCGCTTGTATGTGAACATAGAGTCTATCACACCCGATCATCATGTGGTGTCTCGACATGACGAACTTTCACAACGGTGCACACTCGGGGAGAACACAATTTTACCTTGAAATTTAAGTGAGGGATCACCTTATAATGCTACCGCCGTCCTAACCAAAACAAGGTGCATAAAAGGATTAACATCACATGCCAATCATAAGTGACATGATATGGCCATGAACTTGTGCTTTTCATGTCCATCTTGAAAGCACCGACATGATCTCCATCGTCACTAGCATAACACCATGATCTCCATCATTGTGGCACCATCGGGGTTGTCGCGCCCACCATGCTCATACTACTATAGCTACCGTTTAGCGATAAAGTAAAGCATTACATAGCGCTTAATGATTGACACACAGGTCATACAATAATTAAAGACAACCCTATGGCTCCTACCAGTTGTCGTACTCATCGACCTGCAAGTCGTGATATTCTATACAACACATGATCATCTCATACATCACATATATCTCATCATGTAATTGGCCATATCACATCACAACATATCCTGCAAAAACAAGTTAGACGTCCTCTAATTGTTGTTGCAAGTTTTACGTGGCTGCTATGGGTATCTAGCAAGAACAATTCTCACCTACGCAAAACCACAACGGCGATACATAAATTGCTTTTCAACCTTCTCAAGGACCGCCTTTGTCGAATTTGATCCAACTAAAGTAGGAGAAACAAACACCCGCCAGCCATCTTTGTGCAACGAAGTTACACGTCAGTTGATGGAACTGACCTCTCGTAAGCGTACGAGTAAGGTTGGTCCGGGATGCTTCATCCCACAATACCGCTGAACCAAAACACGACCAAGGGAGGAAGCAATCTAAGCATCAACGCCCACAAACTCTTTGTGTTCTACTCGAGATCTCGTCTACACATAGACCTAGCTCATGATGCCACTGTTGGGAAGGTTGCATGGGAAACAAAAAAATTCCTACGCACACGCAAGATATATCCATGGTGAAGAGCATCTACGAGAGGGAGAGTGGATCTACATAGCCTTGTAGATCGCTAAGCGGGAAGCGTTAGAAACGCAGTTGATGTAGTCGAACGTCTTCGAGATCCAAATCGCCGAGCGTCCCGCAATCCCATCATGATCCATCTCGCGATCCAATCATGACCCGTCCCGCGATCCCATCACGATCCGTCCCGCGATCCAATCACGAATCGTCTCGCGATCTTGATCACGTCCCTTTCGATCTAGCGCCGAACGGACGGCACCTCCGCGTTCAGCACACGTACAGCTCAATGACGATCTCCGCCTTCTTGATCTAGCAAGAGGGAGTGGAGAGGTAGATGAGTTCTCCAGTAGCACAACGGTGTGGTGGCGGTGGTGGTGAACTAATCCTGCAGGGCTTTGCCTAAGCACCGCAGAACTAATCTAGAGGAGAAACGGATCTAGAGGAAGAAGAGGGCAACACGTGGCCATTAGGGTTGGGGATGCCCTCAAAATCCTATAGTATATATAGGAGGGAGGGGATAGGAGACAACCTTGCCCCTCCTACAAGGAGGGCTTCGGCCGAAGGCTAAGGGGAGGAGTCCACCTCCCACAAGGGAGGTGGACTCCTAGTAGGACTCCTTTCCTACTTGGCCCCTACTCCTCCTCCTCTTCCCCTTGCGCATAGGGACTTATGGGCTGGCTGCCCGGCCCACTAGGGGCTGGTGCGCCACCTCTAAGGCCCATGTGGCCCCTTGGGGTGTGTGGGCCCCACTTGGTGGTCCCCCGGAACCCATTTGTCACTCCTCGTACACTGCCGGAAATGCCCGAAACTTTTCCGGAGTTCAAACACCACTTTCCTATATATAAATCTTTACCTCCGGACTATTCTGGAGCTCCTCGTGATGTTCGGGATCTCATCCGGGACTCCGAACAACCTTTGGTCACCAACATACATAACTCAATACTACTGAAACGTCACCGAACCTTAAGTGTGCAGACCCTGCGGGTTCGAGAACTATGTAGACATGATCGAGACACCTCTACGATCAATAAACAATAGCGAGACCTGGATGCCCATATTGATTCCTACATATTCTATGAAGATCTTTATCGGTCGAACCTCTGTGTCAAGGATTCAGTTAATCCCGTATGATGTTCCCTTTGTTCTTCGATATGTTACTTGCCCGAGATTCGATCGTTGGTATTTGTATACCTAGTTCAATCCCGTTATTGGCAAGTCTCTTTACTCGTTCCGTAATACAAGATCATGTGGCTAACACTTAGTCTCATTGCTTGCAAGGCTTGTTGTGATGTTGTATTACTGAGTGGGCCCTGAGATACCTCTCCGTCACACGGAGTAACAAATCCCAGTCTTAACCCATGCCAACTCAACAGACACCCTCAGAGATACCTGCAGAGCACCTTTATAGTCACCCAATTAGGTTGCGACATTTGATACACACAAGGCACTCCTCCGGTGTTAGTGAGTTGCATGATCTCATGGTCATAGGAACATATACTTGACATGCAGAAAACAGTAGCAATAAACTGACACGATCACATGCTACGTTTATAGTTTGGGTCTTGTCCATCACATCATTCTCCTAATGATGTGATCCCATTATCAAACGACATCTCATGTCCATGGCTAGGAAACCTTAACCATCTTTGATCAACGAGCTAGTCCATTAGAGGCATACTAGGGACATGGTGTTGTCTATGTATCCACACATGTATCTGAGTTTCCGATCAATACAATTCTAGCATGGATAATAAATGATTACCATGAATAAGGAAATATGATAATAACTAATTTATTATTGCCTCTAGGGCATATTTCCAACTGCCCCTCAGCATAAGCTTGTGGGTGCTGACTTCCGCTTTTGGATTCGTGTCCAACGGGATAAGCGTACCAAAGTCGCTAGAACGAAGTGGTGGAAGCTCAAGGGGGAGGTAGCTCAGGTGTTCAAGGAGAGGGTCATTAAGGAGGGCCTTTGGGAGGAAGGAGGTGATGCAAACACCATGTGGATGAAGATGGCGACTTGCATTCGTAAGGTGGCCTCAGAGGAGTTTGGAGTGTCCAGGGGAAGTAGAAGAGAAGCTAAAGATACCTGGTGGTGGAACGATGACGTCCAGAAGGCTAAGGAGAAGAAAGATTGTTTCAGACGCCTATATCTGGATAGGAGTGCATGCAACATGGAGAAATACAAGATGGCAAAGAAGGCCACAAAGCGAGCTGTGAGTGAAGCAAGGGGTCGGGCGTATGAGGACCTCTACCAACGGTTATACACGAAGGAAGGCGAAACGAACATCTATAAGATGGCCAAGATCTGAGAGAGGAAGAAGAGGGATGTTGACCAAATAAAGTGCATCAAGGACGGAGCAAATCAACTTCTCGTGAAGGACGAGGAGATTAAGCATAGATGGCGGGAGTACTTTGACAAGCTGTTCAATGGGGAGAGTGAGAGCTATACCATTGATCTGGATGACTCCTTAGATGATACTAGCAGGAATTTTGTGCGGCGAATCCAAGAGTTGGAGGTCAAGGAGGATTTAAAGAGGATGAAAGGAGGCAAAGCGATGGGCCCTAATTGCATCCCCATTGATGTGTGGAGAGGCCTCGGGGACATAGTAATAGTATGGCTAACCAAACTTTTCAACCTCATTTTTCAAACAAACAAGTTGACGGAAGAATGGAGACGGGGTATATTAGTGCAAATATTCAAGAACAAGGGGAATGTTTAGAGTTGTACTAATTACCGTGGAATTAAACTGATGAGCCATGCGATGAAGCTATGGGAGAGAGTCATTGAGCACCGCTTAAGAAGAATGACAAGCGTGACCAAAAATCAGTTTGGTTTCATGCCTGGGAGGTCGACCATGGAAGCCATTTTCTTGGTACGACAACTTATGGAGAGATATATGGATCAAAATAAGGACTTGCATATGGTGTTCATTCACTTGGAGAAGGCCTATGATAAGATACCACGAAATGTTATGCGGTGGGCCTTGGAGAAACACAAAGTCCCAACAAAGTACATTACCCTCATCAAGGACATGTGTGATAATGTTGTGACAAGTGTTCGAAATGTTGGAAATATGCCCTAGAGGCAATAATAAATTAGTTATTATCATCCTTGTTCATGATAATCGTTTATTATCCATGCTATAATTGCATTGATTGGAAACTAAATACATGTGTGGGTATATAGACAACACTATGTCCCTAGTATGCCTCTAGTAAACTAGCTCGTTGATCAAAGATGGTCAAGGTTTCCTAGCCATTGACATGAGAAGTCATTTGATAACGGGATCACATCATTAGGAGAATGATGTGATGGACATGACCCGAACTATAAACATAGCATATGATCGTGTCAGTTTATTACTACAGTTTTCTACATGTCAAGTATTTGTTCCTATGACCATGAGATCATGAAACTCACTAACACCGGAGGAGTACCTTGTGTGTATCAAACGTCACAACGTAACCAGGTGACTATAAAGGTGCTCTACAAGTATCTCCGAGGGTGTCTGTTGGGTTGGCATGGATCAAGACTGGGATTTGTTACTCCGTGTGATGGAGAGGTATCTCAGGGCCCACTCGGTAATACAACATCACAACAAGCCTTGAAAGCAATGTGACTAAAGTGTTAGCCATAGAATCTTGTATTATGGAACAAGTAAAGAGACTTTTCGGTAACGAGGTTGAACTAGGTATACATATACCAATGATCGAATCTCGGGCAAGTAACATACCGAAGAACAAAGGGAACAACATACGAGATTAACTGAATCCTTGACATAGAGGTTTGACCGATAAAGATCTTCATAGAATATGTAGGAACCAATATGGGCATCCAGGTCCCGCTATTGGTTATTGACCATAGAGGTGTCTCGGTCATGTCTGCATAGTTCTCGAACCCGCAGCGTCTGCACACTTAAGGTTCAGTGACGTTTCGGTAGTATAAAGTTATGTGTGGTGGTGACCGAAGGTTGCTTGGAGTCTCGGATGAGATCCTGGACGTCACGGGGAGCTTCAGAATGGTCCGGAGGTAAAGATTGATATATGGGATAATAGTGTTTGGTCTCCGGAAGGGTTCCGGAATTCACCGGAAATAGTTTCGGATGTTTCCCAAAATGTTCGGGATACAAGGACACTTTATTTGGGCCAAGGGGTAAATCCCATGAGGCTTTAGGAAGGTGCAAAAGCTGTTTTGCGGAGGCCAGGGACCCTGGCGTCTGGCGCCAGACGCCAGGGACCCTGGCATTTGGGGCCAGACGCCGAGGACCTTGGCGTTTGGTCCTGGAGTGCGAGAAGGACTCTTGCCTTGCGGGCAAACCGACCTTGAGGAGGATTTTCTCCAAGTTTCGACCCCAAGGCTCAACATATAAATAAAGGGGCAGGGCTAGCACTTGTAACACATCGAGAAACCCTAAGCCATGTGCTGCCTCTCCTCTAGTTCACAGTTTCTCCTCTAGATCGGTTTCAGCGGTGCTTAGGCGAAGCCCTACTAGAATTGCTCCACCACCATCGCCGCAACGCCGTCGCGCTGTCGGAGAACTCATCTACCTCTCCGCTCCCTCTTGCTGGATCAAGAAGGCGGAGATCGTCATCAAGTTGTACGTGTGCTGAACGCGGAGGTGTCGTCCGTTCGACGCTAGATCAGAAGGATCGTGATCAAGATCGCGAGACGATTCGTGATTGGATCGCGGGACGGACCATGATGAGATCGTGGGACGGATCGTGATTGGATTGCGGGACGGATCGTGATGGGATCGCGGGACGCTTGGCGATTTGGATCGCAAAGACATTCGACTACATCAACCGCGTTTCTTAACGCTTCTCGCTTAGCGATCTACAAGGGTATGTAGATCCACTCTCCCTCTCGTAGATGCTCATCACCATGGATAGATCTTGCGTGTGCATAGGAATTTTTTTGTTTCCCATGCAACGTTCCCCAACAGTGGCATCATGAGCTAGGTCTATGTGTAGATGAGATCTCGAGTAGAAGACAAATAGTTTGTGGGCGTTGATGCTTAGATTGCTTCCTCCATTGGTCGTGTTTTGGTTCAGCGGTATTGTGGGATGAAGTGGCCCGGACCAACCTTACTCGTATGCTTACGAGAGACCGGTTCCATCGACTGACGTGTAACTTCATTGCACAAAGTTGGCTGGCGGGTGACTGTTTCTCCTACTTTAGTTGGATCAGATTCGACAAAGGCGGTCCTTGAGAAGGTTGAAAAGCAACTTATGTATCACCGTTGTGGTTTTGCATAGGTGAGAATTGTTCTTGCTAGATACCCATAGCAGACACGTAAAACATGCAACAAGAATTAGAGGACGTCTAACTTGTTTTTGCAGGGTATGTTGTGATGTGATATGGCCAATTACATGATGAGATATATGTGATGTATGAGATGATCATGTTTTGTATAGAATATCACGACTTGCATGTCGATGAGTACGACAACCGCCAGGAGCCATAGGGTTGTCTTTAATTATTGTATGACCTGCATGTCAATCATTAAGCGCTATGTAAGGCTTTACTTTATCGCTAAACGGTAGCAATAGTAGTAAAAGCATGGTGGGCATGACAACCCCGATGGTGACACGTTGATGGAGATCATGGTGTCATGCCGATGACGATGGAGGTCATGTCGGTGCTTTAAGGATGGAGATCAAAAGCACAAGTTCATGGCCATATCATGTCACTTATGATTTGCATGTGATGTTAATCCTTTTATGCACCTTGTTTTGCTTAGGACGACGGTAGAATTATAAGGTGATCCCTCACTTGAATTTCAAGATGAATTGTGTTCTCCTCGAGTGTGCACCGTTGCAAAAGTTCGTCGTGTCGAGACACCACGTGATGATCGGGTGTGATAGACTCTACGTTCACATACAACGGGTGCAAGCCAGTGTTGCACATGCGGAACACTCGTGTTAAACTTGACGATCCTAGCATGTACACATATGGCCTCGGAACACAAGAGACCGAAAGGTCAAACATGAGTCATATAGTAGATATGATCAACATGATGATGTTCACCATTGAAACCACCTCAACTCACGTGATGATCGGACTTGAGTTGGTGAATTTGGATCATGTATCACTCGAATGACCGGAGGGATGTCAATTTGAGTGGGAGTTCTTAAGTAATATGATTAATTGACCTCATTAACATGAACATAGTCAGTAGTGTATTTGCAAATTATGTTGTAGCTCACGCTGTAGCTCCCTTGAATTTTTCCTAGAGAAATAGAGTTGAAAGATGATGGTAGCAATATTGCGGACTGGGTCCGTGATCTGAAGATTGTCCTCATTGCTGCATAGAAGGCTTATGTCCTTAATGCACCGCTCGGTGCGCCACCCCCTCTAGCGTCGTCTATAGATGTTGTGAACATCTGACAGGCACGTTCTGATGACTACTTGATAGTTTAGTGTGTCATGCATTACGGCTTAGAATTGAGGCTCCAAGACGTTTTGAACGTCATAGAACATATGATATGTTCTAAGAACTGAAATTGAGATCTCAGGCATGTGCCCGTGTTGTGAGATATGAGATCTCCAACGAGATTCTTTGCCTGCAAGATGAAGGAGAATAGCTCAATCGTTGAGCATGTGCTCAGATTGTCTGGGTGCTACAATTGCTTGAATTAAGTGGGAGTTAATCTTCCAAATAAGATAGTGATTGATATAGTTCTCCAAGTCACTGTGAGTAAGCTACTAGAACTTGGTGATGAACTATAAAATGCCAGGGATAGAAATAATGATCCCTGAGCTGTTCGCGATGTTTGACACCGCGAAGGTAGAAATCAAGAAGGAGCGTCAAGTGTTGATGGTTAGTAAAACCACTAGTTTCGAGAAGGGTAAGGGCAAGGAGGGAAACTTCATGGATGGCAAGTCAATTGTTGCTCCAGTGAAGCAACCCAAAGTTGAACCCAAACCCGAGACTAAGTGCTTAGATTATGAGGAGAGCGATCGCTGAAGTGGAACAACCCTATATACTTGGTAGATAAGAAGGCTGGCAACGTCAACAGAAGTATATTTGATATACGTGTTATTAACGTGTACCTTGCTAGTACTCCTAGTAGCACCTGGGTATTGGATACCGGTTCGGTTGCTAAATGTTAGTAACTCGAAATAAAAGCTACGGAATAAACAGAGAACTAGCTAACGGTGGGGTGACGATGTGTGTTGGAAATGTTTCCAAGGTTGATGTGATCAACATCGCACGCTATCTCTACCTTCGGGATTAGTGACAAACCTAAATAAATGGTATTTGGTGTTTTGCATTAAGCATGAACGTGATTAGATCGTGTTTATTGCAACACGGTTATTCATTTAAGTTAGAGAATAATGGTTATTCTGTTTACATGAATAATACCTTCAATGGTCATGCACGCAGTGAGAATGGTTTGTTGAATCTTGATCGTAGTAATGCACATGTTCATAACATTGAAGCCAAAATATACAAAGTTAATAATGATAGTACCACATACTTGTGGCACTGCCGCTAAATGTCATATTGGTATAAATCGCATGAAGAAACTCCATACTGATGGATCTTTGGACTCATTCCATTTCGAATCGGTTGAGACATGCGAACCATGCCTCTTGGGCAAGATGACTAAGGACCCCGTTTTCCGCATTGATGGAGCGGGCAAATGATTTAGTGGAAATGATACATGTCGATGTATGCAATCCAATGAGTCTTGTAGCGTGCGGTGGATATCCTTATTTTCTTACCTTCACTGATGATTTGAGTAGATATAGTGTATATTTACTTAATGAAACACAAGTCTGGATCGTTTGAAAGGTTCAAGCAAATTCAGAGTGAAGTTTAAGATCATTGTCAGTCCTAACGATGCTAAAAGGTGTGCAAGCTTCAGTGATCCTTCTATGGACTGAAGCAAGCATCTCGGAGTTGGAATATACACTTTGATGAGGTGATCAAAGTTTTTGAGTCTATACAAAGTTTGTGAGAACCTTGTATTTGCAATAAAGTGAGTGGGAGCACTAGAGAGTTTCTGATAAGCATATGTGGTTGACATATTGTTGATCGGAAATGATGTAGTATTTCTGGAAAGCATAAAGGGTTGTTTGAAAGGAGTTTTTCAAAGGAAGACCTGGATAAAGCTACCTAATTGTTGAGCGTCAAGATCTATAGAGATGGATCGAGATGCTTCATGAGACTTTCAATGAGTACATACCTCGACAAGATTTTGAAAGTGTTCAAAATGGATCGGTTAGAGAAAGAGTTCTTGCCTGTTTTGTAAGGTGTGAAAGTTGAGTGAGACTCAAAGATCGACCACGACAGAAGAAAGAGAAAGGACGAATGTCGCCCCCTATGCCTTAGCCATAGGCTCCGTATAGTATGCCATGATGTGTACCGCACCTGTGTGTGCCTTGCCACGAGTCTGTCAAGGGGTACAAAAGTGATCCAGGAGTGCATCACTGGACAGCGGTCAAGATTATCCTTAGTAACTAAAAGACTAAGGAAATGTTTCTCGATTATGGAGGTGATAAAGAGTTGGTCGTAAAGAGTTACATCGATGCAAGCTTTAACACCAATCCGGATGACTCTTAGTAGCAATCCGGATACGTATAGTGGAGCAGCCATTTGGAATAGCTCGAAGTGGAGTGTGGTAGCAGTGTCTACAGTATGACATAGAGATTTGCAAAGTACACACGGATCTGAATGACGCAGACCCGTTGACTAAAAGACCTCTCTCACATGCAAAGCATGATCGAGCCCCAGAACTCATTGGGTGTTAGATTCACAACAATGCGAATCACATGGTGATGTGAACTAGATTATTGACTCTAGTGCAAGTGGGAGACTGTTGGAAATATGCCCTAGAGGCAATAATAAATTAGTTATTATCATATTTCCTTGTTCATGATAATCGTTTATTATCCATGCTATAATTGTATTGATTGGAAACTAAATACATGTGTGGGTATATAGACAACACTGTGTCCCTAGTATGCCTCTAGTAAACTAGCTCGTTGATCAAAGATTGTCAAGGTTTCCTAGCCATTGACATGAGATGTCATTTGATAACGGGATCACATCATTAGGAGAATGATGTGATGGACAAGACCCAAACTATAAATGTAGCATATGATCGTGTCAGTTTATTGCTAGAGTTTTCTGCATGCCAAGTATCTGTTCCTATGACCATGAGATCATGTAATTCACTAACACCGGAGGAGTACCTTGTCTGTATCAAATGTCGCAACGTATCTGGGTGACTATAAAGGTGCTCTACAGGTATCTCCGAGGGTGTCTGTTGGGTTGGCATGGATCAAGACTGAGATTTGTTACTCCGTGTGACGGAGAGGTATCTCAGGGCCCACTCGGTAATACAACATCACAACAAGCCTTGCAAGCAATGTGACTAAAGTGTTAGCCACGGAATCTTGTATTATGGAACGAGTAAAGAGACTTGCTAGTAACGAGGTTGAACTAGATATACAGATACCGACGATCGAATCTCGGGCAAGTAACATACCGAAGAACAAAGGGAACAACATATGAGATTAACTGAATCCTTGACATAGAGGTTCGACCCATAAAGATCTTCATAGAATATGCAGGAACCAATATGGGCATCCAGGTCCCGCTATTGGTTATTGATCGTAGAGGTGTCTCGGTCATGTCTACATAGTTCTCGAACCCGTAGGGTCTGCACACTTAAGGTTCAGTGACGTTTCAGTAGTATAGAGTTATGTATGATGGTGACCGTGTTGGAAATATGCCCTAGAGGCAATAAATAAAGTTTTTATTATTACATTTCCTTGTTCATGATAATCGTTTATTATCCATGCTATAATTGTATTGATTGGAAACACATTGCATGTGTGGGTAAATAGACAACACTATGTCCCTAGTATGCCTCTAGTGAACTAGCTCGTTGATCAAAGATGGTCAGAGTTTCCTAGCCATTGACATGTGATGTCATTTGATAACGGGATCACAACATTAGGATAATGATGTGATGGACAAGACCCAAGCTACAAACGTAGCATATGATCGTGTCAGTTTATTGCTACTGTTTTCTGCATGTCAAGTATATGTTCCTATGACCATGAGATCATGCAACTCACGGATATCGAAGGAGTGCCTTGTGTGTATCAAACGTCGCAACGTAATTGGGTGACTATAAAGGTGCTCTACAGGTATCTCCGATGGTGTCTGTTGAGTTGGCATGGATCGAGACTGGGATATGTTACTCCGTGTGACGGAGAGGTATCTCAGGGCCCACTCGGTAATACAACATCACAATGAGCCTTGCAAGCAATGTGACTAATTGTTAGTTGCGGGATCTTGTATTACGGAACGAGTAAAGAGACTTGCCGGTAACGAGATTGAACTAGGTATGGAGATACCGACGATCGAATCTCGGGCAAGTAACATACCGAAGAACAAAGGGAACGTTATACGGGATTGACTGAATCCTTGACATAGAGGTTCGACCGATAAAGATATTCGTAGAATATGTAGAGCCAATGTGGACGTCCAGGTCCCACCATTGGTTATTGACCGTAGAGGTGTCTCGGTCATGTCTACATAGTTCTCGAACCCGCAGGGTCTGCACACTTAAGGTTTGGTGACGTTTTGGTAGTGTAGAGTTATGTATGGTGGTGACCGAAGGTTGTTCGGAGTCCCGGATGAGATCCCGGACATCACGAGGAGTTCCAGAATGGTCCGGAGGTAAAGATTCATATATAGGAAGTCCCAGTTTGGTCGCCGAAAAAGTTTCGGGCTCACCGGTAGTGTACCGGGAGTGCCGGTAGTGTACCGGGAGACCTCCGGGAGGGGTATTTCGACCCTGGAGGGTCCATGGGCTGTGGGAGAATAATAACCAGCCCTTGGTGGGATGGTGGAACAGCCACAAAAGGCCCATGGTGCCAGGAGGAAAAAGGCCTAAAGAAAAGAGTGGAAAAAGGCAAAAAGGGAGAGTCCTACTCCTACTAGGATTGGAGGAGGAGTAGGATTCCTCCACCTTGGCCGGCCAGCTCTTAGAGGGCCTTGCCCTTGCGCCAAGGATGCCTCTCCTCTCCTCCTATATATATTGGTGGAATAGAGGGTTTTTAGACAGAATTTACGGCCACGTGCTACCCGTTCCACCGGTGCTCCTCTAGATCGGTTTTCTGCAATGCTTAGGCGAAGCCCTGCCGGAATCACTCCACCACCATCACCGGAGCGCCGTCACGCTGCCGGTGAACTCTTCCTCCTCTCCACCTCCTCTTGCTGGATCAAGACGGTGGAGATCGTCATCAAGCTACACGTGTGCTGAACGCGGAGGTGCCGTCCGTTCGGTACTAGATCGGAAGGATCGCGATCAAGGCCACGGGACGTTCGTGATTGGATCGCGGGACGGATCATGACGAGATCGCGGGACTGTTTGTGATTAGATCGCAGGACGCTCGGCGATTTGGATCGCGAAGACGTTCGACTACACCAACCGCGTTTCTTAACGCTTCCCGCTTAGCGATCTACAAGGGTACGTAGATCCACTCTCCCTCTCATAGATGCTCATCACCATGGATAGGTTTGCGTGTGTGTAGTAAATTTTTTGTTTCCCATGCAACATTTCCCAACAGACCGAAGGTTGTTCGGAGTCCCGGATGAGATCCTGGACGTCACGAGGAGCTCCGGAATGGCCCGGAGGTAAAGATTGATATATGTGATAATAGTGTTTGGTCTCCGAAAGGGTTCCGAAATTCACCGGAAATAGTTTCGGATGTTTCCCGAAATGTTCGGGGTACAAGGACACTTTATTTGGGCCAATGGGTAAATCCCATGAGGCTTTAGGAAGGTGCAAAAGCTGTTTTGTGGAGGCCACGGGCCAGACGCCAGGGACCCTGGCGTCTGGGGCCAGACGCCGAGGACCTTGGCGTCTGGTCCTGGAGTGCGAGAAGGACTCTTGCCTTGCGGGAAAACCGACCTTGAGGAGGATTTTTCTCCAAGTTTCGACCCAAGGCTCAGCATATAAATAAAGGGGCTGGGCTAGCACTTGAAACACATCAAGAAACCCTAAGCCACGTGTTGCCTCTCCTGTAGTTCGCAGTTTCTCCTCTAGATCGGTTTTAGTGGTGCTTAGGCGAAGCCCTGTTGGAATTGCTCCACCACCATCGCCGCAACACCGTCGCACTGCCGGAGAACTCGTCTACCTCTTCGCTCCCTCTTGCTGGATCAAGAAGGCGAAGATCATCATCAAGCTGTATGTGTGCTGAACGCGGAGGTGTCTTCCGTTCGGTGCTAGAACGGAAGGACCGTGATCAAGATCGCGAGACGATTTGTGATTGGATCGTGGGACGGATCATGATGAGATCGCAGGACGGATCGTGATTGGATCGCGGGACGGATCGTGATGGGATCGCGGGACGGATCGTGATGGGATTGCGGGACGCTCGGCGATTTGGATCGCGAAGACGTTCGACTATATCAACCGCGTTTCTTAACGCTTCCCGCTTAGAGATCTACAAGGGTATGTAGATCCGCTCTCCCTCTTGTAGATGCTCATCACCATGGATAGATCTTGCGTGTGCGTAGGAATTTTTTTGTTTCCCATGCAACGTGCCCCAACACGAACAAGTGATGGCGGCACTGATGACTTCCCGATCAAGATAGGACTGCATCAGAGGTCAGCTTTGAGCCCTTACCTTTTTGCCTTGGTGATGGATGAGGTCAAAAGGGATATACAAGGAGATATCCCATGGTGTATGCTCTTTGCAGACGATGTGGTTCTAGTTGATGATAGTCGGACGGGGGTCAACAGGAAGTTGGAGTTATGGAGGCAAACCTTGAAATCGAAAGGTTTTAGTCTTAGTAGATCTAAAACCGAGTACATGAGGTGCACTTTCAGTACTACTAGCCATGAGGAGGAGGAGGATGTTAGCCTTGATGGGCAGGTGGGGCCTCAGAAGGACACCTTTCGATATTTGGGGTCAATGTTGCAGAAGGATGGGGATATTGATGAATATGTGAACCATCGAATTAAAGCCGGATGGATGAAGTGGCGCCAAGCTTCTCGCATTCTCTATGACAAGCGGGTGCCACAAAAGCTAAAAGGCAAGTTCTATAGGACGGCGGTTCGACCCGCAATGTTGTATGACGCTGAGCGTTGGCCGACTAAAAGGCGACATGTGCAACAATTAGGTGTGGTGGAGATGCACATGTTGAGATGGATGTGTGGCCACACAAGGAAAGACCGAATCCGAAATGATGGCATACGAGATAGAGTTGTGGTAGCGCCAATTGAAGAGAAGCTTGTCCAACATCGTGTGAGATGGTTTGGGCATATTTAGCGCAAGCCTCGAGAAGCCCCAGCGCATAGCGAACGGCTAAAGCATGCTGATAATGTCAAAAGAGGCTGGGATAGACCGAATTTGACATGAAAAGAGTCCGTAAAGAAAGATCTGAAAGATTGAAACATCACCAAAGAACTAGCCATGGACAGGGGTGCGTGGAAGCTTGCTATACATGTGCCAGGACCATGAGTTGGTCGCGAGATCTTATGGGTTTCACCTCTAGCCTACCCTAACTTGTTTGGGACTAAAGGCTTTGTTGTTCACTAATTCAGAAATATTCTCAAATTTCAAAAGATGTTTCCTAATTTCAAAAGATGTTCTAATTTTAAACTTGGAAAACCTAATCACAGAAAAAGGAAAAAAACCAAAAAAAAAACCATACAAAGCGGAGCGTGCATGTTTCCTCGCTACTATGCGCCGACCCGGGCGATCAATAGGATGTGCCGTACGCGTGCTACTGGGCCGGCCCTCCTACGTAGTAGTGCCCCGACCGAATTCGTCGCCCCCAAATCCTAAACCCTAGAGCTCTACAGCGCCTCCGCCCCCTCTCGCCGCTCGCCGCTCGCCTGCGGGTGCCCCCAAATTTGCCGTGAAGATGGCGCTGGCGATCTCGATGGAAGCCATAGACGCGCGCGCGCGGGAGCTGGGGATCGACCTCGACTCGGTCGACCTCGACTCCATCACCCTCCCGCCCGGCGAGGACTTCGACATCCTCAGGTATCATCCAGCATCTTCCCAGCCCCGCCACCTCCTTTCTACTACAAGCGTGGTCAAAGCAGGCGTCGCAGCAGCAGCAGCACCGGCTCCACCAAGCCCGGACCAAACCTTTCAGCCGTGGCAAATCGGGCGTGAAAGTGTCCTTCTAGGGTTCGGGAGTTCTAGTTAGGAAGAACGAGAAGAATCTGTTCATGACCCTGGAGCCCCGTCGATCAGAGAATTGCGGCTGTAGAAGATTGTCACCATTAGCTAATTATCAGGGTGGCCGCGTCAGAAGGTTTAAACACGTTTGACAAGAATTGGCCTCTAGTATCCAATTAAAATGAGTGAAACTAATTCTGGGTCATCTTCACATTTTAATCTGTAGCTTTCCTGGCTCTGAGTATTTGTTGAATTTGTTATTCATGTTGCCGTTTGATCATGATTTGCAGTGACGACGAGGATTTGCTTCAGAATGAAGACATTCCAGAGCTTGAGATGGGTTTCGCAAACATTATTGTGGTGGACAACCTGCCGGTTGTTCCCCCGGAGAAGTACGAGAAGCTGGAGAATGTTTTGCGCAAGATATATGGTCAACTTGGTGTGATCAAAGAAGGTGGGCTTTGGATGCCTACTGACCCAGAGACAAAGAAGACCCAGGGCTACTGCTTCATTGAGTATAGTACTCCGCAGGTATGTTGCTTCTTGTCGATTGCATTTGTTTACATATCTGAATGATGGAATGAGGCAATGGCTTGATTCTGTGACCTTTGCAAGTCATGTGCATTCCTATGATAAAAAAGGTATTCCATTGAATTCTCTATCCTGGATACCTTTTGTACGTGGATCGGAAGAAGATAATCAGTAGAGCGGAAACATGCATGGAAACACCTTTGTTTTGGTAGAGTTTGTTCTATTGCTTAATTGTTGGAATTTTTCTGTAGTAAGGTGATTGTTTGAAGCAAGACTTTGTAGTTCTAGTTTTACTGGATTAATTAGTGTTATGACCAAATTTAATTAAATGTACATCCAAATTTAACTCCACTATTGCTTTCATAAATTGTTTTGCATTCTGTGACTGGAATTTAATTAAATGTCCATCCAAATTTAACTCCACTTTTGCTTTCATAAATTGTTTTGCATTCTATTACTGGAATTATTCATGACCCTCTTGGTTGATTGAAAGAAGATTATTTGACAATTGTGCCAGGAAGCTGAGCTTGCTATGGAAAAAACAAATGGCTACAAACTGGACAAATCTCATGTATTTGCTGTTAATATGTTCGATGACTTTGAGAAGTACATGAAAGTTCCTGATGAGTGGGCGCCTGCTGAAATCAAGCCATACACTCCTGGAGTGCGTACTCTCTACCCCCCCCCCCCACCCCCACCACCACACACACACACACACATGTTTCTTTACATCACTAGAGGTTTTATGTAACTTGACTGTTATATATGTATGTGTTGCAGGAAAATCTTCTGAAGTGGTTAACTGATGAGAAGGCCAGAGATCAGTTCGTGATCCGTGCTGGTACGTTCACGGAAGTGTACTGGAACGATGCTAGACGGGCAATGCCTGAGCTTGTTTACCAAAAGCAGGTACTTTATTTTTTAATTTACCTTTTGCTTTCAGTTTTATTGGAAAATGGAAACTAAAGGTCATGGAGGCCTATCATATATCCTATAAGGAGAACTAATTTTAATGAATATCCTATATCCTTCTTCTTTGACAGTACTGGACGGATAGCTATATTCAATGGTCCCCTCTTGGAACACACTTGGCGACCGTGCATAGGCAGGGCGCGCAGGTGTGGGGTGGTGATGATAAGTTTGTTCGTCTAATGCGCTTTGCTCATCCACAGGTACTGGTTTGTGCTAACCGTAAGTATATGCAATATGCAATGTTCTTTTAGCTGACAGCTACCTGTCACAGCTGAAACTCATCGATTTCTCTCCCGGTGAGAAATATTTGATCACTTACAGCAGCCATGAGCCCAGCAACCCCAGAGATACACATGTAAGTGAATGTGACAAGACTTCTTTCTCTTCATATCTTGTCTCCTATCTGACTTGCAATGTTATACTTGTAGAGGGTTGTACTGATTATCTATGATGTACGGACTGGAAAAGTAATGCGGGAGTTCAAGGGAAGTGCTGATGATTTCACTACTGGTGGAAATATGGGTGTCTCTGGTGTTTCATGGCCTATCTTCAGGTGAACCCACTACTTCTGTACTTCGAAGTGAATGCACATTGCACAACTTATTAGGTTGTCATGGTTTGATGCTTAGTATGTTTTAATGTGTTTCTTTGAAGGTGGGGTGGTGGAAGAGATGATAAGTATTTTGCTAGGCTTGGAAAGAATGTTATATCTGTCTATGAGACTGAGACATTCGCTCTTATTGGTAAGAAGTCCTTGAAGGTAGAAAATGTGGTTGACTTCAGTTGGTCTCCCACTGATCCTATCATATCACTCTTTGTGCCTGAATTGGGTGGTGGAAATCAGCCTGCCAGGGTAAGTACAAATTGCTGCAGCTACCTCCTTTTTTTTAATGCAGTTAGCATCAATTGCTAAAATATGTGTGTTGTGTTGACAGGTGAGTCTTGTGCAAATTCCGGGCAAAGAGGAGATTCGACAGAAAAACCTTTTCAGTGTTAGCGACTGCAAAATGTACTGGCAGAACAATGGAGAATATCTGGCTGTCCAGGTAGACAGGTACACAAAAACAAAGAAGAGCATTTATACTGGGTTCGAGCTGTTCAGGATCAAAGAACGGGACATCCCAATTGAGGTCTTTGAATTGGACAACAAGAATGACAAGATAATTGCCTTTGCATGGGAGCCTAAAGGTCACCGCTTTGCTGTTATTCATGGTGATGGGCCTAAGCCTGATATAAGTTTCTACACCATGAAAGCAGTCAACAATAATGTTAGTCGTGTGTCCAAGCTCACCACACTCAAGGGCAAGCAGGCCAATGCATTGTTCTGGTCTCCTGCTGGGCGTTTCATTGTTCTGGCAGGGCTGAAGGGTTTCAATGGCCAGCTGGAGTTCTTCAACGTTGATGATCTTGAGACCATGGCAACAGGAGAACATTTTATGGCGACTGACATCATGTGGGATCCTACTGGAAGGTGAGCTTACTATTACTTGATGAAAAATTTCTTCTCGTCGCTATCTGGTGATATTTACAAAACCAAGTGTTAAAGCAATAATAAACATATAATGAATAGGTTATAGGAATTACCACACCCTGAATACTGTGAACGTGTATGCTCAGCTGGGATAGATGGAATTTTAATATTCTTCACCTGTTAAAAACAACTCACCCCCAAATTGTACGGACTTAGTAGTTGAAAGTAACACTTAGCAATAATATCGTGTTTTCATTTATCATGGATTGATATCCTTGTAATTCAGTAGAACTAAAATGTGTTTGGTTTACCATGGAGGAACTAAGATGGTTTTGGAACTTGCTTGTTCAGATACCTCGCAACCGCAGTTACCTCGGTTCATGAGATGGAAAATGGTTTCCACATCTGGTCCTTCAACGGCAAGCTAATTTACAAGATCTCAAAGGATCACTTCTACCAGGTAGAGCTTTCATCCATTGCCGTTTGTTGTTTGAATCCATTCATTGCTGCATCCCTCTTTAGTACTAATAATGCTTTGCCCTTTGCATGATGTATGGTGCAGTTCCAATGGCGCCCAAGGCCACCGTCGCTACTTACTCCCGAGAAGGAGGAGGACATCTCAAAGAACCTCAAGCGGTACAGCAAGAAGTACGAACAAGAGGACCAGGACGTGAACGCCCATTTGGACTTGGAGGAGCGCAAGAGACGGATGCAGCTTCAAGAGGTGTGGGAATCATGGGTCGCCAAGTGGAAGCAGCTGCACGAGGAGGAGCGAGCATTCAGGATGCAGCTCAGGGGCGGGGAGGACAGCGACAAGGAAGAAGAGTCGGAGTACAAGGAGATCGAGGCGGAGGAGCTGGTTGATGTCACAGAAGAAACCGTTGCCTTTGACCTGGACCAGGAGTGAAAGTCTGCCGAGTGTTCGTTTTCTGCCTGTCCTGTGAATTGCTGTCGCTTTGCATGATAGGCTCATAGATCAAGCGCATAGTTTGTTGATCTTTCTAGTAGTGCACTTTTAATAAATTCATGAATCATGTTTACGGAGATCAATTTTTGTGGCTGGAATGCTGGTCATCATAATCTCTCTCTGCAAATGTGGTTACATTTTCATGGGCTAGCTGCACTGGAATCACTTGTCTATTATCGTCGGAGTTTGCTCATAAGACAGACAGGAAGAGATGAAAATAATCTAGACGGTTAAGTAACGAAGCACCCCAAATGTTTGAATCATAGCACAATGTTGAAATGCTAATTTAATCCTTAAACCCACTAAATACAACAACATTACTCCCTCTATTTCAAAATATAAGTCTTTCTAGAGATCCCATGAATATATATAGAAATAGGTGTAGATCCACTCATTTTGTTTCGTATATAGTCCGCAGTGAAATTCTTAATAAGAGTTATATTCAGAGCATCTTCAACAGGCGCGCTAGATTTGGGGCGCGGGAGAATATGTGTTTTTTGCACGTGGGGAAGTTTGGCGGCGTCCAATGTGCCCTATAAAACCCGCGCGTGGACGCCTGCCATCGCCATGCCCTTCTTCCTCGCCTCTGTCGGTGCCCCGTTGTCGCCACGTCCTTCTTCCCTGCCTCCGTTGCCTCTTTCTCACTCCCACTGTCGCCACGCACCCGGAGCAGCTTCGGCTTCCGCGATGTCCGCGCCCGCCACGCACCCGGAGCAGCTCCAACTTCCGTGGCAGCCGCGCCCGCCCCTCCGGTGATATCCACCTCGGGCTCGGGACATTCGAGACCGCCCAAGCGTCCGTCCAAGCATACCGCCGCCTCGGGAGGCCATAGTCTCAGATGAACTTCTCGGACGCCCGGACGCGCGAGGAGGTGCATGCCCGCACGCCTCCCCCGCGGCTAATCACCACGAAGGACCGCCGCATCCAGCAGAGGAGGGAGCACCGCCTCCTCATTGCCGAGGTAGATGAGCTGGCCATGGCGGAGTGGCACGAGCACTTTCCGCAGGATGTCATTGACGAAAACGTGTTTTGGGCGCAGAAAAGGGCGGAACGAGCCGTGGATCGAGCGGACATACGTGAGCGAAAGGCACTTGCAGAAGCCCAGTGCGCCCTTGGACATGCGTCAACCTGGAGCGACAATTATCCTTGGTAGGATAACGCATTTCTGTCGTCCGACTACAACACCTAGGAGAGCGAGGAGTGGTAGTCTAGTTTGTCGTCGACGCGTTTTTTATCTACTATATTTGCATCGTATTATCGTTTTTATTTGTGTCGTATGGACTACATGTAGTGTTGGACTTAAACTATGCTATGATTTAAAATATATTTATTGTTGATTTATTTTTTCTGTGTTTGATCTTTTTGATTCTATTTTGAGTGAGATATATTATTTATGTTGGGCATGGGTGCTGTAAATTTAGCACGCCTGTTGGAGCTACCGTGACGCGTCATATTTTACAATGTCCGTCGGAGCACCCGCCCTCCCGCGAGCTAAAAAACGCTATTTCCGCTATGTATAATTCTTTTAGCACGCGTATGTTGGGTATGCTCTTAAAAACGCAGGGAGTGGATACAATGCCCAAAGACAATGTATTATTGTGGTTATCTGCCAAAAATGTTCCGCTACTCGCTAATTTTTAGGTCTTTGATGCTGTACTTTCAATTTGTCCGTGGAATGAAGCTTGCATATATTGCATTTTTTCTGTTTCATAATGTAATGCGTCCACGCTGTTCGAGATCTAAGTTTGATCGTACATTTAACCAACGAGACCGATTGCAAATACAAATTCAACAGTATAATTTTTGCTTCCATCACAACCGGTCTCGCTGATTAAATGTATGGTCAAACTTGAATCTCGAAAAACAAGGATGCACTACATTATAAAACGAAAGAAATATATATTATGACATATTACATATGTTTCGTTAATTAATTTCATGACTAAAATTCCATACCAGACTTGTATATCCCGTTAAAGACTAATGTATCAAAAGCGTCCTAAAGGCATCTTCAAGACGGATCACCAAACATCACAAACTGTCCGCAGACAGTCGGAGGGGCATGGGCTCTCCAACTATGATCATCAAATTACCAACCCATTTGAAACGAATCAAGCATGAACAACTAAATAAACAAAATTTAACAAAGTTTGATATATTTACAACCAAACGAAATTTAATAAGTTCAAACTAGAGCTAACTAAACTAGGCAGGTACCGAAAGGTGACTTCTAAGGCATGGCCACCGACATCTACGTCATCATCCGCGCTAGTCGTTGTTGTCTCGCCGGTGCAGAAGGCCCACCAGATGTCGCTGCATCCTTCTCCGGTCACCGTCGTATGCTCATGGCGTAGATGCTCTGTCATATCCTCCACTCCTTTGCGCCGATTGTCTTCAATGGCTCGAATGAAGAGGCGCGTTCGCACTCCGCCAAACCCACTTTGAGGAGCTGGTCGTTGAGCCAGACGTCAGTTGCGGGCGTCTGACTACTCGGTGGTCTTGGACCGGTCGTTGGCCCAAGCCTCCGCAAGCACCATGCCGACGTCACCTGGTTCTTCGCAAATGCCCCATGCACGCCTTCTTGGACGAGGAGGCACCCCCGGGACCCATGTCCTTGAGGAAGTAGTAGAGGTAGAAGGGGCGGCTTAGATGGCGATGGGAAGGACCAGACACCGCCACTAGTTGCCTGTCTGGTGATGACGATGTCTCCTCCTTCATGCGGTGTCCAATACAGACGTTGCGGTTGAGCGGAGGGGATGTCACCTTTACCTTAACATGGCAACGTTCGATTGGACGCCATAGTTTTGAGGATGGGATGGCTGCCATACCCCGGCCGACCAGGGACCGACACATCATCTTCTCCATTTGCGCGGTGTATTCATTGCACGTCCCAGCGATGAGCAGGGTCGGCCTCTGCCCCTCCCCATCCAAGGAGAGCACTCCACCTTCAAGGTGGACGAGGACGGGCTCGACAACTGGGGGCGCCGGTGAGAACTCGGTCCGGAGCTTCCTCTTGATCCTTTGTGAGTGTGTGGATAGGCTTTGAGGGGTTGGGGTGGGGGATGCCATCCGACTTTAAAGACGGAATAGGCTTTTCGGTCGCCGCGCCAATGCGAATACGAGTAAGTGAGAAGATGACGTGAATGCACATATGTTCTAGAACCGACCAGTGGAAGAGGTTTTTTTAGACGGGACCGAGATGCCGACGTGTGAGTGGCAGATGTCCGGCCCCGTCGGATCTCCAATCGGTTTCGGACCGGGCTGCAGGATTTCGGACGTGCGAACCGGTCCGACCGAATTTGATGACCCGTGTTGGAGGCCTAACTGTTCGAATATTCACGGTCCGCTTGGTCATTTTTGTTGAAGATGTCTAACTTTTACAATAACTTAATGTTTTTATGATCGCGTTGAAGATGCCCAATTCCTTCTTAAAAAAAAGAAAAACTCTATCTGCCCAACTCCTAACTACTCGTACTTGTAATTAGTTTAACCAGTTACGAGAGGCGATTACGAGAGGCGACGCAGCATCCCACGAGACAAACCCGACCACCGCAAGAATTGAAGCCACGCATCGCCGTGGAACGCCGCTCGCCACAGCTCCCTCCCAACGGCCCACCCGAACAGGGAAAAAGTTGGAAAGCAACCAGCAGCCAAGAACACTCTCCTCCCTCCCGTTGCCAATAAAACCCTAACGCAGTGGCGCGCACCAGCCGCCCATGCCCCTCCGTCTCCTCCCGCACCGCATTGGCCTCTTCTCGTCGGTCTCCTCCATGTCCAGCTCGCGGCCCGCCTCCAGGCTCGTCCGCGCCTCCCGCCCGGAGCTCAGCCCGGCTGAAAGTTCGCCTCTTTTCCCCGCCCCCTTTTAAAATTCAGTTTTGTGCCTGTGTTATTTCCTTGCTCCATTTCCTTGCTGCTATTATGGAAATAGTCGTACGTTAGTTGGTTATTGTCTCCCTAAGCCCGTGGAGGAAGTGGCTATTTCTTGAAGTGCTACTGTACTAAACCTGGAAGCAACCCCACCCCCAAAACATTCTTTTCTTATCACTACAAGCTTAGCGACCGGAATTGTTCATTTCACTTGACAAATTGTGTAAAATCAGTGTGCCCAAGATTTGGTGATGTTACCGTGTAAGGAAAACATTTTTTAGACGAGTTATCTCACTTATTTCCCGATGTTCATGTTGCCCGAACCTTCTAATTTCAGCACATAAATGCATCCAAAACATGTTTTTTTCTTTCCTTTCGTAAATAAGACCGCTCAAATTTTATCAACCGGTTCACTTCAGCCACGACATGATACTTCCTGTTCTTAGTCATATCTATGACTGTTAAAATCTGCATTCTTATTTTCGCACCGTGTTCAGCGTTATTCGTTTTGTCTAAAGCATGAATTGATGCATCTTCAGGTGTGAAGGGAGTGAAGTGTGAACCCGGTGTTTCTTTTGACTACCCCAAGTCTGAAATGAATTCCGTCAAGAGGAAAAGGCTGAACCGGATGCTTGAAGTAAAGGAGGAGCATCCTGAGAAGCGGGTATCTGCTGACTAATTATAATAATGTTTCTCTTTTTTTTTATTACAAATGAAGCGTTGTGTGTCATTAATTTATCTTCCTGGACTTGGTTTAAATTACTGTCCGCTTGAGTGTTTGGTAATGCTGAGTTGTAGTTGTACGGCTGCGGCTTAACCCTTTCAGTGTATTTGTGCATTCGTGCTCTCAGTTTAGCAGTGCTTCCTTTTCTGCTATTGGTTTTTGGTCCAGTTCAGGTCACACTGAAGAAAATATTTACACATATGCAGGTTGGTATTGTTCCTGACCTCAAAGATTTTCGATATGTAAAGACCGAGGAAGAAACATCACTAACTACAAAGAGGGTACCAGCATCATCAAAAAAGAACAGTTCACCAGGTAAGTTTTGATGTTTCATCGGAATGGTTTGATCCATAATCATAGTTCGTCAATCAGTTGCTCTACATGTACCATATGCTTATATTTTGCATTGCTTAAGGGCTATTATCAATGTTATGAGTCTATCATAGTTCGTCAATCAATTGCTCTACATGTACCGTGTGCTTATATGTTGCATTGCTTAAGGACTATTATGAATGTTAAGAGTCTATCATAGTTCGTCAATCAATTGCTCTACATGTACCATATGCTTATATTTGCATTGCTTAAGGACTATTATGATGTTAAGAGTCAGTTGTTGCATGTTTGACTGTTTGTGTTTGTTTCTTCAAGCGTGACTTGTTATCATTATTCTGTGCAGTAATCCCCCTTAAGAAAAACATTTTTTTAGATGAGTTATCTCATTTCTATATGTTCATATTGCTTGAACCTTTTAATTTCAAGACATAAATATGATGCAAAAATATATTCTTTTTTCCTTCCATAAATACGAACACTTAATTTTTTATATGCACTGATTCACTTCAGCTATGACTCAATACTTTCCATTCTTAGTCCTATCTATGACTGTTAAAATCTGCATTCTGTTTTCGTACTGTATTCAGTATTATTTGTTTTGTCTAAAGCATGAATCGATGCCTTTTCAGGTGTAAAGGAAGTGAAGTGTGAACCCATTGTTTCTTTTGACCACTCCAAGTTTGAAATGAATTCTGTGAAGACGAAAAGGCTGAACCGGGTGCTTGAAGTAAAGGAGGAGCATCATAAGAAGCAGGTATCTGCTGACTAACTATAATAATGTTTCTCTTTTTATTAAAAAAGAAGCGCTGTGCATTATTAATTTATCTTCCTGGACTTGGTTTAAATTACTGTCCGCTTGAGTGTTTGGTAATGCTGAGATGTAATTGTACAGCTGCAGCTTAACCCTTTCAGTGCATTTGTGCATTCGTGCTCTCAATTTAGCAGTGCTTCCTTTTCTACTATTAGTTTTTGGTCCAATTTAGGTCCCACTAAAGAGAATGTTTACACATATGCAGGTTGGTATTGTTCCTGACATCGAAGATTTTCGATATGTAAAGACTGAGGCACAAACATCAGTATCTACAAAGAGGGTACCAGCATCATCAAATAAGAACAGTTCACCAGGTAAGTTTCGATGTTTCATCTAAATGGTTTGATCCATAATCATATTTCGTCAATCAATTGCTCTACATATACCATGTGCTTATATTTTGCATCGCTCAAGTTTTTAAGGACTATTATGAATGTTAAGAGTCAGTTGTTGATGTTTGTGTTTGTTTCTTCAAGCGTGGCTTGTTATCATTATTCTGTGCAGTAACCTCCCTTTTGGGTTTGCTGCATATGGTTAATCTTGTTGTAAATCAACTTGTGTCATTTTACCCTAGGTGTAAATTTTGCCCTTATGTCCTATGAAAAGCTTACCCTTTCACGTCTTCAGTCAGGTTGGAGAAAAAGATCAGAGTTTCATCTGTTGTGAAAGTGGAAGGTAATTAGACGTCAGAAGATTTCCAGGAAAGATAAATTATGTCATCTTTTGTCTACTTATGTCACTGTTATTCTTACTATAGATGATTTCTGGTGTTGCAACCTTTTTTTCTTGAGGAAAACAGTAGATTTCCCTACTGCATGTATTTATAATTGAAGTTTAAAAGGATGCACAGCGAAACATGAAATAAAATAAAACTAATACAAGGCAGAGCCCTTTACCAGTATACACCAAGTCAGATGAACGCCTCAACCGAAGGTTGCAGCCCTGAGTATGCTTTCCTTTTAGCTCCGTGAACTAGCAATCTCATTTCCTCCTTAAATCTATTCCTGCATCTGTATAGATTTGGCTGAAGACCTTTAGAAATAAATTCATTTCTAGTGTTCCAGATGGCCCATGTTACCAAAATGATGATCTTTATGAAAATAGACAGACACAGCTTCTGCTTCAAACCAAACCTGATATCAAGTCAAACCTATTCAATCAGTATCAACAATATTCCCTCAATTTTTGAATTAGTGAATGACATCATTTTGGTGATGTAGTGCTTAAATTCTTTCACTCTTCATTACCATAAGAATTTACTGAAGATCTGTATTCTTGTTACGTGGTATCCATTTAACCATACATGTTGCTCCTACATTCTGTCCTTTTGATTCCCGGAGATATCTTTGTGATGCCTAAATTTTTACGGAGTTCAAACTCTTTCAACATAGGCTCTTGATACATTTGGTGCGCTTTTCCTGACTTCACATCATTACATACGTGCCACTTGAATAGTTAAATGTTGCACCATGCGAAGCAATTGTGTAACTGTGTTGATCCCCATGTCCATTTGCTAATCAAGAAGCTAATGTAGTAATGTTTGCAGTTGCAGCTCCAGAAAATTGGGAAGCAGTTCTTGAAGGTATTAAAAACATTAGGCTATCTGGCCAGGCCCCCGTAGATACAAAGGGCTGTGAAAAGGCTGGTTCTCTTCTTCCACCCAAGGTATCTGTCAGAGAGTTGTCCAGACTCAAAAGTTTAGTTTACAAATCCATTTACTATGAACAGTACATGAGGATGTGATCCTCTTTGGCTTAATATGTCATACATAGGGAGAGTGTGGGTTTTATGTAATTTGCAAATTCCCCTAATTTTCCTGTGCTATGTTACCATTTGAAAATGTATTTCTGTTTACTAGCTAGGCAGGAAATGCAATCTGTACATGGATTCATGGCTAATGGATTGCAGATTGGTCATGGATTTGGGCCTATTGATCCACAATTTGTTTTTTGATCTCATATCACTGCATATTTGCTGTAAGCAAAGTTTTGCACATTGATCTGTTATTTTTTAGGTGGATCTAATATTGTTTTCCACTGGGTCCAGTTGCATTGAATGATGCTATGCAACACTATTGATTCCCATTAGTTAGCAAATCATAAGCTACATTTCTTCCTGTGCAGGAAAGAAGGTTTGCAGTTCTTATATCAACTATGATGTCAAGCCAAACAAAAGATGAAGTTACACATGGTATGATGCCTTAGGAAATCTCTTCTTTTGCAATAGGTTATTACTATATTTATCTTCTAATTTTGTAGTGGAACTGAAAGTAACTGCATCATGGTTCACTTAAGGTCGATTGTTGAAAACGCTCGAGAATTCTAATCATTTTCCGTTCAGTTTCCATGGCTGTGACATTCTGAACTTAGCATATTCATCCGAGACTTAACTCTCTCGCAATTACTGCTCAGAGGATAGTATTTAGTGGAACTTGACTCAACTTATAATTTCATGCCTATTCGTGATAGCCTGTGAATGCTGAAACTGGTGCTAGCCCATATTCTGCTGAAAATCGTTCAAATGTGATGGTGTTCTTACGTAGATTGTTCAACAGTAAGTCCAAATCATTGCTGGAATACACACTCGTCTGTTCCTTATCCTCTCCTCATCTCTCCAAAAACATGCAATTCCACTGTCTTGACAATTGTTAGAAACATAAGTTTGTAAGCAATTAGCAGGTGACAATGATCTTATTATTTGTCTGGTTTGCTCATCCTTTGGTGGCAAAAAAATACTTACATTGATCTAACCATGGTGTATTAATAAACATGTGCTATACTCTTCGATGAAGAGGGCCCCATGGAAGACTTAAGCATGCTTACGCTTGTCAGCTCTTTATTCTATACGAATTTGATTTTTTTACTGAATTTGAATTTGAATTTAGTAGAAATCTGTTATATAGTGTTAATATAGATTAGTGAATGGTGGTTCAGATTTCCAAATTTGAGGTGGATTTTCCAGTTGTTTGTCCACTGAATTGAATCAATCTTGTCATGAAAAAGTCTGACTCTACTTAAATTTTTTCCCTAGCTATAACTATACTTAGTAGTGTTTCTCCTTCAGACAAATGATGATTGTATTTTGGACTGAATTGTTCTCAGCTGCCGTGGAGCGTCTCGGTGAGAACGGTTTACTTGACCCTGATGCTATCGTCAGAACAGATGAGGCCACACTAGCAAATCTTATCAAACCTGTAAGTTGCCAGGGCTTTTTGCTTAATTAGGATCAAAACTAATGGCACCTTCCCTATTTAGTTTAAATAATAACTGTTACATTATTAGTACCTGAAGCTATAAACATGTTGAAGCTATAAACATGAAGATAGAATTTGATCTACTTTTGTTGCTAAATAATAGACTAGACCTGTATAACCCTGCTTTAGATTTATTACTATCCCGGGTGGGTAATTGCAGTTGTTGCTAAATGAGCTAGTCAGAGGCGAGCGCCTTACCGTTTTTGTTAGCTTTTGCTGTTATCTTGCACAGCTTACACTTCTCGCAAGAAAGTAATAATGCACAGTTTACATTAAGCTATTGAGGCCAGCTATTTATACAGTGGTGTCATGGTGTGTATAATTTAATCAGGTTGGATTCTATCAGAGAAAGGCCCAATTCATAAAAGAAGCTTCGAGAATTTGCCTTGAACAATTTGGAGGAGATATTCCAGATACTTTGACTGATCTGCTTGCTCTGAAAGGAGTTGGCCCTAAAATGGCTCATCTGGTAATTTATCTACTTATCATATCCTCCATAGTTGGAAGTTAAACTTGAGCCTCTTCATAGCTATTTTTCACTAAACAGGTGATGAGCATTGCGTGGAAGAATACTCAAGGGATCTGCGTGGACACCCATGTGCATCGCATTTCTAACCGTCTTGGATGGGTCTTCCGAGAAGGAACAAAGCAGGTTGTTTGTTAAGTTTGTATTGTCTATTCTTTCTGCTTGGAAACAAGTTATCTCTACCATTGATTTTTTTGCCCAGAAAACTACTACACCAGAACAGACAAGGATGTCTCTTGAGAAGTGGTTGCCGAAGGATGAGTGGGAGCCGATAAACCCGCTACTGGTAATGCTCTACTGGATTGGTTGTACCTTTTATTTGAAATCTCAGAAGAAATGCTCAACGTTGGAACTGAAAAATCTCATCTCATGTAGGTTGGATTTGGTCAGACAATCTGTACTCCGCTGAGGCCCAAGTGCGGCAGCTGTGGCATAAACACCATTTGCCCATCGGCTTTTAAGGAAGCATCAAGTCCCAACCCGAAGCAAAAGAAACGAGGTCTAGGCAGAAGCTAATTTAGGGGTGCTTTCCAAACCTTTTAATGGTGCGTTAGTTACTGAATGTGGTATGGAACGTATACTTTCCTGGGTTCTTTTGGCTGGCCTATATTGTTTGGATAGCCTCCTTTGGCAGTGCCATGGGATTACTATTAGTAGTACCATCATTTTGTATAGAAGTACAGTAGTATATTCAAGACATTGCGAAGCAATATATCACCCCCCTGTCAAGTTGCAATATGTTGTTCATCAACCGAAGATAGCATGGAAAATCATCGGGGTTTTAATCCCATGATGATCTTGTATTGCTTCAGTAACCAGGAGGTCTATCTTTCATTCATCGCTTACCAAAAAAATGCTGAACATGGCTGACACCTGACAAATGAACTATGCAACTGCTTAACCCCCTGTAGTACAAAATATGAACGAGCTGCTTGATTAAACTCTACTAGGCAGGAAATGGCAGCGGCTGGTCCTCCGGCAAGTCGCTGTGCCGGCTGAGGACGACGACATTCCCCGCCGGGTCGGCGTCAACGATGACCCCGTCGCCCTCCTTGACATCCTCGGCGAGCATCTTGTCGGCGAGCTTGTCCTCGAGCAGCCTCATGATGGCCCTCCGCAGCGGCCGCGCGCCGTAGCTGGGGTCGTAGCCTTCCTCCACGACCAGCTCCTTGAAGCTCTCCGTCACCAGCAGCTCGACCCCCTTGGCCTTCATCCGGCCGGCCACCTCGTCGAGCATGATGGCGGCGATCTCCTTGACCTCCATCTTGGTGAGCTGCCGGAAGACGATCATCTCGTCGAGCCGGTTGAGGAACTCGGGCCGGAAGTACTGCTTCATCTCCTCGTCCACCAGGCTCTTGATCCTGCCGTAGCTGTTGCGGGCCTCGCTGTCGTCGTGGTCGAAGCCCAGCTGCTTGCCGCCCTTCTCGATGACGCTGCTGCCGACGTTGGATGTCATGATGATGAGCGTGTTCTTGAAGTCCACCGTCCGGCCCCTGTTGTCCGTCAGCCGGCCATCCTCCATGATCTGCAGCATCAGGTTGAACACGTCCGGGTGCGCCTTCTCGATCTCGTCCAGGAGGACCACGGTGTAGGGCCGCCGTCGGACGGCCTCCGTCAGCTGCCCGCCCTCCGTGTACCCGACGTAGCCGGGAGGGGAGCCGATGAGCTTGGCCACCGTGTGCCGCTCCATGAACTCGCTCATGTCCAGCCGGACCATGGCCTCCTCCGAGCCGTAGTAGCTGGCCGCTAGCGCCTTGGCCAGCTCCGACTTGCCCACGCCCGTCGGGCCGGCGAATATGAAGCTGGCCACCGGCCGGTTGGGGTTCCTGAGCCCGACCCGCGCGCGGCGGATGGCGCGGCCTATGGCCCTCACGGCCTCGTCCTGGCCGATGACGCGCCCGTGCAGGGTCTCCTCCATCTTGAGCAGCCGGCTGGACTCGTCCACGGAGACCTTGTCCACGGGGACGCTGGTCCACGACGCAACGATGCGCTGGATGTCCGCCTCCGTCACCATCGGCCCAGTTGACGCGCCGGCCTCCACCTCCGCCTTGCTCACCTCCTTGCTCTTGTCCACCAGCGACATGATCTGGGTCTTGAGCTCCAGCTCTTCGCTGCGGAGCTCTGCGGCCTACAATCATTCAGACAGTTGGCGTTCTTCCTATAAAATGTGAAGATTATAACAGAACAGAATTTTTATTGAATCATAGACGAGAAGATTACCGTCTCGAATTGCTGGGAGCGGATGGCGTCGTTCTTCTGCCTGGTGATTTCCTTGAGCTTCTTGTCGAGATCTTTAGCTTCGTCAGGTAGCTGTCAGCATAGTTCAGAATTCAGATTCAGATCTTGTAAATGAAACAACTTGGCAAAAGTTCAGGTGCATCATTCAAGAACGTCTGTACTACCTTGGCATGGCGTAGCCTGACAAGAGACCCCGCCTCATCTACCAGGTCGATTGCTTTGTCTGGGAGGAAACGATCACTGAAAACAAAAGAGTCTGTCAGGGAACTTCATGGTACGCTGGAAACCATCATCCAAAACTGGAATTTGCAAGCGTTGATGGGATTCACAGACCTGATGTATTGGTATGAGAGCTGAGCAGCGGCGATCAGCGCTTCGTCCGTGTATCGGAGTTTGTGGTGGATCTCGTACTGCTCCCGGAGCCCCTTGAGGATTCCAATGGTTTCATCGACTGTGGGCTCCGGAACTTTCACCGGTTGGAAGCGCCTCTCCAGGGCAGGGTCTTTCTCAATGTGCTTCCTGTATTCGTCAATCGTAGTGGCTCCAAGACACTGACAAAAAGTACAGATTAGTATTTGAATTCGAAATTGTGATACTTCAGACGAGTAAAGTGAACATCCTCTTCCCTTGACTAATAAGTCTGTACCTGAAGTTCGCCTCTCGCCAATGCTGGCTTGAGAATGTTAGCAGCGTCAATAGCACCTTCTGCTGCTCCTGCTCCCACCAGAGTGTGGACTTCATCAAGGAAAAGTATTATGTCTCCACTCTGCTTGATCTCTTCCATCAGTTTCTTCAACCTTTCTTCGAACTCTCCACGGTATTTGGTCCCGGCCACAAGAAGTCCCATATCAAGGGTGATGACCTACCATGGCAGATTACAAGAAGAAGATCCTTATTCGTCTCACTTAGCTAGTTATGCCAAACAAAAACCCAGGACAGCTCAAACAAAGGAAAACATGGCCAATGGTGATCATCATGCTTCATAGAGAACTCTCTTTCTGTATCAGACGTAGAGCTAAAAGGAAAGATGCATATATTTAGCTCAAGAGATGAGATGAACACAAACCGTTTTCCCTTCAACTGTTTCAGGCACATCCTCGGTGGCAATGCGCTGCGCAAGGCCTTCCGCGATAGCCGTCTTCCCGACACCGGGTTCTCCAATCAGGCAGGGATTGTTCTTCGTTCGCCTCCCCAAAATCTGCAGCACACGCTCGATCTGCTTTTGCCTTCCGACAACGGGATCTAGCTTCCCCTAAAACAGAAAATATTAAGGCTTACAAGTTATTACTCTATTTCCTTGCATTCTGAACTACTGCTATTGTTATGAAAATGATGGGCCTAGTTCAGTACCTCCTGTGCTAATTTTGTTAGATTAGTCCCATACTCCTCCAGTGTTGGCATCTTGGCCCCACTGCTTCCTCCCCCAACGCCGGCGCCGACAATTTGATCTTCAGACATTTCAGTAACCATTTTGATAACCTAAGAGAAGCAACACGTAACTCATAGCTGTGAGGTTGCCAACTGAGAATGGAAGTAAAAAAGACTGACCGTTTGGTCAGCAGTTCTCGGTGTAAATCTACCTCATTGCGTATGTCGCCGAGATCAGCCTGAAAGTTCTTTAGTACAATGGCTGCCGCACCATCATCCTCACGGATCAACCCAAGAAGCAAGTGTTCCGTTCCGATGTAGTTATGCCCTGGACAGTTTTAACGCGATTTAGTGCTAGAAAATATAATGTGCACTAGCAACAAAGAACAATGGTAAGAGAACTGAAAGAAGTCACAATGCTTAATAATGAGTCGCTATTGATATATTATATGAAAAAGAGTATACATTGACCATAATGTCCTTTCCATCTATGTGTGGAATGCCTGACCTCGGTTCATATTCTCGATTTCGATCAGAACCAGGCCATCACTGAAATCACCGACATTGTTATTTCTGTTCAGTTTGGCTGAATGACAAAGATTTTCCCTTGACTTTGACTGAAATACAACCAAAGCTGGATGTAATTTGAGTTCTATTTAAGTTCTGCTGAAGTTCACGTTCGCTGAAATAATTTGACGGCGATGCAATTCTGACTGAAATACAAATATTCTTATGCCTACTGAAACATATCTGCAATTTTGGAGAAATTATATTGAAAATGAGAAACATATATATGTGTGGACAAAAGAGTATACTAAAATACTCTCTGTGCTGATGAGCATCGGTATTAAACCAAGGAACTTTATAAAAAGATAACCTAGCTGGCGCAAGAACATATTCTTTGGATGAACTTTCAGTGGGGCATACCTAGCTGGAGTGATAAGAAAACTACAGTAAAAGAAAGCCACAATGCTTAATAATTCCCTAATGATATTCGATGAGAGGGACTACAGTTAACCATAATGTACATTGTATCTATGGATTGTCTGACCACTGTTCATATTCTCGATTTCGATCAGAACCGGGCCGTCGCTGAAATCACCGACATTGTTTTGTCTGGTTCCAGTTTGGCCGAATGACAAAAATTTCCCCTTGAATTTAACCGAGGTACAATCAAAGTGGGATGAAATTTTGAGTTGTGCTGAAATTAACGTTCACTGAAATATTTTGACGGCGATGCAATTTTTGACCGAAGTACAAATATTCTTATGCCTACTGAAACATATATCTGCAATTCTGGTGACAAATTGCTGTGCATCAGCATTAGATCAAGAGAAGAACTTCACCAATAACAAAAAGATAACCTAACGCAAGAACATGTTTGTTCTTTGGATGAAGAAACTTGCAATGGGGACATAACATATACGTACCTAGCTGGCGCGACTCCTCGTTCGAGGACTCGATCACCTTCTTGGCCGAGGCGGTGAAGGGGATCTCGACGGGGATGAGGCCGGGGCCCCTCCCGAGGACCTTCTCCACCTCGGCGCGCGCGTCCTTGAGGTTGAGCCCGGCGGACCTGAGCACCTTGGCGGCGATGCCGGTGCCCTCCCCGACGAGGCCCAGGAGGATCTGCTCGCTGCCGACCGTGTGGTGCCCCAGGCGCCGCGACTCCTCCTGCGCCAGCATGATCACCCTGATAGCCTTCTCGGTGAAGCTCTCGAACATGGCCCTCGTGACCAGGCGACGTCGGCCCCTCGACGACGGTCCGCGGTACGACGAAGGCGATGGTCCGAAGCCACCGCCGCCGAACGCGAACGCTGATGCTGGCGTGAGCGTGACTGCAGGGGCGTGGAAATCCCGCCGGTGGCCGGCGAGCGCTGACATCTTGACGGGGCGCCAGCGTGCGGGCTTCGGAAGCGCCGGGACCATGGATGGAGGCCTCGTGGCGCTCCGGGACCTCCAGCTGGCCGCGCCGCCTCCGAGCCCGGCGGGCGATCCAAGTCCAAGGGCAGGCGGCCTCAGCAAGGTGCTTTCCATGGCGGCCGCAGATTACTAGACGGATAGGTGGCTTCCGGCGCGCGACCTGTGTGTGTATACAGGGCAGATGATTAGTGGAAGAAGAAGGCCTGGTTAGCAATCAAAAAGTTGACGACCATCGATCGGCATTGTTTCGCAGGCAAGAATTTGATTCGGGATCACGGGTAAGAAAATCAACGGCGTGATCCGCGGGATCGATCGATCGATCGATCTCCAATCAATCAAGGACGCGAGAAGAAGAACGTGGCGGAGCCATGCATGGGATCATGGATCGACGGGATTATTGTTAGACCGATCTGTTCACGTACGTACCTGCAGAGGGCTCCTGGGACGATGATGGCCAGGGGGATTAGGGCTAGCAAACAGCACTGCAAACAAGGGATCACGATCAGAATCAGGAACCCGGTTGGCTACGAGAGAGAGAGAGAGAGGGGAGGAGTTTCGCCGAGGGTGGCGCGCTTCCGTGGAAGGGGATCGGACCCGGCCAGTTGCGGGCCAGAGACTTCGAGACGGACACCACTGCGCCAGCTCGATCAGACGGATCGGGGACATCAGTTTTTTTTTTTTTTTGCATGAATACCCAAGGTAGAAAGAAAGGGAAGAGCGTGTCACGGTTATTTACCCGGCAAACGTTAACGGCAGAGGAGAATCAAACTGTGGTTGAATCATTAGAAGGATAGTGATATTTTTAGCCGACCAGAGATCAAACCCTAGTTTTGATGCTTTGCTGTCGAGGAGGTGATGCATGACGCATAGGGCGCAGTAATCACCGGATTACACTGATCCAGGTTGATCGTATCGCGCCAACCTCGCCAAGGATCAACACTGATCCAGGTTGGCCAACCAAATGAAGAACTTGACCTGAAGAGGGAGACCGACGAGTGGCATCTGTCGCGTGGCCATCTGCAAGAGAGGCGGCCAGGAGTAGTCGAGAGCGTCACGCCGTGGAGGCGATGTGACGACTGTACGTATTCCACAAGAGCAGCCGGACCGAGGGCTCCATGAATATCACGTATCCACGCACGACAGTGAGTCCCTCAACAACTGAAAGCGAAGTCCCCGTTGATAGTGAGGTGTCAGAGTCGGGGGAGACGTTTTGACTTTCGGGAGCATTTGCTCCCAGATGAACAATAACTTAAAAAAGTGATAATTTTTTTAAATTGTTTTTTTTGCGGATGTTCGTGTTAGTGTTAAAAGCATGCTTAACAATTTTCATGCGAAATGAAATAGTAGTGTTTCCTCAGTAAAAAACAAATCTAGAATGACAATTTGGGGGTAATATTTGGTGTTCAATTTTTTTTACACATACCAAAATCCTTAACTTTTTGTCTAAAACTTTGCATGTATCATTTGAATGTGACTATGAATACATATATAACATGTTGGACCTTTTTAACATTAAAAAAATTATTTTTCGTCCGCAATAACGCATGCTCGTGAAAGCCAAATTGGATTTCCGGGCGTGCGCTTCAACGTTGTAGTCGGTGTTTCTACAAAAAAGGAAGGTAAAAGCTGCTTCTTATCATTTTTTTAGAAAAGAAGGTTAAACCCCCGGCCTCTGCATCAATTGATGCATGCATCCATCTTTATTAATTATTCCACTAAGGTGACAAGAACATACATCAAGCCACCTGAAGCCTCCACTCACACCTACACACTTGATAATGTGGAGTGCTCTCACTCCCCATATCTATAACCGATGTCGTCGCCGATCCATCCATATAACGTATTGGAACGTACAATCGGTGCAGCAGACCTAAAGCGTACATCACATGCACACGTTTTAGAGGCCGCCATCATCATCGAACCGCTGTCCCATCTTCAAGAGAGAAATCCGCATCATCCTTGCCAGTCCTGGCCATCCGTCGACGCCATCACGGCGTCCAACGACACCACCCCTGCGCTCGTCCATCCCGACGCGGAGACTCTGGAAGATCTGTCGTACGTAGCACCTGCCGACCAAGCATGACAGAGCGTAGCACCTGTCGATCAGGCATGACTTGACATCTCCACCGAAGCTCCGTTCAAGACGAAGCCGCTCCGCCTCTTGTCTCTGTCCTCCAGCACTGCTCCACAAACGATGCTCCCAAGAGAGGAACGGCACCGTAATGCCGCCATCATCCGATCTGGAACACCAGATCGTAGGGTTTCCCCCGGAGCAGCACGAGTGGGTCGACAGAAGTTACATGATGATGCCTTCATCAAGGTAACGACGCAGAACGCCGCCATCGCCTATCATCGGCTCGGTTCTCACCGGCAACTCTATCTCCCTAACTCACAGCCGGGACTAGATGACGGATCTCGAGATCCGACCACCCAACCTCTAGCCGGCCACCTCCGACGAAGAAGATGACCAACACCGCCGGCTGCACCAGCCAGAACAAATTTGCCCGAAGGTGCCATCGAGCAGTCCACCAGGGCCTTGACGCCGCCGCCGATCCAGAGCCTGGGAACTGGACGGGCGCCAAATCGCCGCCACCAGCCATCCCCAAGCCAGGCTGCCCGCCGAAGCGCTCATCCGGCCGGCCATGGAGGCGAAGGTCAAGGCCGCACCGGCCAAGGACGCCATGCTGACCGCCGCTCCGCTCGAGATCGGACCATCCCGGAGCGAGCACCACCACCACATGGCCGTCAGTCCCACCGGCGCCAGGACGTCGTCGCCGACCGCTCCCGCACGCCATCGTGTCGCCGCGCCCGTCATCTAGCGCCGCGCCCTGGCCAGTCAGATCTGGCCCGCGCCAGATCTCCCGCGCGAGGGACGAAGAAGACCCCGCCGCCGCCGATGCAGATCGGGCTTCGCCCGGCCGCACCCTCTGGCGGCAACGAGGGAGTGGGGAGAGGAAGGAGGGGACCCCGACGGCGGCGGTAGGTTTCTCCTCCTGGTCGCCCGCGGGAGCGACTCCTAAAAATGGGAGAGTTTTTCACTTCCCGGCCTCTGCACCAACTAGGGATGCATACGGCCGTTTTAGTATGAGTACCAAGATAAACATTGGCGAGGATATGTACCTAGGGTAGGATCCTAGGCAAGGCCCACATACCCTACCTAAGGACACCACATGGGAGGACTTGAAGATCAAGCATGAACTTCCGAGTGGATCCCTGGAGACGTTCAAAGTCACTCGACAGTAATCCACTCGGAGACTCCCGCTCTCACTCGGCAGTCGCGTGTCACTCGACAGACCTCGTTGCACTCGACGCCAGAAGACCAGGAGCCATCTGTAGGAGATATGCCCTAGAGGCATTAATAACAGTTATTTTGTATCTCCAAAGTTTGTAATGAATGTTTATGTTCCATGCTATAACTGCAATGATTCTCGAGTCTACAAATTAAACGAGGCTTGGAGGGAAACTCATGTGCATGTGTGGTATAATAAACGGTGAATTGTATTCCTAGTCTTGCCTCTAAGTTTGGCTCAAGTGTTGCATGATGGTCCTGTTTTCCTGATCATGGGCATGGCTATGCCGACAATTTTGAGGACGCGATGTTGGTAGAACACTCGTGTTGAATCGATCCGAATTGATGTTATGCTATGAGATACATTCGTCACAAGTTAATGGTTAATAACACAGAGATGGTTAACGTTTGCATAATTCCTTAGACCATGAGAGTATCGAGTTTCTTCATGCTTGCTTCATGAACTTTGGGGTTTGTTAAACGTCATCCGTAAATGGGTGGCTATTACGGCGGCTTACGGGTGCATGGAAAAGTATGTCAAGTAACTTGATAGCTCAAGATTGGGATTTGCTCCTCCGACGATGGAGAGATATCTCTAGGCCCTCTCGGTGTTACGGTATCCATCATCGTCTGGCTAGACACTTTGTGATTTGATCACGGGGATGCCGGAACACGGGAACGAGAAAAGAGAACAATACCAGCAACGAGGTAACTGGCATAGTGGACAAGTTGTTGATCCACGAGGATGCCTACATGTCTCACCTCGGGTAATTGTAAACATATCGCGAAGCAACAGGAATAGCTCACGACAACTAGAGGTTCACTCGAATATTCATTCGTGTGGGTATAGGGGTCAATATGGGTGTCCACGGCTCCGATGTTGATCATTGATTGGAAGGGGTTCCGGGTCATGTCTATGCTTCACCGAACCTATAGGGTCACACGCTTAAGGGTCATCTATCTGTTGAATACTAGACAGGGAGTCTGAGAGAAAATCACCGAAAAGTTTCGGACACCGGAAAAGTTTCGGACAGCGGAAAAGTTCCGCAGACAGGTCACCGGAACAGTTTCGGTGAAACTGAAAAGTTGTTTCAGGGGATACCAAAAAGTCAAATTGGTTTTGGCACATGCCTGATAATTCTTGAAGGGTGCCAGAATCGTTCTGGAAACTTTCTGGAATTTTCCGGGATGAAAACCGGAAATGTTCCGGAGCTGCCGGAAGCACTTCAGATGCTTTTCGCAGATGAAAATCACTATTCTGGAATTGTTCCGGATCGCATTAAAAATTATTTTAGTGGGGTACTAGAATTGTTCTAAGCCCACATAAATATTTTCAGTTCGAGCGGACGCTGAAAAATGTCGCCGTGAATAGTGAAAGTGCTTTTTGGACTACTTTATGGAAAGCCACCTTTTGGGGCTTTGCTCCAAAAGATCTTGGGAATGACATGGATGGATTGGAGCCATTTTTGGGGCCCCACATGAGGGTGTGGCCGGCCACATGGTGGACTCCTTCATGGAGTCCCTCTTGTTCCTTGGTTTCACTTTTATGCCCTTGTGGAAGGACTTCATTCATGTGCATTTTGGGTTTTATTGTAAAACCACCCTACCCCTTGGTTTTCCTATAAATAGGAGGTGAGTGGGCTGCCATTTCTTCATCCTTGTGCTCTTATACACATGCTTTGCTTTGCAAGCTCTCTCTCTCCCTCCCACGAAAAGAGTCTTTCGTAGAGCCGAAAGGCTGTCTGGGTTCCGGCAGGAACTAGTTCTGGACGGCGAAGCCCTGCCGGATAGATGACACTGTATGTGTGCAACCCCATAGAGAGGTCATAGTTTCGATCTTTTGCCCGAGGGGCTGTTCGTGTGTCCTCCCGTAGGGCTGTCCGAGTCTTCGTTCGAGTTTTCGAGGGTCCTCCCGAAGGGCTGTCCGCGACATCGTCCGGGGGACTGTCCGACCGCCTCCCGAAGGGCTGTCCGTCGAGGGAGTACATCCTCGCAGTTGGGAGGTTGTAAAATCCTAGCTGCGGGGATCTGCACCAACGATCTCCATCGACTCTTCTTCCGCTGCGCTTCGAGTCGGTACGGATCAGATCAAACCTTGTATGCAGTCTCCATAGTGGTCCTGGGCGTGCTCGCTATACCGGAAATTTTTGTTTTCTATCGCGTTCCCCAACACCATCATCAAGAGCCCAATGGGTAGATGCTGGCTTAATGGCCCTTAATAGCTTTTACTACGTACGTTACCTGTAATGGCATACTTTACACCCCACGATCAGACCCTTTGATGCGGGGCCATTATGAGGGGCAACGAACTCTATATAAGCCGCCCCTCCCCTCCTGCACAAGGGTTAAGAAACTATTGTAATCTCTACATTCCACTCGACATAAAGCTCCCGAGCACTGAGACGTAGGGCTATTACCTCCATGAGAGGGGCCTGAACTCATACATCTATGTGTACACCCTCGCCATAGCTAGGACTCTGCCCTCTCCATTCGTACCCCTACCATCTACTGTCAGGCTCGTTCCCACGACAGTTGGCGCCCACCGTGGGGCAGGCGTCTAAGCGACTTCCGGCGAGGTTGCGTTTTTCATCCTTCAACATGTCTTCCGGCGGTGTTTTTGCTCTGGGCCACGAGATCCATTTCAGAGAGCTCATTTTCATCGTCGACGATTCGGCATGGCTCCAGGAGGCGCCTCTCGATGTCGAGGCGCTCTCGGTCCGCGGGGCCGCGCATTTCCGCGCGAGTTCGTGCGGCGTGTTGCTGCGTCAGCCATCTACGCATCGGCTCCTCTCGCTGTTCGCGGTCGCAAGCGGTCCGGCCGCTCATGACTCCAGCGGTGGCTCGAACACGCAGCGGCACGTCAAGCTTCTTCACAGGTTGCAGCACTCGAACCTGCCGAGTCCCTTCATGGCATGTTCGAGTCGGATTCCGATCCGTCCGACGTGCCTTCCGAGTGCGAGAGCTGTGATCCCGTTGCGGAGGTCTTGATGGCGGGCTCTCATCAGAGCTCACCGCCTGGTTTTGGTCGTGGCGAGCACGAGGCTGGTGGCCCGTCGAACGTGCAGTCGCGTCGCAATGAGAAGGTCCTTCATACCCCCATCGTCGGCGCGACCACCGAGGCCCGGGCTTTGGAGGCCACGCGCGTTCGTCTAGAAGAGCTCCAGGTAGAGATTGACGAGCGTGCCCGTCCATGCCCGCCGCGCCCCAGTCGACGTCAGCGACAGCTATTCCCGACTGGATCTCACGATGGCGTCGAGGTATACTGAACTCCCATGCTTAATGTTGTTGCTGCTGCTAGGATAGCAGATTCCATTCAACCGTCCCGGTCAGAGGCTGGTAGAGGGCTGTTGCAGATCAGAGCACTGTTGGATGCAACACAACGTTAGAATTCAGCAGTTTCTCAGTCTCGTCACAAGATACATAGCAATTCACTCAAGGCAGAGACCGTTCAGTCGGCACATAGTCCTGGGTCGCCCTTATGTCGTCGAGGCGGCAGTTATCATGAAGGGCAAGAGAGAGATCAACATCACCGCGAAGACCACCGTCGAGTGCCCACTCCTCCGCAGAGTGGTTCGTATGCGCCCCGGTGCCAGGACAACAGGCACTCCTTCGGTGACGAGCGGGACGCGGACTTTGATGCCCGCGCATACCTTCTTCAGAAGCGGATCGACAAGAGCAGAGCCTATAGAGAGGGACACGACAGAGATGTCCCGAGTGGAAGCTCAACTGCAGTGTCTGGTCCAGAGTGTTTTAGCAGAGCTATACATTCTGTGAAGATTCCCCCCAACTTCAGAATGGCGGCGGGGATCAGAAAGTTTTCTGGTGAAACAAAACCAGAGACTTGGCTAGATGATTACCGAGTGGCTATGTAGATTGGCGGCGGGAATGACAATGTCGCAATGAAGCACCTGCATCTTATGTTGGATGGTCCAACTCGGGCTTGGTTGAATCATTTGGCTCCTTCCAGCATTCATTGTTAGGAAGATCTTGCTCGAGTGTTTGTCCGGACCTTCGAGGGCACTTGCAAGCGCCCCGCAGGTCTGGTCGACTTATAGCACTGCGTCCAGAAGCCAAGTAAAACCTCAAGGGACTATATTCAGCGATGGTCCACCCTGCATCATATGGTGGAAAATGTGTCGGAACACCAGGCTGTTTGTGCTTTCAAGGCTGGTGTGAGATACAGAGAGCTGTACTTGAAGTTCGGATGCACTGGTGACATTTCACTCGGCAAGATGATGGAAATTGCCACTCGCTACGCCAATGGCGAGGAAGAAGACCGCCTCCGTAGCGGCAAGGGAAAAGCGGTCGCCAACGAGTCTGGCGGCGGCAACAATAGGAAACAAAAGCGGAAGGCTGAAGACCCAACTCCGGTAGAGGCGGCAACACTGGTGACTTAGTCGAAGAACAAGGGCAAGGCCAAAGCTCAGTATGGCCCCAAGAAGGGGAAGGGTCAACCAGGAACCGATATCTTGGATCAGCCGTGTGTGATTCACATGAAGAAAGATGCAGAAGGCAACCTGATTTTGCCTAAGCACACCACTCGACAGTGTCGAACCCTCATCCAGCAGTTCAAGGGAGACCAGTCGAGTGGGAAATCTCCTGAAAAAGAAGATGAAGATGAAGAAAAGGAAACATTCCTGGATGTCACTGCTACACTTGTGATCTTTGCTGACGTCGAGAGCAAGAGCCATCTGAAAGTCATAAATAGAGAGATCAACATGGCTGTACCAGACACCCCCACCTACCTCAAATGGTCTCAGTATGCTGTCACATTCGACCAGACTGACCATCCTGCTCGTGTGGCCACACCCGGTCGACAGGCTCTGGTAGTTGATCCGGTAGTGTAGGGGACTCGACTCAGAAAGGTCCTCATGGACGACAGCAGCGGCCTGAACATTCTGTATGTGGATACCCTGAAGGGAATGGGCATTCCTATGTCCCGTCTCAGCGAAAGCAGCATTCATTTCCATGGGGTCATCCCAGGAAAGAAGGCCAAGTCACTTGGCCATATAGCATTGGATGTGGCATTCGGAGATAGCAAAAATTTCCGAAAAGAAAAGTTGACATTTGAAGTCGTGGATTTCAAGAGTGCTTACCACGCGATTTTGGGTCGACCCGCTTATGCACGTTTCATGGCCCGACCATGTTACGTGTATCTCAAGCTGAAAATGCCGGGCCCTAAGGGCGTAATCACGGTTACTGGCAATCGACAGCGGGCTGAAGAGTGTCTCCAGCAAGGGTTCAAGATCGCCGATCAACAGATGGCCATGGTCGAGCCGGAGGAGTACAAGAAAACTACTGACCCTGCTGATTTGCTCCGCGCAAAAAAGCCGGCTTCCGAGTCGGCATTTCAGTCAGCAGGAGAAGTGAAGAAAGTGCACATCCACCCGACGGATCCAACCACTGCCCCGACAAATATCTCGACAACACTCGACAGCAAATAGGAAGCCGAGCTCATCTAGTTCCTCCATGAGAACTGGGATATCTTTGCATGGAAGCCTGCTAACATGCCAGGGATTCCCAGGGAGCTAGCTGAGCACCGTCTGCGAATGGATCCAAAAGCCAAGCGCATCAGGGAGCATTTGCGTCGATCCACGACTGAGAAGCGCAAGGCAATCGGAGAATAAGTGGCCCGTCTCTTGCAAGCCAAGTTCATTCGGGAGATTTACCACTCCGAGTGGCTCTCGAATGTTGTGATGGTGCCCAAGAAAGACAAGTCGTTGCGCATGTGCATTGACTTCAAACATCTCAATAAGGTGTGTCCGAAAGACCATTTTCCGCTCCCCCGCATAGATCAAATTGTTGACTCGACAGCGGGGTGCGAGCGATTATCGTTTTTGGATGCCTATTTTGGGTACCATCAGATCCGTCTGTTTGGCCCAGATGAAATAAAAACAGCCTTCATCACCCCGTTTGGGTGTTTCTGCTACATCACCATGCCTTTTGGTCTCAAGAATGCTGGCGCTACTTTTATGCGCATGATTCAGAAATGTTTACTCGACCAGATCCCTCGGAATGCCAAGGCGTACATGGACGATATAGTGGTCAAGTCCCGCAAAGGTTCCGACCTGCTGGCTGACTTGGCCGAGACATTCGCCAATCTGAGGTGATTCAACATAAAGCTGAATCCGGCCAAATGTACCTTCGGTCTCCCTGGCGGCAAGTTACTTTGTTTTCTCGTTTCCGAACGAGGAATTGATGTCAATCCCGAGAAGATCAGCGCCATTACCCGTATGAAGACTCCCGTGCGAGTGCACGATGTTCAGAAGCTCATAGGTTGCTTGGTGGCATTGAGTCGATTCATTTCTCGTCTTGGTGAGAAGGCTCTGCCCTTGTATCAGTTGATGAAGAAAACAGACACATTCGACTTGACTTCTGAAGCCGAAGCAATGTTTGTTGAGCTCAAAGCCCTGCTGTCCACCCAGCCGGTGCTTGCCGCTCCTGCCAGCAAAGAGCCCTTGCTCCTGTACATCGTGGCCACAAATCAGGTCGTCAGTATAGTGGTGACTGTCGAGCGAGAAGAGGAAGGCAAAGCCTATAAGGTTCAACGGCCAGTTTATTATGCCCCGGAAGTTTTGTCCCCCTCAAAGCAGAGATATCCTCATTATCAGAAGCTGGTGTATGGTATTTACTTATCAGCGAAGAAGGTGTCACATTATTTCCAAGACCATTCGATCTCAGTCGTCAGTGATGCACCTTTATCAGAGATTTTCAATAATCGCGATGCATCAGGTCGAGTGGCTAAATGGGCAATTGAGCTGGGACACTTCGACATCAGATTCGAGGCCAAGAAGGCAATCAAGTCCCAAGCATTGGGAGATTTCATGGCCGAGTGGATCGAACAGCAACAACCTATGCAAGTTCACTCGGCGCATTGGACAATGTTCTTTGACGGCTCCAAAATGTTGAATGGGTCCGGTGCTGGCGTTGTCCTGATATCCCCCAGAGGTGACAAGCTCAGCTATGTCTTGCAAATTCACTTTGATTCCTCCAACAATGAGGCAGAGTATGAAGCACTTTTGTACGGGTTGCGCATGGCTATCTCACTTGGCGTCAAGCGCTTGATGGTTTATGGCGACTCAGATTTGGTGGTGAATCAAGTGATGAAAGAGTGGGATGTTAGAAACCCTGCTATGACTGGATACTGTAATGCAGTCCGGAAGCTGGAGAAGAAATTTGAAGGTCTGGAACTTCACCATGTTCCTCGACTGAAAAATCAGGCACCTGATGAGCTATCCAAGATTGGTTCCACTCGACGGCCTGTCCCTAGCGGAGTGTTCCTGGAGCATTTGCACACTCCGATTCAAGAGGATCCTTTCATTGAAGAGCCCCCGCAAACCTTAAGCTCCTCTGACTCGACTGAAGTCGATGTTCCTGCTGTGATTGACCTGGTCATGGAGGTGCTAGTTATCATTCCCGACTATACTGTACTGTACATAGCCTATATCCTCAGACAGGAGCTTCCTGAAGACGAAGCAGAGGCTCGACAGATTGTGCGCAGGTCCAAGGCTTTCACTGTGATGGGAGATCAGCTATTCAGAGAAAGTATGACTGGTGTCACCCAGCGCTGCATTTCATCCGAGGAAGGTCGAATGATTCTAGCTGAAATCCACTCGGGAACTTGCGGGCACCTGCGTCTTCAAGGGCGATCGTCACTAAAGAATACCGAGCAGGTTTTTATTGGCCACGGGCTAATGAAATGGCTAAGGACATTGTTGATCACTACGAAGGCTGTCAGTTCTATGCAAACCTGTCACACAAGCCACCGTCTGCTCTGAAGACAATTCCACTCGCCTGGCCGTTTGCGGTTTGGGGGCTCGACATGGTTGGTCCTTTCCGATCTGGAAAAGGAGGATTCACCCACCTGTTGGTAGTAGTCGACAAGTTCACCAAGTGGATTGAAGCCAAGCCCATCAAGAAGCTGAATTCCCGCACGACGGTCACATTCACGAGGGAGATCATTATCCGGTTCGGCATTTCCCACAACATCATCACGGACAATGGCACTAATTTTGACTCAGAATAATTCAGGAGATTCTGTAACTCCCAAGGCATCCGAGTGGATTACGCTTCCGTTGCACATCCTCAAACTAATGGGCAATTTGAGCGGGCTAATGGTCTCATTCTGCAAGGTCTGAAGTCTTGTCTCATGCGTGATTTGGATCATGCCGCTGGTGCGTGGGTAACTGAATTGCCGTCTGTTTTGTGGGGTTGAGGACAACGCCCAATCGGCCGACTAGACGAACTCCTTTCTTCCTTGTCTATGGTGCTGAAGCTATACTGCCGAGTGACTTGGTCCACAACTCTCCTCGAGTGGAGCTGTATTCTGAAGCCGAAGCCGAGCAGGCCAGGCAAGATGGGGTAGATCTTTTGGAAGTAGAGCGTGAGATGGCTCTGATCCGGACCACAGCCTATCAGCAAGACTTGTGGCGCTTCCATACAAGGAATGTCAGAAGCCGAGCGTTTCATGAAGCCGAGCGTGAATCAACACCGACCTCACAAGCTAGCTCCTGCATGGGAAGGCCCTTTTGTAGTCACCAAGGTGCTAAACAATGGGGCCTATCACTTATATAATCTCATGAAGCAGATGGATGAGCCACGAGCTTGGAATGTAGACCCGCTTCGACGTTTTTACACTTGAGACATTAGTTTTTTGATGTAATAAGAGTACTTCATCAATGCAATTTGTGTCTCTGCAATTAATACCTCATCGATTCCAACCGTGCAGTTATTTACTTGGGGATACTCCGAGTGACGAGCAATGCTCGCACTCGGGGGCTTAGCTATGAAACATGTTTTGCCTAAGTTAAAAACCCTGTCGGGTGGATAGCAGTGCATTCACTCGACGACCTATTTGCGAATCCTTCTTTGCTTGGGTTAAAAAAAATACTCCGATTGATGAGTGATCCTCACGCTCGGGGGCTTAGCTGCGAATACATTTCGCCTAAGTTAAAAAACTCATCGAGGCGATGGTAATCCATTCACTCGACAACTTAGATGCGAATCGACATTCGCCTAAGTTCAAAAATACTCCGAGTGATGAGCGATCCTCACGCTTGGGGGCTTAGCTGTGAATACATTTCGCCTAAGTTAAAAACCTCGTCGAGGCGATGGTAATCCATTCACTCGACAGCTTAGATGCGAATCGACATTCGCCTAAGTTCAAAAATACTCCGAGTGATGAGCGATCCTTATGCTCGGGGGCTTAGCTGCGAATACATTTCACCTAAGTTAAAAACCTCGTCGAGGCGATGGTAATCCATTCACTCGATAGCTTAGATGCTAATCGACATTCGCCTAAGTTCAAAATACTCCGAGTGATGAGCGATCCTCACGCTCGGGGGCTTAGCTATGAATACATTTCGCCTAAGTTAAAAACCTCGTCGAGGCAATGGTAATCCATTCACTCGACAGCTTAGATGCGAATCGACATTCGCCTAAGTTCAAAATACTCCGAGTGATGAGCGATCCTCACGCTCGGGGGCTTAGCTGCGAATACATTTCGCCTAAGTTAAAAACCTCGTTGAGGCGATGGTAATCCATTCACTCGATAGCTTAGATGCGAATCGACATTCGCCTAAGTTCAAAATACTCCAAGTGATGAGCGATCCTCGCGCTCGGCAGCTTAGCTGCGAATACATTTTGCCTAAGTTAAAAATCTCGTCGAGGCGATGGTAATCCATTCACTCGACAGCTTAGATGCGAATCGACATTCCCCTAAGTTCAAAATACTCTGAGTGATGAGTGATCCTCACGCTCGGCGGCTTAGCTACGAATACATTTCGCCAAGTTAAAAACCTCGTCGAGGCAATGGTAATCCATTCACTTGACAACTTAGATGCGAATCGACATTCGCCTAAGTTCAAAATACTCCGAGTGATAAGCGATCCTCACGCTCGAGGGCTTAGTTGCGAATACATTTCGCCTAAGTTAAAAACCTCGTCGAGGCAATGGTAATCCATTCACTCGACAGCTTAGATGTGAATCAACATTTGCCCAAGTTCAAAATACTCCGAGTGACGAGCGATCCTCACACTCAGGGGCTTGGCTGCGAAAGCACTTCGCCTAAGTTAAAAACAAAAGCAGTCGAACAGACGATTGAAAGCCAAAGCGCGAGCAAAATCCAAAGGATAAAACCGTGGATAAACGTCTTGTGCAGAAGCAAATGTGCTCAGGCCTAAGGCCTGAATAAAGTTTTAAGGCATACAGTTCCACTCGGCATACCGAGGCAAATTTAACTGTTTTTTTCCAAAGACTCAAGTTTCTAGGCAGGCGACGGACTGGCGGGCTCGACAAAAGTGTCCAGGTCGATGCCGTCGGCGATTCTGGTGGCCGCCTTGATGAAGGTTTCCATGAAGTCCTCGAACTGGAGTTTCTTCGTGTTTACCACTTGGAGCTCCTTCAACTTCTCCTCCCTCACATCCCTACAATGGACCCTGACTAGTGACAACGCCATGTCGGCCCCTCAACGAGCAACATATTTTTTCCAAGCTTGCACTCGACTGGGAAGTTCGTTCAGGCGAGCCATCATGGTGTTGAGGTCGAGTTGAAGAGTGTCCTCAGGCCATAGCTCCTCGTCGATTCTTTTCATAACAGATTTCAGCCAAGCGATATAGGCTTGGGCACCCTGGAGCCGAAAATTGAGCCACAACATGTTCATCGCCACCGCATCAGCAACTGGCGACTTGGTGGGGTCAAGCATGGGCTCAATCTCTTATGTTTCCTTTTCAAAGTCCTGGCAGAATTCTGTTGAAGAAGGGGAATCGGTGAACTGCAACCCTTAATTTTTTTTGCAAATGTCAGTCGACAAGAAATACTCACCGTCGAACAGAAGATACATCTTCCTCGAGAATTCGCCCAGATGCTTCTCTAGGCCATTGCTCCTCTTGGTTAGTTGCTTGGCCTTCTTGAAAAGATCCCCACGCTCCTGCTTTAGCTTGGCGTTCTCCTCTTCCAGCTTCTGGACGGCCGCCAACTTCTGCTCTGCAGCTTCAGTTTTGTCCTTGGCGACTTGTTGGGCATCAGCAAGTGCTTTGTCCTTCTCTCCAGTGCCCTCTTCATGGAATCTAAAGAAACAACATTGTTGAGTCGCGCTTGGAGTCGACAGTTTTCATTGCGCACATCTGTTCGAGCGAGAGCACTCGGTTCAAAACATGAAAAGGGGAAGATGGGAATACTGACAGTCGGCACTTATTACCTCCCAGAGACTTCAGCTCAACACGTGCTCGCTCCAGGGCGTTGTTGGCAACCGCCAAGTCCACCTGCAATTGGTTCTTCTCCTCCTCCATCTCCTTGTACTGCGTCCCAAGTTCGCAAGCCGTCTGGAACCAACAAAAAACAAGAGTTCAATCAGCAAGGAGTTCTTGGACAGTCGACTGAGTTATTAAAACCGGTGAATGCCCATGTTGGAAGAATTCAAACAGAAATTCCACTCGACATATCGAGTGGCTCTGGCGCTCCGCACGCCGTAAACAAATTCAAACAGAAAGCTATCTCTATTAAGACCCCTGCCGACGCAAGCACTCGACAGTGGTCTTGGGGACTACACCTAGTGGGTGCGCTAAGAGCGCCCCCACTGAGACGGTTAACTCTCGATCCGTCGAGTAACTCGTCAAAGAAAAAAACACTCGACAAGGTCGGCCCTGTTGTGACACTCAACCCGTTGAGCGACGCACCTCCCCCACTCTATGAAGTGCAGTCGATCCCTATGCAACGTCATATAATGGTTTCATAATAATATCCATGAAACCCGCAAGGTATCTATGGAGTGGTGTGATTCGAAGACAAAGTGTATCCTGTATACAATAGACTCTAAGACCCCTGCCGATGCAAGCAATCGACAACGGTCTTGGGGACTACACCCAGTGGGTGCGCTAAGGGCGCCCCCACTGAGTATAGTCCCTGAGACCACTGTCGAGTGCTTGCGTCGGCAGGGGTCTTAATAGAGATAGCTTTCTGTTTGAATTTGTTTATGGCGTGCGGAGCGCCAGAGCCACTCGATATGTTGAGTGGACTTTCTATCACCCAGTGGGTGCGCTAAGAGCGCCCCCACTGAGATGGTTAACTCTTGATCCGTCGAGTAACTCGTCAGAAAACACACTCGACATGTCGAGCGACAATAGTACCACGTGTACTACCAATCCTAGTCCTACTCGACTACGATCCGATCCATTCGACTGGTGAAAGTTCAAACATTCTACGGTGATCACCCAGTGGGTGTATGACAACCAAGAATTCAATCGACAATGGACTTACAATCGAACTTACTCAGACATTGGTGCGGAGGGCTGCGCTGACGTCAAAATCCAGTCTGCTGGCCTCGTACGCCTCCTTGGTCCTCAGCATGAGTTGCTCCGCCTGGATCATGGCTTCCTTTGCAGCTCCGGTTTGGTCTTCCGGGGTGTGATGCAGAGGGAAGGTCGTCACAGGTGGGGGTCAACATAGTCGCTGGAGCAGTTGGGGCAGCCTGAAGAGGTCCGATCGGAGCCGACGTCACGACGGTCAAGACGGTTGGAGGAGCATGCGATAGAGGCGTTGCAGGCTCAACCCTGGGTCACGTTGAGTCACATCTCCTCTGGGAAGACTCGACAGTTGAGCGTTGAGGTGCTTGCGACGATGACGCCCTTCGGGTGTGAGCGCGCGAAGTGTCCAACGACCCCTCATCGTCCTCCACTTGAATGACCTCTGCAACAACCGACAGCATCAACATGTGCATGTGTCGAGTCCTATTCGGACAAACTAACAACTTTCTTACCTCTATGAGAAGTGGCAGCGTCAGCGGTATCAACATCCATTGCGTCCTCTTCATCTCGACGAGGCGAGGTCACAGATGTTGCAGCTCTGATGGATTAGACATCTTTCACTCAGATATAACTCAAGACTTCAGTCGACAGAACAATTCGGAAATGAACACTTACGTGGAGACGATAGGTACGACCACCCTCATACGGGGCAATGCTTTGTGAGGCTTGGAGGTGGCTTGCTTGGGCTGCTTGGCCGGTCTTTCATTCGACTCGACAGTTGAGGGGCGGCTTCGATTTGGGTTCTTCTCGCTTGCACCCGGGGCCTTGTCCTTAGCAGCTGCCGGGTCATGGAGGGCCTTAGTGCGGCCTTCGCGACGAGGGGGCAACTCAACTCCTTCCTCTTCGCCAGAATCTTCATATTCATCCTTAGAGTCGGAAAGTCCGTCGCCGTCCACGCTGCCGCCCTCGCTCACCACGCCGTCATGCACATGGTTCCCGTTGGGAACGGGCGAGTGCATGTTTGTCCATTCCTGCATAATTCAAACAAGAGAGTCAGACTACAAGTCAATACATCACTCGACAGTATAAATGTATCAGTCGACATCACACGTCTCACTAGGTTCTTTGGTGGGTTTTCAATCGAGTAAGGCCGGATCCTCTTGGCTCCCGAGGGGTTGTCACAAGCCCTAGTGATGCTCCGAGACCACTGCTCGACAGTCTCCTGTGTAACTTCTTCTGGATGCATCCTGGTCGAGTCCCCCGGGCCTGCGTAGTGCCACATGGTGTGGTCTCTGGCCTGGAGTGGCTGTATACGTCGACCGAGTAACGTTTCAAGCAGATCCATGCCTGTCACCCCGCCCCGAATCAGCTGAACCACTGCCTCGACTAGGATACCTACTTGGACATGCTCCTCGTCGGTCACCTTCAGGGACTTGGGGGCAACGGGTCGGTCAGGTGAAAACGGGGGAAGACCAGTCGACATGTTGGGGGGCGCTATATTTTTGCAGTAGAACCAGGTCGACTGCCAGCCTCAGACAGACTCGGGAAGAGTAATGGCAGGAAAGGAACTACGTTGCCTTTTCTGGACCCCTAAACCTCCACACAACTGGAGCACGTGAGTCTTCCCGTCGGCGGCAAGGACTTTCTTCACAGTCTGTGATCTGACCGTGAAGAGATGCTTAAACAACCCCCAATGGGGAGAGCACCCCAGGAAACACTCGCACAAGGTGACGAATGCAGACAAGTATGCCATGGTGTTCGACGGAAAGTGATGCAGTTGCAGACCAAAGAAATTCAGAAATCCCCGAAAGAATGGGTGGGATGGCATGGAGAAACCTCTTTCTACATGGGAGAGGAGAAGAACCCGCTCTCCGTCGCGCGGCTCCGGCTCGCGCTCCTCCCCCGGCAGCCTCCAGGCGTCGTGCGCCACCAGCCCGTCGGAGACGAGGCCCTTGAGGTCGGCGTGAGTGACAACAGAGGGGAGAAAATCCCCCTGCATCCACCCCGCGGGTGCGGTGAACCGAGTAGTCGAGGGCTTCTTCCCCTTGAGCTTCGACGTCCCCTTCTTTGCACGCTCCAGCTTCTCCATCGCGTTCTTCGTCATCGGAGCGGTGGCTCTGGTCGGAGGAGAGCGGTGTGCTGTGTTGGGGAGCAGAGGAGGCGGAGGAAGAGAGGGAGAATCGGCGGAAGGTACTGTGCAATCCACGGCTCAGGAAGCTTTATATGTTGCCGAGTGTCTCACTGACCAGTGGGCCTGCGAGATAACTGCACACGCCAACCGCTGACGACGCCCAGTGCGTGGCGAGATGACCGGCGCAAAAATTGAGGCGTCGTGCCTCCACTTGCCCTGATCGTGGCGTCATCTTCGCGCGTGCGCATGCTTCCCAAATTTTCGTATCTCGGAAAATCTGGGCCCATCAGGCCGACCAGTCACCTCCCCAAGATGCGCTCGATTCACTCGGACACTTTTAAGTCTGAATGGATCCAGGCAAGCGAAGAAGAATTCAATCGACGTAAATTTCATTGAAGACCCAAATATCATTCGGAAGATTTGGCGTGTCGATCCTGAATGAACGCTAATGCTCAGAGTTCAATCGACGCAAGTTCCATGGAAATCCCAAATAACATTCGAAGGATTTGATACACTAACTCAAGGTCTACGTTGATACCTCCTTCCACCACTCAAACCCCGATCCATTCGGGGTCTAATGACGAGGATATGTACCTAGGGTAGGGTCCTAGACAAGGCCCACATATCCTACCTAAGGACACCACATGGAAGGACTTGAAGATCAAGCATGAACTTTCGAGTGGATCCTTGGAGACGTTCAAAGTCACTCGACAGTAATCCACTCGGAGACTCCCGCTCTCACTCGGCAGTCGCGTGTCACTCGACAGACCTTGCTTCACTCGATGCCAGAAGACAAGGAGCCATCATCAAGAGCCCAACGGGCAGACACTGGCTTAATGGCCCTTAATAGCTTTTACTACGTACGTTACCTGTAACGGCAGACTTTACACCCCACGACCAGACCCTTTGATGCGGGGCCATTATGAGGGGCAGCGAACTCTATATAAGCTGCCCCTCCCCTCCTGCACAAGGGTTAAGAAACTATTGTAATATCTACATTCCACTCGACATAAAGCTCCCGAGCACTGAGACGTAGGGCTATTACCTCCACGAGAGGGGCCTGAACTCATACATCTTTATGTATACCCTCGCCGTAGCTAGGACTCTGCCCTCTCCATTCGTACCCCTACCATCTACTATCAGGCTCGTTCCCACGACAAACATGGTCCTCATTTTTTTAAATGAGTATCAAGATATTTTTGATGAGTAGTTTCACCACACATCAAACTTGATCCTTAATAAATGGGAGAAAACCCTCTGTGCATCACCTGTCAATTCTAGGAATTGAACTCGGGTCGTTGGACTGCACAACCGTTGAGCTGCTTCTTATCATAGAATACAGAACCTGCACTACAGGGAAAACAAACGATGTCGTGTATGTTTCATACACGATAAAGACAATTTTAACCACGGCAAACTACAAGTTGAGTGTTACACTCGGTGTCGTGCTCACGGCTAAGAATGTTTCGGCTTATGGGCTATAAGCCAAGTGTCAGTTATCAAGCATACAACTTATAGGTAAGCCGATTATAAAGTAGGGACACACTATAAACAAAGAGGAATCATGGCCGGCAGCACCTAATGGGCGTGCCATGTGGCCCGCCTATAAGCCGAGTGTTTGTTATAAGACGAGAGCCCTTTAGGGTTCACAGCTTACACATAAAACGTGTGCTAACATCTGACATTATAACACTGGTCGGGGCTGAAACATCTGCCATGTGTCACAATTAAACCATGTACTCAGCGGGCTGATACTTGACTTACAACTAAACCGGCATGTGCAACTTTGTTCTTGTGGTTGTGCATTTACTGGGCAACACGTCTTAGCGTCACACGTCGAGCGTTCTATCTTGGGCAACATGCCTTAGAGGACCCCCCCTCCCGCTTGCTCGATGTGGGGGGACTAGCACCCTACGTCTTGAACCTTTCTGCGTGTTTGTTCGGTTTGTGAGGGAGGTGCCATATCAATGTTGTGTACCGAGTATTTAAACGTCAGGCCGTCCTTTATTTGATATATCTCGGCCTCACGCAGGACGGTACGGTCCTTGACCCCTCCTTGGAACGCCACGACCATCCGTGGGCCCGGGTAGTTTCCGACACTTTGTATCATAGTCCTTTTAGATATATGAGGAGATAGACACACGATGCAATATATGCCAATATAACAGCAGGGGCATGTAGGGGGAGCCGACGGTATGTGCCGATGCTCGGTTGAACAGTGTGCATTATTGTGGCAGTGTCATGTGGAGGAGCGCTCGTGGTCAGGGTCCAAGATGTATCTGAATCGATGAATCTCGTTAACAAATATCGGTGCCGTTTTCATGTGGTTGTTTTTAGTCCTCGATAGATCGAGTATGCGTCTTAGATTTTTCTAACAATGATGAAATGGGATCGAAAGTGCGATGAAAACTAGCCTAGATTGAATGTGTGAGAAATAGGGGGAAGGAAAAGAAATGCAACAAGTAATTATAAGTCCAACTCACCACTCTAATCATTTCTTGCACTGCATATATTTTGTGCATCGTTAGCCAAGTGCATTTTATCGAGGGTTCGACTTACATCTAGCACCGTCACGAAACCGTTAACGGACGACGCGCGGACCACGTGACAGTTACGTTTGCCGTGCACTATCTCGTAAGCCGAGTGTATTTTCGCTGCACCTTTGGTTACTTTACATGGAGCTACGCCGAGTCCTTTCAATAATCCGAGTACCGACCCACTGAATCCATGGCGTACATAGAAGTAAGAGCATCTACATCTGGACCTTTTAAACCCGTCTCGAACGTTCGGGCAGGTCGCTCGGTGAGTGTTCGGTTACAAAATTTTGACCCAGACGGGTCTCTCAAACGGTCCTCAAACGTCCGGGTTGACCGACATCCCCATATCCAACCCAAATATGAGGCGGGTATGGGGACGCCCGGGCACGCCCGCCACGTCGGACCCGACAACCCATCCTCACCCCAAATTGCACCAAATACCCCGAAATCCTTCCTCCTCCTCCTGCCGCTCTAGAACAATTCCCGCACCCCGACCCTCGCCCGCCTCTACCATTGCTCCCAATCCTCACCTCTGGTCCCGATCCACCGCCGGAGATGTCGTCCAGCCCGACCCAGACCGCCGCGATGGAGACGTAGTCCGCCTCGTCCGTCGGCGGGATGAATTCGTTTGCGACGAATTGCAAGGTGGAGAACATCGCCCGCAAGTTGCAGCGACGCCGACAGAGAGAGAGAGAGAGAGAGAGGCGGCGACTATGGCGTCGCAGGGAGGTTCTGACGTGTAGGAGTAGATGTCTCCTCCGTCGCGCCTAGATCCCTGCACCCCCTCTCTCCGAGCGCCAGCGAGGATTACAGTCACCGACCCCAACAACGATCCGAGCGACAGCTGGGCCATTCCGGACAGCTTTCCGTCCACGTAGATGCTGACGGTGGACGTGTGTGACTCGCCGGAGCTCGTTCGGGCGCGGACAAGCACAGGCTCCGGCACTGCCTGGGCTGACCTCAACCTGTTCGATGGAATGACCGAACATGAGTCGATGCGTTTTCTTTGCTCTTGCCCTCTAGTTTCTTTCGCTCGTGATGAATACTTGCAAATCTTAATCATATAGGTGTTGGAAATATGCCCTAGAGGCAATAATAAATTGGTTATTATCATATTTCCTTGCTCATGATAATCGTTTATTATCCTTGCTATAATTGTATTGATTGGAAACTCAGATACATGTGTGGATACATAGACAACACCATGTCCCTAATATGCCTCTAATAGACTAGCTCGTTGACCAAAGATGACTATGGTTTCCTAGTCATGGACATGAGATGTCATTTTATAACGGGATCACATCATTAGGAGAATGATGTGACGGACAAGACCCAAACTGCAAACATAGCATATGATCGTGTCAGTTATTGCTACTGTTTTCTGCATGTCAAGTATATGTTCCTATGACCATGGGATCATGCAACTCACGGACACCGGAGGAGTGCCTTGTGTGTATCGAACGTCGCAACGTAACTGGGTGACTATAAAGGTGCTCTACAGGTATCTTCGAGGGTGTCTGTTGGGTTGGCATGGATCAAGACTGGGATTTGTTACTCCGTGTGACGGAGAGGTAACTCAGGGCCCACTCGGTAATACAACATCACAATAAGCCTTGCAAGCAATGTGACTAAGTGTTAGTGACAGGATCTTGTATTACGGAATGAGTAAAGAGACTTGCCGATAACGAGGTTGAACTAGGTATGTAGATACCGACGATCGAATCTCGGGCAAGTAACATACCGAAGAACAAAGGGAACATCATACGGGATTAACCGAATCCTTGACATAGAGGTTCGACCGATAAAGATCTTCGTAGTATATGTAGGAACCAATATGGGTATCCAGGTCCCGCTATTGGTTATTGACCATAGAGGTGTCTCGGTCATGTATACATAGTTCTCGAACCCGTAGGGTCTGCACACTTAAGGTTCTGTGACGTTTCGGTAGTATAGAGTTATGTATGGTGGTGACCGAAGGTTGTTCGGAGTCCCAGATGAGATCCCAGACATCAGGAGGAGCTCCGGAATGGTCCGGAGGTAAAGATTGATATATAGGAAGTCCTGTTTTGATCGCCGAAAAAGTTTTGGGCTCATCGGTAGTGTACCAGGAGTGCCGGTAGTGTACCGGGGGACCATCGGGGGAGGTATTTCGACCCAAGAGGCTACATGGGATGTGGGAGGAGGTAAACCAGGCCCTGGTGGGCTGGCCGAAGCCTCCTCTCCAAAGGTGGAGAGGTGGAAAGAGTTTCCAAGTGGAAAGGAGGAATCCTACTCCTAATAGGATTGGAGTAGGACTCCTCCACCTCCAATTTCGACCAAACCTTGAGGGTTTGAGGCTGCCTCCTCACCTCCCTCCCTCCTATATACACTAGAGGATTTAGAGGAAAAAGCTTACCCTAATAGTCACGTGCTACCTCTTCTCTAGATCACAGTTTCTCCTCTAGATCGGTTTTCAGCGGTGCTTAGGCAAAGCCCTGCTGGAATAGCTCCACCACCATCGCCGCGATGTCGTCGCGCTGCCAGAGAACCCATCTACCTCTCCGCTTCCTCTTGCTGGATCAACAAGGCGGAGATCATCATCAAGCTGTACGTGTGCTGAATGCGGAGGTGTCGTCCGTTCAGCGCTAGATCGGAAGGACCGTGATCAAGATCGCGAGACGGATCGTGATGAGATCACGGGATGGATCGTGATGAGTTCGCGAGACGGTTCATGATTGGATTACGGGACGGATCGTGATGAGATCACGGGATGCTCGGTGATTTGAATCGCGAAGATGTTTGACTACACCAACCGTGTTTCTTAACGCTTCCCGCTTAGCGATCTACAAGGGTATGTAGATCCACTCTCCCTCTCGTAGATGCTCATCACCATGGATAGATCTTGCGTGTACGTAGGATTTTTTTTGTTTCCCGTGCAACGTTCCCCAACAATAGGCAGCGTTCATGTCGACGATGATCAATGAGAATGAAGAACCGACCCAATTGGAGTATGAATTGGAGGCCGCCACCGCTTTTGAAGTTGGGAACACATATGAGGAGGAAGAAGAAGAAGGATAAGATGACGAAGGCAAGAGTCCCGGCATTCTCAAGACACGAGGACATCTTGTTGGTTAGAGCTTGGTTGGCCACAACGATGGATCCAATTTGCGGCACGTCACAAAAGGAGAGCACCTATTGGACGAAGATTTGGAAGGAGTATCACGAGCTAAAGGAGTATGTGGAGTCGCATCCTATCGTGATCACTCACAATGTGGCATCTCCCCAACATCGTTGGGGGATCATTCAAGGGGAAGTGAACAAGTACATCGGCTACTATGCACAAGTGACCAAACGCCCTCAAAGTGGGTTCGGAATCGCAACTCAAGTAAGCTCGATTGCCTCATATTCTCGTCCATTGCATACGCTTCTTGTGTTTGCATTCTCGTGCTCATACAAATGTTGTTCCCTAGACGGCGGTGGCGACAACTTTGTATCACGAGGAGGAGAAGAAGCCATTTGCTTTTAGCCATTGTTGGCTCATGTTGAATGGCAAGCCGAAGTGGACCCAAGTTGTGGCCGACATCAAGTCCGGCAAGAAGAGGAATGATGGCTCAAGCCGTAACCAATCAATTGGGTTGGACGATGAAGAGGACGATGTTTTCGTGGACGAGAGCGGAAAAGTCACCGTGTCAAAGGACAACCGCCAAGTCGTGGGAAACAAGTGGGAGAAGGCACGTCTCGCCCATGATGCCGCGGCTACCAAAATGTCGTCAACATGGACGTGCATTTTTTCGGCTAGGGAGAGCAAGAAGGAGGAGAGGTACAAGCTCCTCATGGAAGCGCAAAAGGAAAGGATGGAGTGGGATAGAACTAGGGTGAAGAAGAAGCTTGCAATCGAGAGGGAGAAGATCGAGTTGGAGAAGCGCGAAGCGGTGATCAAATGGGAGCTCGAGAAGGCCAAAACATTTGCCGACATGGATTTCGAGAAGGAGAAGTTGCAACTCGCATACGACGCGGAAGATGCGAAGATCATGTTGGCGGATGAGACCGGCTTGGATGAGCATGCAAAGAAGTGGCTTGCGGACAAGAAGAAGGAGATCAACGTCCGGAGGGCGGGTGAGACGGAGGAGGCAGCCTGAATGCAGGCGGAGGAGGCAGCAAGGATTCAGACGGTGCAGCATGTCCGGATGCGCTGGCGGCAAGGATTCAGAAGGAGCAGGACGCAGTCCTCTTCTCGCAGCAGCCGCACAACGAGTGATCGGAGGCCATCGGTCACGCTCGGATATTGATTTGATTTTGCCATGTCCGGTTTGTTGAACTATGATTTGCTTTGCTTTGTTTTCTTTCGAACTTTGGCATTCGAACAATTTGCTTCGTATGATCGACGTGCATGGATTGCATGGATTTGAGGTACCGATTTTGCTATATGTGGATGTGCGGCGCAACATTCCGGTCAGTGCCCACGTTTGAGGGGCCAAATTTGTCAAGTTCGACTGTAGATGCTCATACGGATTTTCATAGAAGTTTATATGATTGATTTTATGTGGCAGTTTTTGATTGGGTGTTGGTTAGGGGAGGGGGCCCACCCTCATGAAAATCTCTGGGTTGGGTGGTGGTGGTGGTGGTGTGTGTGTGTGGGGTGTGGGGGGATGGTTATTAAATTTGGAAGGAGTAACATTTCTGGAAGTAAGCCGAGTACCTCATGTTCGTGATGTGTCCTTTACGGCATACTCGGCTTATGTGAAAATACATCATGAGTCCGTGTTTTAACATTCACTTAGTGAGTGATACAAGACAATTGGCTCGAGTCCGTGTATTAACACTCGCTTATTACATAATACAAGGCAACATGTGTTTTTCTATAGTGTTGGGTCGAGAATACCATCAATCCAATTTATTGAAAGCCGGGGGATTTGTGTCCCTTTTCACACAAAAAGTCTACTCATGACTATGAAAGCAGCACAAAATTTCACAAAAAAATTCAGGCATCCCGCAACATTTTTTCAATTAATTCAGGCCAAAACCAAACACACGGCTTAGTCTCAGCCAGCCCGTGGTCGGGTGTGGACGACCACGTTCCCATCGGGGTCAGCATCCACGGTCAACGAATCCCCTTCCATGGCCTCCCCGGCGAGCATCATGTCCACGAGCTTGTCCGTCAGCAGCCTGTCGATGGCCCTCCGCAGCGGCCGCGCGCCGTAGCTCCGGTCGCAGCCTTCCTCGACCACGAGTTCCTTGAACCTCTCCGTCACCCGGAGCTCGATCCTCTTCTCCCTCATCCGGCGGACGACCTCCTCCAGCATCTTGGAGGCGATCTCCTTCATCTCCGGCCTGGTGAGCTGCCGGAACACGATCACCTCGTCGAGCCGGTTCAGGAACTCCGGTGGGAACCCATGCCTCTCCTTCATGTCCTTCTCGACCATCACGCCCGTCGTCTCCCCATTGTCATTGTCGACGTCGCTGCTGCTGCTGCCGGCGTTGGACGTCATGATGATGATCGTGTTCCTGAAGTCCACCGTCCTCCCCTTGCCGTCCGTCAGCCTGCCGTCCTCCAGCACTTGCAGCAGCAGGTTGTACACGTCCCTGTGCGCCTTCTCGATCTCGTCGAACAGCACCACCGCGTACTGCCGCCGGCACACCGCCTCCGTCAGCTGCCCGCCCTCCTCGTACCCGACGTAGCCCGGGGACGCGCCCACTAGCTTCGCGACGGCATGCCGCTCGCTGAACTCGCTCATGTCGAGCCGGACCATGGCCTCCTCGGAGCCGTAGTTGCACGCCGCGACCGCCTTGACGACCTCCGTCTTGCCCACGCCCGTCGGGCCGGCGAACACGAAGCTGGCGATCGGCCGGCCGGGGTCCCGGAGGCCGGCGCGCGAGCGGCGTAAGGCGCGGCTCACGGCATTGAGGGCCTCGGCCTGGCCGACGACACGCCGGTGTAGGGTCTTCTCCATCGCTCGCAGCCGGGCAGACTCGTCCGCGGAGACCGTCTCCACGGGGATGCCCGTCGACGAGGAGACGACGCGCTGGATGTCCTCCTCGGTGACCATGGGCACGGCAGACGTGATCTGGGACGTGAGCTCCAGCCCTTTCATGTGAAGCTCTTTCGCCTGTAATTAATCACATAGCATCAGAACGAAAACTTTAAACGAAATGTGAAATCATACTTCACTAATTTTCGGTTCTACTTACAACATAATACTAAGAAATAAGTTGCAGGTTGATCGACTGACTGATTGGAAGAGAAGACGATTACCAGCTCGAAAACCTGGCAACCGACGGCGTCGTCCCTCCGTTTGATGATTTCCTCGCGCTTCTTGCAGAGATCTTTGACTTCCTCACGTACCTGTCAGTCAGTGTCAGTACAGTTTATAGTTCAGACTCTCGGATCATGAAAATAAAACTGCCTGCAAGATCATCATTCGAGAGAAAGTGTTCACCTTGCCATGCCGTAGCCTGACTTTGAGATCCCGCCTCATCAATCAGGTCGATGGCTTCGATTCCCGTTGTCATAGGTCTATGCCGACGGTCCCCGTCGGCATAGGGCCGTCGGCACCATATATGTCGGCGTACCACAAGTCACCGTCGGCATAAAAAAGCCATCGGCATATATGCTATCCCGACGGTGTCCATACAGAGATACCGATGGTTCTTGGGGCACGCCTATGCCGATGGCTCAGGCCGTCGGCTTAGGATACAAAGGTACACCGACGGTATGGCCGTCAGCATATCTTGCCACGTGGCAGGCGCTGGTATCCCTTGGGGCGTGCCTACGCCGACGGCTCAGGCCGTCGGCTTAGGCTACAAAGGTACGCCGACGGCATAGCCGTTGGCATAGCTTGCGATGTGGCAGCCACTGGTAATTCGGAGGACCTCTATGCCGACGGCTATGCCGTCGGCGTAGTTTTGTGCTTTTTTTCTTGCAAATTCCATCGCGACCAATATTTAGAACATCACAACTCATAGGGCATATTTAAACATTTACACATGCATTCATCCACTTAAAGTTTCACATTCAAAATGTTAGAAATGTTAAATCCTAATGAACAAGTTACCATTTATCTCAAATAACTATTTTCATAATTATTTTGTAACAACACCATCATGAACAAAAAACTAACTATATCTAACAAATATGTATCTATGCATCCATCTATGCATCCAACAAACTAACTATATCTATATCAATATTTTGCAAACTAACTATATCTAACAAATATTTTGCAAACTAACTATATCTAACAAATATGTATCTAACAAACTAACTATATGTACATTCCATCCATCTATGCACCCACCCACCTAAAAATAGTAGAAAAACACTAAAAAAATTGAAGGAAAAAAATGCTCACCTAGAGGTTCGGCTGATCGGGGGGAGGGGGGACGTCGGACCGCCGAAGCCGGTGCTAACCAGTAGAGGAGGGCCGGCAAGGGGGCGTCGGACCACCGGAGCCGCGGCCGCGACCACTTCACCACCAGGTCGGTGCGGGGCGGGGACGACGGGGCCGGTGCGGGGCGGGGACGGCCGGCGGCGCTGCGGGCGAGGGACGGGGGCAAGCGGGGTGAGGCGGGGCAGGGGCGTCCGGCGGCGCTGCGGGGCGGGGACGGGGGTGAGCGGGGCGGGGCGAGGCGGGGACGGGGGCGAGTGGTGTGGGGAGGGGCGGCAACGACGGCCGGCGGCGCTGCGGGTCGGGTGGAGGCAGAGGGGTGCGAGGCGAGAGAGGAATGAGTGAAGGAGGAGCCGCCCTCGAGGGGATAAGGTTCCCCTATGCTGACGGCCTAGCCGTCGGCATAGGTCCTCGCACCGCCACGTCATCGATCCGTGTGACCTCCTCGGTCCGTGGGTGTACCTATGCCGACGGCTTAGCCGTCGGCAAAGATTTTCGCTATTTTTCTATTTTAATTATTTCTTTTTTTTTTCAAAACTAATTTGATTAACTTAAATGTGTCTTATGTAAAAAAAAACATACCTCAATTATATATCGATTGCCTCCCCTCACGGACGTCTCTGCCGCCCTGTCACGGAGGGAGGAAACATGACGGGGTACCTGGGAGGGTAGGAAACACGTCAGGTGTTGCGGTAGGCCCTCCTAGCTACGCGTGTGAAAGTGTGGTGGCACGTGGCTCTGGGTGGTGTCCCCCCTCACGGGCGTCATGGGGCTCCGGGGTGTGGCCCCCCTCCGCGGACGTCGCTGTCGCGGTCACTTGGAGGGGGGAAACGTACGCGTCGGGTAGAACCAGAGTTAATTGGTCTTTCTCAATGTGCTTCGCGTATTCCTCGAATGTGGTGGCTCCAAAGCCTCCAATACACTGACAACCAAAGTTACGGTGAGAAATTTTTCATCATTGACAATGTCGGCATGACCAATTGAGCAACTATGTACAACATTTTCGGCGTACCTGAATTTCACCTCTTGCTAGTGCTGGCTTCAAGATATTGGCAGCGTCGATGGCACCTTCTGCTGCTCCTGCTCCTACCAGGGTATGAACTTCATCGATAGAACTCGAAAGTTAAGCGTGCTCGGGTTAGAGGAGTGAGAGGATGGGTGACTGGCTGGGAAGTTAGATGATTTGGAATGAGGGGTGATTAGAGATTATCAGATAATTCACAGATTTGAAAATCAGAAGAAAAAAATTGAAAAACAAAAATAATACAAATTATTAAATAAATACCTTTGGTCCCGGTTCGTGTTACCAACCGGGACTAAAGGTCCTCCGCCCCAGCGCACCACAGCAGCCCACGTGGAGCCCCATTTGTCCCGGTTCGTAGGCGAACCGGGACTAAAGGTATTGGGCTTTAGTACCGACCCTTTAGTCCCGGTTCCGGAACCGGGACAAATGGGCCTTTTTCTACCAGTGATTCCCTTCGGTTCTACCCGACGCGCACGTCTCTCCCCTCCAAGTGACCACGACAGCGACGTCCGCGGAGGGGGGGCACACCTGGAGCCCCAAGACGGGCGTCTATGCATGCCACATCACTTTCACACATGCATCACAACCCGACGCGGTGTTTCGGTGGCATAGCTACACCCGGTAGGCCACCACGAAGCTCCGTTAGACCAGGAGATCTAGCCCTTTGACTTTTGCCGGACGGGCTTTGACCAGTGGACTCTTCCACCTGGTTGCGATGGGTCAGCACATAGGAGCATCCCCGAACACGGCCTGGACCCAAACCACCACTAAATTCCCTCTGGTTCTACCCGACGCGTACGTCTCCCCCCCAAGTGACCGCGACAGCGACGTCCGTGGAGGGGGGGCACACCCCGAAGCCCCAAGACGCCCATGAGGGGGGACACCACCCGGAGCCGTGTGCCACCACACTTTCACACGCATAGCTAGGAGGGCCCACCACAACACCTCACGTGTTTCCTACCCTCCTAGGTACCCCGTCCCGTTTCCTCCCTCCGTGACAAGGCGACAGCGACGTCCGTGAGAAAAAATAGAAATAAAAAAGAAATTATTAAAATAGAAAAATTTAAGTTAATCAAGTTAGTTTAAAAAAAACAAAGAAGAAAGAAATAATGAAAATAGCAAAAATCTATGCCGACGGCTGAGGTACACCCACGGATCGAGGAGGTCACGCGGATCGGTGACGTGGCGGTGTGAGGACCTATGCCGACGGCGTACCTAACCGACGTGAAGGGCTCGGATCGATGACGTGGCCGCTTAGCTATGCCGACAGTCGGACCGTCGGCATGGATATGCCGACGGCCCCTGTTAGCTCCGTTAGTGTACGTCTCACATCGTCAAACGACCGTTGCCGCCCGGGTAGCCGGGCCCACATGTACGCCGATGGCTTGCCCTATGCCGACGACCACCGTAGGCATATACGAAGCACTACCGACAGGCGATGTATGCCGACGACCCCTGTCGGCATAGGTGGTCATATGCCGACGGCTTGACCTAGGCCGTCGGCATATGTCTATCTATGTCGACGGAAGCCGTCGGCATAGATTAGGCCGTCGGCAGCGTCTGTTATTCTGGTAGTGTTTATCCGGGAGGAAACGATTACTGCAAACAAAAGACACTGTCAAAAAAGACCAAATGGAACAGAAATATATTGGAACCATCAGAGAGAGAGCAAAACAGGTAGAGCATTGGTGGAATTCAGAAACCGATGTATCGGTGCGAGAGCCGAGCGGCGGCGATCAGCGCGTCGTCGGTATATCGGAGTTTGTGGTGGTCCTCGTACCGCTCCTGGAGCCCCTTGAGAATTTCTATGGTCTCATCGACGGTGGGCTCTAGAACTTTCACAGGCTGGAAGCGCCTCTCCAGCGCAGGGTCTTTCTTAATGTGCTTCGCGTATTCGTCGAATGTGGTGGCTCCGATGCACTGACAAACAAACTTACAGTGAGCAAGTTTTCATCGCTGACGATGTCGGCACGACCAATTGAGCAACTATGTACAACATTTTCGGCGTACCTGAATTTCACCTCTTGCTAGTGCTGGCTTCAAGATATTGGCAGCGTCGATGGCACCTTCTGCTGCTCCTGCTCCTACCAGGGTATGAACTTCATCGAGGAACAGTATTATCTCGCCCGTTCTGTTTGATTTCTTCCATCAGGTTCTTCAGCCTTTCTTCCAACTCTCCGCGGTATTTGGTACCAGCAACTAGAAGCCCCATATCAAGGCTGATAACCTGCCATGATAGATCATGTTTATAACAAGAGCAACTAACTATTGTTCATCTCACATCAGAAGTGCAAAATACAGAAAATCAAGATCAGAACATTTTGGGTACGAAACAGGTCATCGATTTCATCAAAAGACAAGAGATGTCGTCGGAGCAAGGCTGATAACCGCGGTATTTGGTATCGGCAACTAGGAGCCCCATATCAAGGCTGATAACCTGGCATGATAGATTATGTTTATAATAAGAGCAGCTAACTAATTTATCTAACTACAGAAATTCAAGATCAGAACATTTTGGGTACAAGAGATGTCGTCGGAGCAAGCACGGACAGTTTCCCTTGGATTGTTTCGGGAACATCCCCGGCATTTATGCGTAGCGCAAGCCCTTCGACTATCACCGTCTTCCCAACACCAGGCTCTCCAATCAGGCAGGGATTCTTCTCCTTCATTTTGCCCAAGATTTGCGTGATACTCTCAATCTCCTTTTCCCTTCCGACAACAGGTGCTAACTTCCCCTGTATTAAAATGTCATGCCTTCTCTTTCAACATTATTATTTTGTGTTGAAATTAATTTGCAATGCATGTTCAGTCTAGTATAGTACCTCCTGTGCTAATTTCGTAAGATTCGTCCCGTACTCCTCGAGTGTCGGCATCTTAGTTTCACTGCTTCCTGCCACAACATGAGCACCAACCGCTTGACCACGTGTGGCTTGAAAAATCCTTCGGAAGATCTGCGATGCAAGACAAATTTACGGCAATCAAGCATAGCCCATGGCAACTATAACAATCTAAATGCACTTTATATTTATCTCATCAAGCGCATAGCCAACGGCAACTATAACAATGGTGTGTGCGATGACAAGCGCTACGTTTGCAACAGGTTGTGCTGGCCTAAAAAGAGTCGTGTCTCCTCTTGCGCGATGAAACCCTCAAACATCTAACGCTTGCTCAGTGAAACCCTCAAACATGGCTCTGGTGACGAAACGAGCATCCTTTTCCCCTTTCGACGATGAAATCCTCAAATGTTGCTTTGTTGAACTGACGCTGAGGCCAGGAGTAACCGCGGGAGCGTGTGCTGCTCTTAGACCTGGCACCTTAGCATTGTGGCGTTGAGCCATCGAAACCACCGAGGGACGTCTCCTGGTTATTTGGGATGATCGAAGAGAAGGTGACCCAAGCAAGGTCGTTCCTGCCACCACTGCAAGTGCAGCTCCATAACCTATGGATTGCAGATAATTAGATCATGATAAGCAACACTCAGATGCTTCCTTAGAAGAACTGAATACAGTTCATGCATTCTGATGATCACATCACATCGAGAAACCAAATAATTGATGCAAAATCCTGTCACGATGCAAGCAGGATGAAAAACGAAAAACGACTAGAGGTTAGCTTATGCAAAATGCGTATATTGGTGCGAGGCAAACCTGCAATCTGTATCGCGCTTAGAGAAGGGCTGGCCGAGACTCGGGCCAGTTGGGGCTTCATCAGAGGGGCGTAGCACTGACTCTGTAAGGCCATTATTTCGTGTATATTCAGAGAACCTGTCAATGCAAGATAATTGGGTCAACTAGTCCTAAACTAGTGCTTCTACACGTGCTATATGATGATATTGCAAGATGTTCTAACACTTCAAATCCCTAAAATCAGCTACCCCTTGAACATACACTAAAATTTGGACAGATCTGACATGAAAATATAAAACTAACACGATCCAGCCTCTCGATCAATCAGAAAATGACCATCGGTTACTCATGGAACCAGCTTATTCGTGGGAGGCAAACCTGGAATCTGTATCGTGTTAAGGGAAGGGCTGATGTATACTTGGGCCAGTTGGGGCTTGAGGAGAGGGGCGTGGCACTGTAAGGCCATGGTTGCAACTTGCAAGTATGTTCAGAAAACCTGCCATTTTTTTTATATAGAAAAGGAGGTTAAACCTCCGGCCTCTGCATCAATTGATGCATGCAACCATCTTTATTAATTATTCCACTAAGGTCTGACAAGAACATACATCAAGCCATCCAAAGCCTCCACTCACACCTACAAACTTGATAATATGGAGTGCTCTCACTCCCCATTTCTATAACCGATGTCGTCGCCGATCCATCCATATAACGTATTGGAACGTACAACCGGTACAATAGACCTAAAGCGTACACCACATGCACACGTTTTAGAAGCCGCCATCATCATCGAACCGCTGTCCCATCTTTAAGAGAGAAATCCGCATCATCCTTGCCAGTCCTGGCCATCCGTCGACGCCACCACGACACCCAACGACTCCACCGCCCTGCGCTCGTCCATCCCGACGCGGAGACTCTGGAAGATCTGTCGTGCGTAGCACCTGCCGACCAGGCATGACATAGCGTAGCACCTGTCGGCCAGACATGGCTTGACATCTCCACCGAAGCTCCGTTCAAGACGAAACCGCTCCACCTCTTGCCTCTGTCTTTCAACGCTACTCCACAAACGATGCTCACAAGAGAGAAACGACACCGTAGTGCCGCCATCGTCCGATGTGAAACACCAGATCCTAGGGTCTCCCCCGTAGCAGCACGAGTGGATCGACAGAAGTTACACGACGATGCCTTCATCAAGGTAACGGCGCAAAACGCCGCCATCGCCTGCCGTCGGCTTGGTTTTCATCGGCAACTCTATCTCCCCAACTCGCAACCGGTACTAGATGACGGATCTCGAGATCCGACCACCCAACCTCTGGCCGGCCACCTCCGACGAAGAAGATGACCGCCGCCGCCTGACCGGTCACAGCACCACCATGATGCCTAGGCTAGCGCCGCCAGGCCCACCATGCTCGCCTGAAGCCGACCTCCGGATCTGCCAGCCCGCCGAAACCCATCTAGGCACGACAAGGGCGGCAATCTGGGCCGCCGCCACAGGTGCTCTGAACATACTTTCAACTAAACAACAATTATCATTATTAAGAGGACAAATGAATCCCCCTATGGCACTAAAAGCAACCCCAAAAGAAGCAGTTTAGCTCTTATTTAAATATATTCAACGTACAGATGCAAAAACCAGTCCTGTTTGGATTGAATGTAATTTCTGTGTGCTCCCCGATATTTGGAGCTCAATGTAACAACATGCACTAGTATATAGATTTCTCACCAAATCAAAAACGGGTTTAAACTTCCGTCTGAAACAACGACACGAAATCCGCTACTCCTCGAACGTACACCAAAAATGGTGGTACAAAAAAAGTTCTCAGGCATCACTACCAGGATAAAGCTCTATGTCGACGGCTTAGGCCTTCGGCGTAGGCCCGATTTCCGTTGGCATAGGTCTATGCCGACGGCCCCGTCGACATAGGCCCGTCGGCACCATATATGTCGGCGTATCGCAAGTCACCGTCGGCACAAAAAAGTCGTCGGCATATATGCTATGCCGACGGTGTCTGTACAGAGGTACCGACAGCTTAGGCCGTCGACATAGCTCCATGGCAAACGGCGTCCGGCAGCGCTGCCGTCAAGAGTGCACCACCGAGGGACGACCACGTGTTTGTCCTATGCCGACGGCCCGGGCCGTCGGCTTAGGCTACAAAGATACGCCGACGGCCTAGCCGTCGGCATAGCTTGCCACGTGGCAGACGCTGGTATCCCCTGGGGCGTGCGTACGCCGACGGCTCAGGCCGTCGGCTTAGGCTACAACTGTACGCCAACGGCATAGCCGTCGGCATAACTTGCCACGTGGCAGCCACTGGTACTTCGGAGACCCTTTATGCCGACGCCTATGCCGTCGGCGTAGTTTTGCGCTTTTTTTTCTTTTTCTTGGCTCATACAAATTCATTTCAGCTTCAAAATAACAGGGTATATACAATGAAATTTAATGCACAGCCAATAGCACCATCACATCATCACAACCAACACCATCACCATCACATCCTCACAACGAACAACATAAGCATATCAGAAACATAGGCATATCAAGAGCACAAGTCATCTAAAGGCATAAGTCATCAGAAGTAGCGTAAAAAGACGGACGTCATCTAAAGAGCACTAGTCATTTAAGGAGCGCCAGTACGTCCACCTCCAAGGTCATCAACGTCAAGTCCGCCAAAGCCCAGGTCTTCACTGCTAGCGGCAGCGCTACCGTCTCGGTGGATTGGAGTGACCGGGCTCCGTGACTCGGGAGTGATGTGAACACCGACACCACCACCAACGGATGATTCACCGGTTCCCTGGATGTTTGAAAAGACATGTTGAATGAATGATATTGTGTTGAATAGACAGTAAGCAGTGGTTGAATAGTTTGGGGATGTACTAACCACCGTTGTCCCCGGTTGTTGCATGTAAGAAATTCCTCAAAGGTAAGCAACACCGGTTGTGGTCCTGCAGTTGGTGGTGCTGGTTCCATTTCAGGAATCGTGTTGTTCCTCATGCTCTCAAACACGAGCTGCATGTTAATTGACAAAGCAAACACCAATGTCAGAAGAAATGAAAGTGTCAATATGAAAATGAAATGAAAGGGGCTAAACTAACCGTCATCATGCGAGTGCTGTGGTCCTGGACGGCTGCAACTCTCGTGCTCCACACCATGGTCTCCTGTCGTGTGTACTCCATGTAGGCCTACAATATGACGTGATGGAACTCATTAAACATCTCAATTAGGAAAATAAAGTGAGCAATGAAGATAAGAAGGAAAAATACTTACAGAGTGCCGCTCGGCTAGGAGGGACTGTGACTGCACAGTGGTCGTGGGCATGCGCTGTCTCGGGCTTGGGTCGGTAGCTCGGAGCTGTGTGTAGGAGATAGAAGGAGTGACCACAGCATCCAGAACCAGCTGCCGACCATGAGCCTTTGGCCCCATGCCAACCACCGCCCTGTCGTCCAAAGGCGCCTTGATGGGGTCAGGTGTGTCAGGATGTAGATTCAGATACGCCACAGAGTAGTTCTTCTTCTTCTTCGCGGTGTTGCCGTAGTACTTGTCTTCCCCAGGCTTGGGCCTCCTCCGATTATGGTCGATCTCGCACGCCTCCATGTTTGAGAGGGGCCGCTTGAGTTTCTCCTCCCGCACCTACAAACAGATGTTAGTCATACATAAAAAATTGACGGTAAATAGAAGAAGATTGTTTAATGAGGTTAGTCATACCTGAAGTGCCTTGTGGAGAAAGTGGTTCCGGTTTCCCTGAGCATGTACTCCCTCCTTCCCTCGGTTAGCCTTGTTTTTCCTGCTAGTAGCCGCCCAGGCTTCATCCTGACCAAACCACAGGTCCACCAATGCCGCCCAGGACTCGTCTTTTCCATAACACCAATTTGGACACACCTACATAATAGGAAGCATAATGGCATGTGTAACACGAAACGATGAAATTTACCACAAACTTCGGAATGAAAAATCGTTAATACTTACCGACAAGTACTCGTCCCTCTCCAAGGTAATGTGCCGCGCCTTCACTCCTTCCTTGGTCATCTTCATACCAAGATAGTCGTGATAGTATTGCGTGATGAACACCAAGCGCACCTCGTACTGCATCTGGCGGGCCTTCTTCTTTGCTTGGCGCAACACGATCTCGTCGGTAGTGGCCTTGTGCTCCGGAAGAACTCGATAGTATTTCTACAATCATTCATGAAACCAGAATGGAAGAAGGCATGAGTTAAATCATTCATGAAACCAGAATGGATGTGTGCTTGTGAAGAGAACTCACCCAAAAATTAGTGATCACGACCTTAGCATGGGTCACATACTCCGCGTGGGGGCCCGCTTCCCAGTGCTCCTAGGTCTTAGCCAAAACCCAAAGATCCGGGTGCCTGACTGGATCCGGACAATACAACCCCGGCCAGTATTCCTTCAGCAAGACGGTGATGATGCCGTTGGGAACACGAGCCCCTTTAGGACGTACCCAGTTACTCAAAAGATATAAAGAATGAAAATATTAGCATGTGACAAGCAAAAGATTTAAAGAATGAAAATATTAGGATGTGACAAGCAAAAGAATTAAATTATTATTGAAGTTATTTAGTGGAACTTACTCTATCCCCTTTGGCTCAATGAGCCACTTCTGCTCCTCGGTAGGAATATGCTTTGGGACCTTTGCGTTACCACGCAGCCATCCCTTATTGTTGCCATTCCCGCCACCACCAGCGTCCCCACCACCACCATCATCCCCGCCTGCCTCCTCCTCCTCGTCGTCCCCCTCCCCAACCTCCTCCTCCTCCTCACCCCCTCCTCGCGAAGCACCTCCTCGTCGTCGTCCTCCTCCTCCTCGGTAGAGGGTACTTCACTAGAGGAGGGTCTTGAAGACAACACCCACGGTGAGGGTGCACTCTTTCTGGCCGCGACCCCCTCTAGTGGCTCTCCCACCACCCCCTCGCCCTCCATGGGCTCTCCCACCACCCCCTCGCCCTCCATGGGCTCTCCCTCTCTCTTCCTGTGAGGAGTCATCCTCAAGTAGTCGGGGGTAACAGTACGTGCTCGACCACTCTGACTAGCAATGCCGACGACCTTGCGTATGAAACCCGCACCGTCGGCCTTCCCCTTGCCCATGTTCCACGAACCTGCATTGAAAATAGAATAAACAATTAGTACATTAATAATGAAGGAAAAAGCATAATAATAATGACTAATAAACACATTAAAAATAAGCATAAAATGGCATATTCCTAAACCATAGGGAAAAAAGACATGAAACGTACATCTGCTAGAACCCGTACGAATCATCACTGTTGTAACCGATTTCTCACTCGGTCTCATCACCAGTATCAATCGTATCATATTCGTTGTCTGACGGAGGTGGAGGCTCTTCCTCGTCATCAGCGTCTTCGTTTAACTTTTCTAGCATAAGTATGTCATTTTCATTAACAATGGTCTCACCATCATTCCGTGCATCGTCATCGTTTGGATCCACATCATCATCGCTCAGTGGTCTAGCGTCATCGTTTCTGACCACATCATCATCGGGTTGCTCTTGATAGAACACTCCCTCGTATGTCATGGGGTTAATGTTGTAGTAATCATCTTCGTTCGGGCCCGGTAGCTTACCATGTGGCGACACCTTGAACACAACTTCCCAACCCCGTAGGTACTCTTTCTGGCATGGGTAAGGCAAATAATAAACTTGTGTAGCTTGGGTAGCCGCAATGAAGAGATCAACTCCAGCATAAACGATTGATGGTTTAACTTCGACCAAACCAATGAAAGGCATATGTCTCTGCCCCTCCTACGGATCGAACCATCAACATTTGAACACATGTAGACTTAGGGTTTCGCGCCCTTTACGGAATGTAATCTCGTACATATTTTGGACCCTTCCATAGTAGTCTACTGAATCTTGACCGGGGGTGTACACTCCGGTATTTATAGTTTTGGGATCAGGTCGGCTGTTCTAGTGCTCCTCTGTATGGAAGCGATACCCATTCACATCATACTTTTTACATGTCATGACGACAGGGTCAAAACCCATGGAAACCCATCTCAATTCATCATCCATAGATATGTTCGGATATTTTCCCTACAAGTACAATTGAAATTGTTGGGTGCATTAGTTCGGTTAACTAATAAATGTTGAACTACGTATTTAATAGGGGAATGTGGAAAATTACTTTCTCCATGAACCAAGCAACAATCTTTTTATTTCCAGGGTTTCCATGACGGAGAAGAGTAAGTGCCTTCGCCTTAGTAGGAGGATTCATTCCCGTCCATTCCTCTTGAACGAAATCACTAAATGAAGATAAGCGGTGTTAGACTGGGATTAAGTGAACATAGAACATGATCATGTGCATAAAGGAATGGTGTAGTGGTATTACCTCATCCACACTTCCTCGACTTCCTTGATGTTGTGCAAGACACAGAACATAAGGTCCTCCCACTCTTGTCGTGGCATGCTATAAGATTTCGAGGCCCTGGTCCTGCCACCTTGCCCATTGAATAGATGGAGCTTGGGTTGATACTTGGGCTATTCTATATTGTATCGAGGCACCTTATTATGCAGATGGGGAACGTGGTCTGGATAGTACGATGTCCTAAGGTTTGACACCTCCTCTAGGATAACTGCCTCAGCTATGGAAGCTTCAATCTTAGCTTTGTTTCCACATTCTTGTTAGAGATGCTTGTTCTGTCTCTCAGGGCCACACTGCCAACGATTCTGCACAGGCCCCCCAAACAATACCTCTTTCGTGAGGTGCAGAATGAGATGTGTCATTGGAGTAAAGAAGCCTAGCAGAAAGATCTTCTCTAGCTTGACTATCAACTCCGGTACCTTCTTATGCAATTGTTCAATCGCATCTTTACTTACTTCATTAGCACAAAGCGTGCAGAAGAAATGGCTTAGTTTCACAAGCACTCGCCAGACATGCTCGGGGACATAGCCTCGAACCATCACCGGCATTATCCGCTCAATCCACACATGGTAGTCACGACTCTTGAGTCCGGTCACTTTGCCTGTTGAAAGATTGACTCCCTTACTTATATTCGATGCATAACCATCGGTGAACTTCAAAATGTGTTTCATCCAGATAAATACTTCCTTCTTTTCTGGTGGTTTAAGGACAAATTCAGCATCTGGCTTGAACCAACTTCTTCGATCGCCTGTGGGAGGCTTCATGTTTAGACGTGGTCTATCACAAATTCTTTGTTGATCGGCTCTAGCTTTAAGGTTATCCTTTGTCTTATCAGGAATGTTGAGGATCGTGCGGAAAAGGGACTCAACGACATTCTTTTCGGTGTGCATCTGATCAATGTTGTAAGGAAGTTTGAGGTCCTTGAAATAGGGAAGCTTCGAGAAGGGGGTAATATGAGTCCAGTTGTGTGTCTCACCATATCCCTTGAAGCGTTTTCCTTTTCCTTTGCCTTTGACTTTAGGCTTGAGAGCTTTTAGCTGAGCAAGAACAATTGCCCCCAAAAATGTTGGAATCTCGGTTACTTCATGGACAACCCGACCTTTCGTGAAGTTCTTCTTGTCTTCCCTATTTGGATGGTCTGGAGGGATGAACTGTCGATGCAGGTCAAAGGCTGAATACTTGCCACCCTTCTGCAGCCAAATCAAACGTAGAGCCTGCATGCACACTGGGCATGGCATCTTCCGACTTGTACACCATCCATAGAATAGAGCATAGCCGGGAAAGTCATGCATGCAATACATCAACCAAACTTTCATCAAGAATTTTTTTTGGAGATGTCGGTCGTATGTCAACCTTGGGAAGTATCAAGAATGGTGCAAATCATCCACCAGCGGCTGCATAATCACTGCCAAATTCTTCCTTGGGTATTCAGGCCCTGGAATAATCAGCGACAAGAACATGGTGTTGCGTTGCATTAGGACACCTGGAGGGAGATTGAGTGGAATAACAAACACGGGCCAACAACTGTATGGATTGGTCGACATACCATATGGATTGACCCCATCACCTGTTATTGCAACTCTGACATTCCCAGCCTCTGCTGCTTCCTCGGGGTATTCTTCATCGAACGACTTCCATGCTTCACCTTCTGATGGATATACGATTTTATTTGGATGAAATCTTTTACTTTCCTTGTGCCACTTCATCATTTTGAATTAATCACATCAAATTTTTATTTTCTTCTGCGGTGAATCCAACAACATCTCTAATAGGTAAATATGGGTCCTAATCCCACCCGAGGATGTCTAGATTGAGTACATTCTCCATGCTCTACCCCGTTTCGAGACAAAATTTCGGCAGCACCTCCCCGCTGTTCTCCAGATACACGTCTCGACAAATAGCCGAGAGAATGTGCTCCGGAGAACAACGGGGAGGCGCCACCGAAATCTTGTCTCGGAACGGGGTAGGGCATGGAGAACGTACCCAATCTACACATCCTCAGGCTGTCCGTGGAAAACGCTGGACAATCCAAAAGAGTTGCGGTGATAAATATGCAATTGAATGCATATTTATCGATGCAACCCTTTCGGACGGGAGATGCCTAGGTTACAGGACTTGACGTGAAAAGAAAATCTAGTGACATAAAAAAAGCAGATGAGGAGGTGGTGGATTTGTAGCTCACCCTCGGATGTAGAGGAAGTAGTCGAACAACAAAGGACGATCGGGGACCAACAGCTCCGACATCGACGATCACTCCAGGGAGATGCAACACCACAAAGCCTGTAAATTCCAACAAGTGAAAAAATAGGTCATCACATCTCGTATAGCAATCTTTGATGACAAAATGATAGCATCCATCCATCCAAAAAACCAGTCATCAGAGACAACCGCTTCCGACGAGGGTCACTCCGGGGAGACCCGACACAACATAGAATGCTAATTCCACCGTGAGAAAAGTATATATGAACACGTCACACACAACATTGACACTTCAAACTTGTACAAAAATCATACTAATAATGACATCCATTGATAACAAATTTGACCAACATTCCATCCATCCATCCATCTATGAATCTAAAAACATCCATACTATCTAGGGCATACTCATTCATGTATCCATCCACCTAGAAATAGTACCAAATAATTAAAAAGAAGTAAAATGCTCACTGTGTGGAGGGGCCGGTGGTCGGGGGGTGAAGGTGGTCGGGGGGGTGTCGGTGAGAATCAGAGGAGGGCAGGGCAACCGACCGGGAAGGGGCACCGGTCGGCCGAAGCCGTAGCCCGATGGCGTCGAGGAAAGCTGGCCGGACGGTGGCGGTGCGGGGCGGCGACAACTAGGGGAGGAGGGGGTCGGTGCGGGAGGGTGACGGCGGCGGCGAGGATGTGGCCGGTGCGGGGTGGATGATAGGCGAGGCGACGGATGACGGGTGCGACAGGGACGGGGCCGGTGCGGCGGGGACGAGATGGCGGGGACGAGGGCAGCCGTCGGAGCGCGAGCGGCCCGGTTAGATCCGTAGTGGGCGTGGCCGCTGTTGGTGGGCTCGCTATGGCAACGGGATGAGGGTGGCGACAACGGTCGTGGTTGAGAGAGAGAGAGAGGGAGATTGGTGTCGGGTCGGTGAGAGACGAAACGAGTGGAGGAGGAGGAACGACCGAGTGGATAAGGGGGCACTATGCCGACGGTTTGACCGTCAGCATAGCATGGGTCCCACGTGTCAGGGGCAGCTGCCCGAATGGATAAGATTGATCTATGCCGACGGTTTGGCCGTCGGCATAGCATGGGTCCCGTCTAACCGTGGCACAGTTGGCCGGCGGATCTAGGCCTTTGAATTTTGCCGGGCGGGGTTTGACTGATGGATCTTTTCACCTAGCTGTGATAGTCTAGCCCATAGGCACACTTCCTATTAAGGTCCGGCCCCAACACACCGCAAAATTCTCTCCGTGTCTGCCAGACGTGGTCGTTTCCCTCCTCCGTGTGACGGCGGCAGCGATGTCTGTGAGGGGGTCACACTATAGAGCCGTGTGTCGCGTGCTTGCACCTGCCACCACGCTTCTAGACCTGTAAGAGGGCCCAGCGCAAGACTTGGTGGCATAGCTACCCCCTCCCCCCAAGTACACCGTCACGTCTAACCTTGGCAGAGTTGACCGACGGATCTACACCTTCGACTTTCACCGGACGGGGTTTGACCGATGGACCTTTTCACCTGGTTGTCATAGGCCAGCCAATAGCTACACCCCCGAACACGGTCCGGGCCCAATCCAGCACAAGATTCCCTTTGTGTTTGCCCGATGTGGCCGTTTGCCCCCTCCATGCGATGACGACAGCAATGTTTGTGAGGGGGGTCACACCCCGGAGCCGCGTGCCGGGTGGTTGCACCTGCCACCATGCTTCCAGATATGTAAGAGGGGCCAGCACAAGACCTAGCGGCATAGCTACCCCCACCCCCCAAGTACACCGTCCCGTCTGACCCTACGACAGTTGACCGCATGATCTAGGCCTTTGACTTTGGCCGGGCGAGGTTTGACCGATGGACCTTTTCACCTGGTTGTGATCGGCCAGCCCATAGCTACACTCTCGAACACGGTCCGGGCCCAATCCACCGCAAGATTCCCTCCGTGTTAGCCCGACGTGGCCGTTTCCCCTCCGTGAGACGGCATCAGCATCGTCTGTGAGGGGGATCACACCCCGGAACCACGTGTTGGGTGCTTGCACCTGCCACCATGCTTCCAGACGTGTAAGAGGGCCCAGTGCAAGACCTGGAGGCATAGCTACCCCACCAAGTACACCGTCCTGTCTAACCGTGCCATAGTTGACCTTCCAACACATATCGTCACCTCACCCTTAGCTAGTTCTCCGTTTATTCCGTAGCTTTTATTTCAAGTTACTAACATTTAGCAACCGAACCGGTATCCAATACCCAGGTGCTACTAAGAGTACTAGCAAGGTACACATTAATAACTCGTATATCAAATATACTTCTATCAATGTTGCCAACCTTCTTATCTACCAAGTATCTAGGGTTGTTCCGCTTCAGCGACCGCTCACCTCATAACAGAAGCACTTAGTCTCGGGTTTAAGTTCAACTTTGGGTTGCTTCACTGGAGCAGCAACTGACTTGCTATCCATGAAGTTTCCCTCCTTGCTCTTGCCCTTCTCGAAACTAGTGGTTTGATTAACCATCAACACTTGACGCTCCTTCTTGATTTCTACCTTCGCGGTGTCAAACATCGCGAACAGCTCAGGGATCAACATTTCTTTCCCTGGTGTATTATAGTTCATCACTAAGTTCTAGTAGCTTTAGTGACAGTGACTTGGAGAACTATATCAATCACTATCTTATCTGGAATATCAACTCCCACCTGATTCAAGCGATTGTAGTACCCAGACAATCTGAGTACATGCTCAACGATTGAGCTATTCTCCTTCATCTTACAGGCAAAGAATCTTTTTGGAGATCACATATCTCGCAACACAGGCACGAGCCTGAGATCACAATCTCTGCTCCTAGAACATCTCATATGTTCTGTGACGTTCAAAACGTTTCGGAGCCTCAATTCTAAGCCATAATGCATGACGCACTAAACTATCAAGTAGTCATCGAAACGTGCCTGTTAGATGTTCACAACATCTATAGACGACGCTAGAGGGGGTCGCGCACCGAGCGGTGCATTAAGGACATAAGCCTTCTGTGCAACAATGAGGACAATCCTCAGATCACGGACCCAGTCCGCAATATTGCTACCAACATCTTTCAACTCTATTTATCTAGGAACATATAAAAATTTATGGGAGCTACAGCGCGAGCTAGTAATCTACAACATAATTTGCAAAGACACTTTGACTATGTTCATGATAATGAGTTCAATTAATCATATTACTTAAGAACTCCCACTCCAATTGACATCCCTCCGATCATTCGAGTGATACATGATCCAAATTCACCAACTCAAGTCCGATCATCACGTGAGTTGAGGTGGCTGCAATGGTGAACATCATTATGTTGATCATATCTACTATATGACTCATGTTCGACCTTTCGGTCTCTCATGTTCCGAGGCCATGTCTGTACATGCTAGGCTCGTCAAGTTTAACCCGAGTGTTCTGCACGTGCAAATCTGGCTTGCACCCGTTGTATGTGAACGTAGAGTCTATCACACCCGATCATCACGTGGTGTCTGAACACGACGAACTTTCGCAACGGTGCACACTCGGGGAGAACACAGTTCATCTTGAAATTCAAGTGAGGGATCACCTTATAATGCTACCGCCGTACTAAGCAAAACAAGGTGCATAAAAGGATTAACATCACATGCAAATCATAAGTGACATGATATGGCCATGAACTTGTGCTTTTGATCTCCATCTAGAAAGCACCGGCATGATCTCCATCGTCACCGGCATGACACCATGATCTCCATCATCTTGATCTCCATCAACGTGTCGCCATCGGGGTTGTCACGCGCTGCATGCTTCTACTACTATTGCTACCGTTTTGCGATAAAGTAAAGCATTACATAGCGCTTAATGATTGACATCGCAGGTCATACAATAATTAAAGACAACCCTATGGCTCTTGCTGGTTGCCGTATTCATCGACATGCAAGTCGTGATAATCTATACATCACATGATCATCTCATACATCACATATATCACATCATGTAATGGGCCATATCATATCACAACATACCCTGCAAAAACAAGTTAGACGTCCTCTAATTGTTGTTGCATGTTTTACGTGGCTGCTACGGGTATCTAGCAAGAACAATTCTCACCTACGCATAAACCACAACGGTGATACACTAGTTGCTTTTCAACCTTCTCAAGGACCGCCTTTGTCGAATCCGATCCAACTAAAGTGAGAGAAACTGTCACCCGCAAGCCATCTAGGCAAAAAGTTGCGTCGAGGGAACCGGTCTCTCGTAAGCGTACGAGTAATGTTGGTCCGGGCCGCTTCATCTCACAATCCCGCTGAACCAAAATCCGACCAAGGGAGGAAGCAATCTAAGCATCAACGCCCACAAACCTTTTGTGTTCTACTCGAGATCTCATCGAACCATCAACCTAGCTCATGATGCCACTGTTGGGGAATGTCGCATGGGAAAGAAATTTTTTCCTACGCACACGCAAACCTATCCATGGTGATGAGCATCTACGAGAGGGAGAGTGGATCTACATACCCTTGTAGATCGCTAAGCGGGAAGCGTTAAGAAACGCGATTGGTGTAGTCGAACATCTTCACGATCCAAATCGCCGAGCGTCCCGCGATCTCATCACGATCCGTCCTGTGATCTAATCACGATCCGTCCCGTGAACTCATCAGGATCCGTCCCGCGATCTCATCACGAACCGTCTCGCGATCTGGATCACGGTCCTTCCGATCTAGCGCCGAACGGACGACACCTCCGCGTTCAGCACACGTGCAGCTTGATGACGATCTCCACCGTCTTGATCCAGCAAGAGGAGGTGGAGAGGAGAGAGATTTCACCGGCAGCGTGACGGCGCTCCGGTGATGGTGGTGGAGTGATTCCGGCAGGGCTTCGCCTAAGCGCTGCGGAAAACCGATCTAGTGGAGAAACTGTGCACCGGTGAAAAGGGTAGCACGTGGCCGGAAATTCTGTTCAAAAACCACCCAATCCACTAGTATATATAGGAGGAGAGGAGAGGAGAGGCAGACAAGGCCTTTGGGTCGGCCGAAATAGGAGGTGGGAAGCAATCCTACTTCACCTCCAATCCTAGTTGGAGTAGGATTGCCTCCTATTGGCTGATTTTCCACTTTTTGCTTCAGGACTTTCTCTCCTGCGCCATGGGCCTTTGTGGCTGTTTTCCCAGCCCACTAAGGGCTGGTTATTATTCTCCCACAGCCCATGGACCTCTTGGGGTCGAAATACCCCTCCCGGAGGCCTCCCGATACACTATCGGCACTCCCGGTACACTACCGGCACTCCCAGTACACTACCGATGAGCCCGAAACTTTTCCGGAAACCAAACTGGGACTTCCTATATATGAATATTTACCTCCGGACCATTCCGAAGCTCCTCGTGATGTCCAGGATCTCATCAGGGACTCCGAACAAACTTCGGTCACCACCATACATAACTCTACACTACCGAAACGTCACCGAACCTTAAGTGTGCAGACCCTGCGGGTTCAAGAACTATGTAGACATGACCGAGACACCTCTACGGTCAATAACCAATGGTGGGACGTGGACGTCCACATTGGTTCCTACATATTCTATGAAGATCTTTATCGGTCGAACCTCTATGTCAAGGATTCAGTTAATCCCGTATAACGTTCCCTTTGTTCTTCGGTATGTTACTTGCCCAAGATTCGATCGTCGGTATCTCCATACCTAGTTCAACCTCGTTACCGGCAAGTCTCTTTACTCATTCCGTAATACAAGATCCCGCAACTAACAATTAGTCACATTGCTTGCAAGGCTTATTGTGATGTTGCATTACCGAGTGAGCCCCGAGATACCTCTCCGTCACACGGAGTAACAAATCCCAGTCTCGATCCATGCCAACTCAACAGACACCATCGGAGATACCTGTAGAGCACCTTTATAGTCACCCAATTACGTTGCGACGTTTGATACACACAAGGCACTCCTCCGATATTCGTGAGTTGCATGATCTCATGGTCATAGGAACATATACTTGACATGCAGAAAACAGTAGCAATAAACTGACACGATCATATGCTATGTGTGTAGTTTGGGTCTTATCCATGACATCATTCCCCTAATGATGTGATCCCGTTATCAAATGACATCTCATGTCCATGGCTATGAAACCTTAACCATCCTTTGATCAACGAGCTAGTCCATTAGAGGCATACTAGGGACATGGTTTTGTCTATGTATCCACACATGCATTTAAGTCTCCGATCAATACAATTATAGCATGGATAATAAACGATTATCGTGAACAAGGAAATATGATAATAACTAATTTATTATTGCCTCTAGGGCATATTTCCAACACTTTTCACCTGGTTGTCATCGGCCAGCCCATAGCTACACTCTCGAACACGGTCCGAGCCCAATCCACCGCAAGATTCCCTCCGTGTCAGCCCGACGTGGCCGTTTCCCCTCCGTGAGACGGCATCAACGTCGTCTGTGAGGGGGATCACACCCCGGAACCGCGTGTCGGGTGCTTGCACCTGCCACCATGCTTCCAAACGTGTAAGAGGGCCCAATGCAAGACCTGGAGGCATAGCTACCCCACCAAGTACACCGTCCTGTCTAACCGTGCCATAGTTGACCGACAGATCTAGGCCTTTGACTTTCGCCGGACGGGGTTTGACCGATGGATCTTCTCACCTAGTTGTGATAGTCCAGCCCATAGGCACACTTCCGATCAAGGTCTGGGCCCAACCCTTCGCAAGATTCCCTCCGTGTCTGCCCGACGTGGCCGTTTCCCCCCTTCGTGAGACGGCGGCAGCGACGTCCGTGTGAGGGGTCACACCCCAGAGCCGCGTGCCTGGTGCTTGCACCTGCCACCATGCTTCCAGACCTATAAGAGGGCCCAACGCAAGACCTGGTGGCATAGCTAGCCCCCAAGTACAGCATCTCGTCTAACCTCGGCACAGTTGACCGACGGATCTAGGACTTTTACTTTCGCCATATATGGTTTGACCGATGGATCTTTTCACCTGGTTGTGATACTCCAGCCTATAGGCACACTTCCGATCAAGGTCCGGCCCCAACACATCACAAGATTCTCTTTGTGTCTGCCAGACATGGCCGCTTCCCCCCTCCGTGCGATGGCGGGAGCGATGTCCATGAGGGGGGTCACACTACGGAGCCGCGTGCTAGGTGCTTGCACCTGCCACCACGCTTCCAGACCTATAAGAGAGCCTAGCGCAAGACCTGATGGCGTAGCTACCCCCCAAGTACACCGTCCCGTCTAACCCTACGACAGTTGACCGACAGATCTAGGCCTTTGTCTTTGGCCGGGCGAGGTTTGACCGATGGACCTTTTCACCTGGTTGTGATCGGCCAGCCCATAGCCACACCCTCGAACATGGTCCGGGCCCAACGCACCGCAAGATTCCCTCCGTGTCGGCCCGACGTGGCCGTTTCCCCTCCGTGAGATGGCATCAGCGACGTCTGTGAGGGGGTCACACCATGGAGGCACGTGTTGGGTGCTTGCACCTGCCACCACGCTTCCAGACGTGTAAGAGGGCCTAACGCAAGACCTGGAGGCATAGCTACCCCCCATGTACATGGTGTTGGAAATATGCCCTAGAGACAATAATAAATTAGTTATTATCATATTTCCTTGTTCATGATAATCGTTTATTATCCATGCTATAATTGTATTGAATGGAAACTTAGATGCATGTGTGGATACATAGACAAAACCATGTCCCTAGTATGCCTCTAATGGACTAGCTCGTTGATCAAAGACGGTTAAGGTTTCCTAGCCATGGACATGAGATGTCATTTGATAACGGGATCACATCATTAGGAGAATGATGTGATGGACAAGACCCAAACTACAAATGTAGCATATGATCGTGTCAGTTTATTGCTACTGTTTTCTGCATGTCAAGTATATGTTCCTATGACCATGAGATCATGCAACTCACGAACATCGGAGGAGTGCCTTGTGTGTATCAAACGTTGCAACGTAACTGGGTGACTATAAAGGTGCTCTACAGGTATCTCCGAGGGTGTCTGTTGAGTTGGCATGGATCAAGACTAGGATTTGTTACTTCGTGTGACGGAGAGGTATCTCGGGGCCCACTCGGTAATACAACATCACAATGAGCCCTGCAAGCAATGTGACTAATTCTTAGTTGCGAGATCTTGTATTACAAAACGAGTAAAGAGACTTGCCGGTAACGAGGTTGAACTAGGTATGGAGATACCGACGATCGAATCTCGGGCAAGTAACATACCGAAGAACAAAGGGAACATCATACGGGATTAACTGAATCCTTGACATAGAGGTTCGACCGATAAAGATCTTCGTAGAATATGTAGGAACCAATATGGTCATCCAGGGCCCACTATTGGTTATTGGCCGTAGAGGTGTCTCGGTCATGTCTATATAGTTCTCGAACCCGTAGGGTCTGCACACTTAAGGTTTGATGACGTTTCGGTAGGATAGAGTTATGTATGGTGGTGACCGAAGGTTGTTTGGAGTCCCGGATGAGATCCCGGACATCACGAGGAGCTCCGAAATGGTCCGAATGTAAAGATTCATATATAGGAAGTCCCAGTTTGGTCACCGGAAAAGTTTCGGGCTCATCGGTAATGCGCCGGGAGTGCCGGTAGTGTACCGGGAGACCACCGGGAGGGGTATTTCTACCCAAGAGGCTTCATGGGCTGTGGGAGAGTAAATACCAGCCTTTTGTGGGCTGGTGGAAGTCCCACACAAGGCCCATGCGGCTGGGAGAAAAAACCCAAAGGGAAAAAGGTGGAAAAAGGCCAAAAAAAGGAGGAATCCTAGTCCTACTAGGATTGGAGGAGGAGTCCTCCTCTCCTCCCCACTTTGGTCGACCCAAGGGCTGGTTTTTTGGCAGCCAAGACTCCTCCTCCTCTCCTCCTATATATACTAGAGGATTTTAGGGTTTTGGCACATAATTTTCAGCCACGTGCTACCCGTTCCTCTAGTGCATAGTTTCTCCTCTAGATCGGTTTTCTGCAGTGCTTAGGCGAAGCCCTGCCGGAATTGCTCCACCACCATCACCGGAGCGCCGTCACGCTGCCGGTGAACTCTTCTTCCTCTCCACTTCCTCTTGCTGGATCAAGACGGTGGAGATCGTCATCAAGCTGCACGTGTGCTGAACGCGGAGGTGCCGTCCGTTTGGCGCTAGATCGGAAGGACCGTGATCAAGATCGCGAGACGGTTCATGACGAGTTCACGGGACGGATCGTGATGAGTTCACGGGACGGATCGTGATCAAGATCACGAAACGGATCGTGATGAGTTCGCGGGACGGATCGTGATGAGTTCACGGGATGGATCGTGATGAGATCGCGGGACGCTCGGCGATTGGGATCACGAAGACGTTCGACTACACCAACCGCATTTCTTAACGCTTCCCTCTTAGCGATCTACAAGGGTATGTAGATCCACTCTCCCTCTCGTAGATGCTCATCACCATGGATAGATCTTGCGTGTGCGTAGGAAATTTTTTGTTTCCCATGCAACGTTCCCCAACACATGGTGCCATCTAACCGTGCCATAGTTGACCGGCGGATCTAGGCCTTTGACTTTCGCCAGACGGGGTTTGATTGATGGATCTTTTCACCTGGTTGTGATAGTCTAGCCCATAGGCACACTTCCGATCAAGGTCCGGGCCCAACCCACCACAAAATTCCATCCGTGTCTGCTCGATGTGGCCGTTTCCCCCCTTCGTGAGACGGCGGCAGCGACATCCGTGTGAGGGGTCACACCCCGGAGCCACGTGCCTGGTGCTTGCACCTACCACCATGCTTCCAAACGTGTAAGCAGGCCCAGTGCAACACCTGGTGGCATAGCTACCCCCCAAGTACAACGTCCCGTCTAACCGTGGCACAGTTGACCGACGAATCTAGGCCTTTGACTTTCGCCGGACGGGGTTTGATTGATGGATCTTCTCACCTAGTTGTGATAGTCCAGCCCATACGCACACTTCTGATCAAGGTCTGGGCCCAACCCGCCGCAAGATTCCCTTCGTGTCTGCCCGACGCGGCCGTTTCCCCCCTTCGTGAGACGGCGACAGTGACGTCCGTGTGAGGGGTCACACCCCAGAGCTGCGTGCCTGGTGCTTGCACCTGCCACCACGCTTCCAGACCTGTAAGAGGGCCTAACGCAAGACCTAGTGGCATAGCTACCCCCCAAGTACAGCGTCCCGTCTAACCTCGGCATAGTTGACCGGCGGATCTAGGCCTTTTACTTTCGCCATATATGGTTTGACCGGTGGATCTTTTCACCTGGTTGTGATACTCCAGCCTATAGGCACACTTTGCGATCAAGGTCCGGCCCCAACACACCACAAGATTCTCTCTGTGTCTGCCAGAAGTGGTCGTTTCCCCCCTCCGTGCGACGGCGGCAACGACGTCCGTGAGGGGGGGGGGTCACACTACGGAGCCGCGTGCCGGGTGCTTGCACCTGCCACCACTCTTCCAGACCTATAAGAGGGCCCAGCGCAAGAACTGGTGGCGTAGCTACCCACCAAGTACACCGTCCTGTCTAACCCTACGATAGTTGACCGACGGATCTAGGCTTTTGACTTCGACCGGGCGAGGTTTGACTGATGGACCTTTTCACCTGGTTGTGATCGGCCAGCACATAGCCACACCCTCGAACACGGTCCGGGCCCAACCCACCACAAGATTCCCTCCGTGTCGGCCCGACGTGGCCGTTTCCCCTCCGTGAGACGGCATCAGCGACGTCTGTGAGGGGGGTCACACCATGGAGGCGCGTGTCAGGTGCTTGCACCTGCCATCACGCTTCCAGACATGTAAGAGGGCCTAGCGCAAGACCTGGAGGCATAGCTACCCCCCCAAGTACACTGTGCCGTCTAACCATGCTACAGTTGACCGGCGGATCTAGGCCTTTGACTTTCGCCAGACGGGGTTTCACTGATGGATCTTTTCACCTGGTTGTGATAGTCCAGCCCATAGGCACACTTCCAATCAAGGTCCGGGCCCAACCCACTGCAAGATTCCATCCTTGTCTGCCTGATGTGGCCGTTTCCCCCCTTCATGAGACGGCGGCAGCGACATCCGTGTGAGGGGTCACACCCCGGAGCCGCGTGCCTGGTGCTTGCACCTGCCACCATGCTTCCAAACGTGTAAGCAGGCCTAGTGCAACACCTGGCGGCATAGCTACGCCCCAAGTACAGCGTCCCGTCTAACCGTGGCACAGTTGATCGACGGATCTAGGCCTTTTACTTTCGCCATACATGGTTTGACCGATGGATCTTTTCACCTGGTTGTGATACTCCAGCCTATAGGCACACTTCCGATCAAGGTCCGTCCCCAACACACCGCAAGATTCTCTCCGTGTCTGCCAGACGTGGCCGTTTCCCCCCTCCGTGCGACGGCGGCAGCGACATCCGTGGGGGGGTCACACTACGGAGCCGCGTGCCGGGTGCTTGCACCTGCCACCACGCTTCCAGACCTATAAGAGGGCCTAGCGCAAGACCTGGTGGCATAGCTACCCCCTAAGTACACCGTCCCGTCTAACCATATCACAGTTGACCGACGGATCTACGCCTTTGAATTTCGCCGGACAGGGTTTGACCAATGGACCTTTTCACCTGGTTGTCATAGGCCAGCCCATAGCTACACCCCCGAACACGGTCCGGGCCCAACCCACCGCAAGATTCCCTCTGTCTTTGCCCGATGTGGTTGTTTCCCCCTTCGTGCGACGGCGCCAGCGATGTCCGTGAGGGGGGGCCAGACCCAGGAGCCGCGTGCTGGGTGCTTGCACCTGCCACCACGCTTCTAGACGTCTAAGAGGGCCAGCGCAAGACCTGGCGGCATAGGTATCCCCTCCAAGTACACCGTCATGTCCAATCCTGACACAGTTGACCGGTGGATCTAAGCCTTTGACTTTCGTTGAGCGGGGTTTGACCGATGGACCTTTTCACCTGGTTGTGATAGGCCAGCCCAAAGCTACACTCCCAAACAAGGTCCGAGCCCAGCCCAAGACCTGGCGGCATAGCTACCTCCCAAGTAGATCGTCCCGTCTAACCATGACACAGTTGACCGACGGATCTAGCACTTTCAAGACGCTTATAAAAAACATATAGAACTTGTCAAACTAATTGTAATTATCAATTGTTTGTGATTTTAATAAAGTATAGGAACCTATATGCAAAAGAACATGTGGTCACATTACTAACATACTCGAAAACAAATACAAACTACATATACATAATATATGAAAAATTCTACACAAATCTATATATAATTTATTATGTATGTTTATGTTTAGATAAGGCACATTTAAGTTAATCAAATTTCAATTTAGGAAAAAAACTAAAATACAAAAATAAGAAGAAAAAAACACAGATAAAACGAAGCTAGCCGTCGGCGTAGGTCTGGCCACGGATTGACCGATAGGCCTCGGATCGATGACGTGGCACGCGTCGCGGATCGATGACGTGGACCACACCTACGCTGACGGCCTTGACGTCGGCATAGCTATGCCGACGGCCACCCTCAGGGCCGTCGGCATAGGTATGACTGCGTCAAACTCCCGTTGGACGAAGGCTCGTCGGCCTCACATCTATGCTGATGGCCCTGCTATACCGACGGCCACTGTAGGCATATATCTAGATATGCCGACGGTCTGGCTACGCCGACGGCCATCGTAGGCATATCTCTAGATACGCCGACGGTTTTTCTGCGCCGACGGCCTAGTCAACGGCTTCGCCTAGTCCGTCGGCATACCTTCCTCAATACCGATGGGGGCCGTCGGCATATATCAGGCCGTCGGGATTAGGTGCGATTCTGGTAGTGCACGATACAAGTAGGATGAAAAATGAAAAACGACTAGAGTTTACTAGCTTATGTTTCGAGCACATAGTGCTAGGCAAACCTGCAATCTGTATCGCGCTTAGAGAAGGGCTGGCCGACACTCGGGCCAGTTGGGGCTTCAGCAGAGGGGCGTAGCACTGACTCCGTAAGGCCATTATTTCGTGTATACTCAGAGAACTGGTCAATGCAAGATAGTTAGATCAACTAGTCGTAAAATAACTCCTATTATCGGGTGTAGTTACTTTCATGTCTCATATATTATCATGTGATACTATATATATATATATATATATATATATATTAATTTATCACTTTGGATACATTCACACACTACATATAAGATATTCCAAAGTGTATTACATGTAAAAAATTGAAGTTGACCCATATTGTGAAATACACATATATTTATACGTAAAAAATGAATACGCTAAAAAATATGATACATACTAGCAAGAAAGTAGTATATATACTATCTAAATAGTCTTATATACTACATACTATGCATATATAATCTCCGATGCGATAGATACTATCTACAACATACCAAACAAAAATGAGAGTAACTACACCCGGTCGTACAAAATATTTGATATACACATATATATATAGAAAGTCTATTCGTTATCCAAGATGAAAAATAAGTAATTCTTCGTCCCGGTGTAAACTCTCTCATGACATAATTCTTGTTGGTTGTTGTAATTTTACCTCACACGACCTCATAATTTTACCTCATCAACATGGCCTAATCTTACCTCACACGCGTTGAATTCTCACCGACGTGTTATAATTTTACCTCACCTACAAGTGCATGTCATAATATTACCTCACATGCATGACATATTTGTTTCTCATGGTGGATGTCAAAAGGCCCGTAACTACACACCATAAGATTACCTCACATACATTTTTGTTCTTAGAGTGTCTAAGGATACGAGAGGAGGTGGGGTGAAGAATAACAATTCTTCACCCTGGGTGACGAATAGTCGATACCTATATATATATATATGATGATATCCCTGAAATCCGCTACTCCTCGAACATACACTAAAATTTGGACAAGCTGGCATGAAAACATAAGAACTAACACCATCCAGCCTCTAGATCAATCAATCAGGAAAAGACCAGCGGTTGTTACTCATGGAACGGGCATATTAGTTTGAGGCAAACCTGGAATCTGAATCGTGTTAAGGGAAGGGCTGATGTAGACTTGGGCCAGTTGGGGCGTCAGCAGAGGGGTGTCGCACTGTAAGGCCATGGTTATGAGTTATGACTGCGAGTATGTTCAGAAAACCTGTGAATGCAAGATGATTGGATCAATTTAGTCGAAAACCAGCGTATCCACACACCCACACATACAGTACATAATAAAATTAGGCGTAATGTTTTGCAAACTATATTTGCAACTGCCGTATTGGAGAACTGCATGCATGTCTATAGATAGATAGAGGGAAAGTATAGGCTATATCTAGGCAAACAGCCTCTGGTCCAGAAAACAAGCAAGAAAAGAAGAACATGGAGAGAAAAGAAGAGGAACGACCAAGAGCTCAAGCATATACTGTACTACAGCGACGGCCACCCACCATCACCATGGGTGAAAACGACCTGCCTGACCTACGCAGGACCCAAGCAAGATTCATACAGGTGACAAGATCAGAGTCATAACAATGGCCAATCGAGCTGCATATCCATGAAAGGTGTACGTGTCTCTCACCTTCCTGAACAAAGTCCGGCCGGTCCTTGCCCCGCCGACAGTGCCTGCGGCTGCGATCCTTATCCTCTCTCTGCCTTCTGTAGTATCGCACGCGCGCGTCCGGCAAAACGGGCGCTGAAAGATTGTGCCGGTCACGATAAGGAAACGTAATCCTAGGCCAAGGCTTTCCTTTCATTGCATGTAATTTTTTGCGGGAATAGGCTTTCCTTATTTCATGGACTAGACCGACTCTGAAAGGTTCACGCGAATCTCAAAGCACATACGCCTGCCCACCCCGACCCCACCAACACGCACGCGCGCGTGATGACCGGATCCATGAACGGGACCTAGCCAAACTCCAATCGCATCACATACTCCTGTTAGATGGAGTAAATGTCATTGGCGGTTTAAGAACTTGTGTTGCAGATGTATTTTAGTACCGGTACTTGTAACCAGAAAAATTCGTCACAGAACTTGCGTTGCGGGTGTAGTTTGGTCATACGGGCTATCTGAACCGGCCAGTCGTCAGGTTTTTTCTTTCTTTTTGATCCCGCGCAACGCATGTGACGTCCATTGAGCACGAAAATTGTCACGTGGCGCTCACATAAATCCCTAGCCGGCCCCATATTTATACACAAAGGCCCCTGGTTTGGTAGGTAATTTTGTATTAATCTCTTAAGTGTTGTGACGAGTTAATTGCAGGCGTTGTATATATATTAAACATATGTTGAACTTTTTTCGTATAATAGAAACGTTTATCGTATATATATTAAACATTTTTAATATATGATGTATGTATAGTCTGAAAAATATCCAAGATCAGAAGAAAGAAAGATACCATGCAAAAAAAAGATCGTAAGAAAGATAAAGTACGCTGAACTTTTTCCGTATAATAAAAACGTTTGTCGTATATATATTAAACATTTTTAATATACGATGTATGTATATATGTGTGTATAATTTTTGTATATATGATACAGACAGCCCGTAGAATATCCAAGATCGAAAGAAAGATAAAAAATTTAGAAAAATCATATTGTAAAGAAAACGATGCGTTCTAAGTAGAAATGGTTGTATGCTGCAATTTTAGCGCAGCGTCGTCGTCCAGGCAGCTGCGTGGCATGGTTTCGATCCCCAGCCGAGGCGCGCACGAGAATTTTTAAAATAAACAATCAAGATTGTTTTCAATATGCACTAAGCAATTTTTTAAATACATTCAAAATGTTTTCACTCCTGTAAAATGAAAGTAAAACAATAAACATTTCTAGAACATATGTATGACTAAAGGAAAAAAAATCGTAATATAAAAAAAACATGCGTGCATGTTTTTTTTGCATGCAGCGCCAAAAAAGAAAACAGGACCAAAACGTGCAGGGGCCTGTGTGCAAAAAAGAAAGCACGATCAAAACGTGAGTGACGGCACTTATTAAGAGGTCAATACAAAATTACCTACGAAACCAGGGGTCTTTGTGACAATTTTCGTGCTCAATGTACGTCACATGCGCCGCACCGAAAAAAAAGAGAAAATCGGGCGGCTGACTGGTTCAGATGGCCCGTATGACCAAACTGCACCGGCAACGCAAGTTCTGTGATGGGTTTTTCGGTTTGCAAGTACCGGGACTAAAGTGCATTCGCAACACAAGTTCTTGGACCTCCAGTGACATTTACTCTGTTAGATGTGTATAGTCCTCTTCCTGTATATCCCCATTGTATAAGGGGCTTCTTGCACTTTACCACACTTGTATATGTGTGGCTTTTGGCCCTCAATGAATGTTAGTTGCTCTTTCTCTAACATGGTATCAGTTGCCAGGTTTCTCTCCCGCACGCCGTAGTTCCGTGCGCTCTAGCTTGCCCCGTCGTCGGCCATCTCCTTCCTGGTCGCCGGCCGCCTCCACCCCCGCCGTCGGCCCTCTCCTCCTTGGTCGCGGCCGTCCGACTCTGTACCCGGCTGCTTCTCCTCCGCCCCCCACACACCCTGCTGCCTCTCCTTCACGCACGCCCGTGCCCGCACCCAAGGCCACGCGCAGCTGCTCCGAGCCTGCCCGTGCCCGTCAGCCGTCCTCCCGCGCTCGCCTGGCCCGCGGCCGACCGCCGCTGCTCTGCGCCCGCCCGCGCCTGGCAGCTGCTGCTCCTGCGCAAGGTCGTGCCCTGCATCCGGCCGTCTCGCGCCCGTCCACGCCCGACCACCGGCGCCCCGCACCCGGCCGTCCCGCGCCCTGCCAACGTCGCCCCATGCTCGCCCCTCGATTCTGCATCGGGGCGGTCTCGAGCAGGTGTGCCTCCCGATCCAGATCGGGGTTCATTGACTTCAAAGAAAAGTAAGAAAAAAAAACAGCAGAAGGAGCGAGAGCTCCTCATGTCTCCTTCGGGCTATGTTGTTGTTCCTCGGTGCTCGGTGATCTTCGATGGCACCAACTATACCGAGTTCGTGGGTTTCTTGTGCATCCATATGCGTGGCCTTCTTCTGTGGGGCGTTCTTTCTAGCGAGGTCCCTTGTCCGTCGTGTCCTGTTCCTTTATACACCACCGATGCCGCCGGTTCTTGGTACTGACGCATCTCAGGCTGATCGGGATGCAGCTAAGGCCCTTGATCACGCTGCAGTTGATACTTATGATCAGCATGTATCAGCTTACTCAGATGCTTTTTCAGTTTACCGCGAGGATCTATCTGCTACACTCAGTGGTGCAATGATGATGCTCGGGATGCTGCTGTTCTCACTACGAGTGTTCTCCCTCAATTTGCTTCGGAGTTTATGGGCCTCGGCACTATTGCGGCAATGTGGTCATTTCTCTGTCAGCGCTATCAGCCATCTGGTGACACTCTGTATTTGTCTGTGGTGCGTCAGGAGCACGCTCTTCAGCAAGGTGACTCGTCTGTTGACGAGTTCTACACTTAGTGTTCTGCCATCTGGCATTAGCTTGATTCTCTTCGCACAGTTGTTTGTGGAGCTTGCCGTTGCTGTTAGACTACTCGGGCTTACTTGGATTTCCAGTGTGTCCATGAGTTCTTATCTCGCCTCCGATCCGAGTTTGAGCCTCGACGTGCTCACTTACTTGCTCGTGGTCATGTTCCTATATCGGAGGTGCTTGCTGAGCTTCATGATGAGGAGACCCGCCTTCGTTTTGTTGGGTTACTTATGGTTCCTTTTGTGTTGGCTGCCAGGGCTCCTGTGTTGTCTACTCGTCCCACCGCTCCATCGCTCTTGCCCACACCTTCAGGGGTGGTCGGTCTCCCTCCTTATGCTGAGAACGGTCGGTCGCGGCATGACACCTTCTGTGGCTATTGCTCCTGTCAAGGTCACCCAGAGGCTGATTGTCGCCACAAGCAGCGAGACTAGAGGCGCTCCTCTTCCAGTGGGACTCATTCGTCTCCCTCGATCCCGTCACTCACTGAGCAGGACATTGTGAAGCTCAAGCGCCTCCTAGCTGCGTCTGGCTCTTCATCGACTGGTTCTGCTGCTGTTGTGATGGCTGCCATCCCTCCATCATCATCAGCAACTACACCACCAGGTACATTTTCGTGGGTTCTGGATTCTGGAGCTTCTTTTCATATGTCTTCCAATTCTTCCGCTTTGTCTTCTCTTCGACCTCTTGATTCTCCTATTAATGTTCTTACTGCCGATGGCACATCTCTTCCTGTTGCTAGTCGTGGCACTCTTTCTACTCTGTCTTTTTCAGTCCCTAATGTCTCTCGTGTTCCACGTCTTACCATGAATCTTTTTTCCGCTGCCCAACTTACTGATTTTGGTTGTCATGTTATTCTTGATCCCGAATCTTGTTCTGTTCAGGATCTCCACACCAAGGCCCTGGTTGGTTCTAGCCCTCGGCGCCGTGATTCAGAGGGCCTTTGGGAAGTGGACTGGCTTCATGCTCCTTTCGCTGCCACCACCTTAGCCAGTTCCCATGCTCTCGCTGCCTCCTCTTCTGCGCCCTTCCAGAAGTGGCATCATCGCCTGGGTCACATATGTGGCTCCCGCTTATCGTCCTTGGTGCGTCATAGTGTCTTAGGGTCTATTTCTGGAGATGTTTCTTTACATTGTGAGGGTTGTAGACTCAGAAAACAGACTCAGTTACCTTATCCTCATAGCGAGTCGGTGTCTTAGCGTCCGTTTGATTTAGTTCACTTTGATGTATGGGGTCGTGCTCCCTTTGATTCGAAAGGTGGTCATCGCTACTATGTGTTATTTATTGATGATTTCTCTCGCTACACTTGGCTCTACTTTATGAAACCTCGCAGTGAGGTTCTCTCCATATACAAACATTTTGCTGCCATGGTTCACACCCAGTTTTCCACGCCTATTCGCACTTTTCGTGCCGACACTGCTCGCGAGTTTGTCTCCCAGATGTTGCGTGGTTTTTTCGCGGACCAGGGTACTCTTGCCCAGTTCTCCTGTCCTGGTGCCCACATTCAGAATGGTGTTGCGGAACATAAACATCATCATCTGCTTGAGATAGCTCGTGCGCTGATGATCGGTGCTTCCCTCCCACCTCACTTTTGGGCCGAGGCCGTGTGTGCATCCACCTACCTTATCAACATTCAGCCATCAAATGCCTTGCAGAGTGGTATTCCTATGGAGTGTCTCACTAGTCGTTCTCTCGACTACTCCGCTCTTCGAGTGTTTGGGTGTGTGTGCTATGTTCTTATTGCTCCACGAGAACGCACCAAACTGACTGCTCAATCGGTTGAGTGTGTTTCTCTCGGGTATAGTGACGAGCACAAGGGCTACCGATGTTGGGATCCAGTTGGTCGTCGGTTGTGCATTTCGCGTGATGTGACCTTTGATGAGTCCCATTCTTACTACCCACGTCTTTCCTCCTCTAGCTTCTCTGTGGAAGATATTTCTTTTCTTCTTCTTCCCGATACATCCTCTCATGTGCCTCCTATCTCATGCCTTCCTCTCACACCTCTCACTCTTCCTTCTCCACCACCGTCACCACAACCACCACCTTCACCTCCATCCACCTCTCCCCCATCCTCTCCAGTCTGTCGTCCTCTCTCTCCTTTTCCTCTTCACTATACTCATCGTCCTTGTTTTGAGGATGATTCTACCGATGCTCCCTTCACTTATGGAGTCACTCCTTCCACGCCTCCCCTAGTTCATAACCTATGTGCTCGGCCTCGCCCCGCACCTGATCGCTACTCTCCTGGTCGGTATGGTCTCTCTGTTGTTGCTGAGCCCACCTCCTATCGGACTGCCATGACTCAGCCTGAATGGCAGCTTGCTATGGCCAAGGAGCTTGATACTCTTGAGCGCTCTAGCACATGGGATCTGGTTTCGCTTCCTTCTAGTGTTCGTCCCATCACCTGCAAGTGGGTCTATAAGATTAAGACTCGCTCTGATGTCTCTCTTGAGCGCTACAAAGCCCACCTTGTGGCTCGTGGCTTTCAACAGGAGCAGGGACATGATTATGATGAGACTTTCGCTCTTGTGGCCCATATGACCACTGTCCGCACTCTTCTTGTTGTTGCCTCTGTTCGCCATTGGTTTGTGTCTTAGCTTGACGTCTAGAATGCTTTTCTAAATGGTTAGTTGCGTGAGGAGGTTTACATGAAGCCACCACCAGGGTACTATGCTCCGGATGACATGGTATGTCACCTTCGCCGCTCCCTCTATGGCCTAAAACAAGCTCCCCGCGCCTGGTTCGAGTGTTTTGCCTCTGTGGTCACTACCGCCAGCTTCTTGCCCAGTGACCATGATCCCGTGTTGTTTGTTCACACGTCTCCTCATGGTCGGACTCTTCTCCTTCTCCATGTTGATGACATGATCATCACTGGTGATGACCCTGACTACATTGCCTTTGTTAAGGCTCGCCTTCCTGAGCAGTTCCTCATGAAGGATCTTGGTCCTCTTCGCTATTTTCTTGGGATTGAGGTCTCTTTGACCTCTGCTGCCTTTTTCATATCCCAGGAAAAATATATTCAGGATCTTCTTGATCGAGCTGCTCTTGGCGATGAGTGCATTGTTGTGACTCCTATGAAGCTCAACGTTCAGCTTCGTGCCTCTGATGGTGATCCTCTTCCCAATCCTACTTGCTATCGCCACCTCATTGGGAGCCTCATCTATCTCGCTGTCACGCACCCTGACTGTCGGGACCCCGATCCTAAGTCATAGGAATCCAGCCTATAACACATCACATCACTTTGCGGCCTCACGCATGGTAAAACCCATGACTGCAGCCTTACATTGGCCGAGACCGTTTGCGCATTTTGGCTCACGTATGTTAATATGTCGCTAGCATTCATACGACAGAGAACCCGGGCTGACATGACTATTCATAGAACCCAAGTGGCACATCCCTAACGAAACAGACATACATAACCCAGCAATGTAGGTGTCGGCCTCAAGCGTGTGTAGACGAGTCATAGCAAACTACAAGGACTCCAATACGTTGTGGGACATAAATGCCATCACTGCACGTAAACAAGTCATAGCAGGCTGACTCCATTACACTGCGAGACATTTCCCTGAAGGGACAGACACAACAACAAAGAAGGATACATGTCGGTCAATCAATGTGTCCAGAGCAGTAGCAAGCTACCAAGGCTCGATGGAAGCACAAAGAGGCAGTTCCCCGTAAAGAGTACTACTAAAGGCACCTGACTAGGTGTCGAATCCCATACATACGATTGCACGTCACACGTACGCACGACATGCCCGATATGCATAGATACAACTGTGGCATCACAACATAACCATACAACAACACAACTTTTATTTAAGAGGCTCAGAGGAGCCTTGCATAATATGTTCTTACAGATAGGGGTCACATGACCCGGCACTCAAGTCATACAAGCAAGTTCATACAAACCAAGCTGAAGCTTAAAGTTGTCTAAGAACAGATAGATGAAAGGGTAAAAAGGCACATGGCCTGACTATCTATAGCCCGCCACAAGGCATAGGGTCGTTGCTGGGACACTAGCTATTCGGCATCGTCGACATCTAGATAGAACCCACCTGATGGTTCCTGAGTCTCATCTGCAACATTTATTAAGCAAACATGAGTACAAACGTACTCAACAAGTCCTTAAAACAGAACTAGTCTATTCATGCTCATGTATCAACAAGGGGAGTGGTGGAGTTTATGCAACAATGCCATCTTTGACTCTTGGCTAATCTATACTACACATATCAATTCTTTGTTCAAATTTTAGATATCGCACACGAGTCCACTAACACCACATAAATACACCACCATGGATTCACTTCTGTCACCTACGAGACTGCCATCCATGGTACCCACACTTGTCTTGATATTTTTATGAGTAACCATCAAGTTATCTATGAACATCATAAGTTCTCCAAGTAGTCCATATCCGAGGGCGTGGCTATTCAAACAGATTCATACCCTACAGGGGTGTACTCCTTCACACACACTTTCGCCACTTATCGTTGTGTGCTCATAAAACCAGGCACCTCTACAACCTTCAAGCGGAAGCCCAGCGAGGGAGCCGGCCACAACCGTCAATCACACAAGACCTCTAGTCCAGGCTATCACCTATTTGAGATTGAACCCGCACGGAAGTATGGCCGAAGTTTCCACTACGGCCCCAAACGATGTGCGCAGGGTTCCCAAGCCCACCATTTGGGTGACCCTTGGTACACCGTGCCACTACCTACCGCGTCGTAGCCCACCCCTAGGGTCAGCACTACGCATGGCCTCCAGCAAACTATAAACACCAGAAACTACTTGCAACTCCTAGACCAAGGACTAGGCGGTTGATAAGTCGAGAGGGGTCGAGTTACCGAAACCCAATGTGTGGTAGTAACTAGTCTTGGATCACAAACACAGAACTCAGTTCCTAAGAATGGTCCCAATGAGACAACCCGCTACATAGCCTCTCATCGCTACCTTTACCAAATCGGTTCATCATTTAGCTCATCACATCAGAACGATAATGTTTCACTCCAGTTCATCACCCAGATGAATCAAACCTGACACAACTCTAAGCATAGCAAGCAAAAAGGTAGAGCATATCATGGCCCAAGCATCTACCAGGTATCCTAGGTTGCAAGGTTTAGCTATTTACTGTGACAATGACAGGTCATGCAGAGGAATGGGTTCAACTACCACATATGACAGACAATTGAACGTTTGTCCTAATGCAATATACAAGAGCAGGAGCGAGAGAATGGGATGATATCGGAATGATCAAAGGGGTTTCTTGCCTTGCTGGGGAGCGGGAAGGTACTCTCCTTCGATGGGATACTCGGAGGTATCCTCGGAAGCAGGACCTACCGCAATGCATATAAGTAACAATCAATATACGACAAGTATAGCAATATGATGCGTGATCATGACATGGCAACATGGTTGGATGAGCCAATGCAACTAACATTAGAGTTTAGATGGAGTGGATTTGAATATAGGTTCAAAATCGTTCTCCATTTAATATTATATATATTGACCTATTGCTAAATGTCAATGTTCATCTACATAGGTTTCTCTAACATGCAATATAACAACACCATTGGATTCATTGGATTTTTCTGATAAATTTTCATATATAATTTATTTCAATCTGAGTTACAGATTAATTTCTATGATTTTTCTAAGTTTTTAGCAATTCTGGAATTAAATTAAATTAGAAATTTCATTATTGCATCAGCATGATGTCACCAGGTCAAATGGCTATTGATAGGTCAAACCTAACCAGTGGGGTTCACTGGTCAGTGACCCATGCACTAACAATAATTAGTTAATTTGCTAATTACTAATTAATAAGCATGGGCCCACCTGTCAGTGGGTAATTAGGTTAATTAAATTGTTTAATTAATTTTTATTCTAATTCTAAACTAATTAGGGTCGGGCCCCACTTGACCGTTGACCCAGGGAGGTCAACCCCGTGGTCAAATTGGGTTGACTCACTGGCGTTGGGCCGCTGGCGACATCAGGGACGGTGGAAGGGGTTGGGATTCCTCCTCCGGCGACCATTTCATTGGCGGAGGGCACTGGATGGGCCTATGTGCACTCGCGCGTCCAACCCGACACACCTCAGGGTCTGAGATGGTAGGAGTCGACGCCGGCGATGAGCTCGACGGCTACCGGAGCTCGGGCAAGCAGGGGCTCGTCGAACCAGGGCGCAAAAGGACCGGACCTAGGTTCCTATGGCCTCTACGTGACCCCACAAGCTCGATGGTGGCCTCGGAGGAACCACCTGGTCACCGGAGCGGCACCGATGTCGAGCTCGTGCGGCAGAGCACTTTGGGTGCTAACGGAATCGGGGGCTACGGCGCGGGATCAACCAGGGGAAGAGGGGGAACGGGGTCGGGGGCTCACTGTGATCATGTAGCCATTGAAAGCGGGCTCGGGGACGGTCTAGAGAGGCGGCGAGCTTCAAGTCCTTGTCGGTGGCCGGAGTTTGAAGACGACGTCGATGACAACGATGGAGGGCTTTCGTCGGCGCTTGGCTCTGCGAGGAGGACGAGGGCATCAAGGCGGAGCTTATGGGTGGCTCGGAGGCGAGGGGGGAGGCTAGAGCGACTGCTACGGCGGCGAAGCTTCGGCGTCCATGGCGATAGAGGGAAGAGGAGAGCGAGGGAGAGGGGGAGACTGAGAGAGAGAGCGGTCGGGCCAGCCTCGATGAGCTTCAGGAGGCCTCCACGCAGCTAGGCAGGCAGGAGGTGGCCAGGAGCGGCGTCGGCGGGCTGGCCACACAGCTGCCTATCCTCCTGGCAGAGGAGGCAGAACACCCTCTACCCCTGGTGGGCTAGGCCGGCTTCTCTCCTGGGCCAGGCACATGTAAGGTTCTCCTTTTCCTATTTTCTGTTTTCTATTTTCTGTTTCTTACATTTGTTTTATTTTTGTGAGTGCCTTCACACCTAATTCAAGATGTATTGAAATATTTTGCTAGCATAGTTTGAATATTTCAAACCCACACAAAAAGTTTCAATATTTTTGAATGGCTAAAATATTTATAATGCTTTATTTAGCCTTTTCAGTAGCTTTGTTATTTATTTTTAAAATGACCTATATGTTCTAAAAATTAAAATGTCCCCTGATATATTGATGTCAATGTTTATCACACATGGGTGGCATTTTTTATGGGCATTTTGGGTTTGTTGATTTTTCACAACCTTTAAATTGGTTTAATTTAGGTGAGGTGCTAGCGTTTCTATTGATCCCCATTTCAGATTGATGCAATATGAAAACATGATGCACACACATGCTAACCAGAGCAATGCCAACAAGGGATGTGACAACTCACCCCCACTCAAAAGAATCTCGTCCCAAGATTTGGAAGTCGTCGGGAAGAGCGTCGGGTACTCTAATTGAAGACGATCCTCTCTTTCCCATGTGGCTTGCTTATTGGAATGGTGTGACCATTGTACCTTGAGAAACTTGATGTTTTGACGTCGAGTGGTACGCTCAGCTTGATCAAGAATACGAACAGGGTATTCTCGATATGTAAGGTTATCTTGGAGATCAAGCGCTTCATGGTCTACTTCGCGGACAGGGTCCGAGAAGCAACGCCTGAGTTGCGAGACGTGGAAGACATCATGAACCTTGGAAAGATGGGACGGTAGTTCCAATTGGTAGGCAACTTCTCCTCGTTTGGCAAGAATGCGAAAAGGACCAATGTAACGAGGAGCCAACTTGCCCTTGATACCGAACCGTTGGGTACCCTTCAAAGGTGTAACCCGAAGGTAAGCCTTCTCGCCACCTTCATAGGTCATAGCCTTATGATGGCGATCATATTGGATATTTTGAAGAGATTGGGCTGTTTTCAACTTTTCACGAATAATGCGAACTTGCTCCTCTGCATCCTGGATCATATCCGGACCAAAGAGTTGCCTCTATGGTTTTTGGCCAGTTAAGAGGTGTCTGACACCTTTGTTCATAGAGAACTTCAAAAGGGGCTTTGCCCAAGATTGTTTGATAACTATTGTTATAAGCAAATTCGGCGAATGGAAGACATTTCTCCCGATTCATACCGAAAGATATAACACGAGCTCTGAGCATGTCTTCCAAAATTTGATTGACTCGCTCCACTTGACCACTTGACTGAGGATGGAAAACAGTGCTAAAAGATAGATGAGTCCCCATAGCATTTTGGAAGCTTTCCCAGAATCGGGAAGTAAGGATACTTCCACGGTTTGAGTTAATCTCCAAAGGAATACCATGAAGAGAAACTATTCGAGAAACATATAACTTCGCTAGCTGGCTAGCAGTTATACTCTTCCGAATAGGAAGAAAATGGGCCACTTTGGAAAGACGGTCTATGATCACAAAGATAGCATTATTCCCTCTCTTGGTCCTGGGAAATCCGATGATGAAATCCATACCGACCTTATCCCATTTCCACTCAGGAATAGCTAAGGGTTGAAGGGTGCTAGCAGGCCTTTGATGTTGCCTTAACACGATGACAAACGTCGTAGTTAGCAACGAACCGAGAAATTTTTCTCTTCATCCTAGTCCACCAGAACCTCTGGCGTAGGTCCTGATACATCTTGGTACTACCAAGATGAAACGTGAGAGGAGACTCATGAGCCTCCTTAAGAATCAGCTGCCACAGATGTTGCTTATTCGGGACCACCAAGCGGTTCTCCAAGAAGACAACACCCCGATCATCTTCAGAGAAACATCTAACATTAACCTTTCTAATGTTCTTCTTGATCCGAGATATCCCGACATCATGCTTCTGGGCTTCTATGATTTGATCCGTAAGAGAAGGTTTTGCCACCAAGTTGGAAAGGAATCCTTGAGGAACAATGTGAAGGTTCAACTTCCGAAATTCCTCATAGAGATGTGGTTGACTTTGTTGTAACATCAGGTTGTTACAATAAGACTTACGACTTAGTGCATCAACCATGCCATTGGCTTTCCCCGAGGTGTAAGTTATCCCTAAGTCGTAATCTGTAATCAACTCGACCCACCGTCTTTGCCTGAGATTCAAATCCGGCTGGGTGAAGATATATTTCAGACTTTGGTGATCAGTGTAAATTTTGCAATGATTACCCAGAAGGTAATGTCGCCAGGTTTTTAGTGCATGGACTATAGCTGCAAGCTCAAGATCATGTGTTGGATAATTATCCTTATGTGGATGCAACTGTCGAGATGTGTATGCAATCACATGACGATCTTGCATGAGAATGCAACCTAATCCTTGTCGCGAGGCATCACAATAGATAACAAAGTCCTTTGAGAAATCTGGTGGCACCAGAACAGGAGCAGAGGTCAGGCGTCTTTTTAGTTCCTGAAAACTATGCTCGCATTGTGGGGTCCACTCGAAGTTTTTATCTTTCTTGAGGAGTTCAGTCAAAGGCTTCGCAACCTTGGAGAAGTTCTCGACAAAGCGGCGACAATAGCTCGCTAAGCCAAGGAAACTACAAACTTGCTTAACCGATTCAGGTTGAGTCCAATCAAGGATGGCCTGAACTCTCTCGGGATTGATAGCAATACCTTTACCAGAGATCACGTGGCCTAGATAGGTCACTTCTGGTAACCAAAATTCACACGTGGAGAATTTGGCATATAGATGATGCTCTCGAAGTTTCATCAATACCGGCCTTAGATGCTCGGCATGTTCTTGTTTGTTCTTCAAGTAGATGAGTATATCATCGAGGTAAACCACGACGAATTTGTCCATATACTCCATGAAGATGGAATTCATCAAGCGAGAGAAAGTGGCTGGGGCATTGGTTAATCCGAAGGACATGACGGTGTACTCGTATTGGACATAACGAGTAACAAAAGCCGTTTTTGGAATGTCCCCGTTTCTAATCCTGATTTGATGGTATCCCAACCTCAAATCCATTTTTGAGAAGACTGAGGATCTAGCGAGTTAATCATACATGTCGTTGATCCTGGGGAGCGAATACTTGTTCTTTATGGTGACGAGGTTCACTGTCCAATAATCTACAACCATCCTGTCCGATCCATCCTTATTCTTGACGAAGAGGACGGGGCAAGCCCAAGGAGAAGAACTAGGATGGATGAAACCTTTCTTCAAAGCCTCATCGAGTTGTTTCTTAAGCTCGGCTAGTTCTAAGGGTGCCATCTTATAGGGTCTTCTGGCTATTGGGACAGTCCCTGGAATGAGTTCTATCACCAATCTACATCTCTGACAGGTGGAATTCCTGGCAGTTCTTATGGAAAGACATCCGGAAAGTCATGTACTACCGGAATATCTTCTAGCTCTGGAAGAGGGCTAGAATTAAGAGAATAGAGGTTGCGCTTGGCAGCTCGAGTTGAGACATTGACTATCTCACCCGATGGATGTGTAAGCTGAACATTCCTAGTATGAGTATCAATCTTAGCATAATGGGCCTTCATCCAGTCCATGCCTAAGATGATATTGATGTTCGAAGACTTGAGAGCTATCAAAGATGCTAGAAAGACTAGCCTATCCACAAGGATTTCATTGTCATGGCTAACTCTAGAAGTTTGCCATTTGAACCAGGAGTCTGAACTACTAAAGGAGTAGGCATATCACAAAAAGACATCTTATGAAACTGTGCATAACTTTTTGAGATGAATGAATGAGATGCTCTAGTATCAAACAAAATAGATGCTGGGTGACTATTGACAAGGAGCTTACCTAGGATAACATCGGGATCCTCAAGAGTTTCTTCAGCAGAGATGTGATTCACACGTCCATGAGCAGGAGCTAGCTTCACATAGAAGGCCTTTCTCGGCTTCCCACGTCGAGTCGGCTTGACATTGTTTTGGGGGCACTCACTGGAATAGTGCCTTGGTTCTAGACATTTGTAGCAGACAACAGTGGTGGAAACGGGAGCAACATTGGCAGTGGGACCTTCAAATGTCCTGGTTGGAGGGTTGGGCTGAGCTGGACGAGGCGCCTAATAGGATGGCCTTGCGGTGTACCTTGGTGACACAGCTGTGTTGGGCACCCACACCCGGCGTTTGTTGGAGCCTGAGCCAGATGCGGGGCTGAAGTCACGGGTGTGCTTGTTAGTTGCCTCATAGTCGGTCTGTCTAGTTTCGGTATTGATAGCCTTGTTGACGAGGGCTTGGAAGGTAGCGCACTCATGCAGACGCAGGTCTCGACGGATCTCAGGACTAAGTCCCTTATGGAACCTAGCATGTTTCTTGGCATTGGTCGACTCTTCCTCTGGTGCATAATGAGCAAGGTTGCCAAACTCACGGCTGTAGGCATCCACTGTCAGCCTACCCTGAGTAAAGGCACGAAATTCCTCTCTTTTGAGATCCATCAGCCCTTCCGGGATGTGATGGGTACGGAACGCCTCACTGAAATCTGCCCAGGCTAATGCAACGCCTGCGGGACGCATGTATTCATAATTTTCCCACCACAGGTTGGCGGGTCCTTCCAGAAAGTATGTAGCAAAAGTCACCTTATTGACCTCAGATACATTAGCAACTCAGATTTTGCGGGACATGCTGGCCAGCCAGTCATCAGCGTTGAGTGGGTCGATCGAGTGATGAAACTTAGGTGGGCACAACTTGACGAAGTCATTGAGGGAGACGCCATCATTGAGCTCGCTGCGGGGAGGACGCGTTGTATTCTGCTCAATGCATTCCAACAGCCTGTTGGTCTCCCTTTTATTCCGCTCAGCTTCGAGCACCACCTCCGCTAGAGATGGCGGTTGCTGCAAGTTCTCTTGTCTGGCCTGGCTTCCCTCGCCCTGCTTGAAGGCAGGCGCAAGGTTATTCCTAGTTGACACCATCCTGAGAAAACAAACCCACAACTTAGACAGTGAAGACATCAACCCTAAGATATGAGATGAGGAATGTACTGGACAACATGGCATGCATGGGTAAACACTCGAACAACATGGTAATAAACAAACTGCCATATGAGCACCATGATTCATACACACCATGACATAGTTCAGTACAAACCCAAGCTGAAGTACAAACTACTAAAAGATGATACAACCCATCGGAGTCATTTCAAGCTTCCTATACATTACCCATCTACACCTCCAGAACTCAACTCACACCTCAGTCATATCCCACAAGACACGCAGGACTGTGGCAATACGACTACTACAATACTAGTACTAACATACACGCACTCAAGCATCGCCGTAGAACACCTCATATAGTTTACCCCCATGAGCCGGGAGCTGAACCTGAGGATTTGGGAACACCTTGGCCTGTGATCCCTAGAAACCGTAAAGTCACGGATGTGGCCTAGGTCCCCTGGGTGGTGGCAGCAACAGTCCTCAAAGAGGAGTGACGGCTCCAACATCGGGCCAGTCTACGCGAGCTGGCAGATGAGTCCGCGATGGGTTCAGCATCTCCAAATCTCCATAGCTTGTCTGCATGATAGGTGCTAGCTGCGTCAAGGCTGTCCAAAGATGTGCACGTGTAGCATATATCTCCATGCGAAGAGCACGTGCATCACGATCCCTGTTCTCCAACATCTGAGCGGTCACCTGAAGCCTAGGGTCCTCATGAGAATGATCATAATAGGCTGCACTAAGATAACCATCCTCTCCTCCTAGAGTAGCAGGAACATAACAGAACTCAGTGTTCTGAAGCAGACCATGGTGAGATCTCATAATAGTCAACATAGTGTAGGCGGCCTCCTGAACTGCCATGTCTATGGTGGCACCTAATCCATAAGTCCAATGGAGCGGCTCTGTAGCTCTAGGATATGATGGATATATCCTAACAGTACACATGTACTGACTCTGGTTGAAGTCTCGAAACTACTCCTCCACTATATACTCTGGGTACCAACGGTAACCAGTCTCCAACATAACTATAACAAAGATGGCCATGTGACTCGGTACATCGATGCACCTAGTCAAACAGACCACCTGGCAAGAAGGACGAGGGGGCATATGAAACAGAGAATGATGCAAAGGCATTAGAGATCCTAACAGAAATTGGATAGCATAACGGCTGTAATTCCTCAAAAAATATTTTGAGGCAACTGCAAAAGATTGGATAGCATAACCAGTCAACTTTCTAGTCTCAAATTTCTAATCCGACTGATTGTCACACCAAACAAGACTTGAATACTGGAGTTCACTTCCAAACAAGCTAGCTACTAGTCCATGGTTAGTAACTTTTCACCCTAAGAAATAGATGAGAAACCTAGCTCTTAACCCCGTAGAAAAGAAGAGGGTGACTCAGAATAGAATGACTCGGGAAGAGGAGTAAAAGAGCCTTACGTTCCCTGCCATAATCAGTTACCTTACATTTCTGTAGTGTTTCTAGACTCAACTTCGACCGGTTTGGCTTGGTAGTCCTACAGTCAGTCAGGCTCTGATACCAACGCTGTCAGGACCCCGATCCTAAGTCATAGATCCAGCCTGTAACACATCACATCACTTTGCGGCCTATGGCTGCAGCCTTACCTTGGCCGGGACCATTTGCGTCTTTTGGCTCACGTATGTGAATATGTCGCTAGCATCCAAACGACAGAGAATCCGGGCCGACATGACTAGTCATAGAACCCAAGTGGCACATCCATACGGAAACAGGCATACATAACCCAACAATGCATGTGTCTGCCTCAAGAGTGTGTAGACGAGTCATAGCAAGCTACAAGGACTCCATTACGCCGTGGGACATAAATGTCATCACTGCACGTAGACGAGTCATAGCAGGCTACAGGGACTCCATTACACAGCGAGACATTTCCCCGAAGGGATAGACACAACAGCAAAGAAGGATACATGTCGGTCAATCAATGTGTCCGGAGCAATAGCAAGCTACCAAGGCTTGATGGAAGCACAAAGAGGAAGTTCCCCGTAAAGAGTACTACTAAAGGCACCCGACTAGGTGTCGGATCCCATACATAACGTTGCACGTCACACGTACGCATGACATGCCCTATATGCATAGATACAACTGTGGCATCACAACATAACCATACAACAACACAACTTTTATTTAAGAGGCTCAAAGGTGCCTTGCATAATATGTTCTTACATATAGGGGTCACATGACCCGACACTCAAGTCATAAAAGCAAGTTCTTACAAACCAAGCGGAAGCTTAATGCTGTCTGAGTATAGACAGATGAAAGGGTAAAAAGGCACATGGCCTGACTATCTACAGCCCGCCATAGGGCATAGGGTCGTAGCTAGGACACCAGCTATTCGGCATCATCGACATCTAGATAGAACCCACCTGAAGGGTCCTGAGGCTCATTTTCAACATTTATTAAGCAAACATGAGTACAAACGTACTTAGCAAGTCTTTAAAACAAAACTACTCTATTCATGCTTATTTATGAACAAGGGGAGCGGTGGAGTTTATGCACCAATGCCAGCTTTGACTCTTGGCCAATCTATACTACACATATTAATTCTTTGTTCAAATTTTAGATATCGCACACGAGTCCACTAACACCACATCAATACACCATCATGGATTCACTTCTGTCACCTACGAGAGTGACATCCACGGTAGCCACACTTTTCTTGATATTTTTATGAGTAACCATCAAGTTATCTATGAACAACATAAGTTCTCCAAGTAGTCCATATCCGAGGACGCGGCTATTCGAACATATTCATACCCTGCAGGGGTGTACTCCTTCACACACGCTCTCGCCACTTATCATTGTTTGCTCATAAAACCAGGCACCTCGGCAACCTTCAAGTGCACGGAATCCCAGCGAGGGAGTCAGCCACGACCATCAATCACTTTGGTGAAGATATATTTCAGACTTTGGTGATCAATGTATATTTCGCATCGATTACCCAGAAAGTAATGTTGCCAGGTTTTCAGTGCATGAACTACAACTGCAAGCTCAAGATCATGTGTTGGATAATTATCCTCATGTGGACGCAACTGTCGAGATGCGTATGCAATCACATGACGATCTTGCATGAGAATGCAACGTAATCCTTGTCGCGAGGCATCGCAATAGATAACATAGTCCTTAGAGAAGTCTGGTGGCAGTAGCACGGGAGCAGAGGTTAGGCATCTTTTTAGTTCTTGAAAATTGTGCTCGCATTGTGGGATCCACTCAAACTTTTTATCTTTCTTGAGGAGTTCAGTCAGAGGCTTCGTAACCTTGGAGAAGTTCTCGACAAAGCGTCGACAATAGCTCGCTAAGCCAAGGAAACTCCGAACTTGCTTACCCGATTCAGGTTGAGTCCAATCAAGGACGGCCTAAACTCTCTCGGGATTTACATCAATACCTTTACCGGAGATCACGTGGACTAGGTAGGTCACTTCTGGTAACAAAAATTCACACTTGGAGAATTTGGCATACAAACGATGCTCTCAAAGTTTCATCAATACCAGCCTTAGATGCTCGGCATGTTCCTGTTCGTTCTTCGAGTAGATGAGTATGTCGTTGAGGTAGACCATGATGAATCTATCCAAATACTCCATGAAGATCGAATTCATCAAGCGGGAAAAAGTGGTTGGGGAATTGGTTAAACCGAAGGACATGACGGTGTACTCACATTGGCCATAACGAGTAACAAAAGCCGTTTTATGGAATGTTCCCGTTTCTAATTCTGATTTGATGGTATCCCAACCTCAAATCCATTTTGGAAAAGACTGAGGATCCAGCGAGTTGATCATACAAGTTGTTGATCCTGGGGAGAGGATACTTGTTCTTTATGGTGACCAGGTTCATTGGCCGATAATCTACAACCATCCGGTCCAATCCATCCTTCTTCTTGAGGAAGAAGACGGGGCAAGCCCAAGGAGAAGAACTAGGACAGATGAAACCTTTCTTCAAAGCCTCATCAAGTTGTTTCTTAAGCTCAGCTAGTTCTAAGGGTGCCATCTTATATGGTCTTCTGGCTATTGGGACAGTCCCTGGAATGAGTTCTATCACAAGCGCTACATCTCTGACATGTGGAATTCCTGGCAGTTCTACTGGAAAGACATTTAAGAAGTCACGGACTACCGGAATATCTTCTAATTCTGGAAGAGGCCTAGCATTGAGGGAATAGAGTTGGCGCTTGGCAGCTCGAGTTGAGACATTGACTATCTCACCCGATGGATGTGTAAGCTGAACATTCCTAGTATGAGTATCAATCTTAGCATAATGGGCCTTCATCCAGTCCATGCCTAAGATGATATTGATGTCCGAAGACTTGAGAGCTATCAAAGATGATAGGAAGACTAGCCTATCCACAAGGATTTCATTGACATGGCTCACTTTAGAAGTTTGCCATTTTGAACCAGGAGTCTGAACTACTAAAGGAGTAGGCATATCACAAAAAGACATGTTATGCAACTATGCATAACTCTTTGAGATGAATGAATGAGATGCTCTAGTATCAAACATAATATATGTTGGTTGACTATTAACAAGGAGCGTACCTAGGATAACATCAGGATCCTCAAGGGCTTATTCAGCGGAGACGTGATTCACACGTCCACGAGCAGGAGCTGGCTTCACATAGAAGGCCTTTCCCGGCTTCCCACGTCCAGCCGGCTTGGCGTTGTTCTAGGGGCACTCACGGGAATAGTGCCCTGGTTCTCCACATTTGTAGCAGACAACAGTGGCGGAACGGGGATAAACATTAGCGGTGGGACCTCCAAATGTCCTGGTTAAAGGGTTGGGCTGAGCTAGGCGAGGCGCTTGGTAGGATTGCCTCGTGGTGTACCTTGGTGGCAGAGCAGTGTTAGGCACTCACACCCGACGTTTGTTTGAGCCTGAGCCAGATGCGAGGCTGAAGTCACGGGTGTGCTTCTTAGTTTCCTCGTAATCGGTCTGTCCGGTCTTGGCATTGATAGCCTTGTTGACGAGGGCCCGGTAGGTAGTGCACTCATGCAGACGCAGGTCTCGACGGAGCACAGGATTAAGTCCCTTACAGAACCTGGATTGTTTCTTGGCGTCGGTCGACACTTCCTCTGGTGCATAACGAGCAAGGTTGCCAAACTCATGGCTGTAGGCATCCACTGTTAGCCTACTCTGAGTAAAGGCACATAATTCCTCTCTCTTGCGATCCATCAGCCCTTCCGGGATGTGATGGGTACGGAATGCCTCACTGAAGTCTGCCCAGGTTGCTGCAGGGCTAGCGGGACGCGTGGCTTCATAATTTTCCCACCATACGTTGGCGGGTCCTTCCAGAAAGTATGCAACAAAGGTCACCTTATTGGCTTCAGATACATTAGCAGCACAGATTTTGCGGGATATGCTTGTCAGCCAATCATCAGTGTTGAGTGGGTCGACGAAGTGATGGAACTTGGGTGGGGAGAACTTGACGAAGTCATAGAGAGACACACCATCATTGCGCTCATTGCGGGGAGGACGCGTTGTATTCTGCTCAATACGTTCCGACAGCCTGTTCGTCTCCCTTTTATTCCGCTCAGCTTCAAGCGGCTATGGCAGGTTCTCTTGTCTAGCCTGGCTTCCCTTGCCCTGCTCAAAGACAGGCACAAGGTTATTTATGGTGACGCTTCCAACATCGGGCCAGTCTACTCGAGCTGGTAGATGAGTCTGCGATGGGTTCAGCATCTCCAAATCTCCATAGCATGTCTGCACGACACGTGCTAGCTGTGTCAAGGCTGTCCAAAGACGTGCACGTGTAGCATAAAGCTCCATGCGAAGAGCACGTGCATCACGATCCATGTTCTCCAACATCTAAGCGGTCACTTGAAGCCTAGGGTCCTCGTGAGAATTATCATAATAGGCTGCACTAAGATAACCATCCTCTCCTCCTAGAGTAGCAGGAACTTAACAGAACTCGGTGTTCTGAAGAAGTCCATGGTGAGATCTCATAATAGTCAACATGGTGTAGGCGGCCTCCTAAACTGCCATGTCGATGGTGACACCTAATCCATAAGTCCAATGGAGCGGCTCTGCAGCTCCAGGATATGATGGATATATCCTAACAATACACATGTATTGGCTCTGGTTGAAGTCTCCAAACTGCTCCTCCACTATATACTCTGGGTACCAATAGTAACCAATCCCCATCATAACACTAACCAACATGGCCATGTGACCCGATACATCGATGCACCTGGTCAAATGGACCACCTGACGATAAGGACGAGGGGGCATCTGAAACAGAAAATGATGCAAAGGCATTAGAGATCCTAGCAGAAATTGGACACCATAACGACTGTAATTGCTCAAAAAGGATATTGAGGTAACTGCAAAAGATTCGATAACATAACCACTCAACTTTATAGTCTCAGTTTTCTAATCCAACTGATTGTCACACAGAACAAAACTTGGATACCGGAGTTCACTTCCAAACAAGCTAGCTACTAGTCCATGGTTAGTAACTCGTCATCCTAAGAAGTAGACGAGAAACCTAGCTCTTAACCCCGTAGAAAATAAGACGGTGACTCAGAATAGAATGACTCGGGAAGAGGAATAAAAAGAGCCTTACGTTCCCTTCCCCACAATCAATTCCCTTACATTTCTATAGTGTTTCTAGACACAACTTCGAGCAATTTGGCTTGGTAGTCCAATAGTCAGTCAGGCTCTAATACCAACGTTGTCGGGATCTTGATCCTAAGTCATAGGAATCCAGCCTGTAACACATCACATCACTTTGCAGCCTCACACGCGGTAAACTCCACGGCTGCAGCCTTACTTGGCTGGGACCGTTTGCGTCTTTTGGCTCATGTGTGTGAATATGTCTCTAGCATTCAAAATACAGAGAACCCGGGCCGACATGACTAGCCATAGAACCCAAGTGGCACATCCCTACAAGGACAGGCATACATAACCCATCAATGCAGGTGTCGGCCTCAAGCGTGTGTAGATGAGTCATAGCAAACTACAAGGACTCCATTACGCCATGGGACATAAATGTCATCACTACACGTAGACGAGTCGTAGCAGGCTACAGGGACTCCATTACACTGCAAGACATTTCCCCGAAGGGATAGACACACCAGCAAACAAGGATACATGTCGGTCAATCAATGTGTCTTGAGCAGTAGCAAGCTACCAGGGCTCGGTGGAAGCACAAAGAGGCAGTTCCCTATAAAGAGTACTACTAGGGGCACACAACTAGGTGTCGGATCCCATGCATACCGTTGCACATCACACGTACGCACGACATGCCCGATATGCATAGATATAACTATGGCATCACAACATAACCATACAACAACACAACTTTTATTAAAGAGGCTCAGAGGAGCCTTGCATAATACTCCCTCCTTCCCAAAATAAGTGACTCAAAAGTGACTCAACTTTTCACTAACTTTAGTACAAAGTTGAGTCATTTTTGAGTCACTTATTTTCGGACGGAGGAAGTATGTTCTTATAGGTAGGGGTCACATGACCCGACCCTCAAGTCATACAAGAAAGTTCATACAAACCAAGGGAAAGCTTAAAGCTGTCTGAGTACAAACAGATAAAAGGGTAAAGAGGCACATGGACTGACTATCTATAGCCCGCCACAGGGCATAGGGTCGTAGCTGGGATACCAGCTATTCGGCATCGTCGACATCTAGATAGAATCCACCAGATAGGTCCCGAGTCTCATCTGTAACATTTATTAAGCAAACATGAGTACAAACGTACTCAGCAAGTCTTTAAAACAGACCTAGTCTATTTATGCTCATGTATCAACAAGGGGAGTGGTGTAGTTAATGAAGCAATGCCAACTTTGACTCTTGGCTAACCTATACTACACATATTAATTCTTTGTTCAAATTTTAGATATCGCACATGAGTGCACTAATACCACATCAATACACCACCATGGATTCACTTCCGTCACTTACGAGAGTGCCATCCATGGTACTCACACTTGTCTTGATATTTTTATGAGTAACCATCAAGTTATCTATGAACAACATAAGTTCTCCAAGTAATCCATATCAGAGGATGTAGCTATTGGAACAGGTTCATACCCTGCAGGGGTGTACTCCTTCACACATGCTCTCGCCACTTATCGATGTGTGCTCATAAAAACCAGGCACCTCGGCAACCTTCAAGCGGAAGCCCGGTGAGGGAGTCGGCTATGACCGCCAATCATGCAAGACCTATAGTCCAGGCTATCGCCTATTTGAGACTGAACCCGCACGGAAGTCCGGACGAAGTTTCCGCTACGTCCCCAAATGATGTGCGCAGGGTTCCCAAGCCCACCATTCGGACGACCCTTGGTACACCCTACCATCGGCTACCACATCGTAGCCCACCCCTAGGGTCAGCGCTACGCACGGCCTCCAACATTGCTATGAACACCAGAAACTATTTGCAACACCTGGACCAAGGACTAGGCGGTTGCTAAGTCGAGAGGGTCAATTAAGTATCCCAACATGTGGTAGTAACTAGTCTTGGATCACAAACACGGAACTCAGTTCCTAGGAACGGTCCCAATGAGACAACCCGTTATGTACTCCTACATAGCCTTTCATCGCTACCTTTACCAAATCGGGTTCATCCTTTTGCTCATCACATCAGAACAATACTGTTTCACTCCAGTTCATCACCCAGATGAATCAGACGTGACACAACTCTAAGCATAGCAAGCAAAGCAGGTAAAGCACATCACGACTCAAGCATCTACCAGGTATGCTAGGTTGCAAGGTTTAGCTGTTTACTGTGACAATGACAGGTCATGCAGAGGAATGGGTTCAACTATCGCAAATGAGAGACAATTGAACGTTTGTCCTAATGCAATAAACAAGAGCAAGAGCGAGAGAATGGGATGATATCAGAATGATCAATGGGGTTGCTTGCCTTGCTGACTGGCCAGGAGGTACTCTCCTTCGATGGGATACTCGGGGGTATCCTCGGGAGCAGGACCTACCGCAATGCAGATAAGTAACAATCAATACAATATGATGCATGATCATGACATGGCAACATGATTGGACGAGCTAATGCAACTATCATTAGAGTTAGATCGAGTGGATTTGAATATAGGTTCAAAATCTTTCTCCATATGATATTATATATATTGACCAATTGCTAAATCTCAATGTTCACCTACATAGGTTTCTCTAACATGCATGATAACAACACCATTGGATTCATTGGATTTTTTTGATAAATTTTCATATATAATTTATTTTAATCTGAGTTACAGATTAATTTCTATGTTTTTCTAAAGTTTTCAGCATTTTCTGGAATTAATTTAAATTAGAAATTCCATTATTGCATCAGCATGACATCAGCATGACGTCAATAGGTCAACTGGTCGTTCCCAGGTCAAACCTGACCAGTGGGGTCCACTGGTGAGTGACCCAGGCACTAACAGAATTAAATTAATTTGCTAATTACTAATTATTATGGATGGGCTCATGTGTCAGTGGGTAATTAAATTAATTAATTTTTAATTAATATTTTTAATTAATTCCAAACTAATCAGGGTTTGGCCCCACTTGCCAGGTGACCCATGAGGGGTCAACCCCGTGGTCAAATCGGCCAGGGTCACCGGCATTGAGCCGCCGGCGACTCCAAAGGCAGCGGATGGGGTCGGTATTCCTCCTCCGGCGATCGTTTCGCCGGCGGAAGGCACCAGATGAACCTACATGCACGCGCGCGCCCATCCCGACACACCTGAGGGGCTTGGATGGCCGGAGTCGACACCGGGGACGAGCTCGGCGGCTGCCAGAGCTCGGCAAGCTTGAGCTCGTCGACCGAACGCGCAAATGGACCGGCTCTTGGCTCCTACGGTACCTACGCATCACTACAGACCCGATGGTGACCTCAGAGAGACCACCCGATCACCGGAACATCACCGACGATGAGCTCACGCGGTGGAGCTCCTCGGATCTCGATGGAACTAGCGGCTACGGTAGGCAATCGGGCTAGGGAAGAGGGGAAACGGGAGTGGGGGCTCACGGGATCACGACGAAGTTGGAGGCGAGCTCGGGAATGGTCTGGAGCGGCGGCGCTACGGCGGCGGAGCTTCGGCGGACATTACGGCAGAGGGGAGAGGAGAGCGAGGGAGAGAGGAGACTAAGAGAGAGGAGAGTGATCGGGGCGGCCTCGGGGAACTTCGGGAGGGCCTCCATGGCTGGCAAGCAGGCAGGAGGTGGCCGTGAGCGGTGGTGAGCTTGCCACACAGCTGCTTGGTCCTCCTGGTAGGAGGTGGAAGAAGACCCCCTGCCCCTGGTGGGCTGGGCTGGATCTTCTCCCTCCTAGGCCTGGGGGAAGCAGGTTTGATTCTTTTTCTTTTTTTCCATTTTTGTTTCTGTTTTCTATTTTATTTATTATTTTTATTTATTATTTTTGGCCTCAAATCCTAACACAAAATTGTTGAAATATTTTGGAGAGCATAGTTTGAATATTTCAAACCTCCATAATAGGTTTCAACATTTTTGAATGGCTAAAATATTTATAATGCTTTATATGGCCTTTTTAGTAGCTTTATTATTTATTTTTAAAATGACATATATGTTTTGAAAATTAAAATGTCCCGTTGTATATTGATGTCAATATTTATCAGACATGGGGGGCATTTTTGATGGGCATTTTGGATTTGTTGTTTTTCCACAACCTTTAAATTGGTTTCATTCATGTGAGGTGCTAGGGTTTCTGTTGATCCCTATTTAATATTGATGGAAAATCAAAACATGATGCACACACACGTGCTAACCAGAGCAATGCTAACTAGGGATGTGACACGTCTCTAATGCAAAGGGTGCGCTGACTTTGAGAGTAATTTGATGGTGGCTGGGATTATTGAACTCTTGTGGCTTGAAGGAAGGTAAACATTAAACCACACTAGTTACCGGTGTTTCAAATAAGATTGCAGGTGGATGGATCAAGAGGATCCACTCTTCTATTGTGGGGGTGAATCAGTTAAACATGGATTCTCCTAGATAAGATAAATCATTGCACCGAGTAAACTTCAGCTCCAGGAGGCCCTTGACCTTGAGCATACCAAACTTCCCTTTAGTTTGTCTTCTAGGTTCTTCTTTCTTCTCTTTTCTTTAGATATGCTCTCCTCTCCTACAATAACAACACAAATCCAAAAATGTCGAGTGAGTCAGGTTTCTCTAACATAACACAAGACAAACATGTTTAAGAAAACAAATGATAGCAGGGATTGTACAATGCCGGTCTAACAAGGACCAGACGAGTGAGTTGCTGCAAGTAACCACTAGCTTTTACATAAAAAGCTAGATAAATCAGGGATGCAAGCCAGCAAGCATGAAAAGGTATACACAAGATCAGTTCTTGAAAGAAAAAATACACCAGGTCAGATTATACTGAAGTAGTGTCATGTGAGGCTTGGCGCGTCTCTTGGAAATATGCCCTAGAGGCAATAATAAAATGGTTATTATTATATCTCCTTGTTCATGATAATCGTTTATTATCCATGCTATAATTGTATTGATTAGAAACACATTGCATGTGTGGATACATTGACAACACTATGTCCCTAGTATGCCTCTAGTAGACTAGATCGTTGATCAAAGATGGTCAAGCTTTCCTAGCCATAGGCATAAGATGTCATTTGATAACGGGATCTCATCATTGGGAGAATGATGTGATGGACAAGACCTAAACTATAAACATAGGATGTGATCATGTGAGTTTATTGCTATAGTTTTCTGCATGTCAAGTATCTATTCCTATGACCATGAGATCATGCAACTCACTGACACCGGGGGAGTACCTTGTGTGTATCAAACTCCACAACGTAACTGTGTGACTATAAAGATGCTCTACAGGTATCTTCAAGGGTGTCTGTTGAGTGTACATGGATCAAGACTGAGATTTGTTACTCCGTGTGATAGAGAGGTATCTGAGGGCCCACTCGGTAATACAACATCACAACAAGCCTTGCAAGAAATGTGACTAAAGTGTTAGCCACGGGATCTTGTATTACGGAATGAGTAATGAGACTTGTCGGTAATGAGATTGAACTAGGTATAGAGATACCGACAATCGAATCTCGGGCAAGTAACATACCGAAGAACAAAGGGAACAACATACGGGATTAACTAAATCCTTGACATAGAGGTTCAACCGATAAAGATCTTCGTAGAATATGTAGGAACCAATATGTGCATCTAGGTCCCGCTATTGGTTATTGACCTTAGAGGTGTCCCGGTCATGTCTACATAGTTCTCAAACCCGCAGGGTCTGCACATTCGGTGACATTTCGGTAGTATAGAGTTATGTATGGTGGTGACTGCTACCTCTTGAGCATGCGTTGGTTTTCCCTTGAAGAGGAAAGGGTGATGCAGCGAAGTAGATAAGTATTTCCCTCAGTTTTTGAGAACTAAGGTATCAATCCAGTAGGAGGAATAAGCAAGTCACCAATGGATGCACCTACACAAATAATCAAACTCTTGCACCCAACGCTATAAAGGGGTTGTCAATCCCTTCACGGTTATTTGCAAGGATTAGATCTGATAGAGATAGATGTAACGAGTGCGGAAAGTAAAAGGTAGCTAAATTGTAACAAGTATAGACCTGAAAATATATGATGGAAAATAGACTTGGGGGGCATAGGTTTCACTATAGGCTTCTCTCTTGAAGGCAAATATCATGGTGGGTAAACAAATTACTGTCAAGCAATTGATAGAAAAGCGAATAATCATGTACTAATCCAAGGCAATGATCATGCATATAGGCATCACGTCCGTGACAAGTAGACCAAAACGATTCTGCATCTACTACTATTACTCCACACAAAGACCGACTCCTGCCTGCATCTAGAGTACTAAGTTCATGAAGAACACAGTAACGCACTAAGAAAGATGACATGATGTAGAGTGATAAACTCAAGCAATATGATAAAAACTCCATCTTGTTACCCTTGATGGCAACAATACAATACATGCCTTGCTGCCCCTACTTTGTCACTGGGTGAGGACACCGCAAGATTGAATCCAAAACCAAGCACTTCTCCCATTGCAAGAATTACCAATCTAGTTGGCCAAACCAAACCAATAACTCGAAGAGACTTGCAAGGATATGAAATAATGCATATAAGAAATCAGAGGAGATTCAGATAAGATTCATGGATAATCTGAACATAAACTCACAACAAATCGGATCTTGACAAACACACCACAAAATAAGATTACATCGAATAGATCTCCATGATAATCATGAAGAACATGGTATTGAAGACTAAAGAGAGAGAAGAAGCCATCTAGCTACTAGCTATGGACCCGTAGGTCTGTGGTGGACTACTCACGCATCATCGGAGGGGCAATGGAGTTGATGTAGATGCCCTCCATGATTGATTCCCCCTCCGACAGATTACTGGGGAAGGCCCCAAGATTGGATCTCTTGAGAATGGAGGCTTCCGGTGGCGGAAAAGTATTTTTGTGGCTTGTTCTAATATTAGCGGAATATTTTGGAATTTATAGGCCAGAGAATAGGGTTAGGAGACCTGCCAGGGCACGACAAGCCTGCTAGGCATGGCTAGGGGGCCCCGCGCCTAGCAGGCTTGTCGCGCCCTGGCACCTCCCCTGACGTGCACTCCAAGCTCGGATGACTTATTTCCTTCTAGAAAAATTCCTTCCAAAGGTTTTATTCCATTTGGACTCCATTTAATATTCCATATCTGCAAAACTCAAAAACAAGGAAAAAACAGAAACTGACACTTGGCTCTAGATTAACAGGTTAGTCCCAAAAATAATATAAAATGGCATATTAACGCATATAAAACATCCAAAACAGATACTCCCTCCGTTCCATAATGTAGTGCATATAGATTTCTTGGAAAGACAGACTTTGCGAACTTTTACCAAGTTTATAGACAAATTATTTATATCTATAATACCAAATGTATATAATATGAAACTATGCCTTATGATGAATCCAATGATATATTTTAGGCATTCTAGATGTAATTGTTTTTTTCACAAACTTGGTCAAAGTTAGTGAAGTTTGACCTTTTAAAATATCTATACAAACTACATTATGGAATGGAGGGAGTAATATAATAGCATGCCCTCATCAAAAATTATAGATACGTTGGAGACGTATCAGTGACCGATGGTTGTTAGGAGTCCCGGACGTCACGAGGAGTTCTAGAATGGTCCGGAGATAAAATTGATATATAGGAAGTCCCGTTTTGGTCACCGGAAAAGTTTTGGGTACTTCGGTAGTGTACCGGGAATGTCGGGAGGGTTTCGGGGGACCACCCATGCCGGGAGGCCACATGGGCCCTAGGAGTGGCTCACCAACCCTTAGTGGACTGGGCAAGCCAGCCCCCTAAGGGCCCATGTGGCTAGGAGGTGGGAGGAGGAAAAAATCCCAAGTGTGGGAAGGTTTCCAAGTGGAATCCTACGAGGAGTAGGATTGGAGGTGGACTCTCCCACCTCCACCACTTCGGCCGACTCCTAGGGGGAACCCAAGGGGCGCTGGCCTCCCTCCCCTTCATTCTATATATACTGGAGGGGAGAGAGGGCAGTCGCACCAGAAAACCCCAAGCCATGGTGCAGCCCTCTCTCCCCGATAGATCATGTCCTCTAGTTTTTGGCGGTGCTTAGGTGAAGCTCTGACGGAATAGTTCCACCACCATCGCGCCATCGCACTGTCGGAGAACTCATCTACCTCTCCGCTCCCTCTTGCTGGATCAATAAGGCGAAGATCATCATCGAGTTATATGTGTGCTGAACGCGAAGGTGTCGTCTGCTTGATGCTAAATCCGGACGGATCATGATTGGATCACAGGACACTCGGCAATTTGGATCGCGAAGACGTTCGACTACATCAACCGTGTTTCTTAACTCTTCCCGCTTAGCAATATACAAGGGTATGTAGATCCATTCTCCCTCTCGTAGATGCTCATCACCATGGATAGATCTTGCATGTGCATAGGGAAATTTTTTGTTTCCCATGCAAAGTTCCCCAATAGTGGAATCCTGAGCTAGGTCTATGTGTATAATATCATGAGTAGAACACAAAGGAGTTCGTGGGCATTGATGCTCAGATTGCTTCCTCCCTTGGTCTTTCATGATTCAGCGGTATTGTGGGATGAAGCACCCCGGACCAACCTTACTCGTACCCTTACGAGAGACCGGTTCCATCGACTGACATGTGACTTTGTTGCATAAATATGGCTGGCGGGTGTCTGTCTCTCCTACTCTAGTTGGATCGGATTCGACAACGGCGGTCCTTGAGAAGGTTGAATAGCAATTTGTGTATCACCGTTGTGGTTTTTGCGTAGGTGAGAATTGTTCTTGCTAGATACTCGTAGCAGCCACGTAAAACATGAAACAACAATTAGAGGAGGTCTAACTTGTTTTTGCAGGGTATGTTGTGATGTGATATGGCCAGTTACATGATGAGATATATGTGATGTATGAGATGATCATGTTTTGTATAGAATATCACGACTTGCATGTTAATGAGTACGACAACCGGCAAGAGCCATCGGATTGTCTTAAATTATTTTCGCCATTTTTGATTTACATTATCTCTATGAGTTAGCAATAGTCATAGAAGCAACAGTTCGCGCGACAACTTCATGGCGATACGTTGATGGAGGTGAATATGGTGGAGATCATGGTGTCGTGCCGGTGGCGATGGAGATCATGCCAGTGCTTTGGAGATGGAGATCAAAAGCACAAGTTCATGGCCATATCATGTCACTTATGATTTGCATGTGATGTTAATCCTTTTATGCATCTTATTTTGCTTAGGATGACGGTAGCATTATAAGGTGATCCCTCACTAAAATTTCAAGATAAAATTGTGTTCTCTCCAAATGTGCACTATTGCGAAAGTTCGTCGTGTTAAGACACCACGTGATGCTCAGGTGTGATAGACTCTACGTTCACATAAAACAGGTGCAAGCCAGTGTTGCACGTGCAGAACACTCAAGTTAAACTTGATGAGCCTAGCATGTACAGACATGGCCTCGGAACACAAGAGACCGAAAGGTCAAACAAGAATCATATAGTAGATATGATCAACATGATGATGTTCACCATTGAAACCACCTCAACTCACGTGATGGTCGTACTTGAGTTGGTGAATTTGGATCATGTAACACTCAGATGACTGGAGGGATGTCAATTTGAGTGGGAATTTCCAAGTAATTTGATTAACTATACTCATTGTCTTGAAAAATAATCTTAGTACCTTTGCATATTTATGTTGTAGATCAATGGCTCGCGCAGTAGTACCCCTGAATTTTAATGTGTTCCTAGAGAAATCCAAGTTGAAAGATGATGGAAGTAACTTTGTAGACCGGGCCCGTAATTTGAGGATTATCCTCACGGCTTCCCAGAATGCTTCTGTCCTTGATGGACCACTTGGTGACCCACCCGCTCCCGTGTCGTACAAAGACGTTAAGAACGCTTGGGAGGCACGTTCTGGAGATTACTCAATAGTTCAATGTGCAATGTTGTATGGCTTAGAACCGGGACTTCAAAGACGTTTTGAACATCATGGAGCATATGAGATGTTCTAGGAGTTGAAGTTTATCTTTGAGAAGAATGCCCGGATCGAGAGGTATGAGACCTCCGATAAGTTCTATTCTTGCAAGATGAAGGAGAATGGGTCTGTCAGTGAACATATACTCAGAATGTCTGGGTATCCGATCCATCTGGCTGAGTTAGGGACGCCCCTTCGACCGGAGGCGATCACTGCCAGAGTCCTTCAATCATTACCACCTAGATACAAGAGCTTTGTGTTGAACTACAACACGCACGGGATGACCAAATCAGTCGCCAAGCTGTTTGCGATGCTGAAAGTCGCTGAGTTTGAAATCCAAAAAGAACATCAAGTGTTGATGGTCAATAAAACCACTAGTTTCAAGAAGAATAGAAAGGGCAAGAAGGGTAACTCCAAGAAGAGTGGCAAAGCAGTTGCGCCTCCTGTGAAGAAACCCAAGGCTGGACCCAAGGCAGAAACTGAGTGCTTTCATTGCAAGGGAACAGGTCACTAGAAGCGGAACTGCCCCAAGTATGTGGCCGACAAGAAGGCGGCCAACACCAAACAAGGTATATATGATATACATGTTATTGATGTGTACCTTACCAACTCTAGTTGTGGTGCTTGGGTATTTGATACCGGTTTGGTTGCTCACATTTGTAGCTCAAAACAGGAGCTAAGGAACAGTCAAGGGCTGGCTAAGGATGAAGTGATGATGCGCATGGGAATGGTACCAAGGTTGATGTGATCGCCGTTGGTGCGCTCGCTCTTCAATTAACATCGAGATTAGCGATGAACCTAAATAATTGTTATTTAGTGCCTGCGTTAAGCATGAACATTATATCTGGATATTTTTTATTGCGAAAAGGTTACTCATTTAAATCAAAGAATAATGGTTATTCTATTTATATGAGTAATATCTTTTATGGTCATGCACCCAATGTGAGGGGTTCATTCCTATTGAATCTCGATAGTGATGATACACATGTTCATAACATTGATGCCAAAAGATGTAGAGTTGATAATGATAGTACCACTTTTTTGTGGCACTACCATTTAGGTCATATTGGTGTAAAACACATGAAGAAGCTCCATGCTAATGGACTTTTGGAGTCACTTGAATTTGAATCACTTGACACATGTGAACCATGCCTCATGGGCAAGATGACTAAAACCCCGTTCTCTGGAACAATGGAACAGGCAAGTGACTTGTTGGAAATCATACATACTGATGCAGGCGGTCCGATGAGCATTGGGGCATGTAGTGGATATCTTTATTTTCTCACCTTCACCGATAACTTAAGTAGATATGGGTATATTTACTTAAAGAAACACAAGTCTGAAACATTTGAAAAGTTCAAGCAATTTCAGAGTGAAGTTGAGAATCATCATAACAAGAAGATTAAATTCCTACGATCTGATCGAGGAGTATAATATCTGAGTTATGAGTTTGGCAGTCACCTAAGACAGTGTGGAATTGTTTCACAATTGACACCGCCAAGAACACCACAACGTAATGGTGTGTCAAAATGTCGTAATCGAACCTTATTAGATATGGTGCGTTCTATGATGTCTCTTGCCGATTTGCCACTATCGTTTTGGGGTTATGCATTAGAGACAGCTGCATTCACTTTAAATAGGGAACCATCGAAATCCGTTGAGATGACGCCATATTAATTGTGGTTTGGCAAGAAGCCAAAGTTGTCGTTTCTTAAAGTTTGGGGATGTGATGCTTATGTCAAAAAGCTTCAGCCTAAAAAGCTGGAACCCAAAGTGGAGAAATGTGTCTTCATAGGATACCCAAAAGAGACAGTTGAGTATACCTTCTATCTCAGATCCGAAGGCAAAGTGTTTGTCGCTAAGAACGGAACATTTCTTGAGAAAGAGTTTATCTCAAAAGAATTGAGTGGGAGGAAAATAGAACTTGATGAGTTTGTTCGAAGTCTTGAATGAGATCCTGGACGTCAAGAGGAGCTCCGGAATGGTCTAGAGGTAAAGATTGATACATAGGAAGTCCCGTTTTGGTCACCGGTAAAGTTTCGGGTACTTCGGTAGTGTACCGGGAGTGCCGGGAGGGTTCCAGGAGACCATCGGGAGGGGCCACCCACGCGAGGAGGCCACATGGGCCTTAGGAGTGGGTCACCATCCCTTAGTGGGCTGGACAAGCCAGCCCCTAAGGGCCCATGCGTCTAGGAGGTGGGAGGAGGAAACAATCGCAAGTGTGGGAAGGTTTGCAAGTGGAATCCTACTAAGAGTAGGATTGGAGGTGGACTCTCCCACTTCCACCACTTCGGTCGACTCCTATGGGGAACCCTAGGGGCACCGGCCTCCCTCCCCTTCCTCCTATATACGGGAGGGGAGGGAGGACAGCCAAACCAGAAAACCCCAAGCCAAGGTGCAGCCCTCTCTCCCCGATAGATCGTGTCCTCTAGTTTTCGGCGGTGCTTAGGTGAAGCCCTGCCGGAATAGTTCCACCACCACTGCATCGTTGCACTGCCGGAGAACTCATCTACCAATCCGCTCCCTCTTGCTGGATCATGAAGGCAGAGATCGTCATCGAGGTGTGCGTGTTCTGAACACAGAGGTGCCGTCTGTTCGACGCTAGATCGGGACGGATCATGATTGGATCGCGGGACGCTCGCCGATTTGGATCGGGAAGACGTACGACTACATCAACCGCGTTTCTTAACGCTTCCCGCTTAGTGATCTACACGGGTATGTAGATCCACTCCCCCTCTCGTAGTTGCTCATCACCATGGATAGATCTTGCAGGTGCGTAGGAATTTTTTTGTTTCCCATGCAACGTTTCCTAACAGTGCCCCCATAGGTATTCACTAGCAAAGCGAATTTTAGTAGTAAAGAAACCCAACAAAAAGAAAGAACTGAACCAGCGCTATAGCATGCCAGAGAATAAATTCAAATAGATTGCATAGGCAAACATGCATGCATAATTTCAAGAACAACCGCAAATGTCAGCTTGCGTTACGTACATGAAACAAATTGCAAAAGAATCACAAATAAGCAATCAACAAAAGAAGAACTTTGGCTCATTGACCCACAACAGAATACAACTTGGTTATATCATCCACATAAATTTTGAACACAAATAGTTCACTATTAACTCTCTTTGCGAATAAGGTTGTGTCATTTTTCTCAATTTCAAAACCTTTTTGAATAAGAAACTTCGTTAGGCATTTATACCAAGCATGAGGAGCTTTCTTAGGACCATATAAAGCTTTGCGAAGTTTGTAAACATGGTCTCTTAGGATTTACAAATCTGGGAGGTTGTTTAACATAGACTTCCTCCTCTATTTCTCCATTTAAAAATGCACTTTTAATATCCATTTGGTAAATAGTGATGTCATGGTGATTGACATAAGAAAGAAGAATTTGAATAGCTTCTAGTCCAGCAACGGGGGCATAGGTCTCACCGTAGTCCATACCTTCGACTTGTGTATATCCTTGGGCTACGAGACTAGTCTTGTTGCGTACAACTTGATCGTCTTCATCTTGCTTGTACCGAAACACCCATTTAGTACCGATGATGTTTTGCTCGTCCTTGGGATTCTCCACGAGTGTCCACATTTCGTTCCTCTCGAAGTTGTGAAGCTTTCCATGCATAGCGTTCACCCAATCCACGGCTTCTAGAGATTTCTCAACCTTCAAGGGTTCAATTCTAGAGATGAAAGAATGATGCTCACAAAAGTTAGCTAAGCGAGTTTTAGAGCGAGTGATCCTCCTTGTTTGTATGTCACCAAAGATTTGGTTTAGGGGATGTTTCTTGGTCACATGTGCTCGAACTCGGGGTAGCTTTGGCTTGTTGGATGGTGTAGCTTCTTCTTCATCATCTCCTTCATGTTCGTTGTTTTCAAAGTTGTCATCTCCTTGAGGTGGTTTGAAGGAGATTGTGGTGGATCTTCATGATGTACTTCCTCCTCCTCTTCATCTTGCCATGTACCACTTGTGGATGCTTCCATGTCGTTTTGTCAGTAGCCTTGATCTGAGGTAGGAGCTTCCACTTGGGTTGATGAAGTACTTTCCTTTACCTCCTTAGGATGAATCTTGCCAATGGGCAAATCTTGGATAGCTTCCGAAGGATCTTTGTCACCTACATCATTTGGAAATTGTTTGATGTGCGAACCATTAGATTCATCAAACTTCCCATCTACCGTCTCTTTGACTTTTCGAGTGAAGTTGTTGTAGACACGGTAGGTGTGAGAGTTCGATCCATAACGGAGTAGAAAACCTTCATGAAATTCTGGAGCAAATTTAGCACGACGATGCGTATCCAGAATGTAGAACTTAGAACCGAATACCCGAAAGTATCCAACTTGGGGTTTGTTACCGATGAGGACTTCGTATGCCGTTTTACTGAGAAGCTTGTGCAAGTAGAGTCGGTTTGTGGCATGACATGCTGTTTCCACGGCTTCAACCCAAATGTGTCTTGGCGTCTTGTATTCATCAAGCATCGTTCTTGCCATCTTAATGAGGGTCAGTTCTTCCTCTCAACAACTCCATTTGGTTTTCGTCAAGAAAGGTATCCACATGGGTGTACGTAGAGAAAGGTATCCATTTGGTGTACATAGCCGAGAACTCATGTGAAATACCCTCTTCGTCAAGAAAGGTATCCACATGGGTGTTCTTGAACTCCAATCCGTTATCACTTCAAACCTTCTTGATCTTCACTTCAAATTGATTTTGCGCTTTACGTTCAAAGTTCTTGAAGATCTTCTGTACCTACGACTTATCATCAAGAAAGAATACCCCCGTAAATCTGGAAAAATCATCTACTATAACTAGACCATAAGAGTTTCCACCGAGACTCTTGTAAGCATTTGTACCAAAAAGATCCATATGAAGTAACTCGAGTGGTCTCCTAGTAGTCATGGTGTTCTTGACCGGATGATTTACACCTACTTGCCTTCCTGCTTGACAAGCGCTACAAAGCCTATCTTTGTGAAAGATAACATCTTTAACACCAAGAATGTGATTGCACTTGATAAGTTTATCTAGATTGCGCATGCCTACATGTCCTAGCCTTATGTGCCATAGCCAACCTTTAGATGATTTTGCAATAAGACAAGTACGAGGTGGGGCCTTTTTAGTGAAATCGACGATGTATAGATCACCTCTACGAATACCGGTAAAGACAGTTTTATTATTATCATGATGAAACACTTGGCAATCTACTTTATTAAATAGCACAGTGAAACTGAAGTCTGCTAGTCTAGATACGGAAAGGAGATTGTAGCCAAGGGATTCAACAAGCATGACATTTTTAATAGAGCTATCATGAGATATGTCCACCTTTCCAAGGCCAAGTACCTTACCCTTAGAGTTGTCTCCAAAGGTCGTGTACCTCCGAGGTCCTTGATTAGGTGTGATCTCTTGGAACGTGTCTTTATCACCAATCATATGATCAGTGCATCCACTATCGAGAATCCACTCTTTTCCATTGGACATGCAATCCTTGAAGTTTGCCATGAGACTTATATTCTTAATGATCTTCTCATGCTTGATGTCGAATAGCACATCTTCATCATAGTAGCCATTATCTTCATTGTCATCATTAGGTAGAATCTACTCGTCATGAAAACCAAGAGACTCCCTAGAATTTTGACTAAGACAATGTTCAAGCTTATTTATGTGAATGGATTCTACAACAATTTTGCTAATGGTAGTGACATCTCCTTTAGCAAGCATAAGATCATGAAGCTCAGATAAGCATTTATCAAAGTTTGGATCACTAGGATTCATTCCATGAAAGGAAACAGTTTTATGAACAATTTCATCAACATTACTTTATGAATAATTTGTATATCGGTTATCCAAATCATTACAAAAAGTATAAGAATATGCAAAATTCTTCAATTGAGTAAGCACGGATCTTGGTAAACCTCTAACGATAAGATTAACAGTTCTAAGGTTACCAGTCATGTCAATTTCCTCTTCGTGTGTGGGATGTAATTCATCAATGGGGAACACATAGGGATTTCCAATATGCTTTCTTAAATGGAATTTGTCAAATAGACCAATCATAGCATCTTTCCATTGACTATAGTACTCTCCATCAAGAATAGGCACTCTATAACTCAAACTTTACACACTAGACACATCCATCTTCCTCCCCGATGATGAAACCGAAGCAATGGAGACCAATGCTCTGATACCAATTGAGGGATCATTATAAGGGTATGTCCATAGGGGGGTGAATAGACTACTAGCACAAATTAAAATCTACACAATATCCAAAGTTAAGTGTTGGCAGCTTTTAGCAATTATAGCAAGTCTAGCACACCCTACACATGCAAGTCATCAAGTAATGCAGCGGAAAGTAAAAGACATTGCACATGGAAGTAAGGAGTTGAGATAGGGAGATCGAACGCATGAAGGACACAAATATTTTTCCCGTGGTTCCGATAGGTGGTGCTACGTACGTCCACGTTTATGGATTCTTCAACCCACAGAGGGTAACGGTAGCAAGAGTCCACAGAGGGATCTACCCACAGAGGGCTCCACGAAGAAGCAACCTTTACCATACCATAACGGCTTCCGTCCATGAAGTACTAGCCTCACTATGGGTAGATCTTCATGAAGTAGGCGATCTCCTTGACCTTACAAACTTCTTGGTTCAACTCCACAACATGAAGTAGGAGGCTCTCAAGAGACACCTATCCAATATAGGAGGCACCACCCTCCAAAAGGTAATAGGATTGATAATGTCGATGAACTCCTTGCTCTTGTGCTTCAAGATGATACACTCCTCAACACACAATCACTCTCTCGTAGATTTGGCTTTAGAGGAAGATATTGATTGGGTGGAAAGCAACTTGGGGAGGCTAGAGATCAAGATTCATATGGTTGGAATGGAATGGCATGATCTCAACACATGAGTAGGTGGCTCTCTCTCAGAAAATATGATAGGATAAGTGGGGATCTGTTCTGAGTGCTTCACTTCCGAGTAGGTGGTGGTGAAGGGGTATATATAGGCATCTCAAAAAATCCAACCGTTACACCTAAAGTGACCAACTCAGTGACACCGATGTGTGAATCTCGGTGGTATCGAAGTGACCAAAAGGTGGCAACTTTTGAATCTCAGTAAGACCGATATATAATCCTTAGTGGTACCAATCGGGTGTCCAATGGTCAGAATGTGCATCCCGGTGACACCGATCCAAAAACTCGGAAATTCCAATTTTATGAATTGAGGCAACCAAAAGTTGGCAGCCTGAACTCAGTAGCACTGATGTGGGATCAATTACACCGATGTGCTAGGCTTTCGCATGGGTCTGTCTAAGTTTAGGAATCGGTGTGTAACAACCCGGGACCGACGCTCCAGAAGATGCCCCTTTTGTTTCCATTCTCGACTGTGTCTCATTTGGTTGTTGCATTCATCATTGCATCATTCACATCATCTGCATGGTATCATCACTCGTTTTTTAAAACTTGCATTCGTTCGTAGTGGCCGGTTCTCTCCTTTCGTGTCGTCAACCGTTTCGAGACCAACCACACATGCACGCGCCCGAGGCATCGACAAAATATTGTTTTCAACGTGCGTTTTAAATATTCTTGGATTGGGTCGGAACATGGAGTGTGGTCTTATTATATTGTAGGTGCACCGCCTGCCAAATTTTGTCGCATTCCGAGTTCGTTTGATACCCGAACGGTCAACCGTAGAAGTGCAGTCGTCGGTTTATTATCGAATGTTTTTTGGTGTTTTGAAACCTCGTGTCCGGGCCGCAAACCTCCCTCTCATATCCACCTAGCCCCTCTCCACAGTAAACCATAGCCCCTCCGCTTGCGGACCGTCAGATCGAGATCCGAAGGTCCAAAACGGACAAAAACCCCTAATCCTAGCCCTAATTAGGATAAATAGACCCCTAGCCGTCCAATTTTGAAACCCTAGCCCTCTTCCTCGGGATCCATGCTGCTAGCCTCCTCCCAGCCGCCGCCAGCAGCCTCCCCGCAGCTGCAGGACCCGCCGAGGCCCATCTAGAGGCCCGCCCCAAGCCCGAATCGCCGTCGCCCGTACGTCGAGCCGCTCCCGAGCTCCTCTGCCTCCCGAGCCTCCCAGCCCCGCTTCCCCCGTCGGGCGAGCCCGCGCCCGTCGCCGCCGAATGTCGCCGGAGCCCCGACAAGCCTCTGCCGGCGAACCCCTACTGCCCCTTTCCCCGTGCATCTCCCTCTCCTTCTCCTCTCCCTCTCCTCACTAGCTCTCTCTCTCTCTTCCCTACAGGTCAAAGCTTCCATGGCGCCTAGGGAGCTGCCCCGCCCTCGGAATGGTTCCCTCCGGCAATATCCTGCAGCCCCCTTGTCGGATCCACCCTCAAGTGCCCCCGTCGACCTTTGGCCAAGCCCGTCGCCGCTTAGAGCAGAGGGTGCCGCCATGGCCTCTTGCCCAAATCTGTAGCCCAGCGCCTCTGCCGACCCGCTCCTCTGCCAGCTGCTCTACTGCATGGGCCGAGGCCCAATAGGTGATCCCCCCTATTCGTCTATCCAGCACGTGGGGCGCCATATTCTATATGATTCTCATCCATGTTTAGCCCAGCTCACACCAGATTTGGCCTGATGTATTCTTTTTCCTATGCTGAGAATTTAACCATTATCCAATGATTTTCAGAATTGCAGAAAAAACCCTACACTTCATGCATTTAATAACTCACCAACTGGGCGTCGTATGTAAAAACTTTATATATGAAACATGTTCAGAATTTTATGTGGATTCATAGTATCCAACTTTCACATGTGATAAAAATGTTTAACCTTGTTGTTTGCATTGATTTGCGTAATTTCCATGTGAAAATGATTTATTTCATAACTAATTAACCATAGATCCGATGCATCTAGGAAAATGTCTAGAATATCATGCCACGCTTTATTTTGCTATTTAATAAATATAAAACATGTGTATTTCAGACCGGTCCCAAACTTAAAATATGCATGTGGGGTCGTTGTGGAAATGCTATATGTTGCTTCCGGCCTCATTTAAAATGCCTAGATGATGTAGTTGTTCTTGCTTTACCTCTTGCCATGTTTAACAATATTTAATATTGATGAGCACCTAAACGGGAGTGAACTTAATAATTCAAGCGTGGAGTTTCGTCAATATGCAACTCGTTGCATATTGAGCTTCACTTTAATGTGTAGTAGTTGTTTGATGTGATTTTCCATGCCTTGCATATTTAAACCGGACATGCATCATATTTGTTTGCTCATCATGTCATGCACATGTTGTGGTGTTTTCCGTGTGTTGATTGTTGTTTCGGATTGTTCCTTCTCGATAGAGTTCCGAAAGCATTCGGAGTGTGAGGATTCGTTCGACTATGTTGGCACGTCTTCTTCATGGAATCGTTATTCTTCCAAGTCGGATCTCAGGCAAGATGACACATTTCCCTAGGATACCACTACTATCATTGCTATGCTAGTTGTCCCGCTTTTATCGTTATGTCTTGCTACCTACCACTTGTTTTTCAAGCCTCCCAACATTGCCATGATAAACCTCTAACCTCCACCTCCTAGCAAACCGTTGTGTGGCTATGTTACTGCTTGCTCAGCCCTTCTCATAGTGTTTCTAGCTGCAGGTGCAACGGCTTCCATGTGTTAACATGGACATTCTTTTGTTATCACAATCTTATTGCTATTTAATTTAATGCACTTATACACTTGGTAAAGGATTGAAGGCTTGTCCTTTTGCTTAGTTTTTTGTTCCACTCTAGCCGCCCCTAGTTACTTGTGAACCGGTGTTATGTTCCATAACTGAGCGCTCCTAATATGCTCGGGGTTGTTATGGGGACCCCCTTGATTTTCTTTTTAGGATACAGCTTGTCTGGCAAGGCCCAACATTGGTACTACATTGGACTGATAACTAGTAAATGCATAGGGACCCGCCAGCACCTGCGGATAGTTTAGTCAACCCCCGGGCTAGTGCTACTCATGAGTGTTGGTCAAAACTAGAGTCGTGTGCGGGGCCAACCTGGGGCAACTTGGGTGATTTCTATCAGGCCATTGTATGCTACGCTCATCTGATCGTGTCCTAAGAACGAGATACGTGGCTCCTATCGGGTTCGTCGACACGCTGGGTGGCCTTGCTGTATTTGTTTTACCTTTCTCGAACGTCTTGCATGAGGAACTATGATCTTCTTCGGGCTATCTCGAGGTGTCAGATTTCCTTTGGAATTTCCTAGGATGATCACGAGATCCATGGTCGAGGTTATTCCTGCGGCGTGTGGTTAATTTGTGATGTATGAGTTGGAGCACCCCTGCAGGGTTAAATCTTTCCGAAAGTTGTGCGCGTGGTTATGTGGCAAACTTGGGAAGCTTTGTTTAACACCCGGTCATAGTAAACTTGAAGTAAACTCTAATAAAATACACCAACTGTGTGCGTAACCGTGACTGTCTCTTCTGGTGAGTCCTTATCTGAGAGAGAACACGGTGGGGTTATGTTTGACATAAGTAGGTGTTCATGATCAGTTAGTGATCATTACTAGTCCATGTTCATTATGCATAGACCACCATACTTTACTTTCTATACTCGTAAGTTAGCCACTCAAATAAATTCTTAGCCACTTGCTGCAGCCTCACCACTTAACCATACCTCACCCATTAAGCTTTAATAGTCTTGATACCCTTGGAAATGAGATTGTTGAGTCCCTGTGGCTCATAGATTACTACAACAACAGTTGCAGGCACAGGTAATGCGATGCTTTGACGTGAGAGCGATGCTTGTTTTTTATTTGGAGTTCTTCTTCTTTATTATCGATCTAGGATGGGTTCCACGCGGCAGCCTGGGATAGCAAGGATGGATGTCTTTTTATTGGTTGATTTCGTCCGTAGTCGGACCCTGCTCTTTTGTATGATGTTTGAATATGTTGTTGTATTGATGTGACTCTGATGTAGTTTGTGGAGAGTGTAAGCCGGTTCCATATACTCATCTCTTCTGTAAATGTACTTGTAATGATATCCATTCTTGCAACACGACGAGATGTGCTTCTATCCCTATCGAAGCCCTCGTGCCAAAATCAGGATAGGGTCGCATCTTGGGCGTGACAAGTTGGTATCAAAGCCTGTACCGACCTAGGAGCCCCCTTGATTGATCGAACTTGGCCGAGTCGAGTCTAGTGAAAAACTATTTTGAGTCTAGTTATATCGGAGAGTAGGATTCTTTTTACTCCTCTTTTATGCTCTGGTGAGGTAACCGACTTAGGAATTTTGATTCTACCCTCTTCTCACTCAAAACAATTCGAGGAGTAGAGCTCCGAGGGATTCTTGACACATCATTATTGTTCAGTTTCCTTAGTATCTCAGGATGGAGGATGTTCGAAATTGCTTCAATACTAGTAGTAGAGAGAGGAGTCCGACATCCCAGTACTGGTGGAGAGAGTTCGTATGTACTGCCATTCTTAGTATCATTGTGTTTTCGAGGGTCCGAGATAGATGGAGTTTCGAAGCCTCTGGTTATGTGTTGAAGGATGGATACAATTGGGGTGTAGGGCTTGTTAGTTGTGTGAGATATTTTCCTCCTTGTATCCCCAACACCAGATTGCATAACTAGAAAGTTTTTGGGAGTTTTTAGGTGGGAATTCAAGTAGTTACCTAGGTTATCTTCCAACAGATCATGATGCGAGGTTGGGATTCGACATCTAGTGAATTCGTTTGTTCACGGTCTTTCTTACAAAGGACAGTCTTGATTTATGCCTCGTCAAGCCTTGTAGTTAGCTACGCCTAGGGAGCATATTCGAGCGTCATTTCAATATGACAATCCAATGTATGATCAAGCCCATGCGAACCTTACCACGAAAATATCGAGCAAAATCTGTGTTATGCATTTGTTTCTGGCTTGTTTCGTAAGCCCCATCCTTTGTTTTGTTTTGTATATCGTAATTCAAGTTGCTTCGATGTCAAGTGGTGATTTCATATCTTTCCTAAGAAGTGTTCTCATATTTCTATGAGAATGCTAATTCTTTCACTCAATTAAGTTGTCATATCAATTCTTTTCATCCAGTGCGCTTCCCTTCAAGTGAATTCTATTTTCTTCAATTTTTGCAAGATCAATCCTCTTATTCTTCCCGAAGTTCATTTCATTTGTCCCAAGTTTTATTTTTTTTCCCACCCTCCCGCCCTTTTTCTTCAATGATTAAATTCTCATCCAAGTGCCTTATCTATTCATGTGATGCTTCCGCTATATCTTTTCTTTTGTATCGTATCCCGTGATTCTTTATGAAGATCCTCAAGTGCTTCAAGTTCATTGTTCTTTATTCATGTTTTCCTTCCCGGTGCATTCAATTCAAGATCTTGGTGTTCTTCATATCCTTTTCAATCGCTAAATGCTTGCCCATGTTGGAAATTCTTATCCAAGTATCTCTTGTTTAGTCATCTCTCTTTTATATCCGGAGTGCTGAAGATATCTCAAAAGTTTCGTGTTTACATTCAATAATCCTTTCAAATTATTTCAAGGGTCTCACCTCCTCAAGTTTCAATTTGTACCGGTGCAATCTCTCTTTCTAAGCAATTGTTTCAACGGTGTTTCTTTGAGTGGGCCCATAACCCACAGGTGTTTTTCCCAGGATCTTACCTGTCTCTTTTATTCTTTTCGGAGATGTCCTCAAGTTCTCTTCTAATATGACAGAAGAATGATTTTCATCAGTCATATTCCTTCTCGAAGATCGCTTCTGAATTATTTTCATTGTTGGCTCAACCTTCTTTATTCGTTATTCTGGAGTATCTCAGTAATTCATGGTGTTGTTTCTCGTCATCATTCTCTGCATTGAAGACCAAAGGAGGGTTCTCTTAAATCTTATTCCATTCTCCTAGAGATTCATGGTTTAGCTTATTTTTATCCTCTCAAATTGTTTTGATCATGAGTAATTCCATCCTTACCTATCCGGAGCGTTTCAGAATTGTTTCCATTTCTTGATCCTCCAAAGGCCATTGTTTCAGAAGATTTCTTCGTTCTCAGCTTTCAGCTTTCATTCTCAAATTCTTCTTAGTTGTTGTTCCTTTGTTCGTATCTCAATTATTCGGGTGCTTCGTTCAAATTTTCTATTAGGTGGATCATGATCTCTTCGTTCCCATGTATCTTCGTTCAATCGTAGTATCCTCATTCGTTTGTGAATTCTTACCGGTGTTTCGTTGAAGAGTTCTTATAGGTTTGCGCTCTATCTATCTTTCCTATCTTTTCCAAAAGAATAAGTAGTATGCCAAATCCATTGCTTGTCATCAATATAACTTGATGAAGGATAGGCATATCATAATTCTTATTCTTGTTTCATCCAGGTGATTCCAATCCTTCTTCTGGAGTGTTCATGACATCAAATTCTTGGTCATAAGTTGTTCAACTTTTGTTTTCCGGAGTTCCAAGTTTTCTCAAATATCTAATCACGAAGCTTCATCTAAATCCTTGCAACATCAAAATCTATTCTTTTCAATCGCATTCTTTTGATCGTCCTTTCATCCCGGTGTTCGCCAAGAGGTCCTTCATGTTGGGTTCTTAAGGATGTAATTCTTCTCGAATTGTTATGCAGATTCTTGTTGGAGGTGCTCAAGTGTTCTTTATCTTGGATGTCTAAATTAAATTCCTTCTCCATTGTCTTTTGAGATGGTTTTATTAAATTTTTGATTATGAGGAATCTCGAAGGGAAATTGTCAAGAATGAGATAAGTAAACCCATCTTGTTTTCTCGGAGTTATCTTGGGTTGGATTTCACCTAAAGAATTTCGTAAGGATTGTTGCTATCATGGTGTCATAAATGATCCAAGTTTTCTCCTCCTCTTCTTGGTGAAAGAAGAGTTGTATATCTTGTTGCTCTCAAGGAATCAATTGTTTCTATTGTGGCAAGTTGTCACCTCATAATTTTGAGTTGTTTTCCATAAGCCCATAACAAGCTATTCTTTTTGTTGTTGATTCTCCATCAACCCCGTTCAACCATGCTTTTCAAATTCAATGGTGCTAGAAGTTGTTATTTTCTTCTCCGTTCCTTTCCTTCCAATGATCTAGTTTCTATTCCTTTCTTCCAGAGGCGTTGTCATGTTGCTCTCTTTCAACCATCATCTAGTTTGATTAAGATCATGCTCTTCCCTTGCTTGTCAATTAACCGGAGTGCTGTGAAATCTTTTCATGATCCTTCTTTATTATGAAGTTTTGATTCTAATCAAACCGAAGTTCGGTGTCTCTCTTTCAATTTCTTTCCATCATATCAATTTTTCCTCTCTATCCTACCGAAGTGCTGCCGAAATTTCTTGTGAATTATTGTTTGTTCCTCATGTCGTTCTTCATCTCTTTCAAACCTACAATGTTTCATTGGTTTCACTCGTTTGTCAAAGAAGCAACTAAGTTTTACCTCTTGCTCTTTCTCTTCCCCTTCTCATTCTAGATCTCGGGACAAGCTCCTCATGTAGTGGAGGAGAGTTGTAACAGCCCGGGACGGACGCTCCAGAAGATTCCTGTTGGGACCCCGATCCTAAGCCATAAGAATCCAACCTGTAACACATCACATCACTTTGCAGTCTCATGCACGGTTATCTCCACGGCTGCCACCTTACCTGGGTCGGGACCGTTTGCGTCTTTTGACTCGCGTCTGTGAATGTGTCGCTAGCATTCAAATGTCAAAGAACCCGGGCCGACATGACTAGTCGTACAACTAAAGTGGCACATCCGTACAGGGACAGGCATACGTAACCCAGCAGTGCAGGTGTCAATCTCTAGCATGTGTAGATGAGTCATAGCAAGCTACAAGGACTCCATTACGCCGCGGGACATAAATGTCATCAATGCACGTAGACGAGTCGTAGCAGGCTACAGGGACTCCATGACGCTGCGAGACATTTCCCCAAAGGGACAGACACAGCAGCAAAGAAGGATACATGCCGGTCAATCAATGTGTCCGGAGCAGTAGCAAGCTACTAAGGCTCGGTGGAAGCACAAAGAGGCATTTCCCCGTAAAGAGTACTACTAAAGGCACACCACTAGGTGTAGGATCCCATACATACCGTTGCACGTCACACGTGCGCATGACATGCCCAATATGCGTAGATACAACTATGGCATCAGAACATAACCATACAACATTACAACATTTATTTAGAAGGCTCAAAAGAGCCAATACAATAAGATGTTACAAACAGGGGTCACAAGACCCAACATTCAGAGCATTCAATCAAACAAGTGGAAGTTTAAATATGTCTAGGTACAGACATCTACAAAAGTGGCTAGAGGAGCCTAAAAAGCTACAACGACACTACCAAAGGAACAAGACCTCTGTCTGGGGTTCCCAAGATAATCCGCTCAACATCGAACTTCACGTCATAAGTACCACTAATGAGACTGATGTCTCCTCTGCAAAAACATAATTAAGCAAACGTGAGTACAAGGGTGCTCAGCAAGACTTACATCATAACTAACTACATATGCATCAGTATCAATGAGGGGGTTGTGGAATTTATTGCAGCAAGCTAGATGTGGCTCTTGGCTAACCTTACGACTGCAAGTAGTATCTTTGAGGTGGGATAGCACACATGAGTCCACATATTCTCCAATCAATACACCACTATGGATCCACTTCCGTCTCCCTACGAGAAGGCCATCCATAGCACTCATGCTTATCTTGCGCATTTTAGAGTATCCACTTCAAGTTTTCTATGAACCATATAAGTTCTCCAAGTAGTCCATATCCAAGGATGCGGCTATTCGAACAGATTATTTCACCCTGCAGGGGTATACTTCTTCACACATGCTCTCGCTACTTATCACCATATGCACGTCATGCATCTCGGCAACCTTCAAGTGGAAGCACTGGCGTGGACGTCGGCCACGACCATCAACCACACAAGACCCTAGTCCAGGTTTATCGCCTATTTGAGACAGAACCCGCACGGAAGTCCGGCTGAAGTTTCCGCTACGGCCTCAAACGATGTGCGCAGGGTTCCCAAGCCCACCGTTCGGGTACCACTTGGTACACCATGCCACTGTGCATCTACCGCATCACAGTCCACCCCGTCGGGCAGCGCTATGCACGGCCGCCATCACTTTTCCTACAAACACCAGAAACTAGTTGCGACTCCTGGATAGAGGTCTAGGTGATTAATAAGCCGAGAGGGGTCGAGTTACCGGAGCCCAACGTGTGGTAGTAACTGTCTTGGATCACAAACACATAAGTCAGTTCTTAAGGTCGGTCCCAATGAGACAACCCATCATGTACTCCTACATGACCTCTCATCGCTACCATTACCAAATCATGTTCACACACTTAGCTCTCACATAGTAGGACATGAACACTGCCATTCCGATTCATCACCCGGATGGATCAGACCCGACACGACACGACTCTAAGCATAGGAGGCACAATAAGTAAGCATGGATGAGTAAGAACAACAAGGCTCAACCAGTTGCTACTCATGCTAAGTGGTTCCAACTATTTACTGCGGCAAAGACAGGTCATGCAAAGGAATGGGTTCAACTACCGATGACATGAAACTATTGAATCGGTGTTGTCCTAATGCAGTAAAGAGAGTTGGAGCAAGAGAGTGGGTTCATATCAGTATGCTCAAGGGGGTTTGCTTGCCTGACAGTCCTGAAGATATCATTTCTCTTCATCAGTGCCAATGTTCACATCGTCGTAACCATCGTCTATCGAGAGGGAACAAACACGGGCAAACAAGAAAGGAACACATTAAATGTGATGCAACAATCATGATGCATGAAATGGCATGTTAAGTTACTGAATTGACCTAGTGCTATAGGTAGTCATATTAAGTGAAGTGGAATTCAAATATATACTAAATTCCAACTCTAGCACTATTTATTAAATTATCGTAATCATGAAATGTCCTACTTTGTGATTTTAACTTGCTCAAACATGCATGATCATGGCATAAACAGATTCATTGGATTTTTTTGATCATTTTTCGTATATAAATTATTTTCATCTGACTTACAGATTATTTTCCATGACTTTTAGAAGTTTTAAACATTTTCTAGAATTTCCTGAATTTTTTTTGTTATAAAAATTGATTACTGCGTCAGCCTGACATCATCATGACATCAGCAGATCGGCTGACCCGGTCCAGGTCAAACCTGATGTGTGGGGCCCGCACGTCAGTGACACAGGGTTAATCCCCGCGCTGATCAGGGGTTTGACCCACTTTAGGGCCCAGCGTCAGGGGCTAAGGGGGTTGGTTAGGAGGGGGATTAGCACTAATCGCCGTGCCACATCGGCACCCGCCGGAGCTAGGCCGGCAGCGACCAAACCCGCGGCGGGGCTCGCCGGAGTTGGCCAGAACGGTGCTACAGGCCACGGGCAAGCGAGGAAAAGGCTTCGCGGCATCCTAAGGTGACCAGGAGCATGACCAGGTGCTCAGGTGGGACTGGAACAAGCTCAAACGGCGGCAACGACATGGCCGGCATTGAGGAGCTCTCATCTTTGGTGGCTAGGCTAGCTAGGGGACGACCGCGACGACAGGATGAGCGAGAAGAGGAAGAGAGGCTCACGGGGGTTCGAACGAGGGCCTCGACGAGCTCAGGGCAGCCGGCAGGTGGCCAATCGACGGAGGAGATCCACGGCGGCCGACGATGAAGAAGACAACGGCGACGGCGTTGGTGATGCAGGCCTCCCGTTGCTGAGTGCTTCGTTTGGGCGCTCCACGCAGTCGAGTCAGGGCGGCTGGGCTCTTTAGAGGGCTGGAGGAGGCCGGTAGCCGCAGTGGTTGCGAGCGGCGGTGGCCGGAGTTCGGACGGCACAAGAGAGAGAGCCAGGGGAAGGAGGAAGCAGGGGGAGAGGATAAGCTCGAGGGGGCTCCACGCGTTCTCCAGCGTGAGATAAGGACGCGGGAGGGCTCGCCGGCGCAAAGCAGGAGCTGGCTCGCCCGACGCCGTGCTTCGTCTTGCCTCTGCCTTCTGGCAGAGGTAGACGATGACTGGCACAAGCCAGTGGGATGGGCCGGCTAATACCCCACGTAAGTCAGGTGGGTCTTCTCCCCCTTTTTTTATACTTCTTTTTTTTATTTTTGTCTTTTGTTTGATTTGGTTTCTCAAATAAGTCATTTTATAAAATTGTTATATTTTGCACGTGAGTCCAATGGATTAAACTAGAGCACCACAAAAAGTTTCAGAATTAATGGACTTGTATTCTATATATATTAAATATAGATCCAAGGAAAAAAATTATTGAATTCCCTCAAATGCCCGGTATAAAATGTTTCTGTGATTCAAAAATATTGGTTGGCAAATTTACCTCAGTCCAACATTTTATTTGAACACCAGGAACATTTTCTTTGGTCACTTTGATTCAATTTCTATATTGCATATGTGATAAAAATTGAATTCTGGGGCTTGATCATTCCTCATTTCATTTTCATTGAAAATAAAAATGCATGCATGAGTGCAACACAACCAAGGTTAACTAGGGTTGTGACAATTCCCTTTTTGTTTCCATTCTCGCATGTGTCTCGTTTGGTTGTTGCATTCATCATTGCATCATTCGCATCATCTGCATGGCATCGTCACTCGTTTTTGAAAACATGCATTCGTTCATAGTGGCCGTTTCTCTCCGTTCGTGTCGTCAACCATTTCGAGACCAACCACACATGCACGCGCCCGAGGCATCGACAAAATATTATCTTCAAAGTGTGTTTAAAATATTCTCGGATTGAGTCAGAACTTGGCGTGTGGTCTTATTATATTGTAGGTGGACAGCCTGCCAAATTTTGTCGCATTCCGAGTTCGTTTGATACTCAAACGGAAAAATATAGTAGTGCAATCATCGGTTTATTATCGAACATTTTTCGGTGTTTTAAAACCTCGTGTCCTGGCCGCAAACCTCCCTCTCATCTCCACCTAGCCCCTCTCCACAGCCCACCATAGCCCCTCCACTTCCGGACTATCAGATTGAGATCCAAAGGTCCAAAAACGGACCAAAACTCTTAGCCCTAGCCCTAATTAGTGTAAATAGACCCCTAGCCGTCCAATTTTGAAACCCTAGCCCTCTTCCTCGGGATCCACGCCGCTAGCCTCCTCCCAGCCACCGCCAGCAGCCTCCCCGTAGCCGCAGGGCCCGCCGACACCCATATGTAGGCCCGTCCAAGCCCGAATCGCTGCCGCCCATACGCCAAGCCGCTCCCGAGCTCCTCTACCTCCCAAGCCTCCCAGCCCCGCTTCCCTTGTCGGGCGAGCCCACGCCCGTTGCCGCCGACCATTGTCGGAGCCCCGGTGATCTGCCGCCGGCAAACCCCTGCTGCCCCTTGCCCCGTGCTTCTCCCTCTCCTTCTTCTCTCCCTCTCCTTCTTCTCTTCCTCTCCTCACCAGCTCTCTCTCTCCCTTCCCTGCAGGCCGAAGCTTCCATGGCGCCTAGGGAGCTGCCCCACAGTCGGAATGGGCCCCTCCGGCTAGATCCCGCAACCCCCTCGCCGGATCTGCCCTCCAGCGCCCCCGTCGACCTCCGGCCAAGCCCACCGCCGCTCGGAGCAGAGGGCGCCGCCATGGCCTCCTGCTCGTGAGGAGCACGGGAGGAGGACGCTTGAGTGCCTGCTGCGAGGCCGCCTTGCCTGCTGTGGGCCGCGCCTCCCCTAGGCCCAGGCCGGCCCAGATCTGTAGCCCAGCGCCTTTGCCGACCCGCTCCACTGCCAGCTGCTCTACCGCATGGGTCGAGGCCCACTAGGTGAGTCCCCCTACTGTTCACCTATCAAGCGCCTCGGGCGCCGTATTCTATATGATGCTCATCCATGTTTAGCTCAGCTCGCACCAGATTCGGCCCGATGTATTTTTTTCCTGCACTGAGAATTTAACCATTATCCAATGATTTTCATAATTGCAGAAAAACCCCTACACTTCATGCATTTAATAACTCACCAACCGGGCGTCGTATGTAAAAACTTTATATATGAAACATGTTCAGAATTTTATGTAGATTCACAATATCCAACTTTCACATGTGATAAAAATGTTTAACCTTGCTGTTTGAATTGATTTTCATAATTTCCATGTGAAAATGATTTATTTCATAACTAATTAACTGTAGCTCCGATGCAAATGTTCCACATATGCAACCTGACTAGGAAAATGTGTACAATCTCATGCCACACTTTATTTTTCTGTTTAATAAATATAAAATTTGTGTATTTCAGATCTGTCCCAAACTTAAAATATGCATGTGGGTCGTTGTGGAAATGTTATATGTTGCTTCTGGCCTCATTGAAAATGCCTAGATGATGTAGTTGTTCTTGATTCACCTCTTGCCATGTTTAACAATATGTAATATTGATGAGCACCTAAACGGGAGTGAACTAAATAATTCAAGCATGGAGTTTCGTCAATATGCAACTCGTTGCATATTGAGCTTCAATTTTATCTGTAGTAGTTGTTTGATGTGATTTGCCATGCCTTGCATATTTAAACCGGACATGCATCATATTTGTTTGCTCATCATGTCATGCACATGTTGTGGTGTTTTCCGTGTGTTGATTGTTGTTTCGGATTGTTCCTTCTTGATAGAGTTCCGTAAGCGTTCGGAGTGTGAGGATTCATTCGACTACGTTGGCACGTCTTCTTTGTGGAATCGTTATTCTTCCAAGGGGGATCGCAGGCAAGATGACACGTTTCCCTAGATACCACTACTATCATTGCTATGCTAGTTGTCCCGCTTTTATCGTTATGTCACGCTACCTACCACTTGTTTGTCAAGCCTCCCAACATTGCCATGATAAGCCTCTAACCTTCACCTTCCAGCAAACCGTTGTGTGGCTATGTTACCGCTTGCTCAGCCCTTCTTATAGTGTTTCTAGCTGCAGGTGCAATTGCTTCCATGTGATAACATAGACATTCTTTTGTTATCACAATATTATTGCTATTTAATTTAATGCACTTATACACTTGGTAAAGGGTGGAAGGCATGGCCTTTTGCTCGATGTTTTGTTCCACTCTTGCCGCCCCTAGTTACTTGTGAACCGGTGTTATGTTCCATAATTGAGCGCTCCTAACATGCTCGGGGTTGTTATGGGGACCCCTTGATTTTCATTTTAGGATAAATAAGCTTGTATAGCAAGGCCCAACATTGGTACTACATTGGCCTAATGACTAATAAAATGCATAGGGACCCGCCGGCACCCGCAGATAATTTAATCAACCCCCGGGCCAGTGCTCCTCATGAGTGTTGCTCCAAACTAGAGTCATGTGCCGGGTTAACCCGGGGAAACTCGGGTGATTTCTATCAGGACATTGTACGCTGCGCTCATCTGATCGTGTCGTGAGAACGAGATATGCGGCTCCTATCGGGTTCGTCGACACGCCGGGTGGCCTTGCTAGATTTGTTTTACCTTTCTCGAACATCTTGCGTGAGGAACTCTGATCTTCTTCAGGCTCTCTCGAGGTGTAGGATTTCCTTTGGAATTGCCTAGGATGACCACGAGATCCGTGGTCGAGGTTATTCCCACGGCGTGTGGTTAATTTGTGATGTATGAGTTGGAGCACCCCTACAGGGTTAAACTCTAATAAAATACACCAACTGTGTGCATAACCATGACTGTCTCTTCTCGTTTATCCTTACCCAAGAGAGAACACAGTGGGGTTATCTTTGATGTAAGTAGGTGTTCAGGATCAGTTAGTGATCATTACTAGTTCCTGTCCGTTATTCGTACACCACCATACTTTACTTTATGTACTCATAAGTTAGCCACTCAAATAAATGCTTTGCCGCTTGTTGAAGCCTCACCACTTAACCATACCTCACCCATTAAGCTTTCACTACAGGAATCAGCAACTTTGCCATCAGCCATGCCCGACGGCAAAAGCATGCATGGAGGACGACAAAGGCTTTGCCGTCTGCCAGCAGACGGCCAATAGTCCGGCTGAATTAGCTACAGTAAAGGGCGCTTTATCATGTGCTGGCTGACGGCAAAGATGCTTAGGTCTTTGCCGTCAGCGAGCAGACGGCAAAGGGCGTGGACGACACACGTAGCAGCTTAAGTCCGTTAAGGGGTTAACGGTGTGCTTTGCAGTCTGCTGGCAGACGGCAAAGATGCAAAGTTCTTTGCCATCTGTTGGCTGACGGCAAAGATGCAAAGTTCTTTCTTGTCTGCTGGCTGACGGCACAGATGCAAAGTTCTTTGCCGTCTGCCAGCAGACGGCAAAGCAACCACAAAGGCCAGCGCAGTGCCACCCTAGGTTGCACAGGTAGCTGCCACGTGGCAGCTTTGCCATCTACTGGCTGACGGCAAAGCTCTTCGCCGTCTGCTAGCAGATGGCAAAGAGCCTATACAGCCCCTGTTTTTTCTGTTTTTTCTTAAATTCATTCAATTTCACATAATTTCACACATATATATACACACATACATTTGAAAATACTTTCAACAAGCATAACAACACATACACATACCAAATCATATCCCTGCCATATGAATATGATCATCCAACACATATATATACACACCAAATGAAAAGTCCATATGCAACATATATAGCTAGCCAACATATCCAACTGTTGGAAATATGCCCAATAGGCAATAATAAATTACTTATTATCATATTTACTTGTTCATGATAATTGTTTATTATCCATGCTATAATTGTATTGATCGGAGACTTAGATGCATGTGTGGATACATAGACAAAACCAAGTCCCTAGTATGCCTCTAATAGACTAGCTTGTTGATCAAAGATGGTTAAGGTTTCCTAGCCATTTACATGAGATGTCATTTGATAACGGGATCACATCATTAGGAGAATGATGGGATGGACAAGACCCAAACTACAACATAGCATATGATCATGTCAGTTTAATGCTACTGTTTTCTGCATGTCAAGTATCTCTTCCTATGACCATGAGATCATGCAACTCACTGACACCGGAGGAGTGCCTTGTGTGTATAAAACGTCGCAACGTAACTGGGTGACTATAAAGGTACTCTACAGGTATCTCCGAGGGTGTCTGTTGGGTTGGCATGGATCAAGACTGGGATTTGTTACTCCGTGTGACGGAGAGGTATCTCAGGGCCCACTCGGTAATACAACATCACAACAAGCCTTGCAAGAAATGTGACTAAGTGTTATTCATAGGATCTTGTATTATGGAACGAGTAAAGATACTTGCCGGTAACGAGGTTGAACTAGGTATGGATATACCCACGATCAAATCTTGGGCAAGTAAACATACCGAAGAACAAAGGGAACATCATACGGGATTAACTGAATCCTTGACATACAGGTTCGACCAATAAAGATCTTCATAGAATATGTAGGAACAAATATGGGCATCCAGGTCCTGCTATTGGTTATTGACCGTAGAGGTGTCTCGGTCATGTCTACATAGTTCTCGAACCCGCAAGGTCTGCACACTTAAGGTTCGGTGACGTTTTGGTAGCATAGAGTTATGTATGGTGGTGACCGAAGGTTGTTCAGAGGCCCGGATGAGATCCCAGATGTCAAGAGGAGCTCCGGAATGGTCCGGCAGTAAAGATTGATATATAGTAAGTCCCATTTTGGTCACCGAAAAAGTTTCGGGCTAATCGGTAATGTACCGGGAGTGCCGGTAGTGTACCGGAAGACCACCGGGAGGGGTATTTCGACCTAAGAGGCTTCATGGGCTGTGGGAGAGTAAATACCAGCCTTTTGTGGGCTGGTGGAAGTCCCACACAAGGCCCATGCAGCTGGGATAAAAAGCCCAAAGGGAAAAAGCTGGAAAAAGGCCAAAAAAGGAGGAATCCTAGTCCTACTAGGATTGGAGGAGGAGTCCTCCTCTCCTTCCCAATTTGGTCAACCCAAGGGCTGGCTTTTTGGCATAGAAGAATCCTCCTCCTCTCCTCCTATATATACTAGAGGATTTTAGGGTTTTGGCACAGAATTTTGAGCCACGTGCTACCCGTTCCTCTAGTGCATAGTTTCTCCTCTAGATCGGTTTTCTGCAATTCTTCGGCGAAGCCCTGCCGGAATAGCTCCACCACCATCGCCGCAGCGCCGTCACGCTGCCGGAGAGCTCTTATACCTCTCCGCTCCCTCTGGCTGGATCAAGAAGGCGGAGATCATCATCAAGTTGTACATGTACTGAACGCGGAGGTGCCGTCCGTTCGGCGCTAGATCGGAAGGATCGTGATGAGATCGCTGGACGGATCATGATGAGTTCACGGGACGAATCGTGATGAGATCGCGGGACGGATCGTGATGAGTTCGCGGGACGGAACGTGATTGGATCGTGGGACTGATCGTGATGAGATCGCGGGACGCTTAGCGATTTGGATCGCGAAGACGTTCGACTACACCAACCGCGTTTCTTAACGCTTCCCCCTTAGCGATCTACAAGGGTATGTAGATCCACTCTCCCTCTCGTAGATGCTCATCACCATGGATAGATCTTGCGTGTGCATAGGAATTTTTTTGTTTCCCATGTAACGTTCCCCAATAGTGGCATCATGAGCTAGGTCTATGTGTAGATGAGATCTCGAGTAGAACACAAAGAGTTTGTGGGCGTTGATGCTTAGATTGATTCCTCCCTTGGTCGTGTTTTGGTTCAGCGGTATTGTGAGATGAAGCGGCCCGGACCAACATTACTTGTACGCTTACGAGAGACTGGTTCCCTGAAACGCAACTTGTTGCATAGATGGCTTGCGGGTGCCAGTTTCTCTCACTTTAGTTGGATCAGATTCGACAAAGGCGGTCCTTGAGAAGGTTGAAAAGCAACTAGTGTATCACCGTTGTGGTTTATGCGTAGATGAGAATTATTCTTGCTAGATACCCTTAGCAGCCACGTAAAATATGCAACAACAATTAGAGGACGTCTAACTTGTTTTTGCAGGGTATGTTATGATGTGATATGGCCAATTACATGATGTGATATATGTGATGTATGAGATGATCGTGTGGTGTATAGAATATCACAACTTGCATGTCGATGAGTACGGCAACCGGCAGGAGCCATAGCGCTGTCTTTAATTATTGTATGACCTGCGTGTCAATCATTAAGTGCAATGTAATGCTTTACTTTATCGCTAAACGGTAGCAATAGTTGTAGAAGCATGGTGGGCATGACAACCCCAATGGCAACACGTTGATGGAGATCAAGATGATGGAGATCATGGTGTCATGCCGCTGACAATGGAGATCATGTCGGTGCTTTCATGATGGAGATCAAAAGCACAAGTTCATGGCCATATCGTGTCACTTATGATTTGCATGTGATGTTAATCCTTTTATGCACCTTGTTTTTCTTAGGACGACGGTAGCATTATAAGGTGATCCCTCACTTAATTTCAAGATAAATTGTGTTCTCCCCGAGTGTGCACCGTTGCGAAAGTTCTTCGTGTTGAGACACCACATGATGATCGGGTGTGATAGACTCTACGTTCACATACAACGGGTGCAAGCCAGTGTTTCACATGTAGAACACTCGGGTTAAACTTGATGAGCCTAGCATGTATAGACATGGCCTCGGAACACAAGAGACCGAAAGGTCGAACATGATTCATATAGTAGATATGATCAACATGATGATGTTCACCATTGAAACCACCTCAACTCACGTGATGACCGGACTTGAGTTGGTGAATTTGGATCATGTATAACTCGAATGACTGGAGGGATGTCAATTTGAGTGGGAGTTCTTAAGTAATATGATTAATTAAACTCATTATCATGAACATAGTCAATAGTGTCTGTGCAAATTATGTTGTAGATCACTTGCTCACGTTGTAGCTCCCTTGAATTTTTATATGTTCCTAGAGAAATAGAGTTGAAAGATGTTGGTAGCAATATTGCGGACTAGGTCCGTGATCTGAGGATTGTCCTCATTGCTGCACAGAAGCCTTATGTCCTTAATACACCGCTCGGTGCACCAACCCCTCTAGCGTGGTTTGTAGATGTTGTGAAAAACTGACAGGCACGTTCTGATGACTACTTGATAGATTAGTGCGTCATGCATTACGGCTTAGAATTGAGGCTCCGAAACATTTTGAACGTTACAGAACATATGAGATGTTCTAAGAACTAAAATTAGGATCTCAGGCTCGTGCCCATGTTGCGAGATATGAGATCTCCAACAACATTCTTTGCCTGCAAGATGAAGGAGAATAGCTCAATCGTTGAGCATGTGCTCAGATTGTTTGGGTGCTACAATCGCTTGAATCGAGTGGGAGTTGATCTTCCAAATAAGATAGTGATTGATATAGTTCTCCAAGTCACTGTCACTAAGCTACTAGAACTTGGTGGTGAACTATAAAACGCCAGGGATAGAAATAATGATCCCTGAGCTGTTCGCGATGTTTGACACCGTGAAGGTAGAAATCAAGAAGGAGCGTCAAGTGTTGATGGTTAGTCAAACCACTAGTTTCGAGAAGGCAAGAGCAAGGAGGGAAACTTCATGGATAGCAAGTCAGTTGCTGCTCCAGTGAAGCAGCCCAAAGTTGAACTCAAACCTGACACTAAGTTCTTCGATTATGAGGAGAGCGGTCGCTGAAGCGGAACAACCCTAGATACTTGGTAGATACGAAGGCTGGCAACGTCAACAAAAGTATATTTGATATACGTGTTATTGATGTGTACCTTGCTAGTTCTCCTAGTAGCACCTGGGTATTGGATACCGGTTCGGTTGCTAAATGTTAGTAAGTCGAAATAAAAGCTACAAAATAAATGGAGAACTAGCTAAGGGTGAGGTGATGACGTGTGTTGGAAGTGTTTCCAAGGTTGATGTGATCGACATCGCATGCTCTCTCTACCTTCGGGATTAGTAACAAACCTAAATAAGTGTTATTTGGTGTTTTGCGTTGAGCATGAACGTGGTTAGATCGTGTTTATTGCAACACGGTTATTCATTTAAGTTAGAGAATAATGGTTATTCTATTTACATGAATAATACCTTCAATGGTCATGCACCCAGTGAGAATGGTTTGTTGCGTCTTGATCGTAGTAATACACATGTTCATAACATTGATGCCAAAAGATGCAAAGTTAATAATGATAGTACCACAAACTTGTGGCACTGCCACTAAATGTCTTATTGATATAAAACGCATGAAGAAACTCCATGCTGATGGATCTTTGGACTCTTTCGATTTTGAATCGGTTGAGACATGCGAACCATGCCTCTTGGTCAAAGATGACTAAGGACCCCGTTTTCTGGTTTGACGGAGCGGGCAAGTGATTTATTGGAAATGATACATGTTGATGTATGAAATCCAATGAGTCTTGTGGCGTGCGGTGGATATCGTTATTTTCTTACCTTCACTGATGATTTGAGTAGATATAGTGTATGTTTACTTAATGAAACACAAGTCTGAATCGTTTGAAAAGTTCAAGCAAATTCAGAGTGAAGTTTAAGATCATCGTGACAAGAAGATAAAAATATCTGTGATATGATCGTGGAGGTGAATATCTGAGTTACGAGTTTGTCATACAACTTTAGACAATGTGAAAGTTGTTTCACAACACACGCCACCTGGAACACCATAGTGTGATGGTATGTCCAAACGTCATAGTCGTGCTCTATTGGATATGGTGCATGTTATGATGTCTCGTATCGTTTTGCTACTATAATTTTGGGGTTGTGCATTAGAGACAACTACATTCACTTTAAATAGGGCACCATCTAAATCCGTTGAGATCACATCGTGTGAATTATGGTTTGATAGAAACCTAAGCTGTCATTTCTTGATGTTTGGGGCTGCGACGCTTGTGTGGAAAATGTTTTCACCTAATGATCTCGAACCCAAAGCGGACAAATGCATCTTCGTAGAATACCCTAAGAACAGTTGGGTGAACCTTCTATCTCAGATCCAAGCATAAAGTGTTTGTTGCTAAAACAGGTCCTTTCCCGAGAAAAAGTTTCTCTCGAAAGAATTGAGTGGGGGGAAGATAGAACTTGATGGGTTTGTTGAACCTTTGTTTCAACTAGAGAGTAGCACAGCGCAGAAAGATGTTTCTGTGGAACCTACGTCAGTTGAAGAGGAAGTAAATGATGATGATCATGAAGCTTCGGATCAAGTTACTATCGAACCTCATAGGTCGACAAGGATGTGTACTGCTCCTGAGCGGTACGACAACCATGTCTTGGAGGTCATGTTGTTGGACAACAATGAACCTACGAGTTGTGGAGAAGCGATGATGGGCCCGGATTCCGACAAATTGTTAAAGGCCATGAAATCTGAGAAAGGATCCATATATGAAAACCAAGTATAGAGTTTGGTAGACTTGCTTGTTGGACGGCAGGTCATTGAGTACAAATGGATCTTTAAAATGAAGACAGACGCTGATGGTGAATGTCACCATTTATAAAGCTCGACTTGCCGCAAAGAAGTTTCCGGTAAGTTCAAGGAGTTGAATACGATGAGATTTTCTCACTCGTAGCGATGCTAAAGTCTTTTAGAATTATGTTAGCAGTTGCTGCATTTTTCAATTATGAAATCTAGCAGATGGATGCCAAAACATCGTTTCCTTTCTTGAGGAAAGGTTGTATGTGATACAACCAGAAGGTTTTGTCAGTCATAAGGATGCTAAAAGGTGTACAAGTTTCAGTGATCCTTCTATGAACTGAAGCAAGCATCTCGGAGTTGGAATATACACTTTGATGAGGTGATTAAAGTTTTTGAGTCTATACAAAGTTTACGAGACTTGTATTTACAATAAAGTGAGTGGGAGCACTGTAGAGTTTCTAATAAGCATATGTGGTTGACATATTGTTGATCGGAAATGATATAGAATTTGTGGAAAGCATAAAGGGTTCTTGCCTGATTTGTAAGGTATAAAGTTGAGTAAGACTCAATGCCCAGTGACTACAGAAGATAGAGAAAAGATGAGTGTCATCCCCTATGCTTCAGCCATAGGCTCTATCATGTATGCAATGCTGTGCACAAGACCCGATGTCAGCCTTGCCATAAGTATGGCCGGAAGGTTTCAAAGTGATTTTGGAATGGAGCACTGGACAGCGGTCAAGATTATCCTTAGTAACTAAAAGACTAAGGAGATGTTTCTCGATTATGGAGGTGATAAAGAGTTCGTCGTAAAGAGTCACGTCGATGCAAGCTTTAACACCAATCTGGATGACTCGTAGTAGCAATCTGGATACGTATAGTGGAGCAGCCATTTGGAATAGTACCAAGTGGAGTGTGGTAGCAGTGTTTACGGTTTGACATAGAAATTTGGAAAGTACACACGGATCTGAATGTCGCAGACCCGTTGACTATAAGACCTCTCTCACATGCAAAGCATGATCGAGCCCCAAAACGCATTGGGTGTTAGATTCATCACAATGCAAATCACATGGCGATGTGAACTAGATTATTGACTCTAGTGCAAGTGGGAGACTGTTGGAAATATGCCCTAGAGGCAATAATAAATTAGTTATTATCATATTTCCTTGTTCATGATAATCGTTTATTATCCATGCTATAATTGTATTGATCGGAGACTTAGATGCATGTGTGGATACATAGACAAAAACATGTCCCTAGTATGCCTCTAATAGACTAGCTTGTTGATCAAAGATGGTTAAGGTTTCCTAGCCATTGACATGAGATGTCATTTGATAATGGGATCACATCATTAGGAGAATGATGGGATGGACAAGACCGAAACTACAAACGTAGCATATGATCGTGTCAGTTTAATGCTACTATTTTCTACATGTCAAGTATCTGTTCCTATGACCATGAGGTCATGTAACTCACTGACACCGAAGGAGTGTCTTGTGTGTATCAAACGTCACAACGTAACTGGGTGACTATAAAGGTACTCTACAGGTATATCTGAGGGTGTCTGTTGGGTTGGCATGGATCAAGACTGGGATTTGTTACTCCGTGTGACGGAGAGGTATTTCAGGGCCCACTCGGTAATACAACATCACAACAAGCCTTGCCAGAAATGTGACTAAGTGTTAGTCACGGGATCTTGTATTATGGAACGAGTACAGAGACTTGCCAGTAACGAGGTTGAACTAGGTATGGAGATAACGACGATCGAATCTCGGGCAAGTAAACATACCGAAGAACAAAGGGAACATCATACGGGATTAACTGAATCCTTGACATAGAGGTTCGACCGCTAAAGATCTTTGTATAATATGTAGGAACCAATATGGGCATCCAGGTCCCGCTATTGGTTATTGACCGTAGAGGTGTCTCGGTCATGTCTACATAGTTCTCGAACCCGCAGGTTCTGCACACTTAAGGTTCGGTGACGTTTTGGTAGTATAGAGTTATGTATGGTGGTGACCGAAGGTTGTTCAGAGTTCCGGATGAGATCCCGGACGTCACGAGGAGCTCCGGAATGGTCCGAAGGTAAAGATTGATATATAGTAAGTCCCATTTTGGTCGCCGGAAAAGTTTCGGGCTAATCGGTAATGTACCGGGAGTGCCGGTAGTGTACCGGAAGACCACCGGGAGGGGTATTTCGACCCAAGAGGCTTCATGGGCTGTGGGAGAGTAAATACCAGCCTTTTGTGGTCTGGTGGAAGTCCCACACAAGGCCCATGCATCTGGGAGAAAAAGGCCAAAGGGAAAAAGGTGGAAAAAGGCCAAAAAAAGGACGAATCCTAGTCCTACTAGGATTGGAGGAGGAGTCCTCCTCTCCTCCCCACTTTGGTCGACCCAAGGGCTGGCTTTTTGGCAGCCAAGAGTCCTCCTCCTCTCCTCCTATATATACTAGTGGATTTTAGGGTTTTGACACAGAATTTTCAGCCACGTGCTACCCGTTCCTCTAGTGCATAGTTTCTCCTCTAGATCGGTTTTCTGCAGTGCTTAGGCGAAGCCCTGCCGGATTAGCTCCACCACCATCGCCACAGCGCCGTCACACTGCCGGAGAACTCTTCTACCTCTCCGCTCCCTCTTTCTGGATCAAGAAGGCAGAGATCGTCATCAAGTTGTACGTGTGCTGAACGCGGAGGTGTCGTCCGTTCGGCGCTAGATCGGAAGGATCGTGATGAGATCGCGGGACAGATCGTGATGAGTTCGGGGGACGGATCGTGATGAGATCGCAGGATGGACCGTGATGAGTTCGCGGGACGGATCATGATTGGATCGCGGGACAGATCGTGATAAGATCGTGGGACGCTCGGCGATTTGGATCGCGAAGACGTTCGACTACACCAACCGCGTTTCTTAACGCTTCCCACTTTGCGATCTACAAGGGTATGTAGATCCACTCTCCCTCTCATAGATGCTCATCACCATGGATAGATCTTGCGTGTGCGTAGGAAAATTGTTGTTTCCCATGCAATGTTCCCCAACACCAACAACAAGCATACAATGGTTTCAACCATACATACATATATAGGTAGCAAGTTCCACATTGTTCATCCTACAAAATCAAAACAAAAAGGAAGCAAAAGAAGAAGAGTAGACTCCATCAACGCAAGCTTCCTCATTGAAAGCAAATCTGCAAATTGGAAAATAATAAAGTTAGAAGAAGAAGAAGAAGAAGAAGACTAGCTAGAAGAAGAAGAAGAAGAAGAAGAAGACTACAAGAAGAAGACTAGCTAGAAGAAGAAGAAGAAGAAGAAGAAGAAGAACTAGAGGAAGAATTTTTTTCTTCTCTTTCTTTTTCTCCTCTCCTCTTATTTATCTTCTTCTTCTTCTAACTAAGGTAGGTAAAAATGCTATTTTTTAGCTAAGCTGGGTAAAAATGCTAAGTGTAGTTCATTTTAGAGCTAAGCTAGGTAAATAGGTCATTTTGGAGCTTCGTAAGATTATTATGTCCTTTTCAAGGAAAATAAGCTAAGTCTATGTCATTTTGGAGCTAAACCAAGGTTATCATGCCATTTTTTACCTAAGTATGCTAAGTATGTCATAAATGAACTGAAGAAGCTAAGTATAGGTCATTTTGAGCTAACCTAGGTAGTTATGCCATTTTTGAGCTAACTAATTATATTTATTCATTTTGGAGGACAAAATGGCAAGTGTAGGTCATTTTAGAGCTATCCTAGTTATAATCGGTCATTTTGGAGGTAGGTAAGGTTATTTTGTCATTTTGGAGGAAAATAAGCTAAGTTTATGTCATTTTGGAGCTAAACCAAGGTTATCATGCCATTTTTAGCTAAGTATGCTTAGTATGTCATAAATGAACTAAAGAAGCTAAGTATAGGTCATTTTGGAGCTAAATAGGTCATTTCTTAAGCTAAGTATGCATTTGTTAAGCAAAACACTTGGGAAAACTTTCCATCATCACGGAGGTGAAGGACCGGTCGGGTTTGAGCCAGTGTGAGACGGAGAAGGACCGGTCGGGGTTGCGGCAGACGTGAAAGGATCGGTCGATGCTTGTCGGGAGGCACGATGCACCAAAGATCATTTGCAATGTATCATTAGCATGATGCAACTCAAATGTGGATACTAGTAACTAATGACCACTCAAATGAAACTCACCGTGGGTGCTATACCAATCTGGGGCATCGACGGAGGGGTCTAACCATTCTTCTGGCACACGGTCTGTACATTTTTTTTTCACGAGTCAGTCATATTAGTTAGTGATGAAACGAACATTACATGCATGATTTGGCTAATATGCAGGAGAAACTTACCATGAGGAGCTCGTATAGGGCCCGGTGAGACGTGTCGTTCCAGTTCCTCTCCTCCTCCAATAGCCTAGTCGTCCTCTCCTCCATGTCCCTCTCCCTCTGTGCTGCCTGCCTGTTTGCCTCCGCGAGAAGCTCCTGGGCCCTAGCCTTGATGGCGAGATCCATTGGCCGTGGACGAGGCCTTATCTCAAGATCGGAGCTCGTCTGGCGCTTCTTGATCTCCGGGAGAGTTCTAGGACAACGTATCAGTCCATCCCCAATGGCTATCGATTCATGTAGCCTCCCGCCACCAAATATCATCACGAGCTCTGGATCAAAAGGACTCTGTCTCGGGTTGAAGTCCTCGCCTTCCCCTCATCTCTGTACCTCACGAGCCTTTTGTGGGAGGAGATGTTGCTGAAGCTCTCTGGATGATCGAGGTCATCCTGAGAGAATGCCTTGGCCTTCTTGTACGAGGCAGTATGGGCCATGGCATAGAGGTCGAACAGTGGTGGCACCTCCTTCTTGTTTTGTCGCGCCTAAAAGAGAGGAACAAAATATTAGTTAAGGGCTCAAGCTAGCATGAAGAATGAAATTGCATGAATCATGAAGCAAACCACATACCCAGTGATCCCCATACTCAAACAGGTTGGAGCTCCCTTGATGGTGTGGCACACCTTTCGTTTTGGCACGCTTATCCTTGGCTTTGTTGTGGTCGTCTAGCCATTTGGGAGAGCACCACTCATCCACCAATGCCTCCCAATAGTACATCCTATCCGCACACCATCTCGGGGGCACCTAAGTTAGACAAGAGAAATTCCAGCGCTACGCCTACGAATCAAATCAGGGAAACTAAGTACAAGGCCTTAACAATAGGTAATTACCTTCATGTACTTCTCCTTAATCAGAAAAATTTTGCGACACTTCTTCTTGGCCCTCTTAATGTTAGTCGAGGCATAGTAGTCTCGAATAGCCTGCACCCGAGCCTCGTGCCATAAGTTCTGAAGTAGGTGCTTTCACTCGGCTACGAGAACAATAGCCGCGTCCACCTCGTGTTCCTCAAGACACATGTAGAAGGTCTGCAATCAAAGAAGACAACACTGATTAGTACAATCACTAGGTGATGTTGATTTTTAATTATGTAAAGGAGAAATTACCCAAAACCGTCGGTTCACAATGTCGGCCATCGTCTTGCACAAGACACTGTCGACCCTCACCTCTGGCGCGGCCGGGGCAGCCACATACAGCTCCCAGCTCAGTGCTACTTGTGGAACCTCACCCTCACCAGGCAATATGGCCTTTCTCGGGAAGTGATGCCGGATAAGCACACCAAGGACCTGGTTGTGCCTGCGGACACCAGGGTCGTGTTTCCAACCCCTGTAGTATGACAAGGCCAACACATTAGATATTAATTTGAAGAAACATGAAGGCAAAAGGTTAAAAAAGAGTAAATGCACTTACTTCTCCGCATTAGGCACAATCAACCACCTCTGATCGCCGGTCGTCGGCACGGGCGGGAGCTTTGTACAACCACGCTGGTAGACCTTCTTTCCCTCCTCAACCAGCTCGCCCTCGCTATAGCTATCCTCAGAAAAGTTGTCCTTGTCATCATCAGCATGAACACTAGCCTCCGAAGTCACGTGGGACGAAGACTCTGGGACCAGAGTCGCCTGGGACGAAGACTCTGGGACCGGAGTCTCCTAGGACGAAGGCTCGGTGACCCGAGGCTCGTCGGCCCGAGGCTCGGCGACCGGTGTCCGAGACGGATCCAAGTCAGATGGGTCCACCTGAGACGGAGCACTCCTGTGGTTGGGAGAATCAACTGGGGGTGGCAAAGAGGAAGGCGCAGCAGTCTTCCTACCTCTAGCACCTCTCTTTGTCTTCCCCGACCTCTCCCGGTCGAAGAAGAAGCGCCTGCCGGTGTCTGTATACAGTGTACCAGCGCACTCCGGAGTTGCTGGGGTGGAATAATAGCACCCCTCCCAGCATGCGCCGATGAAGGAGGCTCAGAGCGCTCTCGACCCGCGCCCACCATCTATCAACACCTGCAATGACAAAGAGTGAACGAAATTAGTTCAACATAAAAAATTGAATACCTAATAACATGATCTAATTAATAATATATATGTACATAATAATAATTGAATACCTGACATTACTAATACTAATCTTCATCGTCTATATATGCTCCAGGATCTATAAATTCATAATCATCATCACTATCAGTAATGACATGCTCATCAGCATCATCAATAAATGCATCAACATGTGGAAGGCCTCCTTTATGTAATCGGTCAAGCATTGATAGGTCATCCGCAACAGTAACCTCTTCTTCTTCCGTCTCTTCTTGTTCTGGCTCAGGGGTGAAGTCGGATTCACTGTCACTGTCCACCTCAATGTTTTGGGGTGAAGTAGAGCAGTTCTTGAAACATTTTTTTGGAAACACGTGTTTCTTGGAAGAATTCTCCTTCATATGTGTCTGGGTTAATGTGAGGTTCATAATCATCGTCATTGAGGGGATGTGGTTTAAAATTGGCGGCACATCATAAACGACATCCCAACCATTCAGATTTGGATCCGTTTGGCAGGCCCACGGTAGATAGAAAACTTCGGTCGCCTATTGAGCCGTAATATAGACATCGGGAACATCTAAATGGGTGCTCTATTTGATTTTGACTATCCCTATATGTTCATGAGTCCTTCTAGTCTCCTTCGGTTGGAACCAATAACATTTGTAGACTACGACGTTTGGTGGGTTTTCACCAAAGAATGTAAGTTCATAAATTGCTTCAACTCTTCCATAATACTCGACCCCTCCTTCGCCGATAGCGGCGACACAACAATTTGTAGACTTTCGGTCGGCCATAGATAGCTCTTTGCCAAAAGTATGAAAGCGATACCCGTTGATGTCGTATTTGTCAAATGAACGTACCTTATAGTCAAAATCATTAGAGACTTGTCTCAGTTCGGAGTCCATAGACTCTGCATTAGCCTACAAGTTTAATACGAAAGGATTGTTGCATTAGCCGCAAACTAGCCGAGAAATGAAATCGTCTAATGGAAATTACTGTTTGCTTGAACCAAGAGATGAAACCGGGATAGCCGCCTCCATGCTTTCCCAGAAGCTCATACTCTTCGATGGAATCCTTTTGGATCACCACTCCATTCGAGAATTTGGCAATGTACCGACTGTATCACATATCTGGGAATAAGAGCATTTCAAAGGAATTAGAAGTTGCGAAACAATGTACCGAGAACTTAATCGATGTACGGCCGCACTTCTGTTAGGTTGTTGAAAATATACAACGAAATGAGCCGCCATTCTTCGACATCCAACGCTATTGCTTTCGAAGCACCGGCTGGTGCGAGCTTCCCTTTGAATAGGCTGAGGTTGGATCGACCTTTTTCACGGTCGCCATCATTGTACCGAGGCTACGAATTATGCAAATGATGATTCTTGGCTTTGTAGTGTGTTGTCACGAAGTTTGCCGCCTCCTCATTAACGAATGTATCGGCCATCGATGCTTCAACTCTATGTTTATTTTTACATTTTCCTCAAAGCGTCTTCTACATCCTCTCAGATGCAAAGCACCAACGATTTTGCATGGCCCCCCCCATCTTGCCTCGGTCATGAGATGCAAAATCAAATGCTGCATTGGATTAAAGAAGCCTGGTGGAAATATCTTTTCTAACTTGCAGATCAACTCCGGTGCCAACTCTTCCAGTTCGTCTAGCACGTCAGGCGATAGTTCTTTCGCACAAAGAGCATGGAAGAAATAGCTCAGCTCTGCCAGTAATAGCCATTCATCCTCAACGATAAAACCACACAACATCACTGGCATTACCCGCTCAAGCCATTTGTGCCAATCATGGCTCTTGAGACCAAATACTTTCAATTTGTCAACACTCGCTCCCCTCTTTAGATTCGCTGCATACCCATCGGGGGACATCAACTGCATTTTCACCCACAAGATCAGTTCCCTCATAGCTGGCCTTCCAAGATTGAACCATGCCTTTGGCTTCCTCCAGTTCCTCTTTCCTTTCAGTTGTCGTATGTTTTGTAATGGTCTATCACATAGAGCCTCCTGATCGACTATAGCCTTAGGATTATCCTTTGACTTCCCCTCTATGCCGAACAATGTACCAAAAAGGGCCTCTGCGATATTCTTTTCAGTGTGCATCATGTCGATGTTGTGTGGGAAATGGAGGTCTTTAAAGTAAGGCAGATCCCACAAACATATCTTGTGAGTCCAGGTGCGTTCCGTGTTATACCCTTTAAAATACCCTGGACGATTTGGATCCGGCTCGAGAGCGTTTATCTGATCCAAGATCTGTTGGCCTGTCAATGCAGGTGGTGCAGTGTTTTTGACAACTCTACCTTTGATGAAATTCTTATTGTCTTTTCTAAACTTATGGTCAGGATCCAGGAACTGTCTATGCATGTCGAAGCAAGAAAACTTGCGACCCGCCTACAGCCAACGAAACTCAAGAGCTGCCTTGCATGTGGGGCACGGGAACCTTCCATGCACACACCAGCCAACGAACAGCGCATACGCTGGCAAGTCATGCGACGAGTACATGTACCACACATGCATTTTGAAGTTCTTTTTGGTAGCGGCGTCGTATGTCTTGATCCCATTATCCCAGGCTTCTTGCAATTCATCCTTAAGTGGTTGCATGTACACATTCATATTCTTCCTTGGATATTTGGGCCCTGGAATTATCAACGTCAGGAAAATGTTTTTTCTTTTCATAATCTATTCGGGGGTAGATTGAGTGGAATGACAAATGCAGGCCAATAATTGTATTGTGTTGCCATCATACCATACACATTGAACCCATCCGTGCTGATGGCAACTCGACGATGCCTTGGATCTGCCGCTTTATCCTTATGTAATGCATCGAAGTGCTTCCATGCAAAAGCGTCTAAAGTGTGTCCCAACATCGGATTCCCATCCGCATCTAGTTCCGTTCTTTTGCCCAATTTATGCCACATCATCTGTTTGGCCGTCTCTTCAACCATGAAAAGACGTTGAAGTCTTGGTATGATTTGCAGATACCGAAGAACCTTGACTGGGTTTTTGGTCTGACTCTTCTCACCCATACCGTTGTCTACCAGAACATACCTGGAAGCATTGCAAATGGGACAATAGTTGAAGCCCGCATACTCAAGCCTAAATAAGGCACATCCATTCTCATAGGCATCTATCTTCTCATAGGGTATCCTAAGAGCACTTAGGATTTTGTCCGACTGGTATAGGTTTGCTAGCAATACATGGCCTTTGTGTAGAAAGCATACAAATATCGTCATCATCGTGTCATAGCATTCTCTGCCCAGGTTGAACTGAGCCTTCAGAGCCATTACTTGCGCGATGGCATCCAGCTGACAAAGCTCAGTGTGCTCGTGGAGAGGACATTTTGAAGACCCCAACATTTCATAGAAGGCCTTTGCAGATTCCTCCATCTCATCGTCCGAATCCTGAGCATCATCAAAGTCTTGCACCATGTCTTCGATCCCAGTACCATGCTTGTCGGTGCGACGATGAACCACCTCAGCTCTAGCACGTTGGGCAGACTCACCATGAAATGTCCAGACCGTATAATTAGGCATAAAACCCCACTTCTACACGTGTTTGATCATTTCAAACTCTGACCTCTTATGATAGTTGTCGCATTCGACATAGGGGCACCAGGTTTTTTCTGTCCATTTGCAAATACGACTCTCACAAACCCCTTGGTTTTTGTCATCCATTCATGGGTCATGTCTTTCTGACTAGTGTGACCGGTGTACATCCACCCACGATCACTCATCTTGCCTATCTACTGGACACACAAAATATATATACATAATTCAGCAAACCATATTCATCAGTTAATAGAGTTTCTCAGTTTTATTACGTCGATGCAACCTAGACGCTAGTAGGTAAAGATAGGTCCTAATCCCACCCGAGTATGTGTAGATTGGGTTCGTTTTCCCATGCTCTGCTCTGGATCCGACGCACAATTTCGGTAGCACCTCCCCGTTGCTCTCCTAATACATGTCTCGACAATAAGCAGAGAGGATGTGTACCCGGAGAACAACAGGGAGGCACTGGCAAAATTCTACATCGGATCTAGAGCAGAGCATATGGGAAAACAAACCCAATCTACACATACTCGGGCTGTCCATGGATAACGTTGGACAATTCGAAAGAATCACGGTTATAAATATGCTAATGCATGCATATTTATAGATGTAACCCTTTCGAACGAGAGACGCATAGTGGTCACGCATACTGATGATTGAAGACACCTATAGCTAGCAAGTTTCATCGGCATGAAGAACGGAACAGAGCAATTTTTTAAAGGTGCTGGGGGAGAAGATGTCATTTGTGCTCACCAACGAACGCATCAGGGGATCTCATCAAATGCACGGGGAGGTCGTCGAACAACTGCACATTGAAATTCACTTGATCAACACAAAATATGATGTTATTTATAACAAAATAGGAAAATATGTGACCTAGCGCATAATTTACAAAACTATGCCCTCCTCGGCCTCACGAAGGCCGAAGAGCACTTTTTGGTCAATAGGAGGCAGAATAGGTGTCGGGGGTTTAGGGTTAGTGGCATTGGGAGACGGTGGTATCAGGGGTTAGTGGCGTCAGTGGTCGGGGGTCGGGGGTGTCGGGAGTCGGGGGTCGGTGGCGTTGATGGTCAGGGGTCGATGGCGTCGGTTGTCGGGGGTCGGTGGTGTCGGTGGTCGGGGGTGATGGGATCAGTGGTCAGGGGTCAGGGGTCCAGGGCATCGAGGGTCGATGGCGTCGGGGGTTAGGGGTCGGTGGTGTCGGGGGTCGAGGGTCGGTGGCGTCGGAGGTTGGGGGTTAGTGGCGTCGGGGTTCGGGGGCGCTTCTCTTCTTCTTCTTCTTCTTCTTCTCCTTCTTCTTCTCCTCTTCTCCTCATCTTCTTCTTATTATTCTTCCTCTTCTTCCTTATTTTCCTTTTTCCTCTTGTTCTTCTCCTCTTCTCCTCTTTTTCTTCTTCTTCTTCTTCTCCTCCTCCTCCTCTTCTTCTTCTTCTTCCTCTTCTTCTACTTATTCTTATTTTGTTTTTTTCATCTTTCTTATTTCTTCTTCTAATTATGTACATCTAATTTAAGCTAAACCTAAACTAAACCTAAAACTAAACCTAAACCTAAACCTAAACCTAAACTAAATCTAAACTAAACCTAAACCTAAAAAAACAAAAAAAAACAAAAGAGGAGAGGAGGGGAGGAAGCTCACCTTGCAGGGGAGGAGGGGGCCTATGGTGGAGGGACACCATAGGGGAGGGTGCGGCGTCGTGGCCTGCCACACGGCGGGGCTCGTGCGGCCACCACAGGGGAGGGGGTTGGGGACGGCAGGGGCAATGGCCAGCGGGTGCGGCACGGGCGGCGGCAGGGGCTGTGGGGGTCAGGGGCGGTGGCCGGCGGGTGCAGTGGGGGCGGCAGGGGCGGCGGCCGGTGGGTGTGGGGGTCGGGGGTGGCAGGGGCGGCGGCGGGTGGCGGTGGGGGTCGGGTGCGGTGGGGGCAGTAGCTGGCGGGTGCGGCAAGGGCGCTGGGGGTTGGGGGCGGTGGCCGGCGCGTGTGGTGAGGGCGGCAGTGGCGGCGGCCAGCGGGTGTGGGGTCAGGGGTGGCAAGGGCAGTGGCGGGCGGCGGTGGGGGTCGGGTGCGGTGGGGCGGTCGGGGAGGAGAGAGTGGCAGAGAGAGAAGAGAGAGAGGAGGTCACGGCATTAATTAGGTAGCATTTTCTTTGCCGTCTGCTAGCAAACGACAAAGAATCTTTGCCATCCGCTAGCAGACAACAAAGAAAGTGGTCGTTAGCTGGTTCTCGTTAGTGGGCCCACCTCCCTCTTTGCCGTCCGCTAGTTGACGGCAAACCTCCTTTGTTGTCTGCTAGCGGACGACAAACACGTGGCTGATGGCAAAGAGCTTCTTTGTCGTCAGCTATTTGTTTGTCGTCTATTTTCTAGAAACGGATGACAAAGAGCTTCTTTGCCATCCGCCAGCTGACGGCAAAGAACTAGCAGACGGCAAATTTGCTGATTCCAGTAGTGTTTAATAGTCTTGATACCCTTGGAAATGAGATCGCCGAGTCCCTGCGGCTCACAGATTACTACTACAACGGTTGTAGGTACAGGTAATGTGATGCTTTGACGTGAGAGCGATGCTTGTTTTTGATTTGGAGTTCTTCTTCTTCTTCATCGATCTAGGATGGGTTCCAGGCGGCAGCCTAGGATAGCAAGGATGGATGTATTTTTATCGTTTGATTTTGTTCGTAGTCGGACCCTGCTCTTCTGTATGATGTTTGAATATGTTGTTGTATTGATGGGACTGTGATGTAGCTTGTGGCGAGTGTAATCCAGTTCCATATACTCTTCTCTTCTGTAAATGTACTTGTAATGATATCCATTCTTGCAACATGACGAGATACGCTTCTATCCCTATCGAGGCCCTCGTGCCAATATAAGGACAGGATCGCATCTTGGGCGTGACACGGTGGGACCGAGTGGGAATTGTTGGTTGCAACGATTTTGGATATTGTGCTTTGGACAGACTTTTGTGGAAGAGTTTGTGGGTGTTTTTGGTGACTATCACTTATGCACGTGGAGCATCTTGTTCACCAACAGTACCTTACCCCCTTTTAATAGTATTGGCTTTTCCTATGGACTCAAAATGATTTCTCACAAAGTAAATTGTAGAGTCCTCTTTGCTTGAAGATATGCCAATGATATTCCTTCTCCTTCTTCTTCTTGGTGATACTCTCCACACTCCTTTTTGCCAACCCATCTCTTTCTATGGACTTTCACGTGAGATACACTAGATAAAAGTATCAGTCCAAGAGACAATGTATGTTGTCATGAATTATCAAAACCACCAAGGGAGCATATTGTGCTTTCACAGGCCCCTCCTCGTTTCCTGTCCACGCTTGCTTACCTCGGCTATGAGATGTTGGGGGAGGGTGAGTTCTACTTCGTGGACGCCATCCTGGACGACCCGTCGGCTCGACCACACCTCACCACGATCACCCTCGTCCCAGGTCAAGAGCCTCCCCCCTCCGTGATCGTCACTCCAAAGGTCATCCGGACCGAGCTCTCAGCCTACATCGACGACTATAGTGGTAGCTCCTTCTCATGGGTGGTCTCAAAGATGGTCCCTTTGGTCTTCTCGGTCCCCTTCCCGTTGGTGGAGATGCTCAATGCGTGCACCAGAGACATTCTCAAGTGCCCTGCCAACAAGTTCTTGATTTCCATCACGAAGGCTGAGGATATTCCCGACCCAGTGCCGCCCCTCGAGCAGGTGTGGATCTACATCTTCAGTTTCCCAGAGGGGGAAGTGGGACCACATCCTAAAGGCGGTCTTCGAGACGGTTGGCAAGCTTCTAACTGTCGATGTGGACTCTCTGGCGGGGGAAGGACCAACTCACGTTGAGATCTTGTGCCGGTCTTTGGCTGAGGTTGGGGGTCTCTCTCTGACCTTCTACTTTGGGAGGACTAGGGGGTCCGGCTTACCTATGAGCTCGACCTGGACGACCTGGAGGCGAGGATGGCGGCTGGACCGCCTCCCTCGCCACCATCCCTGATGGAGGAGGGTCCTATGAGGGATGGGGACCAGTCTGAGGACAGTCCCGACAGTTCGGAGGAGTCTGGTGGATCCCCTCGTGGCCGTGTCGCCCTACCGGGTACTCCTAGGTTCTCGGCCCTGGTGGCACCTACCCCGCCTATGGACTCGTCTAGGGTGGAGGATGGTGTCAGGAGCCCTGGGCTTGACGTCTGCCCTCTGTCCTCTTGATGGTCTCTTGGGGAGGTCTGCTACACTCGCTCACCTAGGACCCCCCTGCCGCAGCCATGGGGTCCCCGACGTTGTTCCGCATGACCCCTCCTCTGTCAGGGGTGGGGCTAGCCTCGGTCGACATCACCTCTCCTCGGGCTGGCCTTGGCTCCCGCCTGCTCTCTCCTCCGGGGCGAGCGCCTCTCTACATCCAAGAACATGACTGATGGTCGGGTCCCGACAATCCCGAAGAAGGCAGCCATGTGCGCTGCTGCCCGAGACCTTCCCCTAGCTTCGTCGCCCCCCAACCCATGTTCCTCCTACTTTGTTTCCCTCTCTTCGAACCTTGGAGCATTTCTGCTTGGACACCTGGGTGAGGTGGCCACAGATTGTGACATCATCTTCCGTGATGAAAAGGGGCCCCGTCTTGAGGAGATCTCGGCTATTTGTGCCAAGGAATGGCTAGATGGAGCGCTGGCCGAGGCTCGGGACAGGGCCACGACACAACCTGCTGATCCCACCGTTCCTGGGCAGGATGAGTCGTCGGCACCTCTGATCACCAATGACCCTAGGCATAGAGAGCCCAGGGTTGGGGTATTAGAGGAGTCTCGTGACGTGCCGGAGGCCGCCCGCGACGTCCCTGCAATTGGCAGGGTGCTGCGAGGTAGGCCTCCTACCCGCCTCCACCCCTCAGAGCAAGGGGTGGTGGGTTGTGGTACTAGCATTGGCCTTCCATCCCGGAACACTGGGGCCACTGCTGCCCTTGATAGGAAGGGGCGGCGCGGTCGGCCATCGAAGCAGGGTTCCTGGTCTGTTGGCGATCGGGCTAGTTCGGCCCTACCTATGGGGCCCTCTAGTCCCTCGACCATGGTTTCATCATGAAGCTCCTATGTTGGAACATTAGGGGCTTCGGGCATCTGGGCCGGAAGCGGCAGCTGATTGAGTATATTAGGCAAGAAGAGATTGAAATTTTTGGGCTGCAGGAGACGATTCGCCAGGATTTCTCTATTCAGGAGTTGCAAGGGCTTTCATGGCATACGTTCGCCTAGCAATGGCTCCCCGCCTTTGGGCTTTTGGGGGCATTTTGCTAGGAGTCCGGGAAGGCGTATTCTTGGTCGAGGATATGGACCGAGGAAAATTCTACCTTAGTATGGCTATCACAAACCGGCGTGTGAACCTCAGCTGGAGGTGATCATAGTCTATGGTCCGGTTGACCATGGTAGGTCGGCTACCTTCTTGGCCGAACTAAAGGCCAAGGTGGAACGCTTCCCATACCCGGTGGTGGTGGCCGGTGATTTCAACCTTATTCGCCAAGAGCCTGACAGGAGCCCCCCGAACATAGATCAGGGACGTATGCGGTTATTTAATGACTGTATTGCCGATTTCACTCTATGGGAGATAGCCCGTGTAGGGGCTAGATTCACGTGGACGAATAAACAACTCGACCCTATCCGCAGTGTTCTGGCTAGGGTCCTAGTATCGGTCCAATGAGAAATCATGTTCCCGTTATGTTCCCTGTGGGCAGTCACTCGGATTGCTTCTGACCACATCCCTCTACTCCTATCCTCGGGGGTAGATGCCCCCTAGGGCGAGACGGTTCCACTTGTTCCACTTTGAACTGGCATGGCTTCTACTTGCAGACTTCCTGGAACTAGTGAGGGATCGTTGGGTCGATGCGGCGGCCTCCCCACCCCGAGTATATTATGCCGCTGATATTTGGCACCACTGGTCGAAGCTTATTCGGCAATTCATGTGTGGGTGGGCTTCTAACCTTGGAGCAGCTAATAAGGCTCGTAAGGAATCCCTTCTGACACAGATTAGGTCACTTGATGGGTTGGTCGAAAAAATTGGGTTGTCGGTTGACGATTGGATGCGTCGATGCTCCCTTGAAGCCTCCTTGATGGAGATATTTAAGGGAGAAGAATTGTATTTGCAACGCTGAGGAGGACAAAAGTGGCTCCTCCAGGTGATGCCAACATCGCGTACTTCCAAGCCATCGCGAATGGGCGTCGGCGGCGCTATAGCATCATGTGTCTATGGGAGAGCAATAAACTCCTAGAACACCCAGACAAGATAAGGTCACACATTTACTCCTTCAATAAGGAGTTATTCTTAGCCACACCCGGAGTGGGGTGTCACTTGCTGAGAACTTCTGGCCAACGACTGAATGGGTCTCCGAAGCCCAGAATGTGGAGCTAACTCTCCCGTTCTCAGAAGAGGAGGTGGGCTGAGCTATCGCCTCTATGAAGGCATGCTTGGCCCCAGGGCACGATGGCATGCCGGTGACGTTCTTCTAGAAATTCTAGCACATCATCAAACCGGTCATTATGCTAATGTTTCAGGAATTTTATATAGACACATTTGACATGTCCCGAATCAGTTATCATTTGATTACCCTGATCCCCAAAATAGTTGGGGCTACAGATATCAGACACTTTAGGCCTATCACGGTGAACGATGTTCTTTAGCGCATATTTGCGAAGGTATGCGCTACGAGGTTGGTCCCTGTAGCTGAGAGGCTCGATCACCCTCTCCAAACTGCCTTTTTGAAGGGTCGGCGGATTCATGATGGGATCTTGGCCCTTCATGAAATAGTACACGAGGTGCACACGCGTGGACGTAGGGGAGTTTTCCTCAAGTTGGAATTCCAGAAGGCTTATGACTGTCTGGATTGGTCCTTCTTTAGGATGGTGCTTCAGCGGCGTGGCTTTGACGAGAGATGGTCATTCTGGATTATGCAACTAGTCCAGTTTAGCAAGACGACGATTAACATAAATGGCGAGGTGGGGCCCTACTTCACTCCATCTACAGGAGTGAAACAGGGAGACCTGATTTCACGCTTTCTATTCAACCTCGCCGTTGATGCCTTGGCCGGCATCCTAGACAAGGCCTGGGCGGCTGGCCATATCTCTGGGGTGGTCAGTCACCTAGTCCTTGGTGGAGGGGTCACCCATCTCAAATATGCGGACGATACCATGATCATGGTCAAGGGCTCGGACCTCGACTTAGCTCACCTGAAATTTCTCCTTCTATGCTTCGAAGCTATGTCCGAGTTAAAAATAAACTTTGCTAAAAGTGAAGTGTTTGTCCTTGGCTACCCTCCAGGTGATAGGCAGCAAATTGTAGATAACTTAAATTGCAAGTTGTCCTCACTCCCCACATCCTACCTGGGGATGCCATTGGCTGAGTCTAAAATCCTGGCTAGTGGATTTGACCCACTGGTGGTCCGGTTCACCTCCAAAGGGAGCAAATCGGTGGGCATCAAAAATACCACATGGTTAAATGGGCGAATATTTGTCTCCCTAAGGACCGGGGAGGGTTGGGCATCTCGGCATCACTATAGGAATCAGCAACTTTGCCGTCAGCCATGCCTAACAGCAAAGGCATGCATGAAGAACGGCAAAGGCTTTGATGTCTACTAGCAGATGGCCAACGGACCGGTTGAATAAGCTATGGTAAAGGGCGCTTTGCTGTCTGCTGGCTGACAACAAAGATGCTTAGGTATTTGTCGTCAGCGAGCAGATGACAAAGGGCATGGACGACACACATGGCAGCTTAAGTCCATTAAGGGGTTAACGGCGTGCTTTGCCGTCTGCTGGCACACGGCAAAGATGCAAAGTTCTTTGTCATCTGCTGGCTGATGGCAAAGATGCAAAGTTCTTTGCCATCTGCTGGCTGATGGCAAAGATGTAAAGTTCTTTGCCGTCTGCCAGCAGACGGCAAAGCAACCACATAGGCCAGCCCAGTGCCACCCCAGGTTGCATAGGTAGCTGCCACGTGGCAGCTTTGCCGTCTGTTGGCTGACGGCAAAGCTCTTTGTCGTCTGCCAACAGACGGTAAAGAGCCTGTACAGCCCCTATTTTTTCTTTTTTTCTTAAATTCATTCAATTTCACACAATTTCACATATATATACACACACACATTTTAAAATACTTTCAACAAGCACAACAACACATATACATACCAAATCATATCCCTGTCGTATGGATATGATCATCCAACACATATATATACATACCAAATGAAAAGTCCATATGCAACATATATAACTAGCCAACATATCCAACAATCATACAATGGTTTCATCCATACATACATACTCCCTCCATATGGAAATACTTGTCCTATAAATGAATAAAATGGATGTATCTATAACAAAAATAAGTCCAAATACATCCATTTCTAGGACACGAATTTCCGGACGGAGGGGGTATATAGGTAGCAAGTTTCACATTGTTCATCCTACAAAATCAAAACAAAAAGGAAGCACAAGAAGAAGAGTAGACTCCATCAACGCAAGCTTCCTCATCGAAAGCAAATCTACAAATTGGGAAAGAAAAAAGTTGGAAGAAGAAGAACAAGAAGAAGAGTAGTAGTAGAAGAAGAAGACTAGAAGAAGAAGAAGAAGAAGAAGAGGAAGAATTTTTCTTCTCTTTCTTTTTCTCCTCTCCTCTTCTTTATCTTCTTCTTCTTCTAACTAAGATAGGTAAAATGCCATTTTTAGCTAAGCTAGGTAAAAATGCTAAGTGTAGGTCATTTTACAGCTAAGCTAGGTAAATAGGTCATTTTGGAGCTTCGTAAGGTTATTATGTCATTTTCGAGGAAAATAAGCCAATTCCATGTCATTTTGAAGCTAAACCAAGGTTATCATGCCATTTTTTACCTAAGTACGCTAAGTATGTCATAAATGAACTGAAGAAGCTAAGTATAGGTCATTTTTTAGCTAACCTAGGTAGTTATGCCATTTTTGAGCTAACTAATTATATTTATTCATTTGGGAGGACAAAATGGCAAGTGTAGATCATTTTAGAGCTATCCTAGTTATAATCGGTCATTTTGGAGGTAGGTAAGGTTATTTTGTCATTTTGGAGGAAAATAAGCTAAGTCTATGTCATTTTGGAGCTAAACCAAGGTTATCATGCCATTTTTTACCTAAGTATGCTTAGTATGTCATAAATGAACTAAAGAAGCTAAGTATAGGTCATTTTGGAGCTAAATAGGTCATTTCTTAAGCTAAGTATGCATTTGTTAAGCAAAACACTTGGGAAAATATACCATCATCACGGGGGTGAAGGACCAGTCGGGTTTGCGCCAGTGTGAGATGGAGAAGGACCGGTCGGGGTTGCGGCAGACGCACAAGGATCGGTCGATGCTTGTCGGGAGGCACGCTGCACCAAAGATCATTAGCAATGTCTCATTAGCATGATGCAACTCAAATGTGGATACTAGTAACTAATGACCATTCAAATGAAACTCACCGTGGGTGCTATACCAATCTGGGGCATCGATGGATGGGTCTGACCATTGTTCTGGCACACGGTCTGTACATTTTGTTTTCACGAGTCAGTCATATTAGTTAGTGATGAAACGAACATTACGTGCATGATTTGTCTAATATGCATGACAAACTTACCACGAGGAGCTCGTATAGGGCCCGGTGAGACGCGTCGTTCCGGTTCCTCTCCTCCTCCAATAGCCTAGTCGTCCTCTCCTCCATGTCCCTCTCCCTCTATGCCGCCTGCCTGTTTGCCTCCGACGAAAGCTCCTGGGTCCTCGCCTCGATGGCGAGAACCATTGGCAGTGGATGAGGCCTTATCTCAGGATCGGAGCTCATCTGGCACTTCTTGATCTCTAGGAGAGTTCTAGGACAACGTATCAGTCCATCCCCAATGGCTATCGAGCCATGGGGCCTCCCGCCACCAGATATCATCACGAGCTCTGGATCAAAAGGACTTTGCCTTGGGTTGAAGTCCTCCCCTTTCCTCGCCTTCCCCTCATCTCTGTACCTCACGAGATTGTTGTGGGAGGAGATGTTGCTGAAGCTCTCTGGATGATCGAGGTCATCCTCAGAGAATGCCTTGGCCTTCTTGTACGAGGCAGTATGGGCCATGGCATAGAGGTCGAATAGCGATGGCACCTCCTTCTTGTTTTGTCGCGCCTAAAAGAGAGGAACAAAATATTAGTTAAGGGCTCAAGCTAGCATGAAGAATGAAATTGCATGAATCATGAAGCAAACCACATACCAAGTGATCCCCGTACTCAAACAGGTTGGCGCTCCCTTGATGGTGTGGCACACCTTTCATTTGGGCACGCTTATCCCTGGCCTTGTTGTGGTCGGCTAGCCATTTGGGAGAGCACCACTCACCCACCAATGCCTCCCAACAGTACATCCTATCCGCACACCATCTCGGGTGCACCTAAGTTAGACAAGAGAAATTTCAGCAATACACCTACGAATCAAATCAAGGAAATTAAGTACAAGGCCTTAAGAATAGGTAATTACCTTCATGTACTTCTCCTTACTCAGAAACTTTTTGCGGCACTTCTTGGCTCTCTTAATGTTAGTCGAGGCGTAGTAGTCTCAAATAGCCTGCACCCGAGCCTCGTGTCGTAAGTTCTAAAGTAGGTGCTTGCACTCGGCTACGAGCAGAACAATAGTCGTGTCCGCCTCGTGTTCCTCAAGACACCTGTAGAAGGTCGGCAATCAAACAAGACAACACTGATTAGTACAATCACTAGGTGATGTTGATTTTTAATTCTGTAAAGGAGAAATCACCCAAAACCGTCGGATCACAATGTCGGTCACCGTCTCGCACAATACACCATCGACCCTCACCTCCGGTGGGGCCGGGGCAGCCACATACAGCTCATAGCTCAGTGCTACCTATGGAACCTCACCCTCACCGGGCAACGTGGCCTTTCCTGAGAAGTCGTGTCGGATAAGCACACCAAGGACCTGGTTGGGCCTGCGGACACCAGGGTCGTGTTTCCAACCCCTGCAGTATGACAAGGCCAACACATTAGATATTAATTTGAAGAAACATGAAGGCAAAAGGTTAAAAAGAGTAAATTCACTTACTTCTCCGCATTAGGCACAATCAACCACCTCTGATCACGCGTCGTCAGCACGGGCGGGAGCTTTGTACAACCACGTTGGTAGACCTTCTTGCCCTCCTCAACCAGCTCGCCCTCGCTATAGCTATCCTCAGAAAAGTTGTCCTCGCCACCATCAGCATGGCCACTAGCCTCCGGAGTCACATGGGATGAAGACTTTGGGACCGGAGTCTCTTGGGACGAAGACTCTGGGACCGGAGTGTCCTGGGACGAAGGCTCGATGACCTGAGGCTCGTCGGCTCGAGGCTCGGTGACCAGAGTGCGAGACGGGTCCAAGTCAGATGGGTCCACCTGAGACGGAGCACTCTTGTGGTTGGGAGAATCAGCTGGGGCTGGCGACAAGGAAGGCGCAGCAGCCTTCCTACCTCTAGCATCTCTCTTCGTCTTCCCCCGACTTCTCCCGGTCGAAGAAGAAGTGCCCGCCAGTGTCTGCAAACAGTTTACCATCGCTCTCTCGAGTTGCTGGGGTGGAATAATAGCACCCCTCCCAGCACGCGCCGAGGAAGGAGGCTCAGATGACTCTCGACCCGTGCCCACCATTTGTCAACACCTTTAATGACAAAGAGTGAACGAAATTAGTTCAACATAAAAAAAATTGAATACCTAATAACATGAACTAATTAATAATATATATGTACATAATAATAATTGAATACGTGACATTACTAATATTAATCTTCATCGTCTATATACTCCAGGATCAATAAGTGCATAATCATCATCACTATCAGTAATGACGTGCTCATCAGCATCATCAATAAATGCATCAACATGTGGAAGGCCTCCTTTATGTAATCGGTCAAGCATTGACAGGTCATCCTTAGCAGTAACTTGTTCTTCTTCCGTCTCTTCTTGTTCCGGCTCAGGGGTGAAGTTAGATTCATTGTCCCTATCTACCTCGATGTTTTGGGTGAAGTAGAGCGGTTCTTGAAACGGTTTTTGGAAATAGTGTTTCTTGGAATAATTCTCCTTCATATGTGTTTGGGTTAATGTGAGGTTCATAATCATCTTCATTGAGGGGAGGTGGTCTAAAATGTGGCGGCACATCATAAACGACATCCCAACCATTCAGATTTGGATCCGTTTGGTAGGCCCACGGTAGATAGAAAACTTGGGTCGCCTGTTGAGCCGTAATATAGACATCGGGAACATCTAAATGGATGCTATGTTTGATTTTGACTATCCCTATATGTTCATGAGTCCTTCAAGTCTCCTTCGACTGGAACCAATAACATTTGAAGACTACAACGTTTGGTGGCTTTTCACCAAAGAATATAAGTTCATAAATTCCTTCAACTCTTCCATAATACTCGACCCCTCCTTCACCAACAGCGGAGAAACAACAATTTGTAGACTTTTGGTCGGCCATAGATAGCTCTTTGCCAAAAGTATGAAAGTGATACCCGTTGATGTCGTATTTGTTAAATGAACGGACCTTATAGTCAAAACCATTAGCGACTTGTCTCAATTCGGAGTCCATAGATTCTGCATCAGCCTACAAGTTTAATACGAAAGGATTGTTGCATTTGCCGCAAACTAGATGAAGAAATGAAATCTTCTAATGGAAATTACCGTTTGCTTGAACCAAGAGATGAAACCGGGATAGCCGCCTCCATGCTTTGCCAGAAGCTCATACTCTTCGATGGAATCCTTTTGGATCACCGCTCCATCCAAGAATTTGGCGACGTATCACATATCTGGGAATAAGAGTATTTCAAAGGAATTAGAAGTTGTGAAACAATGTACCGAGAACTTACTCGATGTACGGCCGCACTTCTGTTAGGTTGTTGAAGATATACAACAAAATGGTCCGCCATTCGACATCCAACTCTATTGCTTTCGAAGCACCGGCTGGTGCAAGCTTCCCTTTGAATAGGATGAGGTTGGATCGACCTTTTTCACGGTCGCCATCATTGTACCGAGGCTTCGGATTATGCAATTGACGATTCTTGGCTTTGTAGTGTGATGTTAGGAAGTTTGTCGCCTCCTTAGTGATGAATGCCTCGGCCATCGATGCTTCAACTCTACGTTTATTTTTACATTTTCCTCGAAGCGTCTTCTGCATCCTCTCAGTTGCGAAGCATCGGCAATTTTGCACGGGCCCCCCCAATCTTGCCTCGGTCGAGATATGCAAAATCAAATGCTGCATTGGATTAAAGAAGCCCGGTGGAAAGATCTTTTCTAACTTGCAGATCAACTCCGGCGCCAACTCTTCCAGTTCGTCTAGCACGTCAAGCGATAGTTCTTTCGCACAAAGAGCACGGAAATAGCTCATCTGCATCTAGTTCTATTCTTTTGCAGCGAAGTGCTTTCACGCAAAAGCGTCTAAAGTGTGTCCCAACATCGGATTCCCATCTGCATCTTGTTTTGTTCTTTTGCCCAATTTATGTCACGTCATCTGTCTGGCCGTCTCTTCAACCATGAAAAGACGTTGAAGTCTTGGTATGATTGGCAGATACCGAAGAACCTTGACTAGGATTTTGGTCTGACTCTTCTCACCCATGTTGTCTACCAGAACATACCTGGAAGCATTGAAAATGGGACAATAGTTGAAGCCCGCATACCCAAGCCTAAATAAGGCACATCCATTCTCACAGGCATCTATCTTCTCATAGGGCATCTTAAGCGCACCTAGGATTTTGTCCGACTGGTACAGGTTTGTTGGCAATACATGGCCTTTGGGTAGAAAGCGTCCAAATATCGTCATCATCGCGTCGTAGCATTCTCTGCCCAGGTTGAACTGAGCCTTCAGAGCCATTACTTGAGCGATGGCATCCAGCTGACAAAGCTCAGTGTGCTCGTGGAGAGGACATTTTGAAGACTCCAACATTTCATAGAAGGCCTTTGCAGATTCCTCCATCTCATTGTTCGAATCCCGAGCATCATCAAAGACTTGAACCATGTCTTCGATCATGGTACCATGCTCGTCGGTGTGACGACGAACTACCTCAGCTTTGGCACGTTGGGCAGACTCATCATGAAATGTCCAGACCGTATAATTAGGCATAAAACCCCACTTCTGCGGGTGTTTGATCATTTCAAACTCTAACCTCTTATGATAGTTGTCACATTTGACACAGGGGCACCAGGTTTTTTCTATCCATTTGCAAATGCAACTCTCACAAACCCCTTGGTTTTTGTCATCCATTCATGGGTCATGTCTTTCTTACTAGTGTGACCGGTGTACATCCACCCACGATCACTCATCTTGCCTAGCTACTGGACACACACAAAATATATACATAATTCAGCAAACCAAATTCATCAGTTAATAGAGTTTCTCAGTTTTATTACGTCGATGCAACCTAGATGCTAGTAGGTAAAGATAGGTCCTAATCCCACCCGAGTATGTGTAGATTGGGTTTGTTTTCCCATGCTCTGCTCCGGATCCGACGCACAATTTCGGCAGCACCTCCGCGCTGTTCTCCTGATACACGTCTCGGCAATAAGTAGAGAGGATGTGTACCCGGAGAACAACATGTTGGGGAACGTTGCATGGGAAACAAAAAAATTCCTATGCACACGCAAGATCTATCCATGGTGATGAGCATCTATGAGAGGGAGACTGGATCTACATACACTTGTAGATCGCTAAGCGGGAAGCGTTAAGAAACGCGGTTGGTGTAGTCCAACGTCTTCGCGATCCAAATCGCCGAGAATCCCGTGATCTCATCACGATCCGTCCCGCGATCCAATCATGATCCATCCCGCGAACTCATCACGATCCGTCCTGCGATCTCATCACCATCCATCTCGCAATCTTGATCATGATCCTTCCGATCTAGCGTCGAACGGACGGCACCTCCGTGTTCAGCACATGTACAATTCGATGACGATCTCCACCTTCTTGATCCAGCAAGAGGGAGCGGAGAGGTAGAAGATTTATATGGCAGTGTGACGGTGCCACGGCAATGGTGGTGGAGCAATTCCGGCAGGGCTTCACCTAAGCACTGCAGAAATCCGATCTAGAGGAGAAACTATGCACTAGAGGAACGGGTAGCACGTGGCTGAAAATCTAGTGCCAAAAACCCTAAAACCTCTAGTATATATAGGAGGAAGAGAGGAGGAGGCTTGGCTCCCAAGGAGCCAGCCCTTGGGTCGGCCGAACCGAGGATTGGAGGATTCCTCCTCCAATCCTAGTAGGACTAGGACTCCTCCTTATTTTTGCCTTTTTCCACCTTTTTCTCTTTGGGATTTTCTTCCCAGACGCATGGGCCTTGTGTGGGACTTCCACAAGCCCACTAGGGGCTGGTATTCACTCTCCTACAGCCCATGTAGCCTCTTGGGTCGAAATACCCCTCCCGATGGTCTCCCGATACACTACCGGCACTCCCGGTACATTACCGATGAGCCCGAAACTTTTCCGGCGACCAAAATAGGACTTCCTATATATCAATCTTTATCTACGGACCATTCCGGAGCTCCTCGTGACATCCGAGATCTCATCCGGGACTCTGAACAACCTTCGGTCACCACCATGCATAACTCTATACTACCGAAACGTCACTGAACCTTAAGTGTGCAGACCCTACGGGTTCGAGAACTATGTAGACATGACCGAGACACCTCTACGGTCAATAACCAATAGCGGGACCTAGATGACCATATTGGTTCCTACATATTCTACGAAGATCTTTATCGGTCGAACCTCTATGTCAAGGATTTAGTTAATCCCGTATGATGTTCCCTTTGTTCTTTGGTATGTTACTTGCCCGAGATTCGATCATCCGTATCTCCATACCTAGTTCAACCTCGTTACCAGCAAGTCTCTTTACTCGTTCCGTAACACAAGATCCCGTGACTAACACTTAGTCACATTGCTTGCAAGGCTTATTGTGATGTTGTATTACCGAGTGGGCCCTGAGATACCTCTCCATCACACGAAGTAACAAATCCCAGTCTTGATCCATGCCAACCCAACAGATACCCTCGGAGATACCTGTAGAGCACCTTTATAGTCACCCAGTTACGTTGCGATGTTTGATACACACAAGGTACTCCTCCGGTGTTAGTGAGTTGAATGATCTCATGGTCATAGGAACAGATACTTGACATGCAGAAAACAGTAGCATTAAACTCACACGATCATATGCTAAGTTTGTAGTTTGGGTCTTGTCCATCACACCATTCTCCTAATGATGCGATCCCGTTATCAAATGGCTTCTCATGTCCATGGCTAGGAAACCTTAACCATCTTTGATCAACGAGCTAGTTCACTAGAGGCATACTAGGGCTAAACTGTTGTCTATTTACCCACACATGTAATGTGTTTCCAATCAATACAATTATAGCATGGATAATAAAAAATTATCATGAACAAGGAAATATGATAATAACTAATTTATTATTGCCTCTAGGGCATATTTCCAACACAACAGGGAGGCACTGACGAAATTCTGCATCGGATCCGGAACAGAGCATATGGGAAAACGAACCCAATCTACACATACTCGGGCTGTCCATGGATAAAGTTGGACAATTCACAAGAATCATGGTTATAAATATGCTAATGCATGCATATTTATACATGTAACCCTTTCGAACGGGAGATGCATAGTGGTCACGCATACTGATGATTGAAGACACCTATAGCTAGCAAGTTTCATCGGCACGAAGACCGGAACAGAGAAAAAATTTTAAGGGTGCCGGGGGAGAAGATGTCATTTGTGCTCACCAACAAGCGCAGCGGGGGAGCTCGTCAAATGCACGGGGAGGTCGTCGAACAACTGCACATTGAAATTCACCTGATCAACACAAAATATGATGTTTTTATAACAAAACAGGAAAATATGTGACCTAGCTCATAATTTACAAAACTATGACCTCCTCGGCCTCACGAACAAAGAGCACCTTTTTGGTCAACAGGAGGCAAAATAGGTGTCGGGGGTCGGGGGTCAGTGGCATCGGGAGACAGTGGCATCAGGGGTCAGTGGCGTCGGTGGTCAGGGTTGGTGGTGTCGACAGTCGGGGGTTGTTGGCGTTGGTGGTCGGGGGTCGATGGTGTCGGTGGTCAGGGGTCGGTGATGTCGGTGGTCGGGGGCGATGGCGTCAGTGGTCGAGGGTCAGGGGTCGGGGGTCCGGGGCGTCGGAGGTGGGGGGTTAGTGGCGTCGGGGATCGGGGGCTCTTCTCTTCTTCTTCTTCTTCTTCTTCTTCTCCTTCTCCTTCTCCTTCTCCTTCTCCTTCTTCTTCTCCTCTTCTCCTCATCTTCTTCTTCTTCTTCTTCTTCTTCTTCTTCTTCCTTCTTTTCCTTTTTCCTCTTCTTCTCATGTTCTCCTCTTTTTCTTATTCTTCTTCTTCTTCTTCTTCTTCTTCTCCTCTTCTTCTTCTTCTTCTTCTTCCTCTTCTTCTACTTATTCTTGTTTTCTTTTTTCATCTTTCTTCTTTCTTCTTCTAATTATGTAAATCTAATCTACACTAGACCTAAACTAGACCTAAACCTAAACCTAAACTAAATATAAACTAAACCTAAACCTAAAAAAACAAAAAAAAACAAAAGAGGAGGGGAGGGGAGGAAGCTCACCTTGGAGGGGAGGAGGGGGCGGTGGAGGAGGGCCGTCGTAGGGGAGAGGGCGGCGCCGCAACCTACCTCACGGTGGGGCTCGGGCGCCCGCCGCAGGGGAGGGGGTTGGGGCGGCAGGGGCGATGGCCAGCGGGTGCGGCAGGGGGGGCGGCAGGGGTTGTGGGGTCGGGGGCGGTGGCCGGCGGGTGCAGTGGGGGCGGTAGGGGCGGCGGGCGGCGGGTGTGGGGTTAGGGGTGGCAGGGGCGACGGTGGGGGTCAGGTGTGGTGGGGGCGGTGGCCGCCGGGTGCGGTAGGGGCGATGGGGGTCGGGGGCGGCGGCCGGCGGGTGCGATGGGGGCGGTAGGGGTGGCGGCCGGTGGGTGTGGGGGTCGGGGGTGGCAGGGGTGGTGGTAGGCGGCGGTGGGGGTCAGATGTGGTGGGTAGGTCGGGGAAGGAGAGAGAGGCAGAGAGAGAAGAGAGAGAGGAGGTCACGACGTTAATTAGGTAGCCTTTTCTTTGCCGTCTGCTAGTAGACGGCAAAGAATCTTTGTCGTCTGCTAGCAGACGGCAAAGAAAGTGGTCGTTAGCTGGTTCTCGTCAGTGGGCCCACCTCCCTCTTTGTCGTCCGCTAGCTGACGGCAAACCTCCTTTGCCGTCTGCTAGCGGACGGCAAAGAGGTGGCTGATGGCAAAGAGCTTCTTTGTCGTCAGCTATTTGTTTGCGGTCTATTTTCTGGAAATGGATAGCAAAGAGCTTCTTGCCCGCCCGCCAGCTGACGGCAAAGAACTAGCAGACGGAAAATTTGCTGATTCTAGTAGTGCATCTCGTAACATGATACGACCCTTGTGCTTCGGTGGGTCTGGCGGATCCTCCGTGGGGAGGGGGTCTGTGGTTATAGCTCACTCAGGCGAAATACCTGAGGGGTGAACCCCTCTTAGAATGTTCCCATAATGGAGGATCCCATTTCTGGCACGCGATCTAGAAGATCAAGGTGGAAATTCGTCTTGGAATTTCCTTCTCGATTGGCAATGGCGACGAGACCCTTTTCTCGTTAGACCCTTGGTTGGGGGATGAACCTCTCAGGGTTCGGTTCCCAGTATTGTTCTCCATTTGTGATGACCCCACCCTCATCGTCTCCTAGGCGGTTCGTTTAGGACAATGTGACATTGAGTTCAGGTGGAATTTTTATCAAGGAGAAAGAGCGGAGTGGAACCGTCTATTGGACTCCTTACCTGAAGCACTGTCAGACTATCCGGATATAGTGACCTAGCACCTGGCCCCATCAGGGGACTTCTCTGGCATCTCGGCTTATCAAGCCCTTTGTCGTTCCCCCATCACTCCATGGTTGGCACCCCTTTGGAAGGCGCCTATCCCCCTTAAGATCAATTTTTTGTCTGGTAGCTTCTTCGTAACCGCCTCCCCACGAGGATTGAGGTTCACAAGAGGCATGGCCCCAGTGAAGGCATGTGCCCTCTTTGCTTGGTTCCGGAAACCATTACCCATATCTTCTTCACTTGCATGGCAGCGAGGGCCATGTGGAAATTGTTCCGGGAGGCTCTTGGGCACGACTGGGAGGCCCAAGACCTCATGGAGTTTCTCCAAAATAGGGCCATCCAATCTAATCGCAGGCGGCACCTTTTCTGGCTGACATTTGCCGCTTTGTCCTTGACCCTTTGGACTACCCGCAATAAGATGGTGATTGAGAGGATCTTCCTGCGACAGGCGTCTGACTCCTTTAAACTCCTTGCTTTTATGCAACACTGGCATGCCCTCTCTAGCCAGCGAGACCGGGACCGGCTGGATGCTATGTTGAACGCATTGCAGGCTATGGCGCGTCATCTGGCCTCCCAACGCGGATGAGTTAACCCCGCCACTAGGTGGTTTTTTCCTCTTTCTTTCTCCTTTTTTGGGAGTGCTTGTGCCTATGCCTGGGCGAACTTATGTATTGGACCTTGTCCGGATGCTTTGTATGGGTCGTTGCTTTATCTATAAAGCGGGGCGGAAGCCTATTTCGAACTGTAACACACAGGCACACGGGCTCAGACAAATTTGATAGTCAACGAATGTAGGAGAAACTCCAGAGCCAAATCAACTGCTAATCACTTCAAGTTTTTCTCAAATATCATTCCACAATGAAGAAGGGGAAAGACTTTCTGAAACTCTACAATTTTACATCATTATTTACACGGATATCTTGGACCACCTCCGCTAGCACATAATTATACCTCGTCATCCCTCAGGTCGGGCCAGGCCTAACCATGCCCGAGACAGAAAACCTAGGCCTGAGCTCGACCCGGACTGGCCGTCGGGCCTGAATTCCAGGCCCAAGCCCGGCCTGACAAAGCCCGTCGAGCCTCGAGCTAGCTCCCTTTCTTAAAATGCCTAAAAGCCAAGCCCAGGCCCGACCCGACTTGTGCTTCGGGCTCAAATTTGAATCCCAGGCCCGACCCGCAGGCAAGAGCGAGCCAGGTCGGGTCGGGCTTTTTTGGGTCGGGTATTCCGTCACTCATCAGCCACATTGCCAGACCCACGAACATTCCATCAAATTCTCCTGTGAGTCCTGCTTGCCACCAAACTCTTTCCTCACTATCTCTCTGTTGGATGGTAAGGGAAATACTTTCTTCGTTTCTAAATATAAGACCTTGTAAAGATTAGATCATAGACTACATACGAAACAAATGAGTGAATCTACATTTTAAAATATGACTACATTCGTCCGTATGTAGTACATAGTGAAATCTTTAAAAGGTTTTGTATTCAAAAACGGAGGGGTAGTAATGTGTCGCGCCGCTAATCACTGCAAATGTATCGACTGTTTGTAGGCTGAAACCGGGCTACAAGAAATAGGCTGAAATCGGACTAGGCTTCTCTTGGCTAGGTTTTACAAGCTGATACACACATCACATCCACAACAAAAGTGCTGACATTGTAGTAGTCGGCACAAAAATATTTCAAAAGTGGAGAAAAAGCATTAAAATGGAGAAAAAACATTGTACATGTCATATATATATCATCAAAATACTAAACGAATAGGTCTAAACAACACTTGATAGAATAGCATCGCTTTACACTATTTCCCAAATTGAGGATATGGCTGAAGTATTTCGTATAAGCCTACGGGCTACGTCAGCGATCCGCGGGCTGCGCTTTCATTGGTTGGTCTTTTTAGTACCTTTTTTTTGGCAGCGTTCTAAAGCAATGGGCTAGGCTTAATTAAATCCGGCCCACCCGTGCCTCTTCTCTACGAGCTAATATTCCTATAAAGCCCATCAAAACCCTAATCTATTTGGCTCGATCTTCCTTATGATCCAGTCAATATTCCTGTAAACATTTTGCAACAAAGTTAATAAAAAGCGTGTGTTTGCCTCAAAAAAATGTTTGGCCTGGGGTAGAGGTGACAGTGAACAACCCTGATATAATACAAATAAAAAAATGTTTGGCCTGGGGCTCAAACCCAGGACCTGTAGCTAGATGCAGAGGGTGCAATGCCAGTGAGATAGAACTAGTGATTTCCTTCGATTAGTAATTCTTAACTACATATTGAACACATCGGAGATTGCAGTTAAGATGCAATCGTGCGTTGCGTACAGTGTTGGGCAACCGTGCGTTGCACTACTCATTGGCGTTTGCGTTTCAAGTTGTAGTTAAGACGTGTCCCCCCATCGCTCGCTCTGCCCACTAACCCGTGCCACTCCGCACTCCCCTCCCCACTCCCCTGTCCAGAAACCCTCGCCTATAGCCAATCCAGCACCATCGCCATGGGCGCGAGCATCGGCTGGCAGAAGGACATCGAGGAGCTTGCCGGCGACTGCCAGTAGCTACGCGCGCAGTACAAGGAGATAGCGCGCTGGTTCCCAGCCATGCAGATGATGAGGAACCACGCCCGCGGTGTTGGGGAACATTGCATGGGAAACAAAAAAATTCCTACGCACACGCAAGATCTATCCATGGTGATGAGAATCTACGAGAGGGAGAGTGGATCTACATACCCTTGTAGATTGCTAAGCAGGAAGCGTTAAGAAACGCGGTTGGTGTAGTCGAACGTCTTCGCGATCCAAATCGCCGAGCGTCCTACGATCTCATCACGATCCGTCCCGCGATCCAATCACGATCCGTCCCGCGATCTCATCACGATCCGTCCCGCGATCTCATCACGATCCGTCCCGCGATCTCGTCACAATCCGTCTCGCAATCTTGATCACGGTCCTTCCGATCTAGCGCCGAATGGACGGCACCTCCGCGTTTAGCACACGTACAGCTTGATGACGATCTCCGCTTTCTTGATCCAACAAGAGGGTGCGGAGAGGTAGAAGAGTTCTCCGGCAGCGTGACGACGCTGTGTCGATGGTCGTGGAGCTATTCCGGCAGGGCTTCGCCTAAGCACTGTAGAAAACCGATCTAGAGGAGAAACTATGCACTAGAGATACGGGTAGCACGTGACTGAAAATTCTGTGCCAAAACCCTAAAATCCTCTAGTATATATAGGAGGAGAGGAGGAGGAGGCTTGGCTGCCAAAAATCCAGCCCTTGGGTCGGCCAAAGTGGGGAGGAGAGGAGGACTCCTCCTCCAATCCTAGTAGGACTAGGATTCCACCTTTTTTTGGCCTTTTTCCACCTTTTTCCCTTTGGGCTTTTTCTCCCACTGGAATGGGCCTTGTGTGGGACTTCCACCAGACCACAAAAGGCTGGTATTTACTCTCCCACAGCCCATCAAGCTTCTTGGGTCGAAATACCCCTCCCGATGGTCTCACGGTACACTACTGGCACTCCCACTACATTACCGATTAGCCCGAAACTTTTCTGGCGACCAAAATGGGACTTCCTATATATCAATCTTTACCTCCGGACCATTTTGGAGCTCCTCGTGACATCCGGGATCTCATCCGGGACTCTGAACAACCTTCGGTCACCACCATACATAACTCTATACTACCAAAACGTCACCGAACCTTAAGTGTGCAGACCCTGCGGGTTCGAGAACTATGTAGAAATGATCGAGACACCTCTATGGTCAATAACCAATAGAGGGACCTGGATGCCCATATTGGTTCCTACATATTCTACGAAGATCTTTATCGGTCGAGCCTCTATGTCAAGGATTCAGTTAATCCCGTATGATGTTCCCTTTGTTCTTCGGTATGTTACTTGCCCGAGATTCGAACGTCGGTATCTCCATACCTAGTTCAACCTCGTTACCGGCAAGTCTCTTTACTCGTTCCGTAATACAAGATCCCATGACTAACACTTAGTCACATTGCTTGCAAGGCTTGTTGTGATGTTGTATTACCGAGTGGGCCCTGAGATACCTCTCCGTCACACGGAGTAACAAATCCCAGTCTTGATCCATGCCAACCCAACAGACACCCTCGGAGATACCTGTAGAGTACCTTTATAGTCACCCAGTTACGTTGCGATGTTTGATACACACAAGGCACTCCTCCGGTGTCAGTGAGCTGCATGATCTCATGGTCCAAGAAACAGATACTTGACATGCAGAAAACAGTAGCATTAAACTGACACGATCATATGCTACGTTTGTAGTTTGGGTCTTGTCCATCCCATCATTCTCCTAATGATGAGATCCCGTTATCAAATGACATCTCATGTCAATGGCTAGGAAACCTGAACCATCTTTGATCAACGAGCTAGTCTATTAGAGGCATACTAGGGACATGGTTTTGTCTATGTATCCACACATGCATCTAAGTCTCCGATCAATACAATTATAGCATGGATAATAAACAATTATCATGAACAAGGAAATATGATAATAACTAATTTATTATTGCCTCTAGGGCATATTTCCAACAGTCTCCCACTTGCACTAGAGTCAATAATCTAGTTCACATCACCATGTGATTTGCATTGTTATGAATCTAACACCCAATGAGTTCTGGGGCTCGATCATGCTTTGCATGTGAGAGAGGTCTTATAGTCAGCGGGTCTGTGACATTCAGATCCGTGTGTACTTTGCAAATTTCTAGGTCAAACCGTAAACACTGCTACCACACTCTACTTGGTACTATTCCAAATGGCTACTCCACTATACGTATCCAGATTGCTACTACGAGTCATCCGGATTGGTGTTAAAGCTTGCATCGACTGACTCTTTATGACGAACTCTTTATCACCTCCATAATCGAGAAACACCTCCTTAGTCTTTTACTTACTAAGGATAATCTTGACCGCTGTCCAGTGCTCCATTCCAGGATCACTTTGAAACCTTCCGGCCATACTTATGGCAAGGCTGACATCGGGTCTTGTGCACAGCATTGCATACATGATAGAGCCTATGGTTGAAGCATAGGGAGTGACACTCATCTTTTCTCTATCTTCTGCAGTCACTGGGCATTGAGTCTTACTCAACTTTATACCTTACAAATCAGGCGAGAACTCTTTCTCTGACTGATCCATTATGAACTCTTTCAAAATCTTGTCAAGGTATGTACTCATTGAAAGTCACATCAAGTATCTTGATCTATCTCTATACATCTTGATGCTCAACAATTAGGTAGCTTTATCCAGGTCTTCCTTCGAAAAACTCTTTTCAAACAACCCTTTATGCTTTCCAGAAATTCTATATCATTTCCGATCAACAATATGTCAACCACATATGCTTATCAGAAACTCTACAGTGATCCCACTCACTTTATTGTAAATACAAGTTTCTCGTAAACTTTGTATGGACTCAAAAACTTTAATCACCTCATAAAAGTGTATATTCCAACTCCGAGATGCTTGCTTTAGTTCATAGAAGGATCACTGAAGCTTGCACACCTTTTAGCATCCTTAGGACTGACAAAACCTTCTGGTTGTATCACATACAACCTTTCCTCAAGAAAGGAAATGATGTTTTGGCATCCATCTGCCAAATTTCATAATTGAAAAATGCAGCAACCGCTAACATAATTCTAACAGACTTTAGCATCGCTACGAGAGAAAGTCTCATCGCAGTCAACTCCTTGAACTTGCCAGAAACTTCTTTGCGACAAGTCGAGCTTTATAAATGGTGACATTCACCATCAGCGTCTGTCTTTATTTTAAAGATCCATTTGTACTCAACGGCCTGCCATCCAACGAGCAAGTCTACCAAAGTCTATAGTTGGTTTTAAAATATGGATCCTTTCTCGGATTTCATGGCCTCTAACCATTTGTCGGAATCCGAGCCCATCATTGCTTCTCCATGGCTCGTAGGTTCATTGTTGTCCAACAACATGACCTCCAAGACAGGGTTGTCATACCGCTCAGGAGAAGTACACATCCTTGTCGACCTACTAGGTTCGATAGTAACTTGATCCGAAGCTTCATGATCATCATCATTTACTTCCTCTTCAACTGACGTAGGTTCCACAGAAACATATTTCTGCGCTGCGCTACTCTCTGGTTGAAACAAAGGTTCAACAACCTCATCAAGTTCTATCTTCCTCCCACTCAATTCTTTCGAGAGAAACTTTTTCTCGGGAAAGGACCCGTTTTAGCAATAAACACTTTATGCTTGGATCTGAGATAGAAGGTTCACCCAACTTTTCTTAGGGTATTCTACGAAGATGCATTTGTCCGCTTTGGGTTCGAGCCCATTAGGTGAAAACATTTTCCACACAAGCGTCGCAGCCCCAAACATCAAGAAATGACAGCTTAGGTTTCTATGAAACCATAATTCACACGGTGTCATCTCAACGGATTTAGATGGTGCCCTATTTAAAGTGAATGTAGTTGTCTCTAATGCACAACACCAAAATTATAGTAGCAAAATGATAAGAGACATCATAACATGCACCATATCCAATAGAGCACGACTATGACGTTCGGACATACCATCACACTATGGTGTTCCAGGTGGCGTGTGTTGTGAAACAACTTTCACATTGTCTAAAGTTGTATGCCAAACTCGTAACTCAGATATTCACCTCCACGATCATATCGCAGATATTTTTATCTTCTTGTCACAATGATCTTAAACTTCACTCTGAATTTGCTTGAACTTTTCAAACGATTCAAACTTGTGTTTCATTAAGTAAACATACACTATATCTACCCAAATCATCAGTGAAGGTAAGAAAATAATGATATCCACCGCACGCTACAAGACTCATTGGATTGCATACATCAACATGTATCATTTCCAATAAATCACTTGCCCGCTCCGTCAAACCAGAAAACGGGGTCCTTAGTCATCTTTGACCAAGAGGCATGGTTCGCATGTCTCAACCAATTCGAAATCGAAAGAGTCCAAAGATCCATCAGCATGGAGTTTCTTCATGCATTTTATACCAATATGACTTTAGCGGCAATGCCACAAGTATGTGGTACTATCATTATTAACTTTGCATCTTTTGGCATCAATGTTATGAACATGTGTATTACTACGATCAAGATTCAACAAACCATTCTCACTCGGTGTATGACCATTGAAGGTATTATTCGTGTAAACAGAATAACCATTATTCTCTAACTTAAATGAATAACCGTGTTGTAATAAACACGATCTAATCACGTTCATGCTCAATGCAAAACACCAAATAACACTTATTTAGGTTTGTTACTAATCCCGAAGGTAGAGAGAGCGTGCGATGTCGATCACATCAACCTTGGAAGCACTTCCAACGCACATCGTCACCTCACCCTTAGCTAGTTCTCCGTTTATTCCGTAGCTTTTATTTCGAGTTACTAACATTTAGCAATCGAACCGGTATCCAATACCCAGGTGCTACTAGGAGTACTAGCAAGGTACACATCAATAACACGTATATCATATATACTTTTGTTGACGTTGCCAGCCTTCTTATCTACCAAGTATCTAGGGTTGTTCCGCTTCAGCGACCGCTCTCCTCATAATCGAAGCACTTAGTCTCAGGTTTGAGTTCAACTTTGGGTTGCTTCACTGGAGCAGCAACTGACTTGCCATCCATGAAGTTTCCCTCCTTGATCTTCTCGAAACTAGTGGTTTTACTAACCATCAACACTTGACGCTCCTTCTTGATTTCTACCTTCGCGGTGTCAAACATCGCGAACAGCTCAGGGATCATTATTTCTATCCCTGGCGTTTTATAGTTCATCACCAAGTTCTAGTAGCTTAGTGATAGTGACTTGGAGAACTATATCAATCACTATCTTATCTGGAATATCAACTCCCACTCGATTCAAGCGATTGTAGCACTTAGACAATCTGAGCACATGCTCAACGATTGAGCTATTCTTCTTCATCTTGCAGGCAAAGAATCTTGTTGGACATCTCATATCTCGCAACATGGGCACAAGCCTAAGATCCTAATTTCAGCTCTTAGAGCATCTCATATGTTATGTGACGTTCAAAACGTTTTGGAGCCTCAATTCTAAGCCGTAATGCATGACATACTAAACTATCAAGTAGTCATCAGAACGTGCCTGTTAGATGTTCACAACATCTACAAACGACGCTACAGGGGTTGGCGCACTGAGGGGTGCATTAAGGACATAAGCCTTCTATGCAACAATGAGGACAATCCTCAGATCCATGGACCCAGTCCGCAATATTGCTACCAACATCTTTCAACTCTATTTCTCTAGGAACATATAAAAATTCAAGGGAGCTACAACGCGAGCAAGTAATCTACAACATAATTTGCACAGACACTATTGACTATGTTCATGATAATGAGTTCAATTAATCATATTACTTAAGAACTCCCACTCAAATTGACATCCCTCCAGTCATTCGAGTGATACATGATCCAAATTCATCAACTCAAGTACGATCATCACGTGAGTTGAGGTGGTTTCAATGGTGAACATCATCATGTTGATCATATCTACTATATGACTCATGTTCGACCTTTTGGTCTCTTGTGTTCCGAGGCCATGTCTGTACATGCTAGGCTCGTCAAGTTTAACCCGAGTGTTCTGCATGTGCAACACTGGCTTGCACCCGTTGTATGTGAACGTAGAGTCTATCACACCCAATCATCACGTGGTGTCTCGACACGAAGAACTTTCGCAACGGTGCACACTCGGGGAGAACACAATTTATCTTGAAATTAAGTGAGGGATCACCTTATAATGCTATCGTTGTCCTAAGCAAAACAAGGTGCATAAAAGGATTAACATCACATGCAAATCATAAGTGACATGATATGGCCATGAACTTGTGCTTTTGATCTCCATCATGAAAGCACCGGCATGATCTCCATCGTCACTGGCATGACACCATGATCTCCATCATCTCGATCTCCATCAACGTGTCGCCATCAGGGTTTTCGCGCCCAACATGCTTCTACTACTATTGCTACCGTTTAGCGATAAAGAGGATCTTCCTGCGACAGGCGTCTGACTCCTTTAAACTCCTTGCTTTTATGCAACACTGGCATGCCCTCTCTAGCCAGCGAGACCGGGACCGGCTGGATGCTATGTTGAACGCATTGTAGGCTATGGCGCATCATCTGGCCTCCCAATGTGGATGAGCTTACCCCGCCACTAGGTGGCTTTTTTCCTCTTTCTTTCTCCTTTTTTGGGAGTGCTTGTGCCTATGCCTGGGCGAACTTATGGATTGGACCTTGTCCGGATGCTTTGTATGGGTCGTTGCTTTATCTATAAAGCGGGGCGGAAGCCTATTTGGAACTGTAACACACAGGCACACTGGCTCAGACAGATTTGATAGTCAACGAATGCAGGAGAAACTCCAGAGCCAAATCGACTGCTAATCACTTCAAGTTTTTCTCAAATATCATTCCACAAAGAAGAAGGGGAAAGACTTTCTGAAACTCTACAATTTTACAACGTTATTTACATGGATATCTTGGACCACCTCCGCTGGCACATAATTATACCTCGTCATCCATCAGGTCGGGCCGGGCCTAACCAAGCCCGAGGTAGAAAACCTAGGCCTGAGCTCGACCCGGACTGGCCGTTGGGCCTGAATTCCAAGCCCAAGCCCGGCCTGACAAAGCCCGTTGAGCCTCGAGCCGGCCCCCTTTCTTAAAATGCCTAAAAGCCAAGCCCAGGCCCGACCCGACTTGTGCTTCGGGCTCAAATTTGAATCCCAGGCCCGACCCGCAGGCAAGACCGAGCCAGGTCGGGTTGGGCTTTTTCGGGTCGGGTATTCCGTCACTCATCAGCCAGATTGCCAGACCCACGAACATTCCATCAAATTCTACTATGAGTCCTGCTTGCCACCAAACTCTTTCCTCACTATCTCTCTGTTGGATGGCAAGGTAAATACTTTCTTCTTTTCTAAATATAAGACCTTGTAAAGATTAGATCATAGACTACATACGAAACAAATGAGTAAATCCACATTTTAAAATATGAGTACATTCGCCGTATGTAGTACATAGTGAAATCTTTAAAAGGTTTTGTATTTAAAAACGGAGGGGTAGAATGTGTCGCGCCGCTAATCACTTCAAATGTATCGACTGTTTGTAGGCTCAAACCGGGCTACACGAAATAGGCTAAAGTCAGACTAGGCTTCTCCTGGCTGGGTTTTACAAGTTGATACACACATCACATCCACAACAAAAGTGCTGATATTGTAGTAGTCGGCACAAAAATATTTCAAAAGTGGAGAAAAAGCATTAAAATCGAGAAAAAACATTGTACATGTCATATATATATCATCAAAATACTAAACAAATAGGTCTAAACAACACTTGATAGAATAGCATCGCTTTACACTATTTCCCAAATTGAGGATATGGCTGAAGTATTTCGTATAAGCCTACGGGCTGCGTCAGCGATCCGCGGGTTGCGCTTTCATTGGCTGGTATTTTTAGTACCTTTTTTTTGGCAGCGTTCTAAAGCAACGGTCCGGGCTTAATTAAATCTGGCCCACCCGTGCCTCTTCTCTACGAGCTAATATTCCTGTAAAGCCCATCAAAACCCTAATCTATTTGGCTCGATCTTCCTTATGATCCAGTCAATATTCCTGGAAACATTTTGCAACAGAGTTAATAAAAAGCGTGTGTTTGCCTCAAAAAATGTTTGGCCTAGGGCAGAGGTGACAGTGAACAACCCTGATATAATACAAATAAAAAAATGTTTGGCCTAGGGATCAAACCCAGGACCTATAGCTAGATGCAGAGGGTGCAATGCCAGTGAGATAGAACTAGTGATTTGCTTCGATTAGTAATTCTTAACTACATATTGAACACATCGGAGATTGCAGTTAAGATGCAACCGTGCATTGCGTACAATGTTGGGCAACCGTGCGTTGCACTACTCATTGGCGTTTGCGTTTCTAGTTGTAGTTAAGACGTGTCCCCCCACCGCTCGCTCTGCCCACTAACCCGTGCCACTCCGCACTTCCCTCCCCACTCCCCTGTCCAGAAACCCTCACCTACAGCCAATCCAGCACCATCGCCATGGGCGCGAGCATCGGCTGGCAGAAGGACATCGAGGAGCTTGCCGGCGATTGCCAGGAGCTACGCGCGTAGTACAAGGAGATAGCGCACTAGTTCCCAGCCGTGCAGATGATGAGGAACCACGCCCGCGGTGTTGGGGAACGTTGCATGGGAAACAAAAAAATTCCTACGCACACACAAGATCTATCCATGGTGATGAGCATCTACGAGAGGGAGAGTGGACCTACATACCCTTGTAGATCTCTAAGCGGGAAGCGTTAAGAAACGCGGTTGGTGTAGTCGGACGTCTTCGCGATCCAAATCGTCGAGCGTCCCGCGATCTCATCACGATCCGTCCCGCGATCCAATCACGATCCGTCCCGCGATCTCATCACGATCCGTCCCGCGAACTCATCATGATCCGTCCCGCAATCTCATCACGATCCGTCCCGCGATCTCGTCATGATCCGTCTCGCAATCTTGATCATGGTCCTTCCGATCTAGCGTCGAATAGACGGCACCTCCGCGTTCAGCACACGTACAGCAAGATGACGATCTCCGCCTTCTTGATCCAGCAAGACGGTGCAGAGAGGTAGAAGAGTTATCTGGCAGCGTGACGGTGCTGCGTCGATGGTCTTGGAGCTATTCTGGTAGGGCTTCGCCTAAGCACTGCAGAAAACCGATCTAGAGGAGAAACTATGCACTAGAGGTACGGGTAGCATGTGACTGAAAATTATATGAAAAAACCCTAAAATCCTCTAGTATATATAGGAGGAGAGGAGGAGGAGGCTTGGCTGCCAAAAAGCCAGCCCTTGGGTCGGCCAAAGTGGGGAGGAGAGGAGGACTCCTCCTCCAATCCTAGTAGGACTAGGATTCCTCCTTTTTTTGGCCTTTTTCCACCTTTTTCCCTTTGGGCTTCTTCCCCCAGCCGCATGGGCCTTGTGTGGGACTTCCACCAGCCCACAAAAGGCTGGTATTTACTCTCCCACAGCTCATCAAGCCTCTTGGGTCGAAATACCCCTCCCGGTGGTCTCCCGGTACACTACTAGCACTCCCAGTACATTACCGATTAGCCCGAAACTTTTCCGGCGACCAAAATGGGACTTCCTATATATGAATCTTTACCTTCGGACCATTCCGGAGCTCCTCGTGAAATCCAGGATCTCATTCGTGACTCCGAACAACCTTCGGTCACCACCATACATAACTCTATACTACCAAAACATCACCGAACCTTAAGTGTGCAGACCCTGCGGGTTCGAGAACTATGTAGACATGACCGAGACACCTCTATGGTCAATAACCAATAGAGGGACCTGGATGCCCATATTGGTTCCTACATATTCTACGAAGATCTTTATCGGTCGAACCTCTATGTCAAGGATTCAGTTAATCCCGTATGATGTTCCCTTTGTTCTTCGGTATGTTACTTGCCCGAGATTCGATCGTCGGTATCTCCATACCTAGTTCAACCTCCTTACCGGCAAGTCTCTTTACTCATTCTGTAATACAAGATCCCGTGACTAACACTTAGTCACATTGCTTGCAAGGCTTGTTGTGATGTTGTATTACCGAGTGGGCCTTGAGATACCTCTCCGTCACACGGAGTAACAAATCCCAGTCTTGATCCATGCCAACCCAACAGACACCCTTGGAGATACCTGTATGTAATATTCCAAAATTAAAATTTTGGAATGTTATGATATATAGCTATGCATCATCATCACATTGTTTGAATGAATAAAATGGTTGAAGTGTTTCCTTTGAATTTCTGAAAGGCCACTTTCATCTTTCCCTTTTTCTTGTTTCACCTATTTGAAAACCTCTGGAAAAGTTCAAAGAAAAGAGGGGAGTAACATGACACTCCACACCAGGGGCATCTTGGTGAGATATTTGAGCAATTAAACCAGGGGGTTAGTTGAAATTTTTTCTCAAAAGGGTTTAAAATCAATTAGGCATTTTCTGAAATTAAATTTTTAAAAGATATTCAATATGACAGAGGGAAAATGTTCATTAAATAGCATTAATTCTCCTGATCATATTGATATATATATTTCCTATATTTGGAAATGTTTTGGATGCTTTAAAAGAGTTTTTACTGCTCTGGAAATAGAAAAGGAAACGTTTTAATTAAAAACGGGCCGGCCCACAGCCTTTAAGTCCCGAAGTCACTCCGAGACGACCGACCGACGCCACTGACGCCGGCCTCTCTCTCTGACGCCCCGGCCCCACCGCCCGATCCCGATAACCCCGCGGTCACCTCCCTCCTCCCGCTCCCCTCTTCACGCCGGCGAGATCACCGCATCGGATCTCCCTCCCCTTGCCATCGGAGCACTCCTGACCCCTCCTATAAAAGCCCCAGCGTCCCCGCACCCCGTTCCGCCCGTTTCCCCCTCGTCCGACCCCCTCCCATCACCGGAATCCCACGTCGGAGCTCCATCCCCCATCTGAAACTCCAGGAGCTCGAGGAGCACGCCCCTGTCGTCCCCAGCCCCAATCGTCGCCACCAACGAACGCCGGAGGTCCGCCGCCGTCAACAGGACCCCCCGGACGCCGTCCCCAACCACCGGAGCGCCGCCCCCGTTGACTCGCCGCCTCGGCCTCGCCTGAGAAACTCCACCGCCGGCGACCCTCCCTCTGTGAGCCCCTCTCCCCCTCCCTGGACCGTCTGATCTAAATCCAACGCCTAGGATTAGATTTTTAAACCCGAACCGGTATCCTCTACAGCTCGGACGTCCGCTCGAATCGTCAGATCTCACACACCCCATAACCAATCAGAGAACGCCATGTCACCCTGTCCATTCGATCAGTTTTTTTTCTTTTCTTTTCTGTTTTTGTTTTAGTTGTAACTTTTAAACTAATTAGTGTTTTTAATTGATTCTTTTTGCATTAGTTCAAATATTTGATGTAGTTTATGTCTGTATGCTTAGATCTTAAATTTGAACTTTAAATTTTGAATCTAATCAAATTTGTCTAAATTACTAAAATCTGTATAACTATAGTTTAAAAATATATTTTTCAGTGAATCTTTTTGCCACTGTTTTGTATTAGTTAGACCTATCATTCTACATAATTTGAGAATTTTTAGAATGAATTTGATTACTGTTTTTAACAAAAATAGAATCTGTCTAGTTCTTAATAGGTTTTAACTAAATTGATTTTTATTCAATTTGAACCTAAATTAGTTTAACTTTTGTTTTTAGATTTCATTAGGTTCTGTTGATTCAACTTTAGGTGTATCTTTTTCTGTTGATAAAATATGTTTTCAAATTGTTGTGTACTCTAGTTTGAATAGGTTCATTTTGTTTTCACCATGTATATTGTTTTGAAGAAGTTTTGTAGTACTTCTTTTAGCACAAAACTTTTAATGAAATACTTTCTGTTTTCAAATAAAATTTTATATTTACTTTTCTGTTATCTAAAATGTCTAGTTGTTCAAGACCAATTTTGTTGACTTGTATGTCTTAGTAGGGATTTTTGACCCTAATAGTTTTATAGTCTTATACTTTAAGTGATTCATCTTTTGATTGTGATTTTGTTTGTTGAAGCATTTGTTTACCTTGCTGTTGTATGAATTGTTTTGTGTGTATGCTTATGGTGTGCTCTTGTTTGATTCGTTAGATCATCCGGAGTGCGAAGCTTGTTATCTAGAGTCACTTGATTACAAGGATCGTCAGCAAGGCAAGTCACTTTGACCATGTATACCTATGTTTTATTGCATTTTCTTCCATCACCCCAATTGCATGCAAAGTAGGTAAATTGGAAACTTGGTTACTTGTTGTAGTATCATGTGGTAGGTACCCCTCAACCCTTTGACACCTTGGCCCCGGGAAACATTGATTTACATTTTGCTATGCTATTAGTAGACGGGGTTGGTTGTGTGATTCATGAGAGTTGTGAGTTAATAATTTCAAGACCTACATGATGATCAAGTCTTCAAGACTCCAAGTTCTTCAACTTACCTTTGGGTGGATGATGGTTGAACGGCGCCCTGGAGAAACCAGTGGTTAGCCTAGATGATGTTGGAGAAGTGCCCGTAGTCATGCGGAAAGGTCCACCCAGGCACAAAGAGATGGATGGATTCTTCAAGACCCAAGGCTTACCTGCATAGCCACAAGCCATTATGGTCTCTGGCTTGGTTGGATATCGTGGTGACCTTGGACAAGCGGTGCTACGAGATGTAGAAGAACGGTAGGAAAGGATGGGCACCGATAGAGTCTCGGGGAAACCCTTTAAAAGACCATGTTTTGGTCATCCGTTTCTCAAACACCATGAAGTGCGAGAAGTCCAACGGAGGCGACCAAATCTTGTGGGGAACGTGTGCAAAACTCTGTAGAGTACCCAAACCTAATCGATTAGCCGTGTCCACGGTCATGGACAGTTTGAGCCAAAGGAACTGAAATTATGTGGAACTCTCAACACAATTAATTATATTGATGTGGGTTATTAATGTCAACTTGGGTATGAGAATTGGTTGGTGGAACCATCTCATTAATCAACCAACATTGTAGTAATTATGCCTTTGCCCTCTCTTGTTGTAGGAAAAATTTGGCTTTATGCAAAAACTTACTACCCCACCTACCATATTTGCATATAGACTAGATGATTACTTTACCCCCTCTCTTGTGACTTTGCCGGCATATTCAATATGCTGACCTATACGGCTGCAACGTATCATGTTGCAGAGTACTTTTCCGACCAGGAGTGAGGATACGCTCTACGCTCGGTGGGATGCCCCTGGAGTCAGATGGGCTCATCTACCTTTGGAGCTTCCGCAAGTTTATGGTTTAGTTTATCTCATGAGTTGGCTTTCAGCCACTTTATTGTAATCATTATTGTAATAAAGGACTCGATATGAGATTTCGATTCATTAATGATGTGTGATTTCCCTTTGATATATACATTGATGTACCGTGTGTACCAGCATGATCTTGGGATGGTACAGAAACACCGGAGATTCGACCTTTCAGGTCGGGTCGCTACACTGTAGAGTACCTTTATAGTCACACAGTTACGTTGCGACGTTTGATACACACAAGGCACTCCTCTAGTGTCAGTGAGTTGCATGATCTCATGGTCATAGAAACAGATACTTGACATGCAGAAAACAGTAGCATTAAACAGACACGATCATATGCTACGTTTGTAGTTTGGGTCTTGTCCATCCCATCATTCTCCTAATGATGTGATCCCGTTATCAAATGACATCTCATGTCAATGGCTAGGAAATCTTAACCATCTTTGATCAACGAGCTAGTCTATTAGAGGCATACTAGGGACATGGTTTTGTCTATGTATCCACACATGCATCTAAGTCTCCGATCAATACAATTATAGCATGGATAATAAACGATTATCATGAACAAGGAAATATGATAATAACTAATTTATTATTGCCTCTAGGGCATATTTCCAACACGCGGCCTCGTCAAGGTCATGACGGAGGGGGGAAAGCTCCGCGAGTTCCCGGGTAGCATTAGCATCCCTCCCGCCACGATCCTCCTGTGGACAATGCGGGAGGCGTAGATGTCCCCCGACCCTCGCCAGCACTCACGTTGGTGGATGTACCGCTCATCCACCCAACTGGCGGCCCAGCCGGATCCTAAGCGCGTTGCGTCGAGTGCCGAGCACGTCGTCGATGCCGTGATTGTTGTCCCAGCGCCAGTCAATGCATCGTACTGGGATCGACTCAATCCCAGCGTGCTCGGGCCAGACAACGATTCTGGCGAGGAGGTGGAGGTGGAGGAGGTGTTCGTCCTCTCTGACGACGAGCCAGAGGTGCCAAAGGTGGAGATGGTGGGACAGGCAGTCGCCGTCGTGAAGGGTGACAGGGAACTGCCAATTGTCATGGAGAACCTTCCGGATGTTGCAGATCCGCCAATCATCGTGAAGCAAGAACTTGAGGAGGTGATGCTAGAAGAAGGGACAAGCAAGCAGAAGAAGAAGGGAAGGAAGAGGACCATCCCTCAGGCAGTGCGCCGCTCCGAGCGCCTGAAGAGGCTCAAGATGGATTAGGTATCCTGTTATATCACAGCATATAAGTTAAATCAGTATGCTCTATAGTTTGGTATGCTGGCATATAGCAGCATATAAGTTAGAAAAACAATATGTTCTGTATTTTGGGTTGTAATTAGGTGTTTTGTTCCTCTTTTGGTGCCTAAAATGTTATGAACTAGAGCTATGCCATGTTCCTCTTTTGATGTCCTGTTTACTTGCGGATTGTTTGTTTCTGCATGTGGATAGATTGCATGTGCATAGATTGCACCATGCTGGACCACTTATCAAAAGTAGGAGGTAGTACCACTGAATCTTCAATTCTGTTAACTGAATTTTCAGTGTGGACAACTAACTGAATGCAATTTCAGTTATCTGAATGTTGCAATGTTAACAGTTAACTGAATTTTTATGCATGTGGATATTGACATTCAGTTAACTATTGACATTCAGTCATTCAGTTAACCAAATTCAGAAACATAATTTCTACCATTCAATTCACCAAATCAACCAAGTTCACAAAGATAGAATGGGTAGAATTCAGCAAATTCAACCAATTAGGTTACAAATTCACCTAATTAACAAGTTCATCAAATAAGATAACATTAACGCAACCAATTATTTTTTGCCTCTCCTGCTTCAACAGATCAAGCTCTTCCACAATTGAGCTCTTGGGTCGATGCCGCTAATTTTCACCTCTCAACGTACTCATCAAATAGCCACATTTCTTCAGAACCTGAAAAAAGGGGATAGGCGGCGCATGAACCCTAGATCCATCGCCCAAATTCAACAAAAAAGAAATAAATTGGGAGAAATTAGACCATACGATGGTGAAAATCACAGATCTAACCTATCCCGGCTGTGGCTTGCTCAAGCATTTCACGAACACGCGCCCACGGTTGCCATTTTCTTGTCAACGGCACTGGACCGTACCGCGTCCATTGGCGGGAGTTTGAAGTCGAGCTAGACATCACTCGCCGGCGGCGCGCTTAGTTGTCGGAGAAGAGGAAGAAGAAGGTAGGAAAAGGAAAGGGGAAGGGCAAGCAATGGGGGGATGGGCTGGCTCGGGCGCGTGGCTGGCTTGGGTCGGGGCACGCTGGGGTATGAGCACGACCATGCTTATGTGGATAAGCTGTGAGCCCCGCACGCATGCGAGTAAGTGGTGGGTCCCATGTTGATGTGGATAACTGGTGGGTCCCGCGTGTCATAACTCAAATCGGTAACCCTCTTAGTTTTGCATTTCATGGTTAAACAGAGTCATGTCGCATTGCAGCTATAGTTTGTTTCAAAGATGTCGCACGAGCGTCATTTACTTCAACTACGTCGCATCCTTTCCATTGCATATTAAAGATGTCGCACAGGAGCTGTTGACCCCTAAATAACACTTGATAGAATAGCATCGCTTTACACTATTTCCCAAATTGAGGATATGACTGAAGTATTATTCGAAAGCAAGTACATATCTGAGAACATCGTGGGTGCTTCCACCAATGTCTTCACTTACACCGAACCTTACAAGCATTCAGGGTGGATGGCCATGGAAGCTCACAGGGATAGGCCATGACACTCGTGTCGTCATTCTTCTTGCACCTGTACTCCGCCACCTCCATGGTCTCAAGGTCGACGGAGAACATCCACACCTTTGCTGCCGCGGCGAGCACCACAGATGTCTTGTCGGCCGCCACAATTTCCAGGGCACGGCCACCACCTCCAAAGTACTCCTGTTTGTATCCTGCCAGCCCCCTTGTAGCCTCCGTCAACTGGATGCTCTTCTCAAGCACCGAGTCCTCCATGTTATAAAACAGCGTTGCAAAGATCCGGACGGTGCTGCCATGCAAGCAAACAACACGAACCTTGTCGTACTCACTGCCATGATCAACAAAACGAAAGACCGACCCTCGAGCAACCTCAGGCACGTTGTAGACCTTGGTGTATCCATCAAAGAGCAGCAAGCCCCGATCATCGTGTCTGATGCCCCAGTACCGAAAATGCGTCGTGCGTCCCAAGAAATAGAGAGATTTCGGGTGCGTAGGTCAGGCAGGTCGTTTTCACCCATGGTGATGGTGGGTGGCCGTCGCTGTAGTACAGTATATGCTTGAGCTCTTGGTCGTTCCTCTTCTTTTCTCTCCATGTTCTTCTTTTCTTGCTTGTTTTCTGGACCAGAGGCTGTTTGCCTAGATATAGCCTATACTTTCCCTCTATCTATCTATAGACATGCATGCAGTTCTCCAATACGGCAGTTGCAAATATAGTTTGCAAAACATTACGCCTAATTTTGTTGACTTCTCACTAGAGTTTAACTCGCTTTTATAATCAAAAAAATACTATCATATAAATCTACACGCTGGTTAATTCCAACACGATACTACGATCACATATTGATCTTTTATTACATAGTTTATCCACGATAAATGCTGCTTCATTTCGCACTTGCATGCAATCCACAAGTTTATGTCCATCAAAATACAAGCTATCAGTAAACTAAACACGGTTCAATAAGTAATGAAACGGTGCTTGAAATTCATTGCATACATTTAATCTCTTAAATGTAAACTATTGGATGAATATTATTCATTTTTTTATGAATGGGGAAAATAATTGCATGATTGCAACAATTCTGAGATAAGAAAAAAATGTGCGTATGCACGCAGAAGAGAAAGAGACAATTGCTAACATGCTGATGGTTATATACCATGGTTCAACCGAACCTACGCTCGACATCATTGATTTTTTGACACTGTTCATGTAGATCCATCGGTGCATTGGTTAATTAAAAAATGCATGGCAGGAGATGTTTGCATGTTAAACAATGCATGTCATGAAGTGTTGAATGGAATTGGCATGCATGGCACGAATCCACATGTAAGAGGATGTTGAATCGTACGGCGTGGAACATAGATTCGGCAGAACCATGGTCCTGAATCACACCTCTCAATATACCGGTTTGATCTCATGTTGGAATTGATGTAAGTAGCTTATCAGCTCATGAAACTAATTTGTTAGTGCACTTAGTCTCAATGAAACTTTGAGACTAATGTGTTCCTGGAGTGTGGCTTTTGTGCACCCACGGTCAAAAACTTAGCAAAACATTTTAGAAAAAAATCAAAAACTTTGTGAATGTGATTAATGACCAAAATGTTTTAGTTTCCTGAAAAAATTGATGACCAAATGACATCTGAGGAGCTTTGTACAAAACAAAAAACAAGTTGCTGAAACATGTGAACAGCAATTTTGGGTGCAGAGCATCATTCATATTCCGTTTTGTTGGAAATCCTTTGATGTTTTTTGGTGACCAAACTTTGCAAGCTCCTAAAACATTTTCTCATGATCACTTCCACAAAGTTTCAAACATTTTCAATTCTTTTTCTATTTATTTTTTCGAATTTACTGTTCACTGTGTGGGTGCACCGAAGTTGGGTCCAGCTACTACTTTCCCATGTTTCTGTTGACTAACTCCTTAGGATGCCGATGGTGCTGGATTTAAACAGAGCCCACTTTTCAAATATCCATTCTTATGTGTTTGCTTGGTTTATTAAAAGCCTAATAAAACTCTCCAGATATTCTTATGTGTTCCACTTCAATCATAGTGGATGTGCTGGTTTTTGACTAGTTGATTCAATCATCTTTCATTGGCAGGTTTTTCTGATGAGCAACTAATTTCCCGAGGGGTAGGCCCCCGCTTCTGCTTCCGCCCCCGCGTGGCCAACCCTAGGCGACACGGGGGACGATTCTTCGCTGCCGGCCCTAGGCGCCCTCGCTCCTTTCCTCCCTCCTGTCGCCGCCTGAGGCCGCGCCGGCGTAGCCTGGCCAGTGACGGCGGCGGCAGGGCTCTCCCCCTCGCGCGATGGTGGTGTCCTCCTGGTGGCGGCGGCGGCTCATGGGTCGGCGGTTCACCGGCGGCAAGGCGCAGCAGGTGACCGGCAACGAGTGCATCGACAGCGACTGCGCAGGTGCCCTATCTGTGGCTGAGGAGCACCTGTGGCGGCGGCCCAGATTGCGGCCCTTGTCGTGCCTAGATGGGTTTCGGCGGGCTGGCAGATCCGGAGGTCGGCTTCAGGCGAGCATGGTGGGCCTGGCGGCGCTAGCCTAGGCATCATGGTGGTGCTGTGACCGGTCAGGCGGCGGCGGTCATCTTCTTCGTCGGAGGTGGCCGGCCAGAGGTTGGGTGGTCGGATCTCGAGATCCGTCATCTAGTACCGGCTGCGAGTTGGGGAGATAGAGTTGCCGATGAAAACCAAGCCGACGGCAGGCGATGGCGGCGTTTTGCGCCGTTACCTTGATGAAGGCATCGTCGTGTAACTTCTGTCGATCCACTCGTGCTGCTACGGGGGAGACCCTAGGATCTGGTGTTTCACATCGGACGATGGCGGCACTACGGTGTCGTTTCTCTCTTGTGAGCATCGTTTGTGGAGTAGCGTTGAAAGACAGAGGCAAGAGGTGGAGCGGTTTCGTCTTGAACGGAGCTTCGGTGGAGATGTCAAGCCATGTCTGGCCGACAGGTGCTACGCTATGTCATGCCTGGTCGGCAGGTGCTACGCACGACAGATCTTCCAGAGTCTCCGCGTCGGGATGGACGAGCGCAGGGCGGTGGAGTCGTTGGGTGTCGTGGTGGCGTCGACGGATGGCCAGGACTGGCAAGGATGATGCGGATTTCTCTCTTAAAGATGGGACAGCGGTTCGATGATGATGGCGGCTTCTAAAACGTGTGCATGTGGTGTACGCTTTAGGTCTATTGTACCGGTTGTACGTTCCAATACGTTATATGGATGGATCGGCGACGACATCGGTTATAGAAATGGGGAGTGAGAGCACTCCATATTATCAAGTTTGTAGGTGTGAGTGGAGGCTTTGGATGGCTTGATGTATGTTCTTGTCAGACCTTAGTGGAATAATTAATAAAGATGGTTGCATGCATCAATTGATGCAGAGGCCGGAGGTTTAACCTCCTTTTCTATATAAAAAAAATGGCAGGTTTTCTGAACATACTTGCAAGTTGCAACCATGGCCTTACAGTGCCACGCCCCTCTCCTCAAGCCCCAACTGGCCCAAGTATACATCAGCCCTTCCCTTAACACGATACAGATTCCAGGTTTGCCTCCCACGAATAAGCTGGTTCCATGAGTAACCGATGGTCATTTTCTGATTGATCGAGAGGCTGGATCGTGTTAGTTTTATATTTTCATGTCAGATCTGTCCAAATTTTAGTGTATGTTCAAGGGGTAGCTGATTTTAGGGATTTGAAGTGTTAGAACATCTTGCAATATCATCATATAGCACGTGTAGAAGCACTAGTTTAGGACTAGTTGACCCAATTATCTTGCATTGACAGGTTCTCTGAATATACACGAAATAATGGCCTTACAGAGTCAGTGCTACGCCCCTCTGATGAAGCCCCAACTGGCCCGAGTCTCGGCCAGCCCTTCTCTAAGCGCGATACAGATTGCAGGTTTGCCTCGCACCAATATACGCATTTTGCATAAGCTAACCTCTAGTCGTTTTTCGTTTTTCATCCTGCTTGCATCGTGACAGGATTTTGCATCAATTATTTGGTTTCTCGATGTGATGTGATCATCAGAATGCATGAACTGTATTCAGTTCTTCTAAGGAAGCATCTGAGTGTTGCTTATCATGATCTAATTATCTGCAATCCATAGGTTATGGAGCTGCACTTGCAGTGGTGGCAGGAACGACCTTGCTTGGGTCACCTTCTCTTCGATCATCCCAAATAACCAGGAGACGTCCCTCGGTGGTTTCGATGGCTCAACGCCACAATGCTAAGGTGCCAGGTCTAAGAGCAGCACACGCTCCCGCGGTTACTCCTGGCCTCAGCGTCAGTTCAACAAAGCAACATTTGAGGATTTCATCGTCGAAAGGGGAAAAGGATGCTCGTTTCGTCACCAGAGCCATGTTTGAGGGTTTCACTGAGCAAGCGTTAGATGTTTGAGGGTTTCATCGCGCAAGAGGAGACACGACTCTTTTTAGGCCAGCACAACCTGTTGCAAACGTAGCGCTTGTCATCGCACACACCATTGTTATAGTTGCCGTTGGCTATGCGCTTGATGAGATAAATATAAAGTGCATTTAGATTGTTATAGTTGCCATGGGCTATGCTTGATTGCCGTAAATTTGTCTTGCATCGCAGATCTTCCGAAGGATTTTTCAAGCCACACGTGGTCAAGCGGTTGGTGCTCATGTTGTGGCAGGAAGCAGTGAAACTAAGATGCCGACACTCGAGGAGTACGGGACGAATCTTACGAAATTAGCACAGGAGGTACTATACTAGACTGAACATGCATTGCAAATTAATTTCAACACAAAATAATAATGTTGAAAGAGAAGGCATGACATTTTAATACAGGGGAAGTTAGCACCTGTTGTCGGAAGGGAAAAGGAGATTGAGAGTATCACGCAAATCTTGGGCAAAATGAAGGAGAAGAATCCCTGCCTGATTGGAGAGCCTGGTGTTGGGAAGACGGTGATAGTCGAAGGGCTTGCGCTACGCATAAATGCCGGGGATGTTCCCGAAACAATCCAAGGGAAACTGTCCGTGCTTGCTCCGACGACATCTCTTGTACCCAAAATGTTCTGATCTTGAATTTCTGTAGTTAGATAAATTAGTTAGCTGCTCTTATTATAAACATAATCTATCATGCCAGGTTATCAGCCTTGATATGGGGCTCCTAGTTGCCGATACCAAATACCGCGGTTATCAGCCTTGCTCCGACGACATCTCTTGTCTTTTGATGAAATCGATGACCTGTTTCGTACCCAAAATGTTCTGATCTTGATTTTCTGTATTTTGCACTTCTGATGTGAGATGAACAATAGTTAGTTGCTCTTGTTATAAACATGATCTATCATGGCAGGTTATCAGCCTTGATATGGGGCTTCTAGTTGCTGGTACCAAATACCGCGGAGAGTTGGAAGAAAGGCTGAAGAACCTGATGGAAGAAATCAAACAGAACGGGCGAGATAATACTGTTCCTCGATGAAGTTCATACCCTGGTAGGAGCAGGAGCAGCAGAAGGTGCCATCGACGCTGCCAATATCTTGAAGCCAGCACTAGCAAGAGGTGAAATTCAGGTACGCCGAAAATGTTGTACATAGTTGCTCAATTGGTCGTGCCGACATCGTCAGCGATGAAAACTTGCTCACTGTAAGTTTGTTTGTCAGTGCATCGGAGCCACCACATTCGACGAATACGCGAAGCACATTAAGAAAGACCCTGCGCTGGAGAGGCGCTTCCAGCCTGTGAAAGTTCTAGAGCCCACCGTCGATGAGACCATAGAAATTCTCAAGGGGCTCCAGGAGCGGTACGAGGACCACCACAAACTCCGATATACCGACGACGCGCTGATCGCCGCCGCTCGGCTCTCGCACCGATACATCGGTTTCTGAATTCCACCAATGCTCTACCTGTTTTGCTCTCTCTCTGATGGTTCCAATATATTTCTGTTCCATTTGGTCTTTTTTGACAGTGTCTTTTGTTTGCAGTAATCGTTTCCTCCCGGATAAACACTACCAGAATAACAGACGCTGCCGACGGCCTAATCTATGCCGACGGCTTCCGTCGACATAGATAGACATATGCCGACGGCCTAGGTCAAGCCGTCGGCATATGACCACCTATGCCGACAGGGGTCGTCGGCATACATCGCCTGTCGGTAGTGCTTCGTATATGCCTACGGTGGTCGTCGGCATAGGGCAAGCCATCGGCGTACATGTGGGCCCGGCTACCCGGGCGGCAACGGTCGTTTGACGATGTGAGACGTACACTAACGGAGCTAACAGGGGCCGTCGGCATATCCATGCCGACGGTCCGACTGTCGGCATAGCTAAGCGGCCACGTCATCGATCCGAGCCCTTCACGTCGGTTAGGTACGCCGTCGGCATAGGTCCTCACACCGCCACGTCACCGATCCGCGTGACCTCCTCGATCCGTGGGTGTACCTCAGCCGTCGGCATAGATTTTTGCTATTTTCATTATTTCTTTCTTCTTTGTTTTTTTTAAACTAACTTGATTAACTTAAATTTTTCTATTTTAATAATTTCTTTTTTATTTCTATTTTTTCTCACGGACGTCGCTGTCGCCTTGTCACGGAGGGAGGAAACGGGACGGGGTACCTAGGAGGGTAGGAAACACGTGAGGTGTTGTGGTGGGCCCTCCTAGCTATGCGTGTGAAAGTGTGGTGGCACACGGCTCCGGGTGGTGTCCCCCCTCATGGGCGTCTTGGGGCTTCGGGGTGTGCCCCCCCTCCACGGACGTCGCTGTCGCGGTCACTTGGGGGGGGAGACGTACGCGTCGGGTAGAACCAGAGGGAATTTAGTGGTGGTTTGGGTCCAGGCCGTGTTCGGGGATGCTCCTATGTGCTGACCCATCGCAACCAGGTGGAAGAGTCCACTGGTCAAAGCCCGTCCGGCAAAAGTCAAAGGGCTAGATCTCCTGGTCTAACGGAGCTTCGTGGTGGCCTACCGGGTGTAGCTATGCCACCGAAACACCGCGTCGGGTTGTGATGCATGTGTGAAAGTGATGTGGCACGCATAGACGCCCGTCTTGGGGCTCCGGGTGTGCCCCCCCTCCGCGGACGTCGCTGTCGTGGTCACTTGGAGGGGAGAGACGTGCGCGTCGGGTAGAACCGAAGGGAATCACTGGTAGAAAAAGGCCCATTTGTCCCGGTTCTGGAACCGGGACTAAAGGGTCGGTACGTATTTATTTAATAATTTGTATTATTTTTGTTTTTCAATTTTTTTCTTCTGATTTTCAAATCAGTGAATTATCTGATAATCTCTAATCACCCCTCATTCCAAATCATCTAACTTCCCAGCCAGTCACCCATCCTCTCACTCCTCTAATCCGAGCACGCTTAACTTTCGAGTTCTATCACCTTTTGTTTCCAAGTCTGCACTTGTTGTTTTCTTGACAATAGTAATCTATCAATCCTATTAACTCTTAGGTCTTGATGTCACATTATTTTATTTTTTGAATTCCAAACAATTATTAAAATAAACAAAATAAGTAATAATAATATTGAATTTCTATGAAAATAAAATAAGTAATATTATTATTTGATTTATTTTTTTGCCATATATTCAATTCATATGGCATAATTAATATCTTTAAATCTGTAAATCGAAATTCAACAAATAATAGATCCATTATTATCAAAAAAAATGTGAGGAATCCAAATATGACATCATTTTATTTATTTTTAAATAAAATTATTTTTTTGATTTTGTAGGAAAAAATCTTCTTTTTGAAATAACTACTTTTGGAATTTCGAGAATCTGAGAAAACTTCTCTGGGTAAACCCTGGTGAAATTGAGTCCCAATTTTTCTCTAGTTTTTTTGATATATTAAACTTTTTTTCGACGTCGTATGCAAAAGTTATGGCTGTTTTACCTTTTTTCATTTTTTTGTAGAAACGGTTAAAATTCATATTTCAAAATTTCTATACCAACTAGACACTAAAACCTAACTACATCTCAAAGGATTTTATTTTTTTGAAGATTTTATCATTTTTGTTTATTTTCTGGAAAACTCAAAAAGGCGGTCCACAAGGGGGATAGAGTTTGAAAATTTCAGAACCCCTTTAGTCCGGGTTGGTGTCCATCCAATCATACTGTCAACTACATATGCTAGCATCGTCTCAGCCAAAGTCACAACTAAGGTTAACCAAGCCAGAGTTAACCCATTTCTAACTTCATTTGCTATTTTTCATGCATTTAATGATTTTTTTTGAGCTAAATGACCCTGAAATTGAAAAGCACTGCAAATGAACTCTAAAAAGGTTGAAACTTGGCATGGTATTATTATTTCATCCACATAGCATGTGCTAAAAAGTTGAGAGGCTTACGATAAAAACTAGATGCACTTTCTGTACAAACTGGACAATCCCTTTCGAAGTATTAGGGTTTTGGACGAAAAATCATCTATTACAAAGGCATTTCATTTTTTTAAACTTATTTCAACTCCATACTTTTTGTGTGTTCAACATGCACCATCTAACATGTGCCTAGGAGCAAAAAGAATTAAATTAAAAACTATTTTTAAACTCAAATTATTCACAATCTAGGGTTTGAAGCAAATTTGAACAAATTCAAATTTAAGCCATTCAAATTTGAAACTAATTGCACAAACACAAACTAGAAAAAAATTTGAATCTAATGCAAAAAAGAATCACTCAAAAACATCAAATATCCTAAAAGATATAAGCAATTTAAAACAGAAACTAAAAACAGAAAACAAATAGAAAAAACAAATAAAACTTTCAAAACCCTTTAGTATCGGTTGGTATCTCTAACCGGGACTAAAGGTCTAGCCTTTAGTCCCGGTTGGAGATATGAACCGGGACTAAAGCCCCAACCCCTTTAGTCCCAGTTCGTGTCTCCAACCGGAACTAAAGGTGAGCCTTTAGTTCCGGTTGGAGACACGAACCGGGACTAAAGGGTATCGACCCCTTTAGTCCCGGTTGGTGTCTCCAACCGGGACTAAAGGTCCCGCTCGAACCGGGACTAATACCCGACCGGTGCCCTAGCCGCTCGAACCGAGACTAATGCTCACATTAGTCCCGGTTCGTAAGGCAACCGGGACTAATGTATAGATCGAGCTGTGACGAATGCCCTGTTTTCTACTAGTGAATCTATAGTGGTGGTTTGGGTCCAGGCCGTGTTCGGGGATGCTCCTATGTGCTGACCCATCGCAACCAGGTGGAAGAGTCCACTGGTCAAAGCCTGTCCGGCAAAAGTCAAAGGGCTAGATCTCCTAGTCTAATGGAGCTTCGTAGTGGCCTCCTGGGTGTAGCTATGCCACCGAAACACCGCGTCGGGTCGTGATGCATGTGTGAAAGTGATGTGGCACGCGTAGACGCCCGTCTTGGGGCTCCGGGGTGTGGGCCCCCTCCGCGGACGTCGCTGTCGCAGTCACTTGTAGGGGGAGACGTGCGCGTCGGGTAGAACCGGAGGGAATCTATAGTGGTGGTTTGGGTCCAGGCCGTGTTCGAGATGCTCCTATGTGCTGACCCATCGCAACCAGATGGAAGAGTCCACTGGTCAAAGCCCGTCCAGAGAAAGTCAAAGGGCTAGATCTCCTTGTCTAATGGAGCTTCGTGGTGGCCTCCCGGGTGTAGCTATGCCACCGAAACACCTCATCGGGTCGTGATGCATGTGTGAAAGTGATGTGGCATGCGTAGACGCCCGTCTTGGGGCTCCGAGGTGTGGCCCCCCTCCGCGGACGTCGTTGTCGCGATCACTTGGAGGGGGGAGACGTGCGCGTCGGGTAGAACCGAAGGGAATCTATAGTGGTGGGTTGGGTCCAGGCCGTGTTCGGGGATGCTGCTATGTGTTGACCCATCGGAACTAGGTGGAAGAGTCCACTGGTCAAAGCTCGTCCGGCGAAAATCAAAGGGCTATATCTCCTGGTCTAACGGAGCTTCGTGGTGGCCTCCCGGGTGTAGCTATGCCACCGAAACACCGTGTCGGGTTGTGATGCATGTGTGAAAGTGATGTGGCACGTGTAGACGCACGTCTTGGGGCTTCGGGGTGTGGCCCCCCTCCGCGGACGTCGCTATCACAGTCACTTGGAGGGGGAGACGTGCGCGTCGGGTAGAACCGGAGGGAATCTATAGTGGTGGTTTGGGTCTAGGCCATGTTCGGGGATGCTCCTATATGCTGACCCATCGCAACCAGTTGGAAGAGTCCACTGGTCAAAGCCCGTCCGGCGAAAGTCAAAGGGCTTGATCTCCTGGTCTAACGGAGCTTCGTGGTGGCCTCCCGGGTGTAGCTATGCTACCAAAACACCGCGTCGGGTCGTGATGCATGTGTGAAAGTGATGTGGCACGCGTAGACGCCCGTCTTCAGGCTCCGGGCTGTGGCCCCCCTCCATGGACGTCGCTGTCGCGGTCACTTGGAGGGGGGAGATGTGCGCGTCGGGTAGAACCGGTGGGAATCTATAGTGGTGGTTTGGGTCCAGGCCGTGTTCGGGGATGCTCCTATATGCGGACCCATCGCAACCAGGTGGAAGAGTCCACTGGTCAAAGCCCGTCCGGCGAAAATCAAAGAGCTAGATCTCCTGTTCTAAGGGCTAGATCCGCCGGTCGACTCTAGGTTAGACCAGGAGATCTAGCCCTTTGACTTTTGCCGGATGGACTTTGACCAGTGGACTCTTCCACCTGGTTGTGATGGGTCAGCACATAGGAGCATCCCCGAACACGGTCTGGACCCAACCCACCACTAGATTCCGTTCGGTTCTACCCAACGCGCACGTTTCCCCCCTCCAAGTGACCGCGACAGCGACGTCCGCGAAGGGGGGCCACACCTCGGAGCCCCATGACGCCCGTGAGGGGCGACACCACCCAGAGCCACGTGCCACCACACTTTCACATGCGTAGCTAGGAGGGCCTACCGCAACACCTGATGTGTTTCCTACCCTCCCAGGTACCCCGTCCTGTTTCCTCCCTCCGTGACAGGGCGGTAGAGACGTCCATGAGGGGAGGCAATCGATATATAATTGAGGTATGTTTTTTTACATAAGACACATTTTAGTTAATCAAATTAGTTTTGAAAAAAAAGAAATAATTAAAATAGAAAAAATAGCGAAAATCTTTGTCGACGGCTAAGCCGTCGGCATAGGTACACCCACGGACCGAGGAGGTCACGCGGATCGATGATGTGGCGGTGCGAGGACCTATGCCGACGGCTAGGCCGTCAGCATAGGGGAACCTTATCCCCTTGAGGGCGGCTCCTCCTCCACTCATTCCTCTCTCGCCTCGCACCCCTCTGCCTCCACCCGACCCGTAGCGCCGCCGGCCGTCGTTGCCGCCCCTCCCCACACCGCTCGCCCCCGTCCCCGCCTCGCCCTGCCCCGCTCACCCCCGTCCCCGCCCCGCAGCGCCGCCAGACGCCCCTGCCCCGCCCCACCCCGCTTGCCCCCGTCCCCCGCCCGCAGCGCCGCCAGCTGTCCCCGCCTGCCCCGTCCCCGCCCCCTTCACGCCCCACACCGGCCCGGTCGTCCCCGCCCCGCACCGTCCTGGTGGTGAAGTGGTCGCGGCCACGGCTGTGGCGGTCTGGCGCCCCCTTGTCGGCCCTCCTCCACTGGTTAGCACCGCCTTCGGCGGTCCGACGTCCCCCCTCCCCCCGACCAGTCAAACCTCTAGGTGAGCATTTTTTTCCTTCAATTTTTTTAGTGTTTTTCTACTGTTTTTAGGTGGGTGGATGCATAAATGGATGGAATGTAGATATAGTTAGTTTGTTAGATACATATTTGTTAGATATAGTTAGTTTGCAAAATATTTATTAGATATAGTTAGTTTGCAAAATATTGATATAGATATAGTTAGTTTGTTGGATGCATAGATGGATGCATAGATACATATTTGTTAGATATAGTTAATTTTTTGTTCATGATGGTGTTGTTACAAAATAATTATGAAAATAGTTATTTGATATAAATGGTAACTTGTTCGTTAGGATTTAACATTTCTAACATTTTGAATGTGAAACTTTAAGTGCATGAATGCATGTGTAAATGTTTAAATATGCCCTATGAGTTGTGATGTTCTAAATATTGGTCGCGATGGAGTTTGCAAGCTTTGTGGTGTCGCATTTCATCGGAGTGACCGTCGTCCGACGCGTTGGTCCCTAAGCATCCCTCTACTGTTCGACTACTTCCTCTTCAGCCGAGGGTGAGCTACAAATCCACCACCTCCTCATCTGCTTTTTTATGTCACTAGATTTTTTTCATGTCAAGTCCCGTAACCTAGGCGTCTCCCGTCCGAAAGGGTTGCATCGATAAACATGCATTCAATTGCATATTTATCACCGCTACTCTTTTGGATTGTCCAGCGTTTTCCACAGACAGCCCGAGGATGTGTAGATTGGGTATGTTCTCCTTGCCCTACCCCGTTCCGAGACAAGATTTTGGTGGCGCCTCCCCGTTGTTCTCCGGAGCACATTCTCTCGGCTATTTGCCGAGACGTGTATCTAGAGAACAGCGGGGAGGTGCTACCGAAATTTTGTCTCGGAACGGAGTAAAGCATGGAGAACGTACTCAATCTAGACATCCTCGGGTGGGATTAGGACCCATATTTACCTATTAGAGATGTTGTATTCATCGCAGAAGAAAATAAAATTTTGATGTGATTAATTCAAATGAATCCTTAATTTTGTTGTGTGGCTCCCAATAAAACAGAAGATGGTAGATAATCAGTGGATGTACGGTGGTTTTATCCATCGGAATAGAGTAACATGAGAGTGGATCACGAAAACCGATGTGTATTTGAAGGATATATTCCGTACTCCAATGAGAATTATCCCATCATGCCCATCTGCGAGATGTGGCAGACGTCACCGTAAAAATCAGAAGGACATGTCTGACCACCTTCGCATGCACGGATATATGGCAAACTTTGACATGCCACCGATAAACTTAGCTGAGCATGACCGTGGCAGAGAGGAGGTGATGCTACAACGCGTTGATGGTTATGAAGACAACGGGGTCAGGGACATGCTAGATGATGTCATTGCTGTAGAAACGACAAATGCGACACCTTTAGAGAATGAACTGGAGGAGCCGGAGGCAATCGCAAAGGCCTTCTTGGAGGTCTTGGCCTCGTTGAAGAAACCTCTTTATGAGGGTGCCAAAATATCTCAGCTGGATGCCATCTCGCAACTTATTGCAGTCAAGGCTGAGTACGCCTGTAGCCAGAAATGCTTTGAAGCATTCCTGGGAGTATGGGCTAACAGCCTCCCTGAGGGTCATCAACTGCCAAAAAGCATGTATGCTAAAAAGAAAATCATGAAGGCACTCTCTATGGATTATAAGAAAATACATGTTTGTCCGAAGGATTGCCTTTTGTTTAGGCACGAGTATGCGGATGACAAGTACTGTAGGGAGTGTGGTTCGTCTCCGTACCTTGAGGTGGTCAGTGAGGATGGTGAGAAAAGGCAGCTAACCATCCCCGCTAAAGTTCTTCGGTATGTCGAGTTCATACAAAGACTGCAGCGCCTTTTCATCACGAAGGAGTCTGCCAAAATGATGAAGTGGCACAAGGAAGGTAGAAGGTATCATCCAAATAAAATCTTACAATCATCAGAAGGTGAAGCATGGAAGTCGTTCTATGAAGAATACCCCAAGGAAGCAGCAGAGGCTAGGAATGTCAGAGTTGCAATAACAGGTGATGGGGTCAATTCATATGGTATGTCGACCAATCCATACAGCTGCTGGCCCGTGTTTGTTATTCCGCTCAATCTCCCTCCAGGTGTCCTAATGCAACGCAACACCATGTTCTTGTCGCTGATTATTCCAGGGCCTGAATACCCGGGGAAGAATTTGGCAGTGTTTATACAGCCGTTGGTGGATGATTTGCACCATTCTTGGTACTTCCCAAGGTTGACATACGACCGACATCTGCAGAAAAAATTCTTGATGAAAGTTTGGTTGATGTATTGCATGCATGACTTTCCCGGCTATGCTCTATTCTGCGGATGGTGTACAAGTGGGAAGATGCCATGCCCAGTGTGCATGCAGGCTCTGCATTTGATTTGGCTACAGAAGGGTGGCAAGTATTCAGCCTTTGACCTGCATCGACAGTTCCTCCCTCCAGACCATCCAGACAAGGAAAGACAAGAAGAACTTCACGAAAGGTCGGGTTGTCCATGAAGTAACCGAGATTCCAACATTTTTGGGGGCAGATGTTCTTGCTTAGCTCAAAGCTCTCAAGCCTAAAGTCAAAGGCAAAGGAAAAGGTAAACGCTTAGAGGGATATGGTGAGACGCACAACTGGACTCACATTACCCCCTTCTCGAAGCTTCCCTATTTCAAGGACCTCAAACTTCCTTACAACATTGATGTGATGCACACCGAAAAGAATGTCGCAGAGTCCCTTTTCCACACGATCCTCAACATTCCTGATAAGACGAAGGATAACCTTAAATCTAGAGCCGATCAATAGAGAATTTGTGATCGACCACGTCTAAACATGAAGCCTCCCACAGGTGGTCGAAGTAGCTTGTTCAAGCCAGATGCTGACTTTGTCCTTAAACCGCCAGAAAAGAAGGAAGTATTTATCTGGATGAAACACATTTTGAAGTTCACCGATGGTTATGCATCAAATATAAGTAAGGGAGTCAATCTTTCAACGGGCAAAGTGACCAGGCTCAAGAGTCATGACTACCATGTGTGGATTGAGCGGATAATGCCGGTGATGGTTCGAGGCTATGTCCCCGAGAATGTCTGGCGAGTGCTTGCCGAACTAAGCCATTTCTTCTGCATGCTCTGTGCTAAAGAAGTAAGTAAAGATGTGATTGAACAATTGCATAAGAAGGCATCGGAGTTGATAGTCAAGCTAGAGAAGATCTTTCCATCAGGCTTCTTACTCTGATGACACATCTCATTCTGCACCTCCTCAAAGAGGTATTGTTGGGGGGCCTTGTTGGGAGACGTAGTAGTAAATCAAAATTTTCCTACGTTCACCAAGATCTATCTATGGAGAAACCAGCAACGAGAGGGGAGAGATTGCATCTTCATACCTTTGAAGATCGCTAAGCGGAAGCGTTACAAGAACGCGGTTGATGGAGTCGTACTCGCAGCGATTCAGATCGCGGTAGATCCGATCAAGTGCCGAACGGACGGCACCTCCGCGTTCAACACACGTGCAGCCCGGTGACGTCTCCAACACCTTGATCCAGCAAGGAGGAAGGAGAGGTTGGGGAAGGGCTCCAACAGCAGCACGACGGCGTGGTGGTGGTGGAGTAGCAAGGTATTCCGACAGGGCTTCGCCTAAGCGCTGCGGAGGAGGAAGAAGAGAGGTAGGGCTTCGCCGTGAGAGAGAGAGATCAAATCTTCTCTCAAAACATCCAAAACCTCAAGTATATATAGGAGGAGGGACGTGGAGGGCTGGCTTGGCCTCTACTCCAAAGAGGAGATGGCCGGCCGAATTAAAGGGAGAGTCCACCTCCCACAAGGGAGGTGGATCTCCTCCTTTTAAATCCTTTTTGCCTTATCTCCTTATCTCCAGCCGCATGGGCCTTTAGCAAAAGTCTTGCCCAGCCCAATAAGGGCTGGCACACTTTATCTAACAGCCCATGTGGTCCTTTGGTCGTCACACCCCTCCCGGGGGTTATCCGGTACCCTCCCGGCACTCCCGGTACAATACCGATGAGCCCGAAAACTTTCCGGTGACCAAAACTGGACTTCCTATATATCAATCTTTACCTCCGGACCATTCCGGAGCTCCTCGTGACGTCCGGGATCTCATCCGGGACTCCGAACAACCTTTGGTAATCACGTATACCTTTTCCCTATAACCCTAGCGTCATCGAACCTTAAGTGTGTAGACCCTACGGGTTCGGGAGACACGTAGACATGACCGAGACACCTCTCCGGTCAATAACCAACAGTGGGATCTGGATACCCATGTTGGCTCCCACATACTCCACGATGATCTCATCGGATGAACCACGATGTCAAGGATTCAATCAATCCCGTATACAATTCCCTTTGTCTATCGGTATGGTACTTGCCCGAGATTCGATCGTCGGTATCCCTATACCTTGTTCAATCTCGTTACTGGCAAGTCTCTTTACTCGTTCCGTAATACATCATCCCGTGGCTAACTCCTTAGTCACATTGAGCTCATTATGATGATGTCTTACCGAGTGGGCCCAGAGATACCTCTTCGTCACACGGAGTGACAAATCCCAGTCTCGATTCGTGCCAACCCAACAGATACTTTCGGAGATACCCGTAGCGTACCTTTATAGCCACCCAGTTACGTTGTGACGTTTGGCACACCCAAAGTATTCCTACGGTATCCGGGAGTTACACAATCTCATGGTCTAAGGAAATGACACTTGACATTGAAAAGCTTTAGCAAACGAACTACACGATCTTGTGCTATGCTTAGAATTGGGTCTTGTCCATCACATCATTCTCCTAATGATGTGATCCCGTTATCAATGACATCCAATGTCCATGGCCATCAAACTGTGACCATCTATTGATCAACGAGCTAGTCAACTAGAGGCTCACTAGGGACATGTTGTGGTCTATGTATGCACACATGTATTATGGTTTCCGGTTAACACAATTATAGCATGAACAATAGACAATTATCATGAACAAGGAAATACAATAATAACCATTTTATTATTGCCTCTAGGGCATATTTCCAACAGTCTCCCACTTGCACTAGAGTCAATAATCTAGTTCACATCACCATGTGATTAACACTTACATCACCATGTGATCATATCATCATGTGATTAACACCCAATAAGTTCTGGGGTTTGTTCATGTCCTGCTCGTGAAAGAGGTTTTAGTCAACGGGTCTGCGACATTCAGATCCGTGTGTACCTTACAAACTTTCCATGTCATATTTGTAGATACTACTCCCATGCTCCACTTGGAGCTATTCCAAATGGCTGCTCCACTATACGTAGCTGGATTTCTACTAAGAGTCATCCGGATTGGTTTTAAAGCTTGCATCATCGTAACACTTTACGATGAACTCTTTATCACCTCCATAATCGAGAAATATTTCCTTAGTTCTCAAGTTACTAAGGCTAACTTTGACCGCTGTCTAGTGATCCACTCTTGGATTACTCTTGTACCCCTTGACAGACTCATGGCAAGGCACACACAGGTGCGGTACACAGCATGGCATACTATATAGAGCCTATGGCTAAAGCATAGGAGATGACACTCATCTCTTCTTTATCTTCTGCCGTGGTCGGGTATTGAGTCTTACTCAATTTCACACCTTACAATACAGTCAAGAACTCCTTCTTTGACCCATCTATTTTGAACTCCTTCAAAAACTTGTCAAGGTATGTCTTCGTCGAAAAAACTTATCAAGCGAATAGATCTATCCCTATAGATCTTGATGCTCAATAAAATAGTAGCTTTATCTGGGTCTTCCTTTGAAAAACAAAACTTTTCAAACAACCCTTCATGCTCTTCCAGAAATTCTACATCATTTCTGATCAATAATATGTCAACTACATATTCTTATAAGAAATTCCATAGTGCTCCCACTCACTTTCTTGCAAATACAAGTTTCTCATAAACATTGTATAAACTTAAACACTTTGATCACCTCATCAAAGCATATATTCCAACTCCGAGATGCTTGCTCCAGTCCATAGAAGGATCGCTGGAGTTTGCATATTATTAGCATCCTTAGGATTGACAAAACCTTCTGGTTGTATCACATACAACTCTTCCTCACAGAAACCATTACGGAAACCTTGTTTTGTCATCCATCTGCCAGATTTCATAATCGAAAAATGCAGCAACTGCTAACAAAATTTTAATAGACTTTTAGCATCGCTACAGATGAGACAATCTCATTGCAGTCAACTCCTTGAACTTGGCGGAAACTTCTTTGCGACAAGTCGAGCTTTATAAACGGTGACATTTCACCATTAGCGTCTATGTTTATCTCAAAGGTCCATTTGTACTCAATGACCCGCCATTCAACAGGCAAGTCTACCAAAGTCCATACTTGGTTTTCATACATGGATCCTTTCTCGGATTTCATGGCTCCTAGCCATTTGTTGGAATCCGGGCCCACCATCGCTTCTCCATAGTTCGTAGGTTCATCGTTGTCCAACAACATGATTTCCAAGACAAGGTTGTCATACTACTCAGGAGCAGTACGCGTCCTTGTCGACCTACGAGGTTCGATAGTGACTTGATCCGAAGCTTCATGATCATCATCATTAACTTCCTTTTCAACTGAGTAGGCTCTACAGAAACATCTTTCTGTGTTGCGCTATTCTCTGGTTGAAACAAAGGTTCAACAACCTCATCAAGTTCTATCTTCCTCCCACTAAATTCTTTCGAGAGAAACTCTTTCTCAAGAAAGGACCCGTTCTTAGCAACAAACACCTTTTGCGCTTGGATCTGAGATAGAAGGTATACCCAATGTCTCATTAGGGTATTCTATGAAGATGCATTTGTCTGCTTTGGGTTCGAGCTCGCTAGGTGAAAAACCCATTTTCACATAAGCGTCGCAGCCCCAAACATTAAGAAATGACAGCTTAGGCTTCTGTCAAACCATAATTCTCACGGTGTCATCTCAACAGACTTAGATGGTGCCCTGTTAAAGTGAATGGATTTGTCTTTAATGCATAACCCCATAACGATAGTGGTAAAACGATAAGAGACATCATAGTACTCACTATATCCAATAGAGCACGACTACGACGTTCGAACACACCATCACACTATGGTGTTCCAGGAGGCGTGAGCTGTGAAACAATTTCCACATTGTCTAAAATTGCATACCAAACTCGTAACTTAGATATTCACCTCCATGATCATATCATAGACATTTATCTTCTTGTCACGATGATCTTTAACTTCACTCTGAAACTCCTTGAACCTTTCAAACATTTCAGATTCGTGTTTCATTAAGTAAATATCCCCATATTTACTCAAATCATCAGTGAAGGTAAAGAAAAACAACGATATCCACTGTGTGTTTCAACACTCATTGGACCACATACATCAACATGTATTAATTCCAATAAGCCACTTGCCCGCTCCATCATATTGGATGACGGGGTCTCAGTCATCTTGCCCAAGAGGCATGGCTCGCATGTCTCAACCGATTCGAAATCGAGTGAGTCAAAAAACATCCATCATCATGGAGTTTCTTCATGCGATTTATACCAATATGACATTACGTGGCAGTGCCACAAGCATGTGGTACTATCATTATTAACTTTGTATCTTTTGGTACCAATGTTATGAATATGTGTACTACTACGATCATGATTCGATAAACCATTTCGAGTGGGTGCATGACCATTGAAGGCATTATCCATGTAAACAGAATAACCATTATTCTCTAACTTATATGAATAACCGTATCGCACTAATCATGATCTAATCACGTTTATGCTCAACGCAAACACCAAATAACATTTATTTAGGTTTATCACAAATCCTGAAGGTAGAGAGAGCGTGCGATGGTGATCACATCAATCTTGGAAATACTTCCAACACACATCGTCACCTTTCACCTAGCTAGTCTCCATTTACTCCGTAGCTTTTATTTCGAGTTGCTAACACTTAGCAACCGAACCGGTATCTAATACCCAGGTGCTACTAGGAGTACCAGCAAGGTACACATCACTAACACGTATATCAAATATACTTCCATTGACATTACCAGCCTTCTTATCTACCAATCATCTAGGGTTTTTCCGCTTCAGCGAACATTCTCCTCATAACAGAAGCACTTAGTCTCGGGTTCGGGCTCAACCTTGGGTTTCTTCACTAGAGCAACAACTGGCTTACCATTCCTGAAGTTTTTCCCTTCTTGCCCTTGCCCCTTTTGAAACTAGTGGTTTTCACTTAACCATCAACACTTGATGCTCCTTATTGATTTCTACCTTCGTGGTGTCAAACATCACGAACAACTCAGGGATCATCTTATCCATCCCTGGCATGTTATAGTTCATCACGAAGCTCTAGTAGCTTGGTGGCAGTGACTTGGAGAACTGCATTAATCACTATCTCATCTGGAAGATTAACTCCCACTTGATTCAAGTGATTGTAGCACCCAGACAATCTGAGAACACGGTCACCGATTAAGCTATTCTCCTTTATCTTGCAGGCAAAGAATCTTGTTGGAGGTCTCATACCTCTCAACATAGGCACGAGCTTGAGATCACAATCTCAGCTCCTAGAACATCTCATATGTTCTGTGACGTTCAAAACATTTTGAAGCCTCAATTCTAAGCCGTAATGCATGACGCACTGAACTATCACGTAGTCATCAAAAAGTGCCTGTCATATGTTCACAACATCTACAGACAACGCTTGAGGGAGTGATGCAGTTAGCGGTACATCAAAAACATAAGCTTTCTGTGCAGCAATGAGGACAATCCTCAGATCACGGACCCAGTCCGCATTATTGCTACCATCAACTTTCAACTTACTTTTCTCTAGGATTGTATCAATAAAACTGGGGAGCTACAGCGCGAGCTATCTACGACATAATTTGCAAGGACATTTTTAGACTAAGTTCATGATAATTAAGTTCATTTAATCAAATTATTAATGAACTCCCACTTAGATAGACATCTCTCTAGTCTTCCAAGTGATACATGATCCATGTCAACTAGCCCGTGTCCGATCATCACGTGAGACGGACTAGTCATCCATGGTGAACATCTCTATGTTGATCGTATCTTCTATACGACTCATGTTCGACCTTTCGGTCTTCCGTGTTCCGAGGCCATGTCTGTACATGCTAGGCTCGTCAAGTCAACCTAAGTGTTTCGCATGTGTAAATCTGGCTTACACCCGTTGTATGCGAACGTTAGAACCTATCACACCCGATCATCACGTGGTGCTTCGGAACGACGATCCTTAGCAACGGTGCACAGTTAGGGTGAACACCTTTCTTGAAATTTTATTGAGAGATCATCTTATTTACTACCGTCGTTCTATGCAAATAAGATGTAAACATGATAAACATCACATGCAATCAATATAGTGACATGATATGGCCAATATCATTTTGCTCCTATGATCTCCATCTTCGGGGCACCATGATCATCACTGTCACCGGCACGACACCATGATCTCCATCATCATGATCTCCATCATTGTGTCTTCATGAAGTTGTCTCGCCAACTATTACTTCTACTACTATGGCTAACGCTTAGCAATAAAGTAAAGTAATTACATGGCGTTTATGATTGACACGCAGGTCATACAATAAATAAGACAACTCCTATGGCTCCTGCCGGTTGTCATAATCATCGACATGCAAGTCGTGAATCCTATTACAAGAACATGATCAATTCATACATCACAATGCATCACATCACATCCTTTGGCCATATCACATCACAAGGCACATGCTGCAAAAACAAGTTAGACGTCCTCTAATTTGTAGTTGCAAGTTTTTACGTGGCTGCTATAGGTTACTAGCAAGAACGTTTCTTACCTACGTCAACACCACAACGTGATTTGCCAATTGCTATTTACCCTTCATAAGGACCCTTTTCATCGAATCCGATCCGACTAAGGTAGGAGAGACAGACACCCGCTAGCCACCTTATGCATCTAGTGCATGTCAGGCGGTGGAACCGGTCTCACGTAAGCGTACGTGTAAAGTTGGTCCGGGCCGCTTCATCCCACAATACCGCCGAATCAAGATAAGACTAGTAGCGGCAAGCAAATTAACAAACTCGACGCCCACAACTGCTTTGTGTTCTACTCGTGCATAGATTCTACGCATAGACCTAGCTCATGATGCCACTGTTGGGAGACGTAGTAGTAAATCAAAATTTTCCTACGTTCACCAAGATCTATCTATGGAGAAACCAGCAACGAGAGGGGAGAGATTGCATCTTCATACCTTTGAAGATCGCTAAGCGGAAGCGTTACAAGAACGCGGTTGATGGAGTCGTACTCGCAGCGATTCAGATCGCGGTAGATCCGATCAAGTGCCGAACGGACGGCACCTCCGCGTTCAACACACGTGCAGCCCGGTGACGTCTCCAACACCTTGATCCAGCAAGGAGGAAGGAGAGGTTGGGGAAGGGCTCCAACAGCAGCACGACGGCGTGGTGGTGGTGGAGTAGCAAGGTATTCCGACAGGGCTTCGCCTAAGCGCTGCGGAGGAGGAAGAAGAGAGGTAGGGCTTCGCCGTGAGAGAGAGAGATCAAATCCTGTCTCAAAACATCCAAAACCTCAAGTATATATAGGAGGAGGGACGTGGAGGGCTGGCTTGGCCTCTACTCCAAAGAGGAGATGGCCGGCCGAATTAAAGGGAGAGTCCACCTCCCACAAGGGAGGTGGATCTCCTCCTTTTAAATCCCTTTTGCCTTATCTCCTTATCTCCAGCCACATGGGCCCACATAGATGGTCTTGGCCGACCCAATATGGGCTGGCACACCTCCTCTAAGGGCCCATGAGGTCCTTTGGTCGTCACACCCCTCTCGGGGGTCCTCCGGCACCCTCCCGGCACTCCCGGTACACTACCGATGAGCCCGAAAACTTTCCGGTGACCAAAACTGGACTTCCTATATATCAATCTTTACCTCCGGACCATTCCGGAGCTCCTCGTGACGTCCGGGATCTCATCCGGGACTCCGAACAACCTTTGGTAATCACGTATACCTTTTCCCTATAACCCTAGCGTCATCGAACCTTAAGTGTGTAGACCCTACGGGTTCGGGAGACACGTAGACATGACCGAGACACCTCTCCGGTCAATAACCAACAGCGGGATCTGGATACCCATGTTGGCTCCCACATACTCCACGATGATCTCATCGGATGAACCACGATGTCAAGGATTCAATCAATCCCGTATACAATTCCCTTTGTCTATCGGTATGGTACTTGCCCGAGATTCGATCGTCGGTATCCCTATACCTTGTTCAATCTCGTTACTGGCAAGTCTCTTTACTCGTTCCGTAATACATCATCCCGTGGCTAACTCCTTAGTCACATTGAGCTCATTATGATGATGTCTTACCGAGTGGGCCCAGAGATACCTCTTCGTCACACGGAGTGACAAATCCCAGTCTCGATTCGTGCCAACCCAACAGATACTTTCGGAGATACCCGTAGCGTACCTTTATAGCCACCCAGTTACGTTGTGACGTTTGGCACACCCAAAGTATTCCTACGGTATCCGGGAGTTACACAATCTCATGGTCTAAGGAAATGACACTTGACATTGAAAAGCTTTAGCAAACGAACTACACGATCTTGTGCTATGCTTAGAATTGGGTCTTGTCCATCACATCATTCTCCTAATGATGTGATCCCGTTATCAATGACATCCAATGTCCATGGCCATGAAACCGTGACCATCTATTGATCAACGAGCTAGTCAACTAGAGGCTCACTAGGGACATGTTGTGGTCTATGTATGCACACATGTATTATGGTTTCCAGTTAACACAATTATAGCATGAACAATAGACAATTATCATGAACAAGGAAATACAATAATAACCATTTTATTATTGCCTCTAGGGCATATTTCCAACAGGCCTGTGCAGAATCGTTGGCAGTATGGCCCTGAGAGACAGAACAAGCATCTCCGACAGAAATGTGGAAACAAAGCTAAGATTGAAACTTCCATAGAGAGGCAGTTATCCTAGAGGAGGTGTCAAACCTCAGGACATCGTACTATCCAGACCATGTTCCCCATCTGCATAATAAGGTGCCTCAATACAATATAGAAGAGCCCAAGTATCAACCCAAGGTCCATCTATTCAACGGGCAAGGTGGCAGGGCTGGGGCCTTGAAATCTTATAACATGCCACGACAAGAGTGGGAGGACCTTACGTTCTATGTCTTGCACAACAACAATGCAGGTTCGTACGGGTTCTAGCAGATGTACGTTTCTTGTCTTTTTTCCCTATGGTTTAGGAATATGCCTTTTTATGCTTATTTGTAATGTGTTTATTAGTCCTTATTATTATGCTTTTTCCTTCATTATTAATGTACTAATTGTTTATTCTATTTTCAATGCAGGTTCGTGGAACATAGGCAAGGGGAAGGCCGACGGTGCGGGTTTCATCTGCAAGGTCGTCGACATTGCTAGTCGGAGTGGTCGAGCATGTATTGTTACCCCCCGACTACTTGAGGATGACTCCTCACATGAAGAGAGAGGGAGAGGTGCCCCTAGAGGAGGAGGGGCGGGAGGAGAGCCCATGGAGGGCGAGGGGTGGTGGGAGAGCCACTAGAGGGGGTCACGGCCAGAAGGAGCGCACCCTCACCGACTTAGGGGTGTTGTCTTCGAGGCCCTCCTATAGTGAGGTACCCTATGCCGAGGAGGAGGAGGTGGTTCGCGAGGAGGGGGTGAGGAGGAGGAGGAGGAGGTTGGGCAGGGGGACGAGGAGGAGGAGGAGGCAGGCGGGGATGATGGTGGTGGCAGGGACGCTGGTGGTGGCGGGGATGATGGTGGTGGTGGGGACGCTGGTGGTGGCGGGGATGGCAACAATAAGGGATGGTTGCGTGGTAACGCAAAGGTCCCAAAGCATATTCCTACTACCGAGGAGCAGAAGTGGCTCATTGAGCCCAAGGGGATAGAGTAAGTTCCACTAAATAATTTCAATAATAATTTAATTCTTTTGCTTGTCACATCCTAATATTTTCATTCTTTAAATCTTTTGCTTGTCACATGCTAATATTTTCATTCTTTATATCTTTTGCAGTAACTGGGTACATCCTGAAGGGGCCCGTGTTCCCAACGGCATCATAACCATCTTGCTGATGGAATACTGGCCGAGGTTGTACTGTCCGGATCTAGTCACGCACCCGGATCTTTGGGTTTTGGCTAAGACCTGGGAGCACTGGGAAGCGGCCCCCCACGCGGAGTATGTGACCCATGCTAAGGCCATGATCACTAATTTTTGGGTGAGTTCTCTTCACAAGCACACATCCATTCTGGTTTCATGAATGATTTAACTCATGGCTTCTTCCATTCTAGTTTCATGAATGATTGTAGAAATACTATCGAGTTCTTCCGGAGCACAAGGCCACTATCGACGAGATCGTGTTGCGCCAAGCGAAGAAGAAGGCCCGCCAGATGCAGTATGAGGTGCGGTTGGTGGCCATCACGCAATACTATCACGACTATCTTGGTATGAAGATGACCAAGGCAGAAGTGAAGACGCGGCACATTACCTTGGAGAGGGACGAGTACTTGTCGGTAATTATTAACGATTTTTCATTCTGAAGTTTGTGGTAAATTTCATCGTTTCGTGTTACACATGTCATTATGCTTCCTATTATGTAGGTGTGTCCAAATTGGTGTTATGGAAAAGACGAGTCCTGGGCGGCATTGGTGGACCTGTGGTGTGGTCAGGATGAAGCCTGGGCGGCTACTAGCAGCAAAAACAAGGCTAACCGAGGGAAGGAGGGAGTACATGCTCAGGGAAACCGGAACCACTTTCTCCACAAGGCACTTCAGGTATGACTAACCTCATTAAACAATCTTCTTCTATTTACAGTCACTTTTTTATGTATGACTAACATCTGTTTGTTGGTGCAGGAGGAGAAACTCAAGCGGCTGCTCTCACACATGGAGGCATGGGAGATCGCCCATACTCGGAGGAGGCCCAAGCCTGGTGAAGACAAGTACTACGACAACACCGCGGAGAAGAAAAAGAACTACTCTGCGGCGTATCTGAATCTACATCCTGACACACCTGACCCCATCAAGGCGCCTTTGGACGACAGGGCGGTGGTTGGCATGGGGCCGAAGGCTCATGGTCGGCAGCCGGTTCTGGATGTTGTGGTCACTCCTTCTATATCCTACACACAACTCCGAGCTACCGACCCAAGCCTGGGACAGTGCACGCCCATGACCACTGCGCAGTCACAGTCCCTCCTAGCCGAGCGGCACTCTGTAAGTATTTTTCCCTCTTATCTTCATTGCTCACTTTATTTTCCGCATTGAGATGTTTAATGAGTTCCATCAAGTCATAATGTAGGCCTACATGGAGTACATACGCCAGGAGACATTGGCGTGGAGCGCGAGAGTTGCAGTCGTCTAGGACCACAACACTCGCATGGTGACGGTTAGTTTAGCCCCTTTCATTTCATTTCCATATTGACACTTTCATTTCTTCTAACATTCGTGTTTGCTTTGTCAACTAACATGCGGCTTGTGTTTGAGAGCATGAGGAACGGCACGATTCCTGAAATGGAACCAGCACCACCAGCTGCAAGACCACAACCAGTGCTGCTTACCTTTGAGGAATTTCTAGCACAACAACCGGGGACAATGGTGGTTAGTACATCCCCAAACTATTCAACCACCGCTTACTATTTATTTAACACAATATCATTCACTCAACATGTCTTTTCAAACATCTAGGGAACCGGTAGATCATCTGTTGGTGGTGGTGTCGGTGTTCACATCACTCCCGAGTCACGGAGCCCGGTCACTCCAATCCACCGAGGCGATAGCGCTGCCGCTAGCAGTGAAGACCTGGGATTTGGTGGACTTGGCGTTGACGACCTTGGAGGTGGACGTACTAGCGCTCCTTAGATGACTTGTGCTCTTTAGATGACTTCTGCCTTTTTACGCTACTTTCGATGACTTCTGCCTTTAGATAACTTGTGCTCCTTGGATGACTTGTGCTCTTTAGATGACTTCTGCCTTTTTACGCTACTTATATTTTTGATATGCTTATGTTGTTGGTTGTGGGGATGTGATGGTGGTGGTGGTGGTTGTGACGATGTGATGGTTTTGTTGACTATGCATTAAATTTCATTGTATATACCCTGTTATTTTGGAGCTGAAATGAATTTGTACGAAACAGGAAAAAGAAAAAAAATAGCACAAAACTACGCCGACGGCATAGAGGCCCTCCGAATTACCAGTGGCTGCCACGTTGCAAGCTATGCCGACGGCTATGCTGTCGGCGTATCTTTGTAGCCTAAGCCGACGGCCTGAACCGTCGGCGTAGGCACGCCCCAGGGGATACCAGCGCCTGCCATGTGGCAAGATATGTCGACGACTATACCGTCGGCGTACCTTCAGCATAGGCGTGCCCCAAGAACCATCGCAGGCCGCCACGTGGCCCTCTATGCCGACGGCCACACCGTCGGCATAGGACCGACACGTGGCCGTCCCCCGGTGGTGCCCTCTTGACGGCAGCGCTGCCGGACGTCGTTTTTCATGAAGCTATGCCGACGACCCAGGCCGTCGGTATCTCTGTACGGACACCGTCGGGATAGCATATATGTTGATGGCTTTTTTATGCCGACGGTGACTTGTGGTACGCCGACATATATGGTGCCGACGGGGACCGTCGGCATAGACCTATGACAACGGGAATCGAAGCTACGCCAACGGCCTAAGCCGTCGGCATAGAGCTTTATCCTGATAGTGAAAGCCATCGACCTGATTGATGAGGCGGGATCTCAAGTCAGGCTACGGCATGGCAAGGTGAACACTTTCTCTCGAATGATGATCTTGCAGGCAGTTTTATTTTCATGATCCGAGAGTCTGAACTATAAACTGTACTGACACTGACTGACAGGTACGTGAGGAAGTCAAAGATCTCTGCAAGAAGCGCGAGGAAATCATCAAACGGAGGGACGACGCCGTCGGTTGCCAGGTTTTCGAGCTGGTAATCGTCTTCTCTTCCAATCAGTCAGTCGATCAACCTGCAACTTATTTCTTAGTATTATGTTGTAAGTAGAACCGAAAATTAGTGAAGTATGATTTCACATTTCGTTTAAAGTTTTCGTTCTGATGCTATGTGATTAATTACAGGCGAAAGAGCTTCACATGAAAGGGCTGGAGCTCACGTCCCAGATCACGTCTGCCGTGCCCATGGTCACCGAGGAGGACATCCAGCGCGTCGTCTCCTCGTCGACGGGCATCCCCGTGGAGACGGTCTCCGCGGACGAGTCTACCCGGCTGCGAGCGATGGAGAAGACCCTACACCGGCGTGTCGTCGGCCAGGCCGAGGCCCTCAATGCCGTGAGCCGCGCCTTACGCCGCTCGCGCGCCGGCCTCCGGGACCCCGGCCGGCCGATCGCCAGCTTCGTGTTCGCCGGCCCGACGGGCGTGGGCAAGATGGAGGTCATCAAGGCGGTCGCGGCGTGCAACTACGGCTCCGAGGAGGCCATGGTCCGGCTCGACATGAGCGAGTTCAGCGAGCGGCATGCCGTCGCGAAGCTAGTGGGCGCGTCCCCGGGCTACGTCGGGTACGAGGAGGGTGGGCAGCTGACGGAGGCAGTGTGCCGGCGGCCGTACACGGTGGTGCTGTTCGACGAGATCGAGAAGGCGCACAGGGACGTGTACAACCTGCTGCTGCAAGTGCTGGAGGACGGCAGGCTGACGGACGGCAAGGGGAGGACGGTGGACTTCAGGAACACGATCATCATCATGACGTCCAACGCCGGCAGCAGCAGCAGCGACGTCGACAATGACAATGGGGAGACGACGGGCGTGATGGTCGAGAAGGACATGAAGGAGAGGCATGGGTTCCCACCGGAGTTCCTGAACCGGCTCAACGAGGTGATCGTGTTCCGGCAGCTCACCAGGCCGGAGATGAAGGAGATCGCCTCCAAGATGCTGGAGGAGGTCGTCCGCCGGATGAGGGAGAAGGGGGTCGAGCTCCAGGTGACGGAGAGGTTCAAGGAGCTGGTGGTCGAGGAAGGCAGCGACCGTAGCCACGGCGCACGGCCGCTGCGGAGGGCCATCACCAGGCTGCTGGAGGACAAGCCCGTGGACATGATGCTCGCCGGGGAGGCCATGGGAGGGGATTCGTTGACCGTAGATGCTGACCCCGATGGGAACGTCGTCGTCCACACCGGACGACGGGCTGGCTGAGACTGAGACTGAGTCGTACTTCAAATCATCCCCTTACGAAGTAGCGCATAAACTAGGGTTTAAGCTTCTGTCACTTTAGCAACCCATCATTTAATAACTACTCCACAATGCGTCCACTTACGTCCAAGGATGATGAAGTGTCATGTAGTCGACGTTCACAAGACACCAATAATGGAATCACAACATACATATCATCAAAATATCAAACACATATCAAATTCACATGATTACTTGCAACATGACTTCTCCCGTGACCTCATGAACAAAAGTAACTACTCGCAAATGATATTCATGCTCAAGACTAGAGGGGTATTAAATAGCATAATGGATCTGAACATATAATCTTTCATCAAATAAACCATATAGTAATCAACTACGTAACGTAATCAACACTACTAGTCACCCATAGGTACCAATCTAAGGTTCTAGTACAAATATTGAACGCACGAGTTGAGCTAGGGTTTGAGAGGAGATGGTGATGTTCAAGTTGTTGATGAAGATTGGTCTCCCAAAGATGAGAGGGTTGTTGGTGATGACGATGGCTTCGATTTCCCCCTCCGGGAGGGAAGTTCCTCCGACGGAATCGCTCCGCCGGAGGGCAAAAGTGCTCTTGGCAAAGTTCCGCCTCGAGACGGAGGCGTTCCACCCCGAAAGTCCCCTCCTGATTTTTCCTAGTTCAATACACGTTAAATACTAGAAGATGGGAACCCGAGGTGGGACAGGCTGAGCACAACCCACCAGGGCACACCTGGGGGGGGGCTGACACGCCCTGGTGTCTTGTGCTCATCAGGTGGCCCCCCTCCGGTAGTTATTTGCTTCAGTATTTTTTATATATTCCAAAATAATTCTCCCTAAAGTTTCAGCTCATTTGAAGATGTGCAAAATAGGTATCTTTGATATGTTTTTTCAGAATTCCAGTTGTCGGCATTCTTTCTCTTTATGCAAACCTTGCATATTATGAGAGAAAAGGCATTAGAATTATTCCATAAAGCATTATTATGCATAAAAAATTAATATGCATAAAATATTATAAATAACAGTAGTAAATCATGATAAAAAATGGACATATCAACTCCCCCAAGTTTAGACCTCGCTTGTCCTCGAAAAACATATCCACATGGTTTGAGAGAGAGGTGTAGATAAAAACAAAATACGGACATAGTAGCATCATGCTTATTATCATAGCAGCAGCAACTTTATCATGAGACTCTTTCATATAACTTTTATTCTAGAACATCATCACATAACTTCTTATGAACAAGTAACAATTCATCACAACATAGAAGTGTAAAGCATAAACCTTACTGAAAACCAACAAACTATTTTCTCAGTCAACTTTGCAACTACAATTCGTCATATTTTCAAGAAGAGGCTCGTGTCGGAGCCTTTTGGCAAGTCCACATATTCAACCATCATTTAATCTTCTATGATTGCTGACACTCATAGCATACCCATGAGCAAAAATTTTCAACCGGACACATAGAAAGACGGGGGCTTATAGTTTCGCATCCCAACGTATTCACCTCAAGGGTGATGTCAACAATAATAACTCATGCTCACTCATATCCAACTGGATATATGTGCCTAGATCTTTCGTCACCACATGATGCTTGCAAAAAGAAAAAAAGAAAAAGGAATAGGAAAGAATACTTTGATTCTTTGCATAAAATTAAAACATAAAAGTAAAAGATAGACCCTTTGGAGAGGGAAGCACAAGTTTTCATGCGCCTTTTAGTTTGTATGCCAAATCCCTTAATGCAAAAGAACGTCACGTTGTATTGCCCCCTAAGATAGCAACCTTTATTATGCAGTCCGTCATTTTTATTACTTTGCCATCACAAGTTCATACACGCTCAATTTTCTCTTACACTAATTGATCGAACACATTTAGAAGCAATTTTTATTGCCTTAATGCACCGATGACAACTTACTTGAAGGATCTTATTCAATCCATAGGTAGGTATAAAGGACTCTTAAAACATGAGTTTTGGTTTAGGGTTTTTGGATGCACAAGTAGTATCTCTACTTAGTGCGGAATTTTTGGCTAGCAAAGATATTGAGCAAGCACCACATGTTGAAGGATTTATGACAATATAACTTCTATGTGGATATGAACAAACATAAATCATTATGTTGTCTTCCTTGTCCAACGTCAATAATTTTGGCATATAATATTTAATGGGGGCTCACAATCATAGAAGATATCCAAGATAGTGTATTTGCATGTGAATCTTCTCTTCCCTAATTAATTGTTTCATGAGTTGCATCATTGACCAATGATATTTTTGTCAATCTCCAATAAATTTTACCACTCATATTTTTCCTTATGTGATATCATTACTCACCATAATATTAGCATATGATCCTTTTCACTTGTTTTCTTTTTATTATGATTACAATAATAAAGTAAAGAAGCAAGAGCTCAAACTAAACTTTATTATATAACTCTCACTCGATTACATAGATAGGTAGATCATGAAACTAACACTCGAAAAATAGATCATACTAAACTTTTATTAAACTAAATAATGAAATATCTAAGAATTGAAATAATAAGTTAAGGTAAAAGGTGATGGTGATACGATACCAAGGCATCTCCCCCAAGCTTGGCTCAAGCCAAGGGGAGTGCCCATACCCGTGTACTCAAATCTCCTTTGGTGGTGAATGGTGGTGATGATGAAGTAGGTTTGTCCTCCGGCTTCCAAGGAAAGGGCTCACCATCAAAAGTTGATGCACGAGTCCCGTGAGTCCTGCAACTAGTAGCTAAATTCATACCTTTAAATCTTGCTTCATACTGAAAAACTTGGTTTTGAAGATCATAAATTTGAGTTTGCAGAAAATTGATTTGCTCGTTGAAGATGAAGACAATGTACTTCATGGTCCGGTCATCCACCATGTGATCATGGGTGAATTTCGTGATCATGGAGTGATTGGCACTAAGTCCATGATCCTGTTGGGGAATGTTGCATGGGAAACTACAAGTTTCCTGCGCACACGCAAGATCTATCTATGGTGATGAGCATCTACGAGGGGGCAGTGGATCTACATACCCTTGTCGATCACCAAGCGGGAAGCGTTAAGAAACGCGGTTGATGTAGTCGAACGTCTTCGTGATCCAATTCGCCGAGCGTCCCGTGCTCCAATCACGATCCGTCCCGATGTAGCGCCGAACGGACGGCACCTTCGAGTGCAGCACATGTACAGCTCGATGACGATCTCCGCCTTCTTGATCCAACAAGAGGGAGCAGAGAGGTAGATGAGTTCTCTGGCGGTGCGATGGCGTGACAGCAATGGTGGTGAAACTATCCGGCAGGGCTTCACCTAAGCACCGCCGAACTAGACTAGAGGAGAAAACCGATCTAGATGAAGTAGAGGGAGCATGTGGCAATTAGGGTTGAGTGCTTTTGCCCTCTCTCCCTCCAGTATATATAGGAGAAGGGGAGGGAGGCCGGCGCCCTAGAGTTGGCCCCTTTGCCTTGGCCGCAAGGAGGAGAGGAGGAGTCCTCCTCCAATCCTAGTAGGATTAGGACTCCTCCTTCCCACTTGGAAACTATTTCCACATTGGGTTTTTTTCCTTCTCAAACCTCATGGGCTTTAGTGGAGGATTCGGCCAGCCCAGTAGGGGCTGGTTTATCTCCTCCCACAGCCCATAATGCCCCTAGGGGAATGAAACCCCTCCCGATGGTCCCCTAGTACCCTCCCGGTACTCCCGGTACACTACCGAAGTACCCCGAAACTTTTCCGGTGACCAAAACAGGACTTCCTATATATCAATCTTTACCTCCTGACCATTCCAGAGCTCCTCATTATGTAAGGGATCTCATCCGGGACTCCGAACAACCTTAGGTAACCACCATACATAACTCTATACTACCGAAACGTCACCGAACCTTAAGTGTGCAGACCCTACAGGTTCGAGAACTATGTAGACATGACCGACACACCTCTACGATCAATAACCAATAGTGGGACCTGGATGCCCATATTGGTTCCTACATATTCTATGAAGATCTTTATTGGTTGAACCTCTATGTCAAGGATTCGACTAATCCCAGTATGTTGTTCCCTTTGTTCTTCGGTATGTTACTTGGCCGAGATTCGATCGTCGGTATCTCTATACCTAGTTCAATCTCGTTACCGGCAAGTCTCTTTACTAGTTCCGTAATACAAGATCCCGTGGCTAACACTTAGTCACATTACTTGCAAGGCTTATTGTGTTGTTGTATTACCAAGTGGACCTTGAGATACCTCTCCGTCACACGAAGTAACAAATCCTAGTCTTGATCCATGCCAACTCAACAGACACCCTCGGAGATACCTGTAGAGCACCTTTATAGTCACCCAGTTACGTTGCGACGTTTGATACACACAAGGTACTCCTCCGGTGTCAGTGGGTTGCATGATATCATGGTCATAGGAACAGATACTTGACATGCAGAAAACTATAGCAATAAACTGACACGATCATATGATATGTTTATAGTTTGGGTCTTATCCATCACATCATTCTCCTAATGACGTGATCCTGATATCAAATGACATCTCATGTCCATGGCTAGGAAAGCTTGACCATCTTTGATCAATGAGCTAGTCTAATAGAGGCATACTAGGGACATGGTGTTGTCTATGTATCCACACATGTATCTGAGTTTCCGATCAATACAATTCTAGCATGGATAATAAACGATTATCATGAACAAGTAAATATGATAATAACTAATTTATTATTGCCTCTAGGGCATATTTCAACAGTCTCCCACTTGAACTAGAGTCAATAATCTAGCTCACATCGCTATGTGATTTGTTATGAATCTCACACCCAATGAGTTCTGGGGTTCGATCATGTTTTTCATGTGAAAGAGGTTTTAGTCAACGGGTCTGCTACATTCAGATCCGTGTGTACTTTGCAAATCTATATGTCATACTGTAGACACTGCTACCATACTCCACTTGGAGCTATTCCAAATGGCTGCTCCATTATATGTATCCGGATTGCTACTCAGAGTCATCCGGATTGGTGTTTAAAGCTTGCATCGATGTAACTCTTTACGACGGACTCTTTATCACCTCCATAATCGAGAAACATCTCCTTAGTCCTCTAGTTACTAAGGATAATTTTGATCGTTGTCCAGTAATCCAGTCCTAGATCACTCTTGTACCCCTTGACAGACTCATGGCAAGGCACACACAGGTGTGGTACACAGCATGGCATACTATACAGAGCCTATGGATAAGGCAAAGGGGACGACCTTCGTCCTTTCTCTTTCTTCTGTCGTGGTCGAGCTTTGAGTTTCACTCAACTCCACACCTTACAAATTAGGCAAGAACTAATTCTTTGACTGGTCCATTTTGAACTCTTTCAAAATCTTCTCTAGGTATGTACTCATTTGAAAGTCTCATCAAGCATCTTGATCTATCTCTATAGATCTTGATGCCTAACAATTAGGTAGCTTTATCCAGGTCTTCCTTTGTAAAACTCTTTTCAAATAACCGTTTATGCTTTCTAGAAATTCTACTTCATTTCCGATCAATAATATGTCAACCACATATGCTTATCAGAAATTATATAGTGCTCTCACTCACTTTCTTGTAAATACAAGTTTCTCATAAACTTTGTATAAACCCAAAAACTTTGATCACCTCATCAAAGTGTATATTCCAACTTCGAGATGCTTGCTCCAGCCCATAGAAGGATTGCTGGAGTTCCACACCTTTTAGCATCCTTCGGACTGACAAAACCTTCTGGTTGTATCACATACAACCTTTCCTCAAGTAAATCGTTAAGGAAACGATGTTTTGACATCCATCTGCCAGATTTGATAATTGAAAAATGTAGCAACTGCTAACATAATTCCAACAGACTTTAGCATCGCTACGGATGAGAAAGTCTCATCATAGCCAACTCCTTGAACTTGGTGGAAACTTCTTTGTGACAAGTTGAGCTTTATAAATGGTGACATTCACCATTAGCGTTCATCTTCATCTTAAAGGTCGATTTGTACTCAATGACCTGTCGTTCAATGGGCAAGTCTACCAAAGTCCATACTTGGTTTTCATACATTGATCCTTTCTCGGATTTCATGGCCTCTAACCATTCGTTGGAATCCGGGCCCATCATCGCTTCTCCACAGTTTGTAGGTTCATCGTTGTCCAACAACATGACCTCCAAGACAGGGTTACCGTACCACTCAGGAGCAGTACGCGTCCTTGTCGACCTACGATGTTTGATAGTAACTTGATCCGAAGCTTCATGATCATCATCATTAACTTCCTCTTCGACTGACGTAGGTTCCATAGAAACATCTTTCTGTGTTGCGCTACTCTCTGGTTGAAACAAAGGTTCAACAACCTCATCAAGTTCTATCTTCCTCCCACTCAATTCTTTCGAGAGAAACTCTTTCTCGAGAAAGGACCCGGTTTTAGAAACAAACACTTTGCACTTGGATCTGAGATAGAAGATATACCCAAATGTTCTTAGGGTAGCCTATGAAGTTGCACTTTTTTGCTTTGGGTTCGAGCTTATCATACATAAGTGTCGCATTCCCAAGCTTTGAGAAATGACAGCTTAGGTTTCTGCCAAACCAAAATTCATATGGTGTCATCTCAACGGACTTAGATGGTGCCCTATTTTAAAGTGAATGTAGTTGTCTCTAATCCATAACCCCAAAACGATAAGAGACATCATAATACACACCATATCTAATAGAGCACGAGTATGACGTTCGGACACACCATCACACTATGGTGTTCCAGGTGGCGTGAGTTGTGAAACAACTTTCACATTGCCTTAAGTTGTATACCAAACTCGTAACTCAGATATTCACCTCCATGATCATATCAGACATTTTTATCTTCTTGACACTATGATCTAAACTTCACTTTGAATTTGTTTGAACTTTTCAAATGTTTCAGACTTGTGTTTCATTAAGTAAATATACCCATATCTACTCAAATCATCAGTGAAGGTAAGAAAATAACGATATCCACCGCACGCTACAACACTCATTGGACCGAATACATCAACATGTATCATTTCCAATAAGTCACTTTCCCGCTCCATCATACCGGAAAACAGGGTCTTAGTCATCTTGCCCATGAGGCATGGTCTGCATGTCTCAACCGATTCAAAATCGAATGAGTTCAAAGATCCATCAGCATGGAGTTTCTTCATGCGCTTTACACCAATATGACATTTAGCGGCAGTGCCACAAGTATGTGGTACTATCATTATTAACTTTGTATCTTTTGGTATCAATATTATGAACATGTGTATTACTAGATCAAGATTCAATAAACCATTCTCATTGGGTGCATGACCATTGAAGGTATTATTCATGTAAACAGAATAACCATTATTCTCTAACTTAAATGAATAACCGTATTACAATAAACATGATCTAATCATGTTCATGGTCAACACAGACACCAAATAACATTTATTTAGGTTCATTACTAATCCCGAAGGTAGAGAGAGTGTGCGATGGTGATCACATCAACCTTGGAAACACTTCCAACACACATCGTCACCTCGCCCTTAGCTAGTCTCCATTTATTCCATAGCTTTTATTTCGAGTAACTAACATTTAGCAACCGAACGGTATCCAATACGCAAGTGCTACTAGGAGTATTAGCAAGGTACACATCAATAACACGTATATCAAATATACTTCTGTCGACGTTGCCAGCCTTCTTATCTACTAAGTATTGATAATCCCCAAGTGCAAGGAATCATCGTAGCAATTTCCAAAGGTGGAAGTGATAAGTATGGAGTGTATAACTCACAAGGAGCTAAAGGTAAGATCAATATTCTCTCAAGTCCTATCTGCCACCGATATGACTCTACGTACACCGAACGTTTGCTTCCAACTAGAAACGAGAAATGAAAGTACGGTGTGGGTATGAAGAGGATAGCTTTGCATGATATCGAAGAACTAAAATATAAATATAGGTGTTGTTATCATAATATTACAATATATTGCAAATAGCGAGTGTGGAATAATGATGGGTCGGTGTGCGGAATTATCCTAGGCAATTATTAACAAGATCGGAAATCATCATTGCAATTTTATATGAGGGAGAGGCATAAGCTAACATACTTTCTCTACTTGGATAATACGCACTTATGATTGGAACTCTAGCAAGCATCCGCAACTACTAAAGATCATTAAGGTAAGACCCAATCATAGCATTAAAGCATCATGTCCCCATTATCCCATACGCAACCACCCCCTTACTCGGGTTTATGCTTCTGTCACTCAAGCAACCCACTATAAGCGAATCATGAACGTATTGCAACACCCTACAGCGGGAATCCTTCACGTGTGCGCGACACTGAAGGCACCATAGCACAGCACCAAAATAAACATACAACTCAAACCAATCTAGATCATCAATCAACCCAAAGCACAAAAGTAATCTACTCAAAACATCATAGGATGGCAACACATCATTGGATCATAATATGTAGCATAAAGCACCATGTTCAAGTAGGTGATTACAGTGGGGTGCGAGAGAGTGGACCGCTAAAAGGATATGAGGATGGTGATGAAGAAGGTGATGTTGATGAAGACGATCACCGCGGCGATGGTTCCCCCGATGGCACTCCGACACCACCAGGAGAGAGGGGGGAGGTTCTCCCCCTTGTGCTTCCTCCTCCATGGCCTCCCCCTCTGTGGAGAGAGATTCTCCCTCTAGTCCTTGGCCTCCATGGTGTTGATGGCCCCTCCAGTGATGGTAACCCCCTTCGACAGGGTGCCGGAGAGGGCCGAGATTGGTTTTTCATGGCTCTGGAGGTGCGCGGTGGTGGAACTCCCAATATAGGTTTCTTTTCGAAGGTTTCTATATTTATAGGAGTTTTTGGCATCGGTCCCACATCTAGAAGGTTCCCAAGGAAGTCACAAGCCAAGGGGCGCACCCTAGGGGGCGCCCCTGTGGCTTTTGGCCTCCTCAGCCTTCCTGTCCAGTAACTCTTCGCTCCAGTATTTTTTATATTTTCCAAAAATATTCTCCGTAAATTTTCAGCTCATTCCAAGAACTTTTATTTCTGCACAAAAACAACACCACGGTAGTTCTGTTGAAAACAGCGTCCGCCCGGGTTAGCTATAATAAAATCATACCAAAATCATATAGAATTATTGTAAACATGGCATGAATACTTCATAAATTATAGATACGTTGGAGACGTATCAAGTATCTAGGGTTGTTCCACTTCAGCGACCGTTCTCCTCATAATAGAAGCACTTAGTCTCGGGTTTGGGTTCAACCTTGGGTTTCTTCACTGGAGCAGCAACTGACTTGCCATACATGAAGTTTCCCTCCTAGCCCTTTCCCTTCTCGAAACTAGTGGTTTTACTAACCATCAACACTTGATGCTCCTTCTTGATTTCTACCTTTGCGGTGCCAAACATCGTGAATAGCTCAGGGATCATCATTTCCATCCCTGGTATGTTCATGGTTCATCACAAAGCTCTAGTAGCTTGGTGACAGTGACTTGGAGAAACATATCAATCACTGTCTTATCTGGAAGATCAAATCCCACTCGATTCAAGCGATTGTAGCACCCAGACAATCTGAGCACATGCTCATTGATTGAGCTATTCTACTTCATCTCGCAGGCAAGGGATCTTGTTGGTGGTCTCATACCTCTAACACAGGCACGAGCCTAAAATCCAATTTCAGCCCTTGGAACATCACATATGCTCCGTGATGTTCAAAATGTATTTGAAGCCTGAATTCTAAGCCATAATGCAAGACGCACTGAACTATCAAGTAGTCATCAAAAACGTGCATGTCAGATGTTCACAACATCCACAAACAACGCTAGAGGGGTCGTGCACCGAGCGGTGCATCAAGGACATAAGCCTTCTATGCAGCAACTGAGGACAATCCTCTGACCATGGACCTAGTCTGCATAATTGCTACCATTATATTTCAACTCTATTTCTGTAGGAATATATAAAAAAATCAAGGGAGCTACAGCGCGACCTAGTAATCTACAACATAATTTGCAAGGACATATTGACTATTGTTAAAGATAATGAGTTTAGTTAATCAAATTACTAAAGCTCCCACTCAAATTGACATCCCTCTGGTCATCTGAGTGACATGATCCAAATTCACCAACTCAAGTCCGATCATCACGTGAGTTGAGGTGGTTTCAATGGTGAACATCATCATATTGATCATATCTACAATATGACTCATGTCCGACCTTTCGGTCTCTTGTGTTCTGAGGCCATGTTTGTACATGATAGGCTCGTCAAGTTTAACCTGAGTGTTCCGCACGTGCAACACTGGCTTGCACCCGTTGTATGTGAACGTAGAGTCTATCACACCTGATCATCATGTGGTGTCTCGACACGAAGAACTTTTTCAACGGTGCACACTCGGGGAGAACACAATTCATCTTCAAATTTAAGTGAGGGAACACCTTATAATGCTACCGTTGTCCTAAGAAAAACAAGGTGCATAAAAGGATTAACATCACATGCAAATCATAAGTGACATGATATGGCCATGAACTTGTGCTTTTTATCTTCATCTTCAAAGCACCGGCATGATCTCCATCGTCACTGACATGACACCACGATCTCCATCAACGTATCGCCATCGGGGTTGCCGCACCGACTATTGCTTCCACGACTATTGCTAACTCATAGTGATAAAGTAAAGCAAAAATGGCGAAAATAATTAAAGACAACCCTATGGCTCATGTCGGTTGCCGTACTCATCGACATGCAAGTCATGATATTCTATACAAAACATGATCATCTCATACATCACATATATCTCATCATGTAATTTGCCATATCACATCACAACATACCCTGCAAAAACCAGTTAGACGTCCTCTAATTATTGTCGCAAGTTTTACGTGGCTGCTACGGGTATCTAGCAAGAACAATTCTCACCTACGCATAAACCACAACGGTGATACACAAATTGCTATTAAACCTTCTCAAGGACCGCCTTTGTCGAATCTGATCCAACTAGAGTAGGAGAGACAGACACCCGCGAGCCATCTTTGTGCAACAAAGTTATACGTCGGTCGATGTAACCAGTCTCTCGTAAGCGTACGAGTAAGGTTTGTCCGGGCCGCTTCATCCCACAATATTGCTGACTCAAAACACGACCAAGGGAGGAAGAAATCTAAGCATCAACGCCCACAAACTCCTTTGTGTTCTACTCGTGATCTCATCTATACATAGACCTAGCTCATGATGCCACTGTTGGAGAACATTGCATGGGAAACAAAAAAAATCCTACGCACACGCAAGATCTATCCATAGTGATGAGCATCTACGAGGGGGAGAGTGGATCTACATACCCTTGTAGATCCCTAAGCGGGAAGCGTTAAGAAACGCGGTTGATGCAGTCGAACGTCTTCGCGATCCAAATCGCCGAGCGTCTCGTGATCCAATCACGATCCGTCCCGATCTAGCGCCGAACGGACGGCACCTCCGCATTCAGCACACGTACAGCTCGATGATGATCTCTGCCTTCTTGATCTAGCAAGAGGGAGCGGAGAGGTAGATGAGTTCTCCGGTAGCGTGACGGTGTGGCGGCGATGGTGGTGGAACCATTCTGGCAGGGCTTTGCCAAAGCACTGCCGAACTAGACTAGAGGAGAAAACCGATCTAGATGAAGTAGAGGGAGCACGTGGCAATTAGGGTTGAGTGATTTTGCCCTCTCTCCCTCCAGTATATATAGGAGGAGGGGAGGGAGTCCAGCGCCCTAGGGCTAGCCCCTTTGCCTTGGCCGCAAGGAGGAGAGGAGAAGTCCTCCTCCAATCCTAGTAGGATTAGGACTCCTCCTTCCCACTTGGACACTCTTTCCACCTTGGGTTTTTTTCCTTCTCAAACCTCATGGACTTTAGTGAAGGCTTCGGCCAGCCCACTAGGGGTTGGTTTGTCTCCTGCCACAGCCCATAAGGCCCCTCGGGGCGTGACACCCCTCCCGGTAGTCCCCCGATACCCTCTAGGTACTCCCGGTATACTACTGAAGTACCCCGAAACTTTTCCGGTGACTAGAATAGGACTTCCTATATATCAATCTTTACCTCCGGACCATTCCAGACCTCCTCGTGATGTCCGGGATCTCATCCGGGACTCCAAAAAACCTTCGGTCACCACCATACATAACTTTATACTACTGAAACGTCACCGAACCTTAAGTGTGCAGACCCTGCGGGTTAGAGAACTATGTAGACATGACCGAGGCACCTCTATGGTCAATAACCAATAGCGGGACCTGGATGACCATATTGGTTCCTACATATTCTACGAAGATTTTTATCGGTTGAACCTCTATGTCAAGGATTCAGCTAATCTCGTATGATGTTCCCTTTGTTCTTTGGTATGTTACTTGCCCGGGATTCGATCGTTGGTATCTCTATACCTAGTTCAATCTCGTTATGAGAAAGTCTCTTTACTTGTTCCGTAATACAAGATCCCATGGCTAACACTTAGTCACATTGCTTGCAAGGCTTGTTATGATGTTGTATTACCGAGTGGGCCCCGAGATACCTCTCCATCACACGGAGTAACAAATCCCAGTCTTGATCCATGCCAACTCAACAGATACCCTCAGAGATGCCTATAGAGCGTCTTTATAGCCACCCAGTTATGTTGCGGCGTTTGATACACACAAGGTACTCCTCCGGTGTCAGTGGGTTGCATGATCTCATGGTCATAGGAACAGATACTTGACATGTAGAAAACTATAGCAATAAACTGACACAAGCATATGCTATGTTTATAGTTTGAGCCTTGTCCATCACATCATTCTCCTAAAATGTGATCACATTATCAAATGACATCTCATGTCCATGGCTGGGAAACCTTGACCATCTTTGATCAAAGAACTAGTCTAGTAGAGGCATACTAGGGACATGGTGTTATCTATGTATCCACACATGTATCTAAGTTTCTGATCAATACAATTCTTGCATGGATAATATACGATTATCATGAACAAGGAAATATGATAATAATTAATTTATTATTGCCTCTAGGGCATATTTTCAACAGATCCACCATCCCTTGGCACTTGAAAATGTCTTGTTCCACCGCTTCAAGCCTGGCCTTCATGCTTCCCGTCCTCTTGGCCCCCTAAACATCTCGGATGTGGAGCATCCCCTCATGCATCTCAATGGATTGAGGGTGCTTTATCACCTCCGACAAATACAGATTGATGACCTACTCGAAGAACTTTTCCTTGGGGGAACTTGGTGGAGCCATGGAGATCTAGATCTGACAAGAAAACAACACGAAACAAAAGCAGAGAATATTTCTGTGATGCGGTGGTCAAAATAGTCGGGCATATATATAAAGATTTTTTATCTTGGGAAACAAGAATATGGAAGGAAAACGGAGTCGAGAAGGTGCGCGAGGAGGGCACAATCCACCAGGGCACGCCAGGAAGGGCAAGCGTGCCCTGGTGTATCATGCTTACCTGGGTTGCTTTCCTTTTTATTCTTATTTTCCTAATTTTTATAATATTACAAAACTAACAAAAAATATTTTTGCTGATTTTTCAGAGTCCCTTTACTTATCGTATCACGTACCTCCTCTTTTTCAAGATTTTGGAATGTTCTAGAAGTTTTCTCTTATGTGTTCCTCTGGTGTCATGGTTTGGATAACATTGCTTTCAACATTAATAGGCATACCTAAGATATAGTGTTTAATTCTTCGTACATTTACCACCTTCGGGCTAGTACCTTCGGCCTTATTAATCTTGATAGCTCTAGAGCGATAAACCTCTTCGATAACATATGGTCCTTCCCATTTTGAAAGAAGTTTTCCTACAAAAAATCTAAAACGAGAGTTGTACAATAGAACATATTCTCCAACCTTAAATTCTCGCTTTTGGATTCTTTTGTCATGCCATCTTTTAACTTTTTCTTTGAATAGTTTGGCATTTTCATAAGCTTGGGTTCTCCATTCATCTAGTGAGCTAATATCAAATAACCTCTTTTCACCGGCAAGTTTGAAGTCAGAGTTGAGTTCTTTAATTTCCCAAAATTCTTTGTGTTCTAAATCTAGAGGCAATGACAAGCTTTCCTATATACCATTTTGTATGGAGACATACCCATAGGATTTTAATAAGCTGTTTTGTAGGCCCAAAGTGCATCATCTGGTTTCTTAGACCAATTCTTTCGGGACCTATTGATAGTTTTTTGTAATATTAATTTTATTTATATATTTCTAAGTTCAACTTGACCACTAGATTGAGGATGATAGGGTGGTGCAATTCTATGATTAACATCATATTTAGCAAGCATTTTACGGAAACCACCATGAATAAAGTGTGAACCACCATCAGTCATTAAATATCTAGGGACTCCAAACCTTGGGAAAATAACTTCTTTAAGCATTTTAATGGAGGTGTTATGATCAACACTACTAGTTGGAATAGCTTCTACCCACTTAGTAACATAATCAACAGCAACCACAATATGAGTATACCCATTAGAGGAAGGAAAAGGTCCCATAGTCAAAACCCCAAACATCAAATGGTTTAACAACAAGTGAATAATTCACAGGCATTTCCTGACGCTTACCGATATTACCAGTCCTTTGACATTCATCACAAGACAAGACAAACTTACGGGCATCCTTGAAGAGAGTAGGCCAACAAAAATCAGATTGCAATACCTTGTGAGCAGTTCTATATCCCGCATGATGTCCTCCGTAGGCTTTAGAATGACATTTCCATAGGAGTTGTTCTTGTTCATGCTCAGGTACACAACGTCTAATAATACCATCTACTCATTCTTTATAAAGATGTGGGCCATCCTAAAAGCAATGTCTTAAATGATAGAAGAAATTTTCTTTTTTCTTTTGTTGGTATGTGAAACTAGGTGGTATATATTTAGCAACAATATAGTTAGCATAATCAGCATACCAAGGAGTGTTTTGAGAAACATTTTATTGTAGCTAAATGTTCATCAGGCAAACTATCATCAATAGGTAGTGGGTCATCAAGAATATTTTCTAACCTAGACAAGTTATCAGCTACGGGGTTCTCAGCTCCTTTCCTATCAGTGATACACTTTTTCCGCCGCCGCAAGTCTCTGTTCCGCCGTGTTCCCATCTGAAGCTCTATTTCGGTGCCCTTCTGGAGAGGGGATTGATCACGAAGGGCTTCTACATCAACCTTGCTGCTCCCATGGTGATATGTGAGTAATTCACCACAGACCTACGGGTCCGTAGTTAGTACTTATATGGATATATATATATATATATATGCTCTTCAATGCAAAGATCATTGTGATTCCCATAGTGATCTATCCTATGTAATCATCTTTGTGGTGTGTTTGTTGGGATCTGATAAATTGTGGGTTTATGTCATATTATTCATCAAAATATATTGAATATTTGCTGGTTATTTATATACATGATTGTTATAGCTTCGTAATGCTCTCCGATCTATCGGTTTGGTTTGGCCAACTAAACTGGTTTATCTTTGATGGGAGTAGTGTGTTGTAGTGGGTTCAATATTGCGGTGCTAAATCCCAGTGACAGAAAGGGACATGACATGTATTATATTTCTTCCATTGAGGGTAAAACGATGGGGTTTATTCATATTAATTGGATTTACTTTGTCTACATCATGTCACCATCCTCCAAGCATTACTCTATTTTTACTTAATACTCTTGATCCATGCTAGATAGCGGTCGATGGGTGGACTAATAGTAGTAGATGCAGGCAGAAGTCGGTCTACCTGCTTACAGACGTGATGCCTATATACATGATTCTTTCCATGAATAAATATTACATAACTATGCTTTTTTCTATCAATTGCCCAACAGTTATTTGTTTACCCACCGTATGCTTTTTTTCGAGAGAGAAGCCTCTAGCGAAAACTATGCCCTCCCCCCGGGTCTCTTCACAAATATTATTACAAAAACTCCTAAAATATTTCTTCCATTATTTACTTTGTTTTTATTTTAAAATTATATTCAATCTATCTATATATCACTACTTATCGCTTGCAAGTAACAAGTACAAGGGGATTGACAACCCTTTTGCCCGAGTTGGGTGCAAGTGTGTGATCTTTTGTGTGTAGGCGCTGAAGACAGGAATTTGCATGGTTCTCCTATTGGTTCGGTAACCTTAGTTCTCACTAATGGGAAATAGTTATCTCTACTATGTTGCATCTCCCCTCCTCTTCTGGGAAAAACCAAACGTAGTTTACAAGTAGCAGGAAGAATTTCTGATGCCGTTGTTGGGGAGCATCACGAAATTCCTATCAAGGACCTTCTCACAAATTATCATTTATTTTTTCTACTTTTTATTTGTTGTTATATGTTGCTTGCTATAAACATCAAAATACAAAAATATTTATATTAGCTAGTTTACTTGTTTACTTGCTATACTTGCTTCGCTAGTTACTTTGCTTGTTTCGTCACCATGTCTCAAGATAGATTCTATAATATTTCCTATTATAAAAAATGACTGAAACTGAAAGCTCCATGAAAAGCTTCATGAACTCACAATATGAGCATAATAAAAAATTTGCTGCTGAAATCGAGGAACACACTCAACTTTACTTGATGAAATTAGTAAACAACTTGATGAAGTCAATCGAGAAGTATCTAATCTTCAATTACAATTTGCTCAAACTGAAGAATTAATATGAAAGAGACAACTCGGTGAGACTGAAAGAAACAACTCGGTGAGACCGATTCGGCTTAGCCTAGGTAGATCCAACACTTCGAAGGCTCCAAATACTTCATTTCGAATATTCCTAAAAGAAATATCTCGAGCACAGAAGGTCGGTCACTGCTTTTCGGTTCCACCGAACATAGTCTCGGTTGCACCGAGATGTTAGGGTTTGGCTTAGGGTTTTGTCTAGAGTTGACTCGGTGAGAACGAAGTGGGAAACTCGGTGGGACCGAATTGGCTTTTAGGGTTTTGGATAGAAGTGTTTATGAGAAAGTGTTTGAGGTTTTGGGTAGCAAATCTTTAAGCACTTGAGGAACCAGGTCATCATCAGTACCGTATCCACTCTTAATAGTATTGCCTTTTCTATGGACTCAATGTGATCAAATCACTTAAAGCAAAATGTAGAGTCTTGAAACTTTTGTCAATATGCTTCCTTTGCAACCTAGGGGTTCCTCATCACATATCCTAGCCATTCCATTCATTGAACATTTCATGCAATATACTCAATATATCACTAGTTCAATGAGCTATGTGTTAAAATTAATTACCAAAACCACCAAGGAAAAGGTTGTGCTTTCAAGTTCCGCCTCTCTCTATCGTAGAAGGAGAAGGGAAAAGTGAAGCGAATGCATACGGACGACATGTTAAATGGCTTAATACACTAAATGAATCATGGATAACATAATTTCTCAAATTTGCAACGCTCCAACATGAAGAAAACATAATACACAAATATTTTAAAGTACGACAAGAAAAGTTACATCTTAGATGGCATTAAAGGGCCAGCCCAACCCAAGCAAATGTGGACTGAGTGCATATGTTGTTGCTCGCCAATAGCGACGACCAACCCTATTTGACGTGTAGGTTGTTGGTTAGCAACCATGCATGCACTCCCCCGCTCCCGCTACGTACACACTTTGGGCCGGCTCAAATAGCTCACTTCTAATTTTGCGAAGGTTCTCGAACCTTACCAAGCCGTTTTGTGTGTGTTTTCATTGCAATTTTTTATTCCTTTTTTGATTTCGTTATTTTCTTTCTTTTCTTTTCTTTCCTTATTTTTGTTTTACCCTTTATGTTTGTCTTTTTTTTCCTTTCTTTCTCTGCATGTTTTTTATTTCCCTTTTCCTGTTTCCTTTTCATTTTGAGAACATTTTTTCAAATTTGTGAGCCTTTTGTTGAAATTGTGTTTTCTTAAATCTTGAATATATTTCCAATTCATGATCCTTTATGAAATTGTGAACATTTTTTAATTCCTGCAGATTATTTGCAAATCCGATATTCATTATATTAAATAGTAGACATTTTTAGAATTCACGAACATTTTTTGAAATTTAGAATTTTTTTAAAACGCATCACTATTATTTTGAATTGGTGAACATTTCCTGAATCTACGATTTCTATTTGAAATTTTTAATTGTTTATTGAAATTCACAAACATTATTTGTTCGATGCCGGTTTTTATGCATGGACATTTTTTGAATTCATGACGGTTTTACAATCAGTGAATATTTTTGGACTGTGAGCTCATTTATTTTATTTTTGTGAACAGTTTATAAAAACTCATGAACATTTGTTCAAATTCATGAATATTTTTGTAAGACCTCTACATTCATAGAAAAAGCTTGAACATTGTTTATTTCCCAAACATTTTTTTTATAATTTTTCAAATTCACAAACATTATTTTGGATCCATGAACATTTTATGATTTTTTCAACATTTTTGCAAAATTCACAGTTTTTTAAGAGTTGGTGTTCTTTTTGAAGTCCGGACCAATTGTAAATAAAAAACATAAAAGATAAAAAGAAAAAGGGGCATCCCGCACGCGCATTGGATGCGCAAGAGGGGGTACCTTGTTTCAACGGGCACTGCACCCAATGGTAATACTCCGATTTGTTGATTTGTTGTTCCTTGCGGCAAATTGCGCCTCAATAGCACAAGCATGAATGACAGGGCTGACCCATTATCCATAGTTTATTTTGCCCTCGTTGGGTTAGGATTCAAGCCAAATGATACGTCCAGCCGTTGTCACAGGTAGTGTGTTGGACGTTGTCTTTGATCATATCTTTTATGTGTTTTCGGGTTTTAGATTGTATTTTTTTTCGGCTTCCGTCCGATTCTCACATGTATTTATAGAAAAAGGAAGTTTTTTTTTGAGTAATTAAGATAGCAGGGCAAGACTACTCACAGCGTGTCTGGCAATATTTGGAAAGAGGAATGGGAGTTTAATGTAGGGAGTTGTATTGAGATTAGACATGAGATGAGTCGTTTTATTCTTAATTCCTTGTTTGGTACATGATAGGAATTATGTGTGGGAATTTGAGGAGAATTTGTATTCCCTTGTTTGGTTCATGGGAATTGATGAGGGACTAGACCAAGGGAAGTGAACATAAGTTATGATGAAGGGTTAAGATTGATTCACTTAAACAATTCCCTCCCAACTCCCATCCCCTCCTCTGTTAATAAAATGGTGGGAGTTGGAGTCTCAAGTCCCATGCCTATTCTTTTATAAATTCCCAATCTTCCTAACCAAACAAGAGACTTAAAGTCTGATACCCCTTTAATTCCCATTCCTTGACTTTAATTACCCCAACCAAACAAGCTTTGTCCGGTGCCGCTAATCAGTCAGTGTCCTGCATTGGTAGATGGTTAAATCGGATGACAGGCCTAAGTTCCTTCCAATTAGTTGTTATTACTCCTTTTTTTTGTGATGAATTAATAAGTGATGGCCCTTATCTGCACTTGGAGACATATGTAGGTGCTGTGGCCATATAAAGGAAATTGTGGATCCAGTGATTTTTTGGTGAGTGTCTCGAAGTAACCTCTTTTCCTACCACTAGTAAAACTGAAGCATGAAGAACCACATGCCGGTTTTAATCGACGGGTCTGCTTGTGCAACGTAGATATTTTGGTGATAGAGTGGCGGTGATAACAGAGCAAGCAGGAATTGGTTTTGCGCGAGTATAGAAATGTTGTTAGTTGTGTTTTGCCAATCGGGCATGGTTTGCTTAGATGGTCGTGCCGGCTCCGCCTGAGCAGAGTTGGCAATGCATCCTTCTGCATGACGAATCACTGTTTCTATATGGTTGCCCATCGTGGCATTATTTGAGGATATATCTCTTTTTTGATTGATTCAGCGTTTTTTTGTTAGTTTGAATAGTTGGGTTTGGAGTTCGGATGGCGCCCAGGCCAGCCACGCCAACAGCGGGCATGCCAAATAATTGGCGATGAAATTCGCCGCCGCCAGTTCGCCCTCGCGTTGGCGTGAAAACTGCACTGCGTACCAAAATATTGACGTCGGGTCACAAGTTTTGGCGGCCAACCAAACAGACGCGGTCAACGCCCATATTTTGGTAAGGCAGGCATTGGTTGCCATCCAAACAGCCCCTTATATATCTCCTTATGTTTGGTTACTTATTGCTATTTTGTGCTCTGCTCTCAGTTTATCCCGGTTGGTCCTCGACAACAGACTCCTCAGCTTGTTCAGTTCATGCAATGCAACCTCTGCGGCAACCGTTTCAACTTGTTGATCGGGCCATGCCAGAAGCTAACATGGGGATGTCGGAGCAGTTGCCACATCTTCCGCAACTTGGGCACCATATGCCTCACTCTGGTCTTGTTCTACCTGGTGGATATATGCCAAACATGGGTGCCCCTATGCAGCCTCCGTTTTATACTGTATGTGTTTCACTGTTTTACTTCGATGTATGCATACTGAATGCTTCTTCCTCACAGTAGTATATATCTAGAATGCTTTTCTTTGCTGACAAGTTATTAATTCTACATTTCAGTACCAACAAATGTGAGTTCCTGTTCTAGTTCAACCCCTGGGTACAACTCAGCATCATATTGTGCCTGCTTCATTGCCCTCAGTACGCAGCATGACCTTGGGTTCATTTCTCACTTGATTTTTGTCTACAGCATATACTGTAATTAAGATGTTTGCCACATCATTCCATTTTGTCTACAACATAAAATTGAAAAACATTTTCCCATGCATAAACTCACTTACTCAGTCTGCAAACTTGCAGGCTAGGTCATCTGAGCCTAGCCCTTTGGATTGGCAAGAGCACTTTTCACATGAAGGGAAAAAGTAAGTTGTCTTTGTATTACTATGTATTTTAACTAATAATAACTTCCCTTGTGATGTATGGCGGCGTGATTCAATGTTGCATGCTTTGGTATATTTTACTTATTGACTTTGCTTGATATCACTATTTACCTAGGTACTCTTACAATAGGAGGACAAAGCAATCAAGTTGGTACAAACCTACCGAGTTGATGACACCTTTGGAGGTCAGTTGAGATGTGTTCTTATTTGCTGGCTTTCCTACTGTTGTCCTTGTTCTCATGAAGTCTTGACTATAGTTTCATTTTCTATTTTCAGCATATTGTTATTAATTTTATCAACCTGTAAATTTCCATGGTTGTTTATCTTGTACAACGCACCTGTGATATTGCTACTTTCGGTTTACTTGGAAAAAAGGAACCTCTGAACTTTGCTTGTGTAAGGTGACTATTTATCTGCATTAGTAGCATTGGCAACTTCCGCAATGTGTGTCCGTGTTTTATGCACTGCTTACATTTTCCACATGACTGATATCTGAATTTAAAAAATTGATGGACACAATGGATCACATGACTTAATGATTATGTTATCTTTCATCAACACATTAGCAATACAACACCCTAGCTTCTTCCATTTGATCCGTGCAATTGCTTTCTACCCATTTTACTTACCTTTGTTCTATTTCTATATCATAACTATCTTGCAATTATTGTCGAGGATCCTTTGTTTTTATTCCTCCAGAGGGCAGTGCATATGTTATCTGAAGAATCATGTTGGTGTCTGGCAGTACAATTTCACTTCAGTGCTTGCTTTTTGTTCTTTTGTTTTATATTAAATGGGCTGTTACGGATTTCATTACATACCTTTGGTGATATAACAGAGGGCTGATGCGACAACCGACTGGGAGGAATATACTACGGATGAAGGACGGAAGTAAGTTCATACTGAATTTATTTCGCCCGCTGGTGTTTCCCTATTTGGTCGGAATCATGGATTTTCCTTATTCCAAAGTCTCAATAATCTACCATTCCAGGTACTACCACAACAGAGTGACGAAGAAATCCGAATGGACTATTCCTGAGGAGCTAAAGGTAGTTCTTTTTACGTGACATCCACAACTCCTGTTTTATTATAAGAAGGTAAAAAAAGATTGGAATGTTCTTACAATTTCTTTCTGACTTGTGTTTAGATTGCGCGTGAACTAGCGGAGAAGGCATTAAGTCAGGTCAGCGGCCTGATCAGGACGCTCGAACCGCTGCTGGCGCCTCTCTTGGATTCGCTTATGCTGCTTCAAGCACACACGATGCAGTGGCGGTCGTTTCCGAAAGACTGGATCAAGAGTTGAGGATTTGAGTTTTCGCCCGTAGTAGGTACTACTTAGGTCGCGGTCAGGCATCTGTGGAACACTAGATCTAAAAGTTCTCAAGGTTGTACTGAAGTGCTATAACGTACAATACTACCCTGAGCTGTGGTTTGAAGTATCGCCTCTGTTCCGAATTACAAGTTGTTTTGAATATTTCAACATAGATTACATGCAGTTCCAAATTATAAGACGTTTTGAATATTTCAACATGACCTACATTCGGACTCAAATGGGTGGAAAAAAAATACTATACATTTGATTCAGAATTTTTTGGAACATCTTATAATTCGGAGTGGAGGTAGTAATATTTACTCTTTGGGTATGTTTACACGGCCGACAGCCAACATGTTTTGCACGTTATTGGGTTGGTTACTCTCGATATGCATATTAATCAATCGATCTCTACGTCCTACCGGTTCGCTAAGTAGGCTCACTCTACCGAGGGGCAACTAAGGTTGATTCCTGCCAATTCCCTTGCTGATCGTCCTTGGAATTGGCAAGTATGAGAGGACTCTCCCTGTCTCTCCGAGTTGAAGAACTCTTGATTTTGCTATACGAGGAAGATTGCTTATGACATCAATCAGCTAAGTCTGTCTGTCGAAGAATTTTTCATTGCATTCTCTATTTAGTGTAATAGTATAGTGTTTGATCTCACTTTCAAATTGTATCGGGTGGCAATATGCCATAGCACAGGTTCTGAATCTCCCCCCTCGCGAACCTCCACCCGTGGACCACAAGACTCCAACCAAAGCACATACCTGAGAATTGGAAGTCAAAATCAATAGCTTGTAAATCGATTTTATAGAATTGCTAGTCAGAGAATCAATAGCTTGTAAATCGATTTTATGTTATGTGATGCTCGTAATTCTCAATAGGGCACCCTTTCTGTTAAGTGAAGTGAGCAGATTTTGGTTGCAGAGTTGCTTTTGAAGATGATCCACCCCATTTTCTCAAAAGAGAAATCAAAACATGTGTTTTTCACGGCCCGGACAATAGAGAGCACTTTCCAATAAGCATAACGTTGGATTGGATTGGAGGCAACTACTATCTCCATCCCGAATTACTATGAGGCAGGAGACAAAGGCAGCGCTATGAGGCTTTTAGGGGCATTTCGATGCACAACAATGTAATTGACGTTGCCATCATAGAGTGGAGATAAGTGGACAACAAATAATGCAACACACAGAAAGAGAAAATGCAAGATGTAGACAATTAAAGAGTCATATGACAGAGGTAACAAGCAACATCAGAAGGAAAAACAAGTCATTAAAGCCAACCATATATATTACCAGGCACTACTAGTCTGATCTCACAACCCAAAGGGAACATAGTAGTGTCATAAAATTACTCCAGCTAGATATCAAATTGCCAAAGATGGGTTCAATTTGCCAACATTGCAAAATTTTCAGACCAAACACCCTTGAAAAACGCTCAGTTCAATAACAGCTTGCTTTCTAGATGGCCTTGGGTTTAGTCGCCCTTGCGGCGGAAGGAGCAACCCTCGGTTAGCCTGGCCTTGCCACCCGTCGGCTGGCAGAGCACCGTCTGGCAGCCTGGGCATACCACGACGGTCTGGGAGTGGCTGAACACAGTAGTGCTGCAATCACAGAAAAGACTGGTTCAGCAATCAATCATAAAAATAAAAACAAAAAACAGGTGTAACCAATGGCGTGTTAAGTAAATCATGATCTACAAACATCAAAACAAAGTAAATCATGGCAAGTAGACTCAATGGTCCTACTGAGATGATATATGATTTACAGGCATTAGGTTTGAGGTAGAGTGTTACAAGGTCGGTACATGCAACTAGGGTGTTACAGCTAAGTGAAGTACAATACAGAACAAAAGCACACAAAATTATGTTTGAAAAATATACTCCCTCCGTTCCATAATGTAGTGCGTATAGATTTTTTGAGAAGTCAAACTTTATAGATTTTGACCAAGTTTGTAGGGGAAAATATACACATCTAGAATACCAAATACATATCCTTAGATACATCACAAGACGTACATTCATATTGTATATATTTGGTATTATAGATATAAATAGTTTTTTTATAAATTTGGTCAAAGTTTGTAAAGTTTGACTTTCCTAAAAATCTATATGCACTACATTATGGAATGTAGGGAGTACATCTTTCAAATCCCTTTTTATTAACCTACAAAGCATATGCTGTCACAGAAAGCAGTACTAGAGTACAAAACACAAAGCAGTAGAATAAACTATGCAAGTGTGCTTGACAGCCCACTCACATTACCAGTTTACATGCAAAAATAGCATCAACACTTTAAAAGCATGACAACATCTTGTTATGAGATGGACATTTAAGGCTAATCTGTAGCAAATGAACCTACTGAACTGTGCACTTGCCAAGAAGACAAAAGGTGAAGAAAAATTACATGTTGAAGCAGCCCTGGCACTTGACGTCCTGCAACAGTTAACACATGGCCATTAGTTAGAGCCACTATAATACAAACAGAAAAACAAAAATGTCAAACTTAAGCATAAGGCATGCACGTAACAGATTGCAGTTACAGTCACGTAACTAACCATTAGTTCTACGATATTGACAAGATAATCAGCAGCTTGCAAGATAAAGGAACGTAGCACGAAGTTACACGGGAATGTGCAGTAGGAGATTTGATTCGATGGATCCGTAGAAACAACTCAGATCAGAACAGCACTATAGTGTTCGCTCACACATTTGTACTAGCATGGAGATTTTCGGACACCTAAAACATGTGGTAACACGGGTTGACATATATGCAAGGGTGCATACATTTGACAGAACTAAGGAATGAGTCAAGACTAATCACAGACAATCACGACCGGCCGCGTAATCTACGACGAACATGTTGTAACAGGCACCATACCCAGCTACACGAACATCGCTGAGAATGGTGCCGTGGAGGAGAAGATGCAAGCGCGGAGAGAAGATTGCAAGGGGGGTAATTTACCATGAAAAAGGAGTTGGGGGACTGGACGAGGCGCTTCTTCTTGTGCTTGAGCTTCTCGAGCTCCGCCGGCGGGTTCAGCAGGTCGATGTCGTTCTGCAGCACCATCGTGGGAGGCTAGGGTTTGCTCGGGAACCGCGCTCTCTGGTCTCCGGCTGGGGCAGTACGAAGAGGCGGCGGCGGCGGCGACGGGGGAGAGAAAGTGAGAAGGTTAGGGTTGAGGTGATATTTATAGACAAGGGTGAGGGGATCGGGAGGTGGAGGAATTATAGCGATCCGTCTCGCCAGTTGATTGGGCCAAGCCCAGCACGCGCCGCGAGCCACCGGCAGAAACGCTTCACGCTCTTTTTCTTCTCTTCCTTTTTTTCTTTCTTTCAGTTTTCTTTATATTTTGGTGTTTCACTTCTATATATTCCGGTGGTTTTTTTATTTCGGTTTATTTTATTTTATTTTTAAAAGCGATACTGGATTCAAACATGTTCGCGAGTTCAGAAAAATATGTATTTCGAAAAATGTCTACGAGTTAAAAAAAAGTGTTCCTAAACTTAAAGAATGTTCAAAAACTATTCGAGAATTGAAACAAATTGTAAGTTTTAAAATGTTCATGAGCTCGAACAAAGTTTTTGCAAACTAAAAAAAGTTTGCAATATCAAAACTAAACTAATGTTCGCAAACTAAATGATGTTTGTGAATTCAATACATGTATTTGAAACTCTTCACGAAATTTAAAAATATTCACAGATTCAATAAATATTTTTGTATTTGAAAACAATGTTTGTAATATCAAAAAATGTACACAAACTAAAAAATGTTTGTGAACTCAATACATGAATTTGAAAATCTTCATGAAATTTAAAAATATTCACAAATTCAATACATTTTTGTGAATTTGAAAAAAAAATGAGAAATTTAAAAATGTTGATGGATATGAGATTACAAATTTTAAAATGTTCAAGAATAAAAAATCATAAACTAGAAAAAATATGAATTCAAAAATGTTCACAAATTAAAAAACGTGAGTTGAGGTAAAACCTCTTGAGCGAGTACAAGATCTTCACGTAGCCATGTTGGTTATCACAAACCAACGCGTGCGTTTTGGGATTTCAATCCTCGACTCATTGAGGAGGGTGGGATCCTTTTGTGCGGCCTCCTCCTCTCAAGCATTTGTTCCTCCTCCTTCAATAGCGGAGCTCAGTTCGGACGAAGGAGGATGGACACAGTGAAAGTGAAGAGGGAGCTGGACGGGAAGAGGAAGTGGAGCTCTTTGTCAACACAGGACGGGATAGTCTTTTTATAGCTACGGGTGACAGAAAAATAGCGGGAAAGGGCGTGAGCAGTTGGGTGCGCAACGACTGACATTAGTTGGCCCACTTTCGATGCGACGGTGCCATAGGCGTCTGTGTCATTAGTAGGGAGAGAAATGGGCCACGTCAGATGAGCAAGGAGGTGAAACTTCCCTCCCTCATGAGCGGTTGGAGATGAAGCACGCTCCAAAGCAATGTCCAACGACCTCCATATATGGAGGATCACGGGCTCGATTTGGAGCAGACTCCATAATAAAATCGACGATCATGTGATAACTATGATATAGCAGTATTTTCAACCTAAATCAATAAACAAACAATTATTGTGGCAATTGGGCCGCTCTAAGACAATTAATGTGAGTCATTTGTCACTCTTTTTCAAATGTAGATCACAAAATCAATTCTTAGAAATAACGCGACATGATACTTCTTTCGCTTTTCCATCATGTCCTCAACGCACCGCCTGCTGAAACTTGGCATTGCTGCAAGGTCTACAATTGCTCACTAAAGTTGGGTGCAGCAAAGTAATGATTGAATCTGATGCTTGAAACTTGTTGAAGCATACAAATGTATTACTGAAGTCTGAAGCCCGTACTCAACGGTCATGGCGGCCATTTGCTTCCGTTTAGCTCGTGGAATTTAATTCCTTGTTGAAGCAATTGGATTGGCACGATTTTCTAGCTAGACACTTTTTGTATTAAAAATGACTTTTTTGGGGGGGGGGGGTTATGAGGCTCCCGGCTTCTTGTTATGTCATGTGCTGCTTGATCTAACTTTGCCAAAGTTTAAATAAAATGTCACGAGTCTTTCCTTCAAAAAAAACACCAATATACTACTACTCCGTCTCGTATGTAAGATGTTTGTGTCAAAAAAGTTGTACATTGTGAGACGGGGGAAGTACTTTCTTTCTTCCGTTTTCAGATAAAAAAACACAACATGATACTAGTACTTTCTCGTCTATTAAATGCATTATCTGTCTTCGTCCCAAAAACCCCTCATAACCAGTGAACTACCGCTGGATAGGATGACAACTGTGAACGATTTTTTTGCGGCTAATAAAACTATATTACTTAAGGAACATCCAGAATACAATCTTTCTTACAAAGTTCAACTACCTCATGGATACTAGACCCCATCTAGACTATTGTTCTCCCTTTAGTACTAGCAAATTTTGCTAGAAAATCACCGACCACATTCAGCTCATGAGAAACATGAGAGATGGTCGTCATCCACAAAGACCACATGTACTTAATTTCCTCAATGAAGCAAAAACTGATCTATCAGTGCTTTCATAATTCACCATGTTCACTGTCGAGAGTGAGTCCATCTCAATCTGAATTGGTAAATCAGTACATTGAATGGCCAGTGAGAGACCCTCCATACAAGCGCAAAGTTTTGCTTCTAGACGTCACAGCAAGAGAACAGAACCCACCAAGACGAGTATAATATGTTGCCTAGGTGGTCCCTCAAGATCATACCTGTACCAGCGCGACCATCTACTGCCCATGATCCATTAGTACTCAATTTTGTCCAACCCACGAAAGGTGGAGCCCACTTGTTGGGGGCTCGCTCAACCATTTCCACATGTGGATCCTTTGACATCGTCTCACAAGAAATCTTTTCGAAACCGATCCACTGATTTTCCTTTCATCAAGTCGCATGTAGAGTTTTGATTTAAGTCAAGCAGCGACTCTAGGTAACTGCATAGGAATCTTTTCGAAACCTCCATTGGCCATAGTGCCTTGTCATGTGCCACCTCATTCCTATTATGCCACACTCTCCAGAGTGTCATTAACAACATGGTGCGTTGGACTTCACTCAAGGAATATGATGTTTCCAGTAGCCAGTCAAGGCCGGAGTTAGATACTTCATTCAAGCAGGGGAGACACCAAGCTAAAGACATGCAATTCAACAACTGCACCGCATTAGGAAACCTACAAAGTGCATGAAAGCTGTCCTCTAGTTCTCTATCACAAATCGGACAAACGGTCGTTAACTCGAGTCTACGCTTTTGCTTATTCTGCCAAGTAGGTAGTGAGTTGGTAGCAGCCCGCCATGCAAAATTCCTTGCCGTTGGTGGAACATTACTTCTCCATATAAGATTCCAGCATATACGATGACCATCTGGCCTAATGCTTGATGCTTCGGCTATCTCAACATTATTCTCTTGGAAACCTAGTTCATAAGAAGATTTGACATTGAACATGCCCAACCGTCCAGGCCCTCAAGCGAGTAAATCATCGCGTGCTCTTGGGGCAGCCCGAATCTTTAGGATTTCAGTAACATCACATTGCATGAAAATTTCTTGAAGCGGGTCTATGTTCCAGGAATCATTGTGGTTAACGAGCCGTGACACAAATCTTAACTTGCATGTACCTTGTTGTGAAACAAGCTTGTATGAGAAGGGTCTTGGTATCCAATTGTTGCGCCAAATCCGGATACCTTCCCCATTACCTACCCTCCAAATAAGTCGTGTTTTCAAGAGGTCCAGGTCATACGAATTTGTTGTCCATGGAAATGATGCATTGCCCGAGAAAACGGTATCTTCTAACTTGCCATTGGGCGCACAAGATTTCACGCCTAGTCAATAACCTCCATGCACGTCGAGCCACGAGGGGCCTGACTGAACGTACAACAATATCGGAAGCCCACTCCCCCTTTGATCTTCAGTTGTTGCAATTTTTTGCCAAGCCTTCCAATGCACTTTTCGTTTCCCTTGGGTTGCGCCCTAGTAGTAGTTCCTGACCATGATTGTTAAATCATCACATGCAGAAAAAGGATAATTTTAAAACACCCATAATGTATGTAGGAAGAGCTTGCATGACTGATGTAATGAGAACCTCCCTACCCGGCTATGCAAGTTGGCCATCACCCCAAAGGATGAGCCTTTTCAACAACTGAGCTTCAAGATTTTGAAATTTTCCTTTTGACATACGTCCATCTGGGGTAGGCAGCCCTAAATATTTTTCCTCAAAGGCCATATTTGTCACATTCAACACATATCTTACCTTATCTTGAGCAGTAATGTGACAAGCCTCACCAAACGAGATGGAGCATTTGTTGAAATTTAAGAGCTAATCCGTAGCACGCGCATAGAGTCAAGGCAAGCTTGTAGGGAGACGTAGTAGTAAATCAAAATTTTCCTACGTTCACCAAGATCTATCTATGGAGAAACCAGCAACGAGAGGGGAGAGATTGCATCTTCATACCTTTGAAGATCGCTAAGCGGAAGCGTTACAAGAACGCGGTTGATGGAGTCGTACTCGCAGCGATTCAGATCGCGGTAGATCCGATCAAGTGCCGAACGGACGGCACCTCCGCGTTCAACACACGTGCAGCCCGGTGACGTCTCCAACACCTTGATCCAGCAAGGAGGAAGGAGAGGTTGGGGAAGGGCTCCAACAGCAGCACGACGACGTGGTGGTGGTGGAGTAGCAAGGTATTCCGACAGGGCTTCGCCTAAGCGCTGCGGAGGAGGAAGAAGAGAGGTAGGGCTTCGCCGTGAGAGAGAGAGATCAAATCCTATCTCAAAACATCCAAAACCTCAAGTATATATAGGAGGAGGGACGTGGAGGGCTGGCTTGGCCTCTACTCCAAAGAGGAGATGGCCGGCCGAATTAAAGGGAGAGTCCACCTCCCACAAGGGAGGTGGATCTCCTCCTTTTAAATCCTTTTTGCCTTATCTCCTTATCTCCAGCCACATGGGCCTTTAGCAAAAGTATTTCCCAGCCCAATAAGGGCTGACACACTTTATCTAACAGCCCATGAAGTCCTCTGGTCGTCACACCCCTCCCGGGGGTCCTCCGGCACCCTCCCGGCACTCCCGGTACAATACCGATGAGCCCGAAAACTTTCCGGTGACCGAAACTGGACTTCCTATATATCAATCTTTACCTCCGGACCATTCCGGAGCTCCTCGTGACGTCCGGGATCTCATCCGGGACTCCGAACAACCTTCGGTAATCACGTATACCTTTTCCCTATAACCCTAGCGTCATCGAACCTTAAGTGTGTAGACCCTACGGGTTCGGGAGACACGTAGACATGACCGAGACACCTCTCCGGTCAATAACCAACAGCGGGATCTGGATACCCATGTTGGCTCCCACGTACTCCACGATGATCTCATCGGATGAACCACGATGTCAAGGATTCAATCAATCCCGTATACAATTCCCTTTGTCTATCGGTATGATACTTGCCCGAGATTCGATCGTCGGTATCCCCATACCTTGTTCAATCTCGTTACTGGCAAGTCTCTTTACTCGTTCCGTAATACATCATCCCGTGGCTAACTCCTTAGTCACATTGAGCTCATTATGATGATGTCTTACCGAGTGGGCCCAGAGATACCTCTCCGTCACACGGAGTGACAAATCCCAGTCTCGATTCGTGCCAACCCAACAGATACTTTCGGAGATACCCGTAGCGTACCTTTATAGCCACCCAGTTACGTTGTGACGTTTGGCACACCCAAAGTATTCCTACGGTATCCGGGAGTTACACAATCTCATGGTCTAAGGAAATGACACTTGACATTGAAAAGCTTTAGCAAACGAACTACACGATCTTTGTGCTATGCTTAGGATTGGGTCTTGTCCATCACATCATTCTCCTAATGATGTGATCCCGTTATCAACGACATCCAATGTCCATGGCCATGAAACCGTGACCATCTATTGATCAACGAGCTAGTCAACTAGAGGCTCACTAGGGACATGTTGTGGTCTATGTATTCACACATGTATTATGGTTTCCGGTTAACACAATTATAGCATGAACAATAGACAATTATCATGAACAAGGAAATACAATAATAACCATTTTATTATTGCCTCTAGGGCATATTTCCAACAGTCTCCCACTTGCACTAGAGTCAATAATCTAGTTCACATCACCATGTGATTAACACTTACATCACCATGTGATCATATCATCATGTGATTAACACCCAATAAGTTCTGGGGTTTGTTCATGTTCTGCTCGTGAAAGAGGTTTTTAGTCAGCGGGTGTGCGACATTCAGATCCGTGTGTACCTTTGCAAACTTTCCATTTCATATTTGTAGATACTGCTCCCACGCTCCACTTGGAGCTATTCCAAATGGCTGCTCCACTATACGTAGCTGGATTTCTACTAAGAGTCATCCGGATTGGTTTTAAAGCTTGCATCATCGTAACACTTTACGATGAACTCTTTATCACCTCCATAATCGAGAAATATTTCCTTAGTTCTCAAGTTACTAAGGCTAACTTTGACCGCTGTCTAGTGATCCACTCTTGGATTACTCTTGTACCCCTTGACAGACTCATGGCAAGGCACACACAGGTGCGGTACACAGCATGGCATACTATATAGAGCCTATGGCTAAAGCATAGGAGATGACACTCATCTCTTCTTTATCTTCTGCCGTGGTCGGGTATTGAGTCTTACTCAATTTCACACCTTACAATACAGTCAAGAACTCCTTCTTTGACCCATCTATTTTGAACTCCTTCAAAAACTTGTCAAGGTATGTCTTCGTCGAAAAAACTTATCAAGCGAATAGATCTATCCCTATAGATCTTGATGCTTAATAAAATAGTAGCTTTATCTGGGTCTTCCTTTGAAAAAAAAAACTTTTCAAACAACCCTTCATGCTCTTCCAGAAATTCTACATCATTTCCGATCAATAATATGTCAACTACATATTCTTATAAGAAATTCTATAGTGCTCCCACTCACTTTCTTGCAAATACAAGTTTCTCATAAACTTTGTATAAACTTAAACACTTTGATCACCTCATCAAAGCATATATTCCAACTCCGAGATTCTTGCTCCAGTCCATAGAAGGATCGCTGGAGTTTGCATATTATTAGCATCCTTAGGATTGACAAAACCTTCTGGTTGTATCACATACAACTCTTCCTCATAGAAACCATTACGGAAACCTTGTTTTGTCATCCATCTGCCAGATTTCATAATCGAAAAATGCAGCAACTGCTAACAAAATTTTAATAGACTTTTAGCATCGCTACAGATGAGACAATCTCATCGCAGTCAACTCCTTGAACTTGGCGGAAACTTCTTTGCGACAAGTCGAGCTTTATAAACGGTGACATTTCACTATTAGCGTCTATGTTTATTTCAAAGGTCCATTTGTACTCAATGACCCGCCATTCAACAGGCAAGTCTACCAAAGTCCATACTTGGTTTTCATACATGGATCCTTTCTCGGATTTCATGGCTCCTAGCCATTTGTTGGAATCCGGGCCCACCATCGCTTCTCCATAGTTCGTAGGTTCATCGTTGTCCAACAACATGATTTCCAAGACAGGGTTGTCGTACTACTCAGGAGCAGTACGCGTCCTTGTCGACCTACGAGGTTCGATAGTGACTTGATCCGAAGCTTCATGATCATCATCATTAACTTCCTTTTCAACTGAGTAGGTTCTACAGAAACATCTTTCTGTGTTGCGCTATTCTCTGGATGAAACAAAGGTTCAACAACCTTATCAAGTTCTATCTTCCTCCCACTCAATTCTTTCGAGAGAAACTCTTTCTCAAGAAAGGACCCGTTCTTAGCTACAAATACCTTTTGCGCTTGGATCTGAGATAGAAGGTATACCCAATGTCTCATTAGGGTATTCTATGAAGATGCATTTGTCTGCTTTGGGTTCGAGCTCGCTACCCATTTTCACATAAGCGTCGCAGCCCCAAACATTAAGAAATGACAGCTTAGGCTTCTATCAAACCATAATTCTCATGGTGTCATCTCAACAGACTTAGATGGTGCCCTGTTAAAGTGAATGGATTTGTCTTTAATGCATAACCCCATAACGATAGTGGTAAAACGATAAGAGACATCATAGTACTCACTATATCCAATAGAGCACGACTACGACGTTCGAACACACCATCACACTATGGTGTTCCAGGAGGCGTGAGCTGTGAAACAATTTCCACATTGTCTAAAATTGCATACCAAACTCGTAACTTAGATATTCACCTCCATGATCATATCATAGACATTTATCTTCTTGTCACGATGATCTTTAACTTCACTCTGAAACTCCTTGAACCTTTCAAACATTTCAGATTCGTGTTTCATTAAGTAAATATCCCCATATTTACTCAAATCATCAGTGAAGGTAAAGAAAAACAACGATATCCACTGTGTGTTTCAACACTCATTGGACCACATACATCAACATGTATTAATTCCAATAAGCCACTTGCCCGCTCCATCATATTGGATGACGGGGTCTCAGTCATCTTGCCCAAGAGGCATGGCTCGCATGTCTCAACCGATTCGAAATCGAGTGAGTCAAAAAACATCCATCATCATGGAGTTTCTTCATGCGATTTATACCAATATGACATTACGTGGCAGTGCCACAAGCATGTGGTACTATCATCATTAACTTTGTATCTTTTGGTACCAATGTTATGAATATGTGTACTACTACGATCATGATTCGATAAACCATTTCGAGTGGGTGCATGACCATTGAAGGCATTATCCATGTAAACAGAATAACCATTATTCTCTAACTTATATGAATAACCGTATCGCACTAATCATGATCTAATCACGTTCATGCTCAACGCAAACACCAAATAACATTCATTTAGGTTTATCACAAATCCCGAAGGTAGAGAGAGCGTGCGATGGTGATCACATCAATCTTGGAAATACTTCCAACACACATCGTCACCTTTCACCTAGCTAGTCTCCATTTATTCTGTAGCTTTTATTTCGAGTTGCTAACACTTAGCAACCGAACCGGTATCCAATACCCAGGTGCTACTAGGAGTACCAGCAAGGTACACATCACTAACACGTATATCAAATATACTTCCATCGACATTACCAGCCTTCTTATCTACCAAGCATCTAGGGTTTTTCCGCTTCAGCGAACATTCTCCCCATAACAGAAGCACTTAGTCTCGGGTTCGGGCTCAACCTTGGATTTCTTCACTAGAGCAACAACTGGCTTGCCATTCTCGAAGTTTTCCCTTCTTGCCCTTGCCCCTTTTGAAACTAGTGGTTTCACTTAACCATCAACACTTGATGCTCCTTCTTGATTTCTACCTTCGTGGTGTCAAACATCACGAACAACTCAGGGATCATCTTATCCATCCCTGGCATGTTATAGTTCATCACGAAGCTCTAGTAGCTTGGTGGCAGTGACTTGGAGAACTGCTTTAATCACTATCTCATCTGGAAGATTAACTCCCACTTGATTCAAGTGATTGTAGCACCTAGACAATCTGAGCACACGCTCACCGATTGAGCTATTCTCCTTTATCTTGCAGACAAAGAATCTTGTTGGAGGTCTCATACCTCTCAACATAGGCACGAGCCTGAGATCACAATCTCAGCTCCTAGAACATCTCATATGTTTCGTGACGTTCAAAACGTTTTGGAGCCTCAATTCTGAGCCGTAATGCATGACGCATTGAACTATCACGTAGTCACCAAAAAGTGCCTGTCATATGTTCACAACATCTACAGACAACGCTTGAGGGAGTGGTGCAGTTAGCGGTACATCAAAAACATAAGCTTTCTGTGCAGCAATGAGGACAATCCTCAGATCACGGACCCTGTCCGCATTATTGCTACCATCAACTTTCAACTTACTTTTCTCTAGGATTGTATCAATAAAACTGTGGAGCTGCAGCGCGAGCTATCTACGACATAATTTGCAAGGACATTTTTAGACTAAGTTCATGATAATTAAGTTCACTTAATCAAATTATTAATGAACTCCCACTTAGATAGACATCTCTCTAGTCTTCCAAGTGATACATGATCCATGTCAACTAGCCCGTGTCCGATCATCACGTGAGACGGACTAGTCATCCATGGTGAACATCTCTATGTTGATCGTATCTTCTATACGACTCATGTTCGACCTTTCGGTCTTCCGTGTTCCGAGGCCATGTCTGTACATGCTAGGCTCGTCAAGTCAACCTAAGTGTTTCGCATGTGTAAATCTGGCTTACACCCGTTGTATGCGAACGTTAGAACCTATCACACCCGATCATCACGTGGTGCTTCGGAACGACGATCCTTAGCAACGGTGCACAGTTAGGGTGAACACCTTTCTTGAAATTTTATTGAGAGATCATCTTATTTACTACCGTCGTTCTATGCAAATAAGATGTAAACATCATAAACATCACATGCAATCAATATAGTGACATGATATGGCCAATATCATCTTGCTCCTTCGATCTCCATCTTCGGGGCACCATGATCATCACTGTCACCGGCACGACACCATGATCTCCATCATCATGATCTCCATCATTGTGTCTTCATGAAGTTGTCTCGCCAACTATTACTTCTACTACTACAGCTAACGTTTAGCAATAAAGTAAAGTAATTACATGGCGTTTATGATTGACACGCAGGTCATACAATAATATAAGACAACTCCTATGGCTCCTGCCGGTTGTCATAGTCATCGACATGCAAGTCGTGAACCCTATTACAAGAACATGATCAATCTCATACATCACAATGCATCACATCACATCCTTTTGGCCATATCACATCACAAGGCACATGCTGCAAAAACAAGTTAGACGTCCTCTAATTTGTAGTTGCAAGTTTTTACGTGGCTGCTATAGGTTACTAGCAAGAACGTTTCTTACCTACGTCAACACCACAACGTGATTTGCCAATTGCTATTTACCCTTCATAAGGACCCTTTTCATCGAATCCGATCCGACTAAGGTAGGAGAGACAGACACCCGCTAGCCACCTTATGCATCTGGTGCATGTCAGACAGAACCTCCCTACCCGGCTATGCAAGTTGGCCATCACCCCAAAGGATGAGCCTTTTCAACAACTGAGCTTCAAGATTTTGAAATTTTCCTTTTGACATACGTCCATCTGGGGTAGGCAGCCCTAAATATTTTTCCTCAAAGGCCATATTTGTCACATTCAACACATATCTTACCTTATCTTGAGCAGTAATGTGACAAGCCTCACCAAACGAGATGGAGCATTTGTTGAAATTTAAGAGCTAATCCGTAGCACGCGCATAGAGTCAAGGCAAGCTTGTAGGGAGACGTAGTAGTAAATCAAAATTTTCCTACGTTCACCAAGATCTATCTATGGAGAAACCAGCAACGAGAGGGGAGAGATTGCATCTTCATACCTTTGAAGATCGCTAAGCGGAAGCGTTACAAGAACGCGGTTGATGGAGTCGTACTCGCAGCGATTCAGATCGCGGTAGATCCGATCAAGTGCCGAACGGACGGCACCTCCGCGTTCAACACACGTGCAGCCCGGTGACGTCTCCAACACCTTGATCCAGCAAGGAGGAAGGAGAGGTTGGGGAAGGGCTCCAACAGCAGCACGACGACGTGGTGGTGGTGGAGTAGCAAGGTATTCCGACAGGGCTTCGCCTAAGCGCCGCGGAGGAGGAAGAAGAGAGGTAGGGCTTCGCCGTGAGAGAGAGAGATCAAATCCTATCTCAAAACATCCAAAACCTCAAGTATATATAGGAGGAGGGACGTGGAGGGCTGGCTTGGCCTCTACTCCAAAGAGGAGATGGCCGGCCGAATTAAAGGGAGAGTCCACCTCCCACAAGGGAGGTGGATCTCCTCCTTTTAAATCCTTTTTGCCTTATCTCCTTATCTCCAGCCACATGGGCCTTTAGCAAAAGTATTTCCCAGCCCAATAAGGGCTGACACACTTTATCTAACAGCCCATGAAGTCCTCTGGTCGTCACACCCCTCCCGGGGGTCCTCCGGCACCCTCCCGGCACTCCCGGTACAATACCGATGAGCCCGAAAACTTTCCGGTGACCGAAACTGGACTTCCTATATATCAATCTTTACCTCCGGACCATTCCGGAGCTCCTCGTGACGTCCGGGATCTCATCCGGGACTCCGAACAACCTTCGGTAATCACGTATACCTTTTCCCTATAACCCTAGCGTCATCGAACCTTAAGTGTGTAGACCCTACGGGTTCGGGAGACACGTAGACATGACCGAGACACCTCTCCGGTCAATAACCAACAGCGGGATCTGGATACCCATGTTGGCTCCCACGTACTCCACGATGATCTCATCGGATGAACCACGATGTCAAGGATTCAATCAATCCCGTATACAATTCCCTTTGTCTATCGGTATGATACTTGCCCGAGATTCGATCGTCGGTATCCCCATACCTTGTTCAATCTCGTTACTGGCAAGTCTCTTTACTCGTTCCGTAATACATCATCCCGTGGCTAACTCCTTAGTCACATTGAGCTCATTATGATGATGTCTTACCGAGTGGGCCCAGAGATACCTCTCCGTCACACGGAGTGACAAATCCCAGTCTCGATTCGTGCCAACCCAACAGATACTTTCGGAGATACCCGTAGCGTACCTTTATAGCCACCCAGTTACGTTGTGACGTTTGGCACACCCAAAGTATTCCTACGGTATCCGGGAGTTACACAATCTCATGGTCTAAGGAAATGACACTTGACATTGAAAAGCTTTAGCAAACGAACTACACGATCTTTGTGCTATGCTTAGGATTGGGTCTTGTCCATCACATCATTCTCCTAATGATGTGATCCCGTTATCAACGACATCCAATGTCCATGGCCATGAAACCGTGACCATCTATTGATCAACGAGCTAGTCAACTAGAGGCTCACTAGGGACATGTTGTGGTCTATGTATTCACACATGTATTATGGTTTCCGGTTAACACAATTATAGCATGAACAATAGACAATTATCATGAACAAGGAAATACAATAATAACCATTTTATTATTGCCTCTAGGGCATATTTCCAACAAAGCTTTCATTCGTTCAGCTTGGATGCGAGTGGTCTCAAAGAACGGTAAGGTGTCGTCGCCAAAGAGTAAGTGAGAGGTGCCCGGCGCACGCCTACACACTTTAATCGGTGCAATAGTACGTGAGTGTACCCTGCTTTTAAGGATTGAAGAGAGACCATCAGCAAGAAAGAGAAACAAGAACTGTAAACGATTTTGATGGCAATTTATGATGGCCGAGGATGGTAATTCTATTTAGCGAGCACGACCGATCTGCTTCTCAATTATGTTTTTTTCCTACAAAATTGCTTCCAAATTAATATAGTCAATATAAATTGTCAGAAAAAATGTTTGCAATTGTCATCCCTCTCAGCGAGAGGGGCAAATGCTTTGCCACTCTTTTGGAGTTACCCTTCTTGCCCTTGCCATTCTTCTTGAAACTAGTGGTTTTATTAACCATCAACATTTATGTTCTTTCTGGATTTCAGACTGAGCGACTTTCAGCATCGCAAACAACTCGGCGACTGACTTGGTCATCCTGTGCATGTTATAGTTCAACACAAAGCTCTTGTAGCTAGGTGGTAATGATTGAAGAACTCTGTCAGTGATCGCCTCCGACGGAAGGGGCATCCCTAACTCAGCCAGGCAGTTCGAATACGCAGACATTCTGAGTATATGTTCACTGACAGACCCATTCTCCTCCATCTTGCAAGCATAGAACTTATCGGAGGTCTCATACCACTCGATCTGGGCATTCTTCTCAAAGATAAACTTCGACTCCTGGAACATCTCATATGCTCCATGACGTTCAAAACGTCTTTGAAGTCCCGGTTCTAAGCCATACAACATTGTACATTGAACTATTGAGTAATCTCCAGAACGTGCCTCCCAAGCGTTCTTAACTTCTTCGGACGACATGGGAGCAGCTGGATCACCAAGCGGTGCATCAAGGATATAAGCCTTTTAGGAAGCCGTGAGGATAATCCTCAGATTACTGGCCCATTCAACAAAGTTACTTCCATCATCTTTGAAATTGGCTTTCTCTAGGAACGCAATAAAATTCAGGGGAACTACGCGAGCCATTGATCTACAACATAAATATGCAAAGGTTACTAAGACTATTGTTCAAGATAATGGGTTTAGTTAATCAAATTACTTAGAAACTCCTACTCAAATTGACATCCCTCAGGTCATTCGAGTGTCACATGATCCAAATTCACCAACCCAAGTCCGATCATCACGTGAGTTGAGGTAGTTTCAATGGTGAACATCTTCATGTTGATCATATCTACTATATGACTCATGTTCGACCTTTCGGTCTCTTGTGTTCCGAGGCCATGTTTGTACATGCTAGGCTCATCAAGTTTAACCCGAGTGTTCTGCACGTGCAACATTGGCTTGCACCCGTTGTATGTGAACATAGAGTCTATCACACCCGATCATCACGTGGTGTCTCGACACGATGAACTTTCGCAATTGTGCACACTCGGGGAGAACACAATTTTATGTTGAAATTTTAGTGATGGATCACCTTATAATGCTACCGTCGTCCTAAGCAAAATAAGATGCATAAAAGGATTAACATCACATGCAAATCATAAGTGACATGATATGGCCATGATCTTGTGCTTTTGATCTCCATCTTTAAAGCACCGGTGATACGGGGCAAGCCCGTGTGTGTCGATCTTTCACGAATTGGAGGGGGATTCCACGAAGAACACGAAGAACACGAAGGGGAAATCACAAGAGGAAACACACAAGAACAAGTCGAGTCACACATCCACTAGACTCACCACACACAAGATCCACAAGGTACATGAACAACAAAGGGAAAGAAGGATACATGGTATAATTTATCCCAAATCCCATGGGGAGATGGGGCCTTGATATCAGGATCTTTCCTCGTAAGGGGCCTTGACATCCACTAGGGATCTTATCCTATAGAGGCATCTACTCCATGGGAGAGGTAGTGGAAGGAGATAGGCTTAACTTACTAAGAGCAAAACCATAGCTAGCCCTAGAATGGAGGTGTGAAATGAGTATATATAGTCTAGGGCGAAGTGGGGGTGAGAAAGGGGTACATGGGTGTAACAGCCCGGGACCGACGCTCCAGAAGATTCCCCTTTTATTTCCGTTCCCGTTTGTGTTTCGTTTGGTTGTCGCATTCACCATTGCATCATTCACATCATCTGCATGGCATCATCACTCGTTTTCGAAAACTTGCATTTGATCGTAGTTGTCGGTTCTATCCGTTCGTGTCGTCGGCCATTTTGAGACCAACCACACATGCACGCGCCCGAGGCATCGATAAAATGTTGCTTTTAAAAGTGGGTATAAAATATTCAGGGATTGGGTCGAAACCTGGCGTGCAGTCTTATTATAGTGTAGGTAGGTTGCCTGCCAAAATTTTTCGCATCCTGAGTTCGTTTGATACCCCAACGGCCGCCCGTAGCGGCACCGTCATCGGTTTATTCGTCGGACGTTTTTCGGTGTTTTAAACTCGTGTCACGGGTCGCAATTCTCCCCACTCTTCTTAGCCCAACCCCTCTACACAACCACTTAGCCCAGCCTAGCCCCCTCCGCTTCCGGACGTCCGATCAAGATCGAACAGTCCGAAAACGGAGGAGAAATCCCTCCTGGCCCTTCTCGCTATATATAGACGCCTAGCCCTGTCTTTATTCGGAACCCTAACCTTCTTCCTCGAATTCTATGCCACCCCAATCATCAGCCGCCGCCACCAGCCGCCTGTCTCCCACCTCCTCGCGCCAGGCCCGCCAGGCCCGTGCAGGGCCCCGCTCAAGCCCATCTGGGCCCGGACAAGCCCGCGGCCACCGGATCCTCCATCCTCCTGAGCAAGGCACCGAACCGCCTGCCTCGCTCCTCGTCGGCACCGCCACCTTACAGCCAGGGAGCGCCTCGCTGGGCCGCCGCCGCCGAACCTCCCTCTCTCTTCTCTCCATTCTCTTCTCCCTTCCCCTAACTCTCTCTTCTCCCTCTCATGTAGAAGCCCGCAGGCCGCCATGGAGTGGAGGTGGAGCTCCGCTGCCGTCGGTCCCCCGTGCCTCGTCGTCGCCAAGTCTCGCCGGATCTGGAACCCCCACCTTCGGATCCATCCGTTCCCGGCCTCGCCAGGCCCCACCGGTCGCCTCCTACCGCCGTCCGTCGCCGTTGACTGCGCCGCCGCCGCTCCTGTTTGGGCATGGGAGCAACGAGAACGAAGCATCGAGCGTGTTGCCTCCGCTGGGCCTCCTTGGCCTCCCGTGGGCTTCGGCCCAGCCAGCTTGCTCGCTGACCCAAGGCCACGCTGGTGAGCCCCCGTGCCCAATCCTCGCCCATGTGCAATTGTTAGTATATAGCGCTCACTAGGTTCGGCCCGGTAGTTGTTTTTATTTTCTGTCCATGCGATTTTGTCTGTTTATCCAGAGCCTATCGAATTTTTGCATGTTTTTAGGTTAATAGATATATAACCGTGCATCACATCGACCTATTTTAAATACCTAAAATGCTCAGGAAAATGTGCAGAATTTGGTATAGATTCATAATAACACATCTTCATGCATGATAAAAATGTTGGCATGATGTTTGTATTTAATTTGCATAAATGACTTGCTAATAAGTTATGCCATGAACTTGCATAATTAATTGTGAGATATTTTTCCCACATGAATCTATCATATTATATATGTTTTCGGGATAGAAAAATCCATAGAATTTATCTGTGAATTTAGTTTTGTCATTTGAGCATTTTTGTGTGCATATCATTTTTGTTATGATTTAATCCATGCATGATATGAAATAATTTTGAACATGAGATATGCCATGTGATATGTGCACTAGCACCTGGTCATTTTGCTTGCCATAGAAATGCATGTTTAGGTATTGTTTTCTTGTTGTCAACATGCTATAAAAATTGTGCTGTTTTGAGATGCTAAAATATTTCTAAGTCTGGAATCTGTAACATTTTGTTGTTGTCTTGCCATGTGTTTTGCTAGTGATCTAGAACCCCTTTGGGGCAGGTGTAATGGAGTTATTTGTAGCTTATTATATCCTCTAGCATGCGGTTAAGTTTCATGCCATAATATGACCTGTAGCATATAATTTTGTTGTGGTCAGTATGCCTTCGTGATAACAAACTGCAGTGTCAAAAACTGCTATTTTCATCAAGTCTGAAACTGTTTTCAATTAGCCATCTTATGAGCTTCCTACCATGTGATCCATGCATATTTTGAGTATGATATGTGAAGATGAAATGAAGTGTGTGTTATATGCTACTGCCTCATGCTTAGTTTGTGCATTTTAGGATCTTGTAGCTTGTTATTTTCTTGTGTGCAAAATCCCATGTTGCTGTTTTGGACAGATTTGCAATAAAACTTGTTTTGGTGATTGTGGTTGAACTGTAGCTCCGTTTTAGACATGTTGAATATGAAACTTGCTTAGACTTTCATGTAGTATCATAATATCACGTTGCATCCATTATTTGAAACGTTTGTGGTTGTCATTTTCATGCATTTTGCATTCATGGCATACAATCTTGTGATTGTCATATCTTTTAGACCGTAGCTTCGTTTGAGATGTTCCACATATGTAAATCGACTAGAATGACGTGTAGAATTGCATGGTATGCTTTATTATGTTGTTTAACAAATATAAAATATGGTTAGTTCAGATCTGAGCCAATTTCGAAATTAACATATAGGGTCATTTCGGAAATGCTATAAGTTGTTTCCGACCTCATTTAAGATGCCTAGATAGATAGTTTATTTATACTTCACCTCTTGCCATGTTTAACAAAATTTAATATTGTCGTGTACCTAAACGAGAGTGAACCAAATAATCGATTGCATATTGAGCTTCACTTTAATGTGTAGTAGTTGTTTGATGTGATTTGTCATGCCTTGCATATTTAAACCGGACATGCATCATATTTGTTTGCATATCATGTCATGCATATGTTGTGGTGTATCATGTGTTGATTGTTTGTTCCGGATTGCTTCTTCTCGATAGAGTTCCGAAAGCGTTCGGAGTGTGAGGATTCGTTCGTCTACGTTGGCTCGTCTTCTTCATGGACTCGTTCGTCTTCCAAGCGGGATCTCAGGAAAGATGACACATTTCCTTGGATACCATTACTATCATTGCCATGCTAGATGTCTCATTTTCTATCGCTATGTCCCGCTACCTACCACTTGTTTGTCAAGCCTCCCAACATTGCCATGATAAGCCTCTAACCTCCACCTCCCAGCAAACCATTGTGTGGCTATGTTACTGCTTGCTGAGCCCTTCTTATAGCGTTTCTAGCTACAGGTGCAATTGCTTCCATGTGTCAACATGGGCATTCTTTTGTTATCACAATATTATTGCTATTTAATTTAATGCACTTATACACTTGGTAAAGGGTGGAAGGCTTGGCCTTTTGATCGGTGTTTTGTTCCACTCTTGCCGCCCTAGTTACTTGTGAACCGGTGTTATGTTCCATAATTGAGCGCTCCTAACATGCTCGGGGTTGTTATGGGGACCCCCTTGCTTTTCATTTTAGGATAAAGCTTGTCTAGCAAGGCCCAACATTGGTACTACATTTGCCTAATAACTAATAAAATGCACAGGGACCCGCCGGCACCCGGGGATAATTAATCAACAACTCGGCCCAGTGCTCCTCATGAGTGTTGGTCCAACCCAAAGCAGCTTATTAATGCTACCCGGGGCGACTCGGTGATTCATCGTGGTAACCATCGCTCATCCATCGTGTCCTGAGAACGAGATATGCGGCTCCTATCGGGTTCGTCGACATGCCGGGCGGCCTTGCTGGATTTGTTTTACCTTTCTCGAATGTCTTGCGTGAGGAACTCTGATCTTCTTCGGGCTATCTCGAGGTGTCGGATTTCCTTTGGAATTACCTAGGATGATCACGAGATTCATGGTCGAGGTTATTCCCGCGGCGTGTGGTTAATTTGTGATGGACGAGTTGGAGCACCCCTGCAGGGTTAAATCTTTTAGAAAGCCGTGCCCGCGGTTATGTGGCAAACTTGGATACTTTGTTTAACACCCAGTCATGGCAAACTTGAAGTAAACTCAAATAAAATACACCAACTGTGTGCGTAACTGTGATTGTCTCTTCTCGTGAGTCCTTATCCGAGAGAGAACATGGTGGGGTTATGTTTGACATAAGTACGTGATCAGGATTAGTTAGTGATCATTACTAGTTCACGTCCGTTATGCGTAGACCACCATACTTTATTTTCCACATTTGTAAGTTAGCCACTCAAATAAATGCTTAGTTGCTTGTTGCAGCCTCACCACTTAATCATACCTCACCCATTAAGCTTTAATAGTCTTGATACCCTTGGAAATGAGATTGCCGAGTCCCCTATGGCTCACAGATTACTACAACAACAGTTGTAGGTACAGGTAATGCGATGATTTGACGTGAGCGTGATGCTTATTTGTTTGGAGTTCTTCTTCTTCATCATCAATCTAGGATGGGTTCCAGGCGGCAACCTGGGATAGCAAGGATGGATGTCATTTTGTCATTTGTTTTGTCCGTAGTCGGACCCTGCTCTTTTGTATGATGTTTGAGTATGTTGTTGTATTGATGTGATCTTGATGTAGCTTGTGGTGAGTGTAAGCCAATTCCATATACTCATCTCTTCTGTACATGTACTTGTAATGATATCCATTCTTGCAACACGACGAGATGCACTTCTATCCCTGTTGAGGCCCTCGTGCCGAAATAAGGATAGGATCGCATCTTGGGCGTGACAAGTTGGTATCAGAGCCTGTATCGACCTAGGAGCCCCCTTAATTGATCGAACTTGGCCGAGTCGAGTCTAGTGAAAAACAATTTTGAGTCTAGTTATATCAGAGAGTAGGATTATTTTTACTCCTCTTCTATACTCTGGTGAAGAATTACGACTTAGGAGTTTTGATTCTACCCTCTTCTCACTCAAATTTTTTTTAGGATCATGCAAATATTTTGGGATCTATATGATGTCGATGTGACGGAGTTCTGTACTTGGTGCCTCCTGTTATCGAGGAGTAGAGCTCCAAGGGATTCTTGACACGTCGTTATCATTGAGTTTCCTTAGTATCTCAGGATGCAGGATGTTCAAAATTGCTTCAATACTTTTCGTGGCGAGATAAGGTCGGAGTCACCCAGTACTGGGGAGGCGTTCGGGGTACTGCCATGTTTGGTATTGTTGTGTTTTCGAGGATCCGAGATAGATGAAGTTCCGGAGCCTCTGGTTATGTGTTGAAGGATGGATATAGTTGGGGTGTAGGGCTTGTTAGTTGGGATATAGTTGTGTTGGAAATATGCCCTAGAGGCAATAATAAAATGGTTATTATTGTATTTCCTTGTTCATGATAATTGTCTATTGTTCATGCTATAATTGTGTTAACCGGAAACCATAATACATGTGTGAATACATAGACCACAACATGTCCCTAGTGAGCCTCTAGTTGACTAGCTCGTTGATCAATAGATGGTCACGGTTTCATGGCCATGGACATTGGATGTCATTGATAACGGGATCACATCATTAGGAGAATGATGTGATGGACAAGACCCAATCCTAAGCATAGCACAAGATCGTGTAGTTCGTTTGCTAAAGCTTTTCAATGTCAAGTATCGTTTCCTTAGACCATGAGATTGTGCAACTCCCGGATACCGTAGGAATGCTTTGGGTGTGCCAAACGTCACAACGTAACTGGGTGGCTATAAAGGTGCACTACGGGTATCTCCGAAAGTATCTGTTGGGTTGGCATGAATCGAGACTGGGATTTGTCACTCCGTGTGATGGAGAGGTATCTCTGGGCCCACTCGGTAAGACATCATCATAATGAGCTCAATGTGACTAAGGAGTTAGCCACGGGATGATGTATTACGAAACGAGTAAAGAGACTTGCCAGTAACGAGATTGAACAAGGTATGGGGATACCGACGATCGAATCTCGGGCAAGTATCATACCGATAGACAAAGGGAATTGTATACGGGATTGATTGAATCCTTGACATCGTGGTTCATCCGATGAGATCATCGTGGAGTACGTGGGAGCCAACTTGGGTATCCAGATCCCGCTGTTGGTTATTGACCGGAGAGGTGTCTCGGTCATGTCTACGTGTCTCCCGAACCCGTAGGGTCTACACACTTAAGGTTCGATGACGCTAGGGTTATAGGGAAAAGGTATACGTGATTAACGAAGGTTGTTCGGAGTCCCGGATGAGATCCCGGACATCACGAGGAGCTCCGGAATGGTCCGGAGGTAAAGATTGATATATAGGAAGTCCAGTTTTGGTCACCGGAAAGTTTTCGGGCTCATCGGTAGTGTACCGGGAGTGCCGGGAGGGTGCCGGATAACCCCCGGGAGGGGTGTGACGACCAAAGGACCACATGGGCTGTTAGATAAAGTGTGCCAGCCCTTATTGGGCTGGGCAAGACTTTTGCTAAAGGCCCATGCGGCTGGAGATAAGGAGATAAGGCAAAAAGGATTTAAAAGGAGGAGATCCACCTCCCTTGTGGGAGGTGGACTCTCCCTTTAATTCGGCCGGCCATCTCCTCTTTGGAGTAGAGGCCAAGCCAGCCCTCCACGTCCCTCCTCCTATATATACTTGAGGTTTTGGATGTTTTGAGATAGGATTTGATCTCTCTCTCTCACGGCAAAGCCCTACCTCTCTTCTTCCTCCTCCGCAGCGCTTAGGCGAAGCCCTGTCGGAATACCTTGCTACTCCACCACCACCACGCCGTCGTGCTGCTGTTGGAGCCCTTCCCCAACCTCTCCTTCCTCCTTGCTGGATCAAGGTGTTGGAGACGTCACCGGGCTGCACGTGTGTTGAACGCGGAGGTGCCGTCCGTTCGGCACTTGATCGGATCTACCGCGATCTGAATCGCTGCGAGTACGACTCCATCAACCGCGTTCTTGTAACGCTTCCGCTTAGCGATCTTCAAAGGTATGAAGATGCAATCTCTCCCCTCTCGTTGCTGGTTTCTCCATAGATAGATCTTGGTGAACGTAGGAAAATTTTGATTTACTACTACGTCTCCCAACAGTGGCATCATGAGCTAGGTCTATGCGTAGAATCTATGCACGAGTAGAACACAAAGCAGTTGTGGGCGTCGATTTTGTTAATATGCTTGCCGTTACTAGTCTTATCTTGATTCGACGGTATTGTGGGATGAAGCGGCCCGGACCAACCTTACACGTACGCTTACGTGAGACTGGTTCCACCGCCTGACATGCACTAGTTGCATAAGGTGGCTAGCGGGTGTCTGTCTCTCCCACCTTAGTCGGATCGGATTCGATGAAAAGGGTCCTTATGAAGGGTAAATAGCAATTGGCATATCACGTTGTGGTTTTGACGTAGGTAAGAAACGTTCTTGCTAGAAACCTATAGCAACCACGTAAAAACTTGCAACTACAAATTAGAGGACGTCTAACTTGTTTTTGCAGCATATGCCGTGTGATGTGATATGGCCAAAAGGATGTGATGTGATGCATTGTGATGTATGAGATTGATCATGTTCTTGTAATAGGGTTCACGACTTGCATGTCGATGACTATGACAACCGGCAGGAGCCATAGGAGTTGTCTTATATTATTGTATGACCTGCGTGTCAATCATAAACGCCATGTAATTACTTTACTTTATTGCTAAACGTTAGCTGTAGTAGTAGAAGTAATAGTTGGCGAGACAACTTCATGAAGACACAGTGATGGAGATCATGATGATGGAGATCATGGTGTCGTGCCGGTGACAGTGATGATCATGGTGCCCCGAAGATGGAGATCATAGGAGCAAGATGATATTGGCCATATCATGTCACTATATTGATTGCATGTGATGTTTATCATGTTTACATCTTATTTGCTTAAAACGACGGTAGTAAATAAGATGATCTCTCAATAAAATTTCAAGAGAAGTGTTCACCCTAACTGTGCACCGTTGCTAAGGATCGTTGTTCCGAAGCACCACGTGATGATCGGGTGTGATAGGTTCTAACGTTCGCATACAACGGGTGTAAGCCAGATTTACACATGCGAAACACTTAGGTTGACTTGACGAGCCTAGCATGTACAGACATGGCCTCGGAACACGGAAGACCGAAAGGTCGAACATGAGTCGTAAAGAAGATACGATCAACATAGAGATGTTCACCATGGATGACTAGTCCGTCTCACGTGATGATCGGACACGGGCTAGTTGACATGGATCATGTATCACTTGGAAGACTAGAGAGATGTCTATCTAAGTGGGAGTTCATTAATAATTTGATTAAGTGAACTTAATTATCATGAACTTAGTCTAAAAATGTCCTTGCAAATTATGTCGTAGATAGCTCGCGCTGTAGCTCCACAGTTTTATTGATACAATCCTAGAGAACAGTAAGTTGAAAGTTGATGGTAGCAATAATGCGGACTGGGTCCGTGATCTGAGGATTGTCCTCATTGCTGCACAGAAAGCTTATGTTTTTGATGTACCGCTAACTGCACCACTCCCTCAAGCGTTGTCTGTAGATGTTGTGAACATATGACAGGCACTTTTTGGTGACTACATGATAGTTCAATGCGTCATGCATTACGGCTTAGAATTGAGGCTCCAAAACGTTTTGAACGTCACGGAACATATGAGATGTTCTAGGAGCTGAGATTGTGATCTCAGGCTCGTGCCTATGTTGAGAGGTATGAGACCTCCAACAAGATTCTTTGCCTGCAAGATAAAGGAGAATAGCTTAATCGGTGAGCGTGTTCTCAGATTGTCTGGGTGCTACAATCACTTGAATCAAGTGGGAGTTAATCTTCCATATGAGATAGTGATTAATGCAGTTCTCCAAGTCACTGCCACCAAGCTACTAGAGCTTCGTGATGAACTATAACATGCCAGGGATGGATAAGATGATCCCTGAGTTGTTCGTGATGTTTGACACCGCGAAGGTAGAAATCAATAAGGAGCATCAAGTGTTGATGGTTAAGTGAAAACCACTAGTTTCAAAAGGGGCAAGGGCAAGAAGGGAAAAACTTCAGGAATGGCAAGCCAGTTGTTGCTCTAGTGAAGAAACCCAAGGTTGAGCCCGAACCCGAGACTAAGTGCTTCTGTTATGAGGAGAATGTTCGCTGAAGCGGAAAAACCCTAGATGATTGGTAGATAAGAAGGCTGGTAATGTCAATGGAAGTATATTTGATATACGTGTTAGTGATGTGTACCTTGCTGGTACTCCTAGTAGCACCTGGGTATTAGATACCGGTTCGGTTGCTAAGTGTTAGCAACTCGAAATAAAAGCTACGGAGTAAATGGAGACTAGCTAGGTGAAAGGTGACGATGTGTGTTGGAAGTATTTCCAAGATTGATGTGATCACCATCGCACGCTCTCTCTACCTTCAGGATTTGTGATAAACCTAAATAAATGTTATTTGGTGTTTGCGTTGAGCATAAACGTGATTAGATCATGATTAGTGCGATACGGTTATTCATATAAGTTAGAGAATAATGGTTATTCTGTTTACATGGATAATGCCTTCAATGGTCATGCACCCACTCGAAATGGTTTATCGAATCATGATCGTAGTAGTACACATATTCATAACATTGGTACCAAAAGATACAAAGTTAATAATGATAGTACCACATGCTTGTGGCACTGCCACGTAATGTCATATTGGTATAAATCGCATGAAAGAAACTCCATGCTGATGGATTTTTGACTCACTCGATTTTGAATCGGTTGAGACATGCGAGCCATGCCTCTTGGGCAAGATGACTGAGACCCCGTCATCCAATATGATGGAGCGGGCAAGTGGCTTATTGGAATTAATACATGTTGATGTATGTGGTCCAATGAGTGTTGAAACACACAGTGGATATCGTTGTTTTACCTTCACTGATGATTTGAGTAAATATGGGGATATTTACTTAATGAAACACGAATCTGAAATGTTTGAAAGGTTCAAGGAGTTTCAGAGTGAAGTTAAAGATCATCGTGACAAGAAGATAAATGTCTATGATATGATCATGGAGGTGATATCTAAGTTACGAGTTTGGTATGCAATTTTAGACAATGTGGAAATTGTTTCACAGCTCACGCCTCCTGGAACACCATAGTGTGATGGTGTGTTCGAACGTCATAGTCGTGCTCTATTGGATATAGTGAGTACTATGATGTCTCTTATCGTTTTACCACTATCATTATGGGGTTATGCATTAAAGACAAATCCATTCACTTTAACAGGGCACCATCTAAGTCTGTTGAGATGACACCGTGAGAATTATGGTTTGACAGAAGCCTAAGCTGTCATTTCTTAATGTTTGGGGCTGCGACGCTTATGTGAAAATGGGTTTTTCACCTAGCGAGCTCGAACCCAAAGCAGACAAATGCATCTTCATAGAATACCCTAATGAGACATTGGGTATACCTTCTATCTCAGATCCAAGCGCAAAAGGTGTTTGTTGCTAAGAACGGGTCCTTTCTTGAGAAAGAGTTTCTCTCGAAAGAATTGAGTGGGAGGAAGATAGAACTTGATAAGGTTGTTGAACCTTTGTTTCAACCAGAGAATAGTGCAACACAGAAAGATGTTTCTGTAGAGCCTACTCAGTTGAAAAGGAAGTTAATGATGATGATCATGAAGCTTCGGATCAAGTCACTATCGAACCTCGTAGGTCGACAAGGACGCGTACTGCTCCTGAGTAGTACGACAACCCTGTCTTGGAAATCATGTTGTTGGACAACGATGAACCTACGAACTATGGAGAAGCGATGGTGGGCCCGGATTCCAACAAATGGCTAGGAGCCATGAAATCCGAGAAAGGATCCATGTATGAAAACCAAGTATGGACTTTGGTAGACTTGCCTGTTGAATGGCGGGTCATTGAGTACAAATGGACCTTTGAGATAAACATAGACGCTAATGGTGAAATGTCACCGTTTATAAAGCTCGACTTGTCGCAAAGAAGTTTCCGCCAAGTTCAAGGAGTTGACTGCAATGAGATTGTCTCATCTGTAGCGATGCTAAAAGTCTATTAAAATTTTGTTAGCAGTTGCTGCATTTTTCGATTATGAAATCTGGCAGATGGATGACAAAACAAGGTTTCCGTAATGGTTTCTGTGAGGAAGAGTTGTATGTGATACAACCAGAAGGTTTTGTCAATCCTTGGGATGCTAATAATATGCAAACTCCAGCGATCCTTCTATGGACTGGAGCAAGCATCTCGGAGTTGGAATATATGCTTTGATGAGGTGATCAAAGTGTTTAAGTTTATACAAAGTTTATGAGAAACTTGTATTTGCAAGAAAGTGAGTGGGAGCACTATAGAATTTCTTATAAGAATATGTAGTTGACATATTATTGATCGGAAATGATGTAGAATTTCTGGAAGAGCATGAAGGGTTGTTTGAAAAGTTTTTTTTTCAAAGGAAGACCCAGATAAAGCTACTATTTTATTGAGCATCAAGATCTATAGGGATAGATCAATTCGCTTGATAAGTTTTTTCGACGAAGACATACCTTGACAAGTTTTTGAAGGAGTTCAAAATAGATGGGTCAAAGAAGGAGTTCTTGACTGTATTGTAAGGTGTGAAATTGAGTAAGACTCAATACCCGACCACGACAGAAGATAAAGAAAAGATGAGTGTCATCTCCTATGCTTTAGCCATAGGCTCTATATAGTATGCCATGCTGTGTACCGCACCTGTGTGTGCCTTGCCATGAGTCTGTCAAGGGGTACAAGAGTAATCCAAGAGTGGATCACTGGACAACGGTCAAAGTTATCCTTAGTAACTTGAGAACTAAGGAAATATTTCTCGGTTATGGAGGTGATAAAGAGTTCATCGTAAAGGGTTACGATGATGCAAGCTTTAACTCCAATCCGGATGACTCTTAGTAGAAATCTGGCTACGTATAGTGGAGCAGCCATTTGGAATAGCTCCAAGTGGAGCGTGGGAGCAGTATCTACAAATACGAAATGGAAAGTTTGTAAGGTACACACGGATCTGAATGTCGCAGACCCGTTGACTAAAACCTCTTTCACGAGCAGGACATGAACAAACCCCAGAACTTATTGGGTGTTAATCACATGATGATATGATCACATGGTGATGTAAGTGTTAATCACATGGTGATGTGAACTAGATTATTGACTCTAGTGCAAGTGGGAGACTGTTGGAAATATGCCCTAGAGGCAATAATAAAATGGTTATTATTGTATTTCCTTGTTCATGATAATTGTCTATTGTTCATGCTATAATTGTGTTAACCGGAAACCATAATACATGTGTGAATACATAGACCACAACATGTCCCTAGTGAGCCTCTAGTTGACTAGCTCGTTGATCAATAGATGGTCACGGTTTCATGGCCATGGACATTGGATGTCATTGATAACGGGATCACATCATTAGGAGAATGATGTGATGGACAAGACCCAATCCTAAGCATAGCACAAGATCGTGTAGTTCGTTTGCTAAAGCTTTTCAATGTCAAGTATCGTTTCCTTAGACCATGAGATTGTGCAACTCCCGGATACCGTAGGAATGCTTTGGGTGTGCCAAACGTCACAACGTAACTGGGTGGCTATAAAGGTGCACTACGGGTATCTCCGAAAGTATCTGTTGGGTTGGCATGAATCGAGACTGGGATTTGTCACTCCGTGTGATGGAGAGGTATCTCTGGGCCCACTCGGTAAGACATCATCATAATGAGCTCAATGTGACTAAGGAGTTAGCCACGGGATGATGTATTACGGAACGAGTAAAGAGACTTGCCAGTAACGAGATTGAACAAGGTATGGGGATACCGACGATCGAATCTCGGGCAAGTATCATACCGATAGACAAAGGGAATTGTATACGGGATTGATTGAATCCTTGACATCGTGGTTCATCCGATGAGATCATCGTGGAGTACGTGGGAGCCAACATGGGTATCCAGATCCCGCTGTTGGTTATTGACCGGAGAGGTGTCTCGGTCATGTCTACGTGTCTCCCGAACCCGTAGGGTCTACACACTTAAGGTTCGATGACGCTAGGGTTATAGGGAAAAGGTATACGTGATTACCGAAGGTTGTTCGGAGTCCCGGATGAGATCCCGGACGTCACGAGGAGCTCCGGAATGGTCCGGAGGTAAAGATTGATATATAGGAAGTCCAGTTTTGGTCACCGGAAAGTTTTCGGGCTCATCGGTAGTGTACCGGGAGTGCCGGGAGGGTGCCGGATAACCCCCGGGAGGGGTGTGACGACCAAAGGACCACATGGGCTGTTAGATAAAGTGTGCCAGCCCTTATTGGGCTGGGCAAGACTTTTGCTAAAGGCCCATGCGGCTGGAGATAAGGAGATAAGGCAAAAAGGATTTAAAAGGAGGAGATCCACCTCCCTTGTGGGAGGTGGACTCTCCCTTTAATTCGGCCGGCCATCTCCTCTTTGGAGTAGAGGCCAAGCCAGCCCTCCACGTCCCTCCTCCTATATATACTTGAGGTTTTGGATGTTTTGAGATAGGATTTGATCTCTCTCTCTCACGGCAAAGCCCTACCTCTCTTCTTCCTCCTCCGCAGCGCTTAGGCGAAGCCCTGTCGGAATACCTTGCTACCCCACCACCACCACGCCGTCGTGCTGCTGTTGGAGCCCTTCCCCAACCTCTCCTTCCTCCTTGCTGGATCAAGGTGTTGGAGACGTCACCGGGCTGCACGTGTGTTGAACGCGGAGGTGCCGTCCGTTCGGCACTTGATCGGATCTACCGCGATCTGAATCGCCGCGAGTACGACTCCATCAACCGCGTTCTTGTAACGCTTCCGCTTAGCGATCTTCAAAGGTATGAAGATGCAATCTCTCCCCTCTCGTTGCTGGTTTCTCCATAGATAGATCTTGGTGAACGTAGGAAAATTTTGATTTACTACTACGTCTCCCAACAAGTTGTTCTGGCTTGTTTCGTCAGTGCCATCCTTTGTTTTGTTTTGTATATGGTAATTAGAGTTGCTTCGATGTCAAGTGGTGATTTCATATCTTTTCTTAGTAGTGTTCTCATATTTTACGGGAATGCTAATCCTTGTTCAACTGGTGTTGTCATGAAATTCTTTTCCTACCGGTGCACTTCTCTTCAAGTGAATTCAATCCTTTCAATATTTGCAACATCAATCCTCTTATTTTAATTTTGGAGTTCGTCTCATCTATCCCAAGTTTTCGTTGTTTTCCCCACCCTCCCGCCCTTTTTATTCAATGATTAAATTCTCATCCAAATGCCTTTATTTTCATTGATGCTTCTGCCATCTTTTCTTTTGTTTTGTATCCGGTGATTCATTGTGAAGATCCTCAAGTGATTCGAATTCATCATTTCCTTATTCTTGTTTTCCTTAACGGCGCATTAAATTCAAGATCTCGATGTTCTTCATATCCTTTTCATTCGTTAGTGGTTTCCATGTTGGAAATTCTTATTCAAGCCTCTCTTGTTTATTCCCTCTTTCTATTCCATCCGGAGTGCTGAAGATATCTCAGAAGGTTCTTGTTTTCTTTCAATCCTTCCGATTATTTACAGATTCTCACCTCATTGAGTTTTTCATTTGTACCGGTGCAATCTCTCTTTCTAAGCAATTGTTTCAACGGTGGTTTCTTTTGAGTGGGCCCATAACACATAGGTTTTTCCCCCAAGAATCATTATGGTTTAGGAGCCTTGACAAAAATCTTAACTTGCATATACCTTGTGGTGAAACAAGCTTGTATGAGAAGGGTCTTGGTATCCAATTGTCGCGCCAAATCCGGATACCTTCCCCATTACCTAACCTCCAAACAAGTCGTGTTTTCAAGAGGTCCAGGTCATACGAAATTGTTGTCCATGGAAATGATGCATTACCCAAGAAAACGGTATCTTCTAACTTGCCATTGGGTGCACAAGCTTTCATGCCTAGTCAATAACCTCCATGCATGTCGAGCCACAAGGGGCCTGACTAAACGTACAACAATATCGGAAGCCCACTCCCCCTTTGCTCTTCAGTTGTTGCAATTTTTTGCCAAGCCTTCCAATGCACTTTCCGTTTCCCTTGGGTTGTGCCCTAGTAGTAGTTCCTGTCATGATTGTTAAATCATCACATGCAGAAAAAGGATAATTTTAAAACACCCATAATGTATGTAGGAAGAGCTTGCATGACTGATGTAATGAGAACCTCCCTACCCGGCTATGCAAGTTGGCCATCACCCCAAAGGATGAGCCTTTTCAACAACTGAGCTTCAAGATTTTGAAATTTTCCTTTTGACATACGTCCATCTGGGGTAGGCAGCCCTAAATATTTTTCCTCAAAGGCCATATTTGTCACATTCAACACATCTCGTACCTTATCTTGAGCAGTAATGTGACAAGCCTCACCAAACAAGATGGAGCATTTGTTAAAATTTAAGAGCTAATTCGTAGCACGCGCATAGAGTCAAGGCAAGCGTTCATTCATTCAGCTTGGATGCGAGTGGCCTCAAAGAACAGTAATGTGTCATTGGCAAAGAGTAAGTGAGAGATGCCCGATGCACGCCTACACACTTTAATCGGTGCAATGGTATGTGAGTGTACCCTGCTTTTAAGGATTGAAGAGAGACCATTAGCAAGAAAGAGAAACAAGAACTGTAAACGATTTTGATGTCAATTTATGCTGGCCGAGGATGGTAATTCTAGTTAGCGAGCACGACCGATCTGCTTCTCAATTATGTTTTTTCCTACAAAATTGCTTCCAAATTAATATAGTCAATATAAATTGTCAGAAAAAATGTTTGCAATTGTCATCCCTCTCAGCGAGAGGGGCAATTGCTTTGCCACTCTTTTGGAGTTACCCTTCTTGCCCTTGCCATTCTTCTTGAAACTAGTGGTTTTATTAACCATCAACACTTATGTTCTTTCTGGATTCCAGACTCAGCGACTTTCAGCATCGCAAACAGCTCGGCAACTGACTTGGTCATCCTGTGCATGTTATAGTTCAACACAAAGCTCTTGTAGCTAGGTGGCAATGATTTAAGAACTCTATCAGTGATCGCCTCCGACGGAAGGGGCATCCCTAACTCAGCTATGCAGTTCGAATACCCAGACATTATGAGTATATGTTCATTGACAGACCCGTTCTCCTCCATCTTGCAAGCATAGAACTTATCGAAGGTCTCATACCACTCGATTTGGGCATTCTTCTGAAAGATAAAATTCAACTCCTGGAACATCTCATATGCTCCATGACGTTCAAAATGTCTTTGAAGTCCCGGTTCTAAGCCATACAACATTGTACATTGAACTATTGAGTAATCTCCAGAACATGCCTCCCAAACGTTCTTAACATCTTCGGACGACATGGGAGCGGGTGGATCACCAAGCGGTGCATCAAGGACATAAGCCTTCTGGGAAGCCGTGAGGATAATCCTCAGATTACTAGCCCAGTCAACAAAGTTACTTCCATCATCTTTGAAATTGGCTTTCTCTAGGAACGAATTAAAATTCAGGGGAACTACTACGCGAGCCATTGATCTACAACATAAATATGCAAAGGTTACTAAGACTATTGTTCAAGATAATGGGTTTAGTTAATCAAATTACTTAGAAACTCCCACTCAAATTGACATCCCTCAGGTCATTCGAGTGTCACACAATCCAAATTCACCAACCCAAGTCCGATCATCACGTGAGTTGAGGTAGTTTCAATGGTGAACATCTTCATGTTGATCATATCTACTATATGACTCATGTTCGACCTTTCAGTATCTTGTGTTTCGAGGCCATGTTTGTACATGCTAGGCTCATCAAGTTTAACCCGAGTGTTCTACACGTGCAACACTGGCTTGCACCCGTTGTATGTGAACATAGAGTCTATCACACCCGATCATCACGTGGTGTCTCGACACGATGAACTTTCGCAACTGTGCACACTCGGGGAAAACACAATTTTATGTTGAAATTTTAGTGAGGGGTCACCTTATAATGATACCGTCATCCTAAGCAAAATAAGATGCATAAAAGGGTTAACATCACATGCAAATCATAAGTGACATGATATGGCCACGATCTTGTGCTTTTGATCTCCATCTTTAAAGCACCGGTGATATGGGGCAAGCTCGTGTGTGTCGATCTTTCATGAATTGGAGGGGGATTCCACGAAGAACACGAAGGGGAAATCACAAAAGGAAACACACAAGAACAAGTCGAGTCACACATCCACTAGACTCACCACACACAAGATCCACAAGGTACATGAACAACAAAGGGAAAGAAGGATACATGGTAGAATTCATCCCAAATCCCATGGGGAGATGGGGCCTTGATATCCCGTAGGATCTTCCCTCGTATGGGGCCTTGACATCCACTAGGGATCTTCTCCTATAGAGGCATCTACTCCATGGGAGAGGTAGTGGAAGGAGATAGGCTCAACTTACTAAGAGCAAAACCATAGCTAGCCCTAGAATGGAGGTGGGAGATGAGTATATATAGTCTAGGGCGAAGTGGGGGTGAGAAAGGGGTACATGGGCCTTGGGCCCAAGTGGTTGCATGCACGCAGCCCGGAAGTTTCGGGTTGGGCCAGAAGTTCCGGGCGCCGGAATGTCTGGGGAAGGTCTCGGCAGGTTCCGGGGCTTCCCGAGAGTTGGCATGCCTCGGGTGCGCTGGAGGACGGAAGGTCCGGGACTTCTAGAGTCTTGTCCTCGCTTCTTCTTTCTTCTCTTCCAAGGTTCCCTCGCGGATGGTGTAGTTGTACGTAGGTGCTGACACTCCTCCTCGTCATCCGTGAAGCTCCGGCAATATCTATGGATGCACACGAGAGGAATGTAAAGTAGTATACCATCCTCGAAGGGGTCAAGTGAACACGTGTAAAGGAGATGATTCTCCTTTATGTATGTGGAGTAGATGTGGCACATGTCACTTGGCAAAGGGACTCTTTCCTTGGTGATGTCCATAGGATGCTCCGCATCACCCCCTCCCCCTTGGGAAAGATCCGTCATCGAATCAAGATCCAAATCACCATGGGAAGGAGATGTCATCGCCGTGTAGAAGTGGACGATCACCGGGCACTCATCAGCATCAAGCTCTAAGTGTGCACTCTCCAATGTCTCACCATCTTGTAGTTCCTGCAAAAGGAGTAAGGACAACAAACACTTGGAAAAACAAATGTGGTTAGCGTTAGTGCCAAACCAAGCATTCAAGTGGTGAATCACCACACAAGTGTTGTAATCATGCATAACATATGGTGTGACAAGGGATTGTGTCATGGCATGTAAGCATACAAATTGAGCACAAGCAATGTCATCATGGAGACAAGTATGGACAGGTGAGGTAGGGATGCAAATATGTGTGACAATATAAGAAGCATCTATCTCACGGTCATAGCAAGTATGCACAAAGCAATCAATGAAAGGTCTATGATAGGCATAGGAATCATTCACAACACCAAGCAAAATGACATGTCTAGACACATGGGGCAAGTGCAAGACAATCCAAGCATAATGTCCACGTGGTGTAGTAAAGATAGTGAGGCACTCAACACAATAGAAAGAGCAAGTGTTCAACATGTGTGAGGCAATCAAGACAAGCAGGTAGCAATCAATGTGCAAAGCATGGCAATGGTTGTCATCTACCGCATAAAAGGAGCACATCGGTGATGCAATAGAAGCAAGCATAATGATCATGTCGTGCAAGCTAGTAGTGTGAAGATGCAACATACTAGAGAAAATCATGGCAATCATGTCATATAAACAAATAGTAGTCATAGACAATGCACATGACATAACGCAAGAACGGGAACAAAGCATGATCAATATATCGTCATAGGCATGTGTCACAAAGAAAACATGGCAATAATAAGGAATATCTCCACCAAGCTTGCAAACACACATACAAGTCATACAATCAAGTGTCGTGTGAGATGCAAAGCATGGGTCAAAAATGCATGGCAAGGGCATATAAATGAGAATATCATGCAAAGCGAACATGGCATTATGGGCAAAGGATATATAATGGAGAATAAGCCATAACCATGTGAGAGCCATGTAGAAGAGGTGCGCGTAGTCCATGCGCGAGGGGAATGGTTAGAGACACATTCCGATGAATCCCAAAGCATCTGTGCTCTCAAGAGCTCTTTTCGTCAACGCATGGGATTGTGAGGTTGACGAGTAATCATGGGTACCTACACACAACAAAGACAAAGGAAAAATGGAGTGTGCATGGTATATGTATACATCATCCGTTACGATGTGCATGTGCTTGTGTTCGTTAGCACAAAATTTCCAATGCTCAAATAAATGAGATGCATGGTACAGGAATACACCATCCATCATGCGATTATAGTTATTATGATCAACACGATTGGGACGCAAATTATAGCAAGTGTGTGGCACAACCATTTTATTCATCAATGGTAAGCATATTGTGCACACAAATATGGAGATCATGCAAAGTGTAGGATGGATCAAAATCTCCTAGTATGTATGAGGAAATATTGTGGTCAACTCATGTGCAATAGTGGGAGCGTAATATGGAGAATATGGACAACATCCAAAACAATGCATTTCCAAATCATGGAGATCATGGCATGGCATATGAGAGTTATTGCGCAAAATATGCAAAGGGAGCATGGTAATGTTATCACAAGAGAATCAAACGCCAATAACCATGGGCTTGTCGTCTATGCCATATGAGCAAATGGGATTATTTTATGGGATATGTTGGGGAACGTAGTAACAATTCCAAAACATTCCTACGTGTCACCAAGATCAATCTAGGAGATGCTAGCAACGGTATAGAGGGAGTGCATCTTCATACCCTTGAAGATCGCTAAGCGGAAGCGTTACAAAGAACACAGTTGATGGAGTCGTACTCGTGGCGATTCAAATCGTGGAATATCCGATCCAAGAGCCGAACGGACGGCGCCTTCGCGTTCAACACATGTACAACCCAGGGACGTATCCTCCTTTTTGATCCATCAAGGGGGAGGATAAGTTGAGGGAGAGCTCCGGCAACACGACGGCGTGATGGCGGTGGAGCTCCTGGTTCTCCGGCAGAGCTTCACTAAGCGATATAGAGGAGGAGGAGGAGGAGGAGGCGTAAGGGGGAGGGCTGCGCCAGGGGGAAGGGCGCGACTGCCCTCCCACCCCCCACTATTTATAGGGGAAGTGAAGAGGGGGCCAGCCCCCTAGATCCATCTAGAAGGGGGTGGGCGGCGGCCAAGGTGTGTGTGTGGGGGGGGTACTTGCCCCCAAGTTAGGTGGGAGGCGGCCCCACCCCCTGGGGTTTCCAACCCTAGGCGCCTTGGGCCCTTGGGGGGGCACACCAGCCCACTAAGGGGCTGGTTCCCACCCAAACTCAGCCCATTAGGTCCTACGGGGCAGGTGGACCCTCCCGGTGGACCCCTGGAACCCCTTCGGTGGTCCCGGTACAATACATATAAACCCCGAAACCTTTCCGGTGACTGAAACTGGACTTCCCATATATAAATCTTCACCTCTGGACCATTACGGAACTCCTCATGACGTCTGGGATCTCATGTGATACTCCGTACAACTTTTGGTAACCACATACAATTCCCATTACAACTCTAGTGTCACCGAACCTTAAGTGTGTAGACCCTACGGGTTCGGGAACCATGCAGTTATGACCGAGAAACCTCTCCGGTCAATAACCAATAGAGGGATCTGGATACCCATATTGGCTCCCACATGTTCCATGATGATATCATCGGATGAACCACGATGTCGGGGATTCAATTAATCCCATATACAATTTCTTTTGTCCATCGGTATGTTACTTGCCCGAGACTCGATCGTCGGTATCCCTATACCCTGTTCAATCTAGTTACCGACAAGTCTCTTTACTCGTTCCATAACACGTGATCCCATGACTAACTCCTTAGTCACATTGAGCTCATTATGATGATGTATTACCGAGTGGGCCTAGAGATACCTCTCTGTCACACGGAGTGACAAATCCCAGTCTCGATTCGTGCCAACCCAACAGACACTTTTGGAGACACCTGTAGTGCACCTTTATAGTTACCCAGTTATGTTGTGACGTTTGATACACCCATAGCACTCCTACGGTATTCGGGAGTTGCACAATCTCATGGTCTACGGAAATGATACTTGACATTAGAAAAGCTCTAGCAGACGAACTACACGATCTTGTGCTATGCTTAGGATTGGGTCTTGTCCCTCACATAATTCTCCTAATGATGTGATCCTGTTATCAACAACATCCAATGTCCATGACCAGGAGACCATGACCATCTATTGATCAACGAGGAGGTCAACTAGAGGCCCACTAGGGACATGGTGTGGTCTATGTATTCACACATGTATCACGGTTTCCGGTTAATACAATTATAGAATGAACAATAGCCAATTATCATGAACAAGGAAATATAATAATAACCATTTTATTATTGCCTCTAGGGCATATTTCCAACCGGATATGCATAGGCACTACAGTGAGATTGCAATGATGCAATATGGGTAATCTCACTCATAGCATGTGACAAGTCAAGCGGATTACCAAACACGATGTGACCAATAGAGTTTTCGCATGGTATCCTATGGATTATAGCATCACAACTAGGTAATTCAACATGCTCATCATCATATTCATCATAAATAGGGGACACATCTGAGCATGAAGAAGAGATAGCATGTGAAGTATCCATAAGGTAATCAACATCATGCAAGCAATCGATGTCAATATAGTCCACTAGTGGGACAAGAGCATCACCTTCACCTATGTTACCTTTTGCATTCCACTCATGTGGTGTAGGTGAGGTGGGAGAAACCAACTCGTGGTCATCTTCATCGTGATGGAACCATGTGGGGGGTGCATGATATTCTACCATGGCCATCATCATTCCCATTGGAGGGATGGAATCGTCGAGGGTCGGTGTGTCGTCATGCATGAGACCTTGTACCAAAGAAGAAGACACAATAGGAGTAGAGGTTAAGTTGTTAGAAATCATGGTGGCCTCACGTGCCCTCTCAACTACCTCACTCACTAAATGTTGTGGCTCACTCGCTCCCTCTACGTAGTTGCACTCATACTCACAAAATGATGGAGTCACTCATCTCACTCAAGTGGTGGGGGTTGTGAATCTCCTCACATGGAAGTGTGGCAACTCATCATATATGGGGCTAGTGGTGGTCACACTCGTCCTCTCATAGGAAATCCACTCAATGTCACATATGATGGAGTCACTCATCATGTGGTGGTGGCTCTCCTCACATGGAAATTGGGGCATCTCGACATATGTGGGTGTCAGAGAGATGTAGGTGCAAACGTCTCCATGCTCAACTCCTTTCGCCGTCATGGTTGAAGGGATAGTCCCATGCTCAACCGTCTCGTCGTTGTTGTTGTGGATGAAGGCCGAAGATGGCACATCATCACTTCCCTCCATGACCGAAGGGAAAAACCCATGCTCGGCCATGTTCCTTGGGATGCTTCCGAAGATGGAAGGATCATCCATGCATGTAGTCGATCGCCTTGATTTGGCGTCAAAGCTTGTCCTTGGTGGTGATCTTGGTCTTCGCGCACTTGTTTCTTCGAAGATGTGCGACTTGAGGGTCTACGCCGTGACGATGATGAAGGGCAAGAAGACTTGTAGTTGGCCACCATATGTCGAATTTGTTCCATGTGTGCCGCCACCATGTCTCTTTTCCGAGCTTCGGAGTTTCATAAGTCGATGGCGAGTCGATCGAGCTTTTGGGTGATGTGGTTGCTTATGTCAATGTAGTCTTCGAAGACCGAAGATGGTGTGCTTTGCCTAGCCATCATAAGACTCGAGCAAAGATGAGTGGGAAATGAGATAAACAATACCAAGATATTGTTCCCAAAGTTGAGGATGTATCTCGTTTCACTCCATGTGACTTGAGAGAATAGTGGAATTGGTATCGGACTTGTTCACTCACACCTGCAACATAAAGCTTATCGAGTGGCTTGATTAGGACAAGTGGCACAAATTCATGCAAATTGAAGTCCAAGATATTGTAAATGTTGAGATAAATCCAATGGACTCAATATGCAAAGCAAGTGATCACAAATATATAGGAGGGCAATAGAGAAACACACGCGGTGGGATAATGGGGCTTGTGCAACTATAGGGATGAGCAAAGATCGTGTTGCACAAACACAAGGAGAGACACTAGCTTATTGCATGTTTCGGCACGATTCACCACATGGTACCAATCCTATTTATGCAAGCAAAACATTTCCTATTGCAAGTATCCTCATGCACAAGTATCTCTTTTCATGCTCAACTCTTTTTGCTTATAAGCTTTGATCTTTCTTTCTTGCTTAGAAGAGCTTTTTTCTTTGAACTCTCTTCCTTTTCACTATTCTTATTGAGCCTCAACCAACTATATGAGACAAGTATCACAAGATATGCATGGAAACAAGTAATTGCACTATATGATATTTTCAATGATGCAATAATATGATATCGTATCACTATGGTGCACAAGTTTTCGCGAAGCCCGGCAATACTCGGATAGCTAGTCTCAGTAGGTATGAAGGTAATCGCAAAGATGGTGGGGCTAACAAGATGCAATGGCAAGGAAGGTAAAGTGTATGATGGAATGTATACCTTTGTCACGCTTAACCTTTCACGAAGTCGGGGTGAACCGGCCTTGCTTCCGGTTGAAGATGGTCTCAAAGGATGGATGGTCGTCGTCGATGTCGAACGTCAGTGGTCGATGTAGATGATGGACCGATACAAGTCACTGGTGGTTGATGAAGAATTAACCGTCCCTAAGTAGCCGAAACACCTTAGGAGACTCAAATCACAACTCAAGCAACCACAAATGCAAAGGTAAACCAAATGGGTTAGGTTGCGGAAGACTATGGTTGTACTGCTGGTGATATGGTGGAGGGCCTATGCATACTTGCCAAAATTTGAAAACTATTATGAAGTCAAATGGTGGTAAAACCAATATGAGGATCTCGGGCACGTCGACAGCTTCAAAACAAGCCAAAGAACACCCAAATCGGAGTTCGGAAGTAGAAGTTATGGTGAAAACGGTGAATCGACAGTGCTGGACCTGGGAAAGACTCTGGTTAGGCCGGAAGTTCTGGGCCGGGCAGAAGTTCTGGGCTCCGGAAGTTCCGGGGGGGGGGGGATTCTAGGGGGGGCGGAAAATGTGGGGAAACTTTCTGTTAAGGCCAGAAGTTCCGGGCGATGTCGGAAGTTCCGAGGGACATGGGAACAACTCCGGGATGAACCCTAATTTCCGGATCTGAAAACGGGGGCGGAAAAACTCGATTTCCACGGCAAAATTGAAGGGGGGAAAGGATAAATTGGGTCTAGGGAACTCCAAGGGAGGTAGATCCACTTGCCAAACACTAGATTCATGGATCAAAATCAACAAAAACTGACAAGAACAACAAAAATGCAAGAAATTTTTTGGGGCTATTTTTTAGGATTTTTTTCGAATTTGGGGAGAAAAACTCGAACTAATGGCTAAAACATGGTGGGTAGGGCTCCAAATTCATGATCAACGTGGCTCATGATACCAGTATGATATAGGCAAGCCCGTGTGTGTCGATCTTTCACAAATTGGAGGGGGATTCCATGAAGAACATGAAGAAAATGAAGAACACGAAGGGAAAATCACAAGAGGAAACACACAAGAACAAGTACAATCACACATCCACTAGACTCACGACACACAAGATCCACAAGGTACATGAATAACAAAGGGAAAGAAGAATACATGATAGAGTTCATCCCAAATCCCATGGGGAGATGGGGCCTTGATATCCCATAGAATCTTCCCTCGTAAGGGGCATTGACATCCACTAGGGATCTTCTCCTATAGAGGCATCTACTCCATGGGAGAGGTAGTGGAAGGATCTAGGCTCAACTTACTAAGATCAAAACCATAGCTAACCCTAGAATGGAGGGTGAAGTGAGGGTGAGAAAGGGGTACATGGGCCTTGGGCCCGAGTGGTTGCACGCACGTAGGCCGGAAGTTCCGGGTTGGGCCGAAAGTTCAGGGCGCCGGAAGTTCCATGGAAGGTCCAGGCAGGTTTCGGGGTTTCCCGAGAGTTGGCACGCCACAGGTGCGCCGGAGGCCGGAAGTTTCGGGCAGGCCGAAAGGTCCCGGACTTCTAGAGTCTTGTCCTCACTTCTTATTCCTTCTCTTCCAAGCTTACCTCATGGATGGTGTATTGATACGTAGGTACTGACACTCGTCCTCGTCATCCGTGAAGCTCCGGCAATACCTATGCATGCACATGAGAGGAATGTCAAGTAGTATACCATCTTTGAAGGGGTCAAGTGAACACGTGTAAAGGAGATGATTCACCTTTATGTATGTGGAGTAGATGTGGCACGTGTCACTTGGCAAAGGGAATCTTGCCATGGTGATGTCCATAGCATGCTCCGCATCAACCGGCATGAGCTCCATTGTCACCGGCATGACACCATGATATCCATCATGTTGATCTCCATCGGGGTTGTCGCGCCCACCATGCTTCTAGTACTATTGCTACCGCTTAATGATTGACACGCAACTCAAACAATAATTAAAGCCAACCCTATGGCTCATGCCGGTTTTCGTACTCATCGTCATGCAAGTCGTGATATTATATACAAAACATGATCATCTCATACATCACATATATCTCATCATGTAATTGGCCATATCATATCACAACATACCCTGCAAAAACAAGTTAGACGTCCTCTAATTGTTGTTGCAAGTTTTACGTGGCTGCTACGAGTATCTAGCAAGAACAATTCTCACCTACGCATAAACCAAAACAGTGATACACAAATTTCTATTCAACCTTCTCAAGGACCGTCTTTGTCGAATCCGATCCAACTAGAGTAGGAGAGACAGACACCTGCCAGCCATCTTTTTGCAACAAAGTTACACACCAGTCGATGGAACAGGTCTCTCGTAAGCGTATGAGTAAGGTTGGTCCGGGCCGCTTCATCCCACAATACCGATGAATCAAAACATGACCAAGGGAGGAAGCAATCTAAGCATCAACGCCCATAAAATCCTTTGTGTTCTACTCATGATCTCATCTACACATAGACCTAGCTCATGATGCCATTGTTGGGGAACGTTTCATGGGAAACAAAAATTTTCCTACGCACACGCAAGATCTATCCATGGTGATGAGCATCTACGGGAGGAGAGCGGATATACATACCCTTGTAGATCGCTAAGCGGGAAGCATTAAGAACCGCGGTTGATTTAGTCGAACATCTTCGCGATCCAAATCGTCGAGCGTCCCGCAATCCAATCATGACCCGTCCTGATCTAGCACCGAACGGACGGTACCTCCATGTTCAGCACACGTACAGCTCGATGACGATCTCTGCCTTCTTGATCTAGCAAGAGGGAGTGTAGAGGTAGATGAGTCATCCGGCAGCACAACGGCGTGGTGGCGGTGAATTAATCCGATAGGGCTTCGCCGAGCTCCATCGAACTAACCTAGAGGAGAAACGATCTAGATGAAAAAGAGGGTATCATGTGGCAATTAGGGTTGGGGCTTCCCTCAAAAACCTCTATTATATGTAGGAGGAAAGGGAGAGGATGCAGCCCTAGCCCCTCCTCGAAGAAGGGCTTCAGCCGCTCCCTACATGGCCCCTACTCCTCCTCCTTGCGCATGGGCCCTTAGGGGCTAGTTGCCCAGCCCACCAGGGGCTGGTGCACCACCTCCTAGGACCATATAGCCCTTGGGGTGAGTGGGCCCCTCCTGGTGGACCCCTAGAACCCCCCCAACTCTCCCGATACAATATCAGAAATACCCAAAACTTTTTCGCTGACCAAAACGGGACTTCCTATGTATCAATCTTTACTTTCGGACCATTCCGGAGCTCCTCATGATGTATGAGATCTCATTCAGGACTCCGAACAACCTTTGGTCACCACCATACATAACTCTATACCACTAAAACGTCACCGAACGTTAAGTGGGCACACCCTGCGAGTTCAAGAACTATGTAGACATGACTGAGACACCTCTACGGTCAATAACCAATAGTGGGACCTGGATGCCCATATTGGTTCCTAAATATTCTACGAAGATATATATCGGTTGAACCTCTATGTCAAGGATTCAGTTAATCCCGTATACTATTCCCTTTGTTCTTCGGTATGTTACTTGCCCGAGATTCGATCGTCAGTATCTCCATACCTAGTTCAATCTCGTTACCGGCAAGTCTCTTTACTCGTTCCGTAATAAAAGATCCTATGTCAACACTTTAGTCACATTGCTTGTGTAGGAGATATGCCCTAGAGGCAATAATAAATGTTATCGATTATCTCCCTGTTCATAATTAGGTTTATGTTCCATGCTATAACTGCTATGGTTCTCGAGTCTACAATAACCACGAGGCTTGAAGGAAGACTCATATGCACGTGTGGAATAATAAATGGTAAATTGTATTCCTAGTCTGGCCTCTAAGACTGGCTCAAGTATTGCATGATGATCCAGTTTTCCTGATCATGGGCATGGCTATGCCGACAATTTTGAGGGCACAATGTTAGAAGAACATTTGTGTTGAATCGACCCGAATTGATGTTATGCTATGAGATACATTCGTCATAAGTTAATGGTTAATAACACATAAAGTTAATATTTGCATAATTCCTTAGACCATGAGAGTATCGAGTTTCTTCATGCTTGCTTCATGAACTTTGGGGTCTGTTAAACGTCATCCGTAAATGGGTGGCTATTACGGCGGCTTACGGGTTCATGGAAAAGTATGTCAAGTAACTTGATAGCTCAAGATTGGGATTTGCTCCTCCGACCATGGAGAGATATATCTGGGCCCTCTCGGTGTTACGGCATCCATCATCGTTTGGCCAGACCCTTTGTGGTTTGATCACGGCGATGCCTGAACACGGGAACGAGAAAAGAGAACAATACCGGTAAGGAGGTAACTGGCATAGTGGACAAGTTGTTGATCCACGGGGATGACAACATGTCTCACCTCAGGTATTTGTAACATATCGCGAAGCAACAGTAATAGCACATGGCAACTGGAGGTTCACTCGAATATTCATTCGTGTGGGTATAGGGGTCAATATGGGTGTCCACAGCTCTAATGTTGATCATTGATCGGAAGGGGTTCCGGGTCATGTCTATGCTTCACCGAACCTATAGGGTCACACGCTTAAGGGTCATCTATCTACTGAATACTAGACAGTGAGTCTGAGAGAAAATCACCGAAAAAGTTTTGGACACCGAAAAAGTTTCGGACAGCGGAAAAGTTCCGCAGAGAGAACACCGAAACAGTTTTGTAAAACTGAAAAGTTGTTTCAGGGGATACCATTAAGTCAAATTGGTTTCGGCACATGCCTGATAATTCTTGGAGGGTGCCAGAATCATTCTGGAAACTTCTGGGAATTTTCCGGAAGAAAAACGGAAATGTTCCGGAGCTGCCGGAACCGCTTCAGATGCTTTTCGCAGATGAAAATCACTAATCCAGAATTGTTCCGGATCGCATTGAAAATTATTTTAGTGGGGTACTGGAAATGTTCTAAGCCCACATAAATATTTTCAGTTCGGCCGGACGCTAAAAAATGTCGTCGTGAATAGTGAAGGTGCTTTTTGGGAGAAAATATCTCGTGAATAGTGGATACACTATTATGAATAGTGGGAAACACTATTGGGAGAAAATATCTCATGACTAGTGAAAACACTATTACGAAATAGTGGAAAACACTATTGTGAATAGTGGAATCACTATTATGAATAGTGAAATATTTGAGGGCATTTTGGTACTTTTACCATAGTCTCTCACCCTATAAATAGGGGTGAGGAGGCAGCCCAAAAACTCACTCCTTCTCACATACAAGTGCCATTGCAATGATTTGGCTTCTTCTCTCCCTCCGAGCGAAATAGTTTCATAGAGCCGAAAGGCTGTCTGGGTTCCGGTAGGAACTAGTTCTGGACGGCAAAGCCCTGCCGGATAGATGACACCGTATGTGTGCAACTCTTTAGAGAGATCGTAGTTTTGGTCTTAGTTCGAGAGTGCCTCCCGAAGGGCTGTCCGTGTGACCGTCCGAGTTTCGAAGGTCCTCCCGAAGGGCTGTCCGAGTGACAATCCAAGTTTTGGAGGTCCTCCCGAAGGGCTGTCCGCGACACCGTCCGGGGGACTATCTGACCGCCTCCCGGAGGGCTGTCCGAGGGGCAGATGAGGGTATACATCCTCGTGGTTGGGAGGTTGTAAATCCTAGCTGCGGGGATCTACACCACCGATCGTCATCGAATCTACTTCCGCTGCGCTACGAGTCGGTAACGAAAAGATCAAACCTTGTATGCAGTCTTCATAGTGGTCCTGGGCTGGTGCGTAGGTCGGAATTTTTTGGTTTTCTGCTGCGTTACCCTTCAGTTGCATCAAGAGCCGTGCTATGCGTAGATGCAGGTTGCAATCTAGAATACATAGAGATGTATGGGTGTTGCACAATATAATTAGGTAGTAGATGAGATCTATTACTGAAAATTATTTGTGCGGGTAGCAGATGAAATGTGTAACCCGATGTTCTTGTTGCTTCCCTAGAATTTGCATAGTCCTGATCTTAACGGCATGGTGGAATCTCACAAAGTTCTGGCAATCCGCGATCCTTTCATGCTGCTCCTGAGTATGATGATTGACACATCAACGAAGTGCTAACAGTTCTTTGGGTTCCACCATAGTTGAGAAAGATGGATGTTTCGCAGACAAAAGGGCAATGCAGATGCGATCTGCACGGGGGTCATGCGTATGACGAAGTTTAGTATGGGGCTCAAGATTTTATTATCTCGTGTTTCATACACCTCGTTAATCTAGCGACTAGGATTATCATGCTTGATGATGGACGTTGGTAGCTTCGGTTTGTTTCGAAACCTTAGAAGCCACGTAAAACAAGTTTTTGCATGAACCGATTAGAGGCGTCTAACTTGGTTTTGCAGGATGGTTTGCATGTGCATGTGATGTGGTATAGCAGTGCTCATATAAATTTGATTATGTATGAGATGACTATATGATGTAATTTGATTAACATGACCTGCGTGTCATGATTCGGCATGATGGCTGGAGCCATATGATTGCACTTTAATGACCTGCATGTCAACCTTATGTAATGCACTTATTTTATTTGCTATGGAGATAGCAATATTATCTGGTGCATCGACAAGGTGGTGGCAATCTTCGCGAAGGTGAACACCGACGCGAATGCCGAAGACGAAGAAATACAATACTTCTCCGTCAGAAAGGGCTATACCATATCATGCTATTATGAATTGCCTGAGATGTTTATCCCTTATGATGCACCCTTTTGATTACGCGTTAGTCGCTTTTATTAGGGTGATCTCTCACAAAATATCAAGTAGTTAGTGTTCTCCCAAGTGTAGCACCGTCACGGCATCTTTCCTTTCGGGGTATCATATGGATACATGGGTACAAACGATTGTACAGGTGTGAGGCGGGTGAGTTGAGACCTCGCAGCGTGATCACTTGGTTGTCTCGACGTTCAGGCATGAAAGTCATGAGCTCGGAACACACGCATCGAAAGATGAACAAGAGTCACATAGAGATGTGATTGGCAAGTTGGCCCACCGATTACAATTCTCGTCACTTGAGATGGATACATCCTTGGCGTTGAATTGTAATATGGATCTTGAATCACTCACGATCAATTATGAGAGATATTGATTTGAGTGGGAGCGCACTGTAGAATTGAATTATTTTAATTCTCAGTGCAATTAATTTTGAACAATGCCTAAGTGTGATTTGCATAATAGTTGTGGAATAATGGCTTGCGTTTCCACCTTCCCTATTAAAATTGAATAGCTGTTAAATATCTGGTTAAAACTTTACGATTGGTAACGTAATTTGAGGATTGTCCTCAAGAGTGCCGAGAAGGACTTTGGCCTATCGCATGCTTTTGGTATTCTCCCGCTAAAGCTATGGATCATGTGACTCTCGTCCTTCGATCCAAAATCTAGAAATCCTTTTCAGTCAAAGTGCAATATGTTTGCTTCCATGAGACCCGAACTTCGAAAGTTTGGATAGTGATGTGATATTCATGGAATCTGAATATCATTTTCAGAGACAGACAAAGGCTAAAAGATATGAGATATCCAAAGCAATGTTTGTTTGCAAACTACTAGTAAAGAAGTTTACTATGCATTAGACTGATAAGAGAGGGATCCAGGAGAACGCCTGTCATATGATGAAAGGTGAATAAAACAACAACTTAAAGAGAAAGGAAGTGTCCGAAGGGTGTTAGTGAGACTTTCACGCCTAGGAAGTCCAGGGCTAACGCCACTCTTAAGTTGGATGCTTCTTCTGAGAGTAGGAGAAATACTGAAAAGTTAAACTGTTAGAAGTATAATGGCAAAAGGAAAGAAGACTGGAATATCCAGCTCATGTATGAATGTCATACAAGTTTTTGATGTATAGAAGGCTGGTCAAAGATATAGTTCTTGGGAATTATGGTTAAACATGTTAATCACTAATTCTTGGGTATTGTGAGTTGGTCACAAAGATACCCGCTCGATTGCATTCTGTTGCAACTCGATGTAAGAACTACTATGGCCTGAAAGACTAACTAGGGATGAGGTTTAGATACACGCAGGGAACATAGTAAATGTTACTATGCCTTTCATCGGTGTATTCCTTATGTATTAAGTTTCATAATACATTTTAGAGTTTCACACTCTAGCCCTTTGCATAAGGTATCTTGCAAGAAGGTTGTTCATAAGAGAACTTTTCATGTTCGGTGTTATGAATAACATAAGGGCCATACTTTCATTATGAATGAGACGTATGTTATGAATATTGATAATAATACATTACCTATGGGTTTACTTTTATAATTCATTTTAGAGTTTCATACACTCTAGCCCATTGCACAATGTTTGTTGCAAAAGAGTTGTTCATAAAAACAACAATTGTTGTTCAGTATTATGAATAAACATGAAGGGCCATGCTTCCATCCTAGATGGGATGTATGTTATGAATATTGATGGAAATATGATACATCCATAACACTGCCGCTAAATGTCGCAAGACTAAAACAATACCACATATGTGTGGCACTGCATTTGGTCACATTGGAGAAACCCGCATGGAAAATTCCATTATGATGGATTTTGAAGTCGTTTGATTTTGAATCATCTGACACTTGCAACTTTCCTCCAAAAGGTGAACTAACTAAATATCGTTCACAGGCCATAAGGAACGAGCAAAGAACTTATTGGTGATCATACATTTGATGTATGTAGTCCGATAAATGTTGTTGCAAACAGTGGATTTGTCTACCTTCAAAAATGACTCAAGTAGATATATGGATATTTACTTGATGAGACGTAAGTCTGGATCTTTTGAAATCATTCGAAAGGTTTTCAAAAATGAAGTAGAAGTTATTGTACCAAGAAAATTATGTTTCTACAATTTGATTGCGTAAAGGAATATTTGAGTTACAAGTTTAGCGAATGTCTGATGAGTTGTGAAAAGAGTTTCATAACTTGCACCTCCCGAAACACCACTGCAAGTGGAAAGTCCGTGAAGATGTAATCAAACCATTTATGACATGGTAAGATCAAAGATGACATAAATATATTTGCCATTACCCCCTTTTATAGAGTGATGCTTTAGAGACTGCGGCTTTTTCACTGAAAAGAGATCCATCAGGTCTGTTGAAATGACACCATGGTATGGTACGCCCAACCATGTTATATATTTTCTTAACATTTGGAATATGGGGCTTGTGTAAAAGGTTACAAACCTATTCCAAATCAGACAAGTGCTACTTTGTATGGTTATCCCAAGTCATTGGGTATTCCCCCACCACTATACCGAGGCAAAGGGTTTTGCCACAAAACGGTATGCTTTTAAAGAGAATAGTTCTTACAAAAGGTGAGTGGGAGGACAGTGCAACTCAACGAGATAACCAGTATCTTCGTCATCAGTTCAGAGGAAAGAAACCCTGGAAGTGATTACGTTGTTTCCTACTACGACTAATACGGAAGTCTCTACAATAAAATGTATGGACTTCGGTTGAACGTGCAGCTGAACCACATAGGCAAAGCTCGTGCAAACCTATCAGGTGCCCAAACGAGATATTGTTGTTAGACAACAGTATACCTACAATATACAAGGAAGCGTTGATGGGCCCTGACTCCAGGATTGGCTAAATGCCAATACAATCCGAGATAGTTTCCATATAAGTGATTCAAGATTAAAACCTTGATACACCTTTCAGAGGACTTAAAGTCTAACAAATATTTACGAAACTAAAAAATGATACAGATAAAAATTGTTTTATCCATAAAGCTCGACTTGTTGAAATAACAAGTTCAAGGAGTTGACTACGATGATGTTGTTTCACCGTAGCGATGCTTAAGGTCAGTTTGGGTTGAACTAGCTATTAATACATATATCAATCATGAGATATGAAACATGGATGACAAAAGGATTTCCATCTGATGGAAATGAAACCTAGGACTTGTATGTGATACAGTCCAAAGTAATTTGTCGATCCATAGGATGCTAGTAAGTATGCAAACTTCAGAGTTCCAGCAATGGACAGAAGAGAGCAAAATGGAGTTGGAATCTTCGTGGTTTGATGAAATGGTTGAAAGGGATTTTTGATTTCATCAATGGGTAACGAAGACGCTTGTGATTCAAGAAAGTAAGTGGGAGCATAACAATATTTCTAAAAACGTTGTGTGCTTGACACATTGTTAATTGGAAATAAATTTCTTGACACGAATTAGGACTTCTTTTGAAAATAGTTTTGCGATGAAGTGCTTAGGCTAAATAGCCTCAATATTAGGCATGATGATCTATGGAGATAGATTTACCTAATGGGGCTAAGCAATGAATACATATTGACAAGGTGCTAAAACCTTTTAGCATTTAAAAACGCCAAGGAGTGATTCTTGCCGAAGTCACATGGAAAGAGTTTTTGCAAGACTCAGTGTCCCAAAACACTGACGAGTAAAATACATGATGGAGATTCCACACACTCTAGTGTTTGTATTAAATCATGTATTCCATGGTATGTAAAAACAACCAGATATGTCCGATACTCCCAAGTTGTTGCGAGTATAGATACCAAAATGACCAAAGCACTGATAATGGGACAACAGTGAAAGATGTCATTAAGTACTAGAGTAGTGTTGATGACATGTTTTCTCGCAAGCAGAGATTATGAAGTGCTCGTTGTAAGTAATTACATCGATGCAGTCTCAATCAATGCTCCATGCGATTTTTGATTTAAGTACTTAATGACACGGTATGTGTGCAACTCTGTAGAGAGATTGTAGTTTTGGTCTTAGTTCGAGAGTGCCTCCCGAAGGGCTGTCCGTGTGACCGTCCGAGTTTCGAAGGTCCTCCCGAAGGGCTGTCTGAGTGACAATCCAAGTTTTGGAGGTCCTCCCGAAGGGCTGTCCGCGACACCGTCCGAGGGACTGTCTGACCGCCTCCCGGAGGGCTGTCTGAGGGGCAGATGAGGGTATACATCCTCGCGGTTGGGAGGTTGTAAATCCTAGTTGTGGGGATCTGCACCGCCGATCGTCATCGACTCTACTTCCGCTGCACTATGAGTCAGTAACGAAAAGATCAAACCTTGTATGCAGTCTTCATAGTGGTCCTGGGCTGGTGCGTAGGTCGGAATTTTTTTGTTTTCTGCTGCGTTACCCTTCAGCTTGCAAGGCTTGTTGTGATGTTGTATTACCGAGTGGGCCTTGAGATACCTCTCCATCACACGGAGTAACAAATCCCAGTCTTGATCCATGCCCACTCAACAAACACCCTCGAAGATACCTGTATAGCATCTTTATAGTCACCCAGTTACGTTGCGACGTTTGATACACACAAGGTACTCCTCCGGTGTCAGTGAGTTGCATGATCTCATGGTCATAGGAACAGATACTTGACATGCAGAAAACTATAGTAATAAACTGACACTATCATATGCTATGTTTATAGTTTGGGTCTTGTCCATCACATCATTCTCCCAATGATATGATCCCGTTATCAAATGACATCTTATGTCTATGGCTAGAAAACCTTGACCATCTTTGATCAGCGAGCTAGTCTACTAGAGGCATGCTAGGGACACAATGTTATCTATGTGTCCACACATGCAATGTGTTTCCAATCAATACAATTATAGCATGGATAATAAACAATTATCATGAACAAGGAAATATAATAATAACCATTTATTATTGCCTCTAGGGCATATTTCCAACAGAGAGATACCGCCGCCAAGTCGTATTGTGGACAGGGGGGAAGGATCTCTCCTCGGCACCAAATCGGTTTGGGAGAATCGCAAAGGGGAGACGGGCCCTGGCAACCGCGCCGTACTTTACAATGGGGATAGGGAGCGATGGGTTATTGGGAGAGAAACGCTCGTGGTCAGCCTTTTGTGGGTTCTCCTGCTGGCAACATGGCGAATGGATGGCTCTTAAGATACTATCTCGTTGATTACGAAGGAAGAGGAAGCATAGGAAAGAAAAAAATAAATCACGAGATGGAATCGATGATGTGGCTAGATTGCTTAGGTGGAAAGAGGTGGATGGTTGCATGTCTATTGCTGATGTGGACACTGTGCCTGGTGAAAGAATAGGTAGTAGTGGGGAGCAACTTCTTAAGAATGTTAGATTTAAGAGCTAACCCGTAGCATGCTCATAGAGGTCAATGCAAGCCTTCACTCATTCAGCTTGGATGCGAGTGGCTTCAAAAAATAGTAAGATGTCACCGACAAAGACTAAGTGAGAGATGCCTGACGCATGCCTACACACTTTAATCAGTGCAATAGTACCTGAGTGTACCTTGCTTCTAAGGATTGAAGAGAGACCATCAACAACAAAGAGAAACAAGAACCGCGAACAATTTTGATGATAATTTATGCTGGCCAAGGATGGTAATTCTAGTTAGCGAGCATGACCGATCTGCTTCTCAATTATGATTTTTTCCCTACAAAACTGCTTCCAAATTCATATAGTCAATATAAATTGTCAGAAAAAATGTTTGCAATTGTCATCCCTCTCAGCGAACTTCGGTCAGCCGAATAGCATTATCATCTAGGCATGAAGCTGAAAGCATCGGGGACTGCACTGTCATCCTCGTCGAGCTCAGTGAAGGAACATAAAAGCTGGACGAAACTGTGGGGGACGGAGCTACCAAACAAGATCAAGATCCATGCTTGGAGTATGCTTAAAAATGGATTGGCTGTTGGGTCTGAACTGCTACGTCGAAGAGTGAAGCCTGGAGTGTTTTGCATTGCATGTGGAAGAGAGGAGACCATAGCTCATCAGGTGTGGCACTATCCTCACTCGGTACATTTCTAGGAAGAGCTTAGCCAACGGGTTGGTGCCCCGTTGCCGATGCTGCCTAAGTCTTTCGACAAGGTGCACTACCAAAATAACTGCTTATGCCGACGGCCTAATCTACGCTGACGGCCACCGTCGGCATAGATCCCTGTATGCCGATGGCTGGCGAAATGCCGTAGGTGTAGAGAAGCCGTCGGCAAAGTGTGCCCTACGCCGACGGGGTCCATAGGCGTATAAAAGCCGTTGGCATACCTTGCTCTATGCCGACCCAGGCCGTCGGTATATGCGGGCCGTCGGCGTAGAGGTGACGTAGGCGACCCGGGGTGGGTTGGTGGTCTAACACTGTCATACCTATGCCGACGGCCCTGACGGCTGCCGTCGGCATATCTATGCCTACGTCAAGGACGTCGGCGTAGGTGTGGTCCACGTCACCGATCCGCAACGCGTGCCATGTCATCGATCCGAGGCCTGCCGGTCGATTCGTGGGCAAACCTATGCCGACGGCTGTGCCGTCGACATAGCTTTGTTTTATCTTTTTTACTTATTTTTGTATTTTAGTTTTTTCTAAATTAAAATTTGATTAACTTAAATGTGCCTTATCTAAATGTAAACATACATGATAAATTATATATATATATATTTGTGTTGAATTTTTCATATATTATGTGTATATGTAGTTTCTCTTTGTTTTCAGGTATGTTAGTAATGTGACCACATGTTCTTTTGCATATATGTACCTATACTTTATTAAAATCACAAACAATTTATAATTACAATTATTTTGACAAGTTCTATATGTTTTTTATAAGCATCTTGAAAGTGCTAGATCCGCCGGTCAACTGTGCCATGGTTACACGGGACGATGTACTTGGGGGTCTTGGTCTGGGCCCGGACCTTGTTCGGGAGTGTAGCTATGGGCTGGCCTATCACAACCAGGTGAAAAGCTCCATCGGTTAAACCCCGCCCAACAAAAGTCAAAGGCCTAGATCCACCTGTCAACTGTGTCAGGATTGGACATGACGGTGTACCTAGGGGGGTACCTATGCCGCCAGGTCTTGTGCTGGCCCTCTTACACGTCTGGAAGCATGGTGGCAGGTGCAAGCATCCGACATGCAGCTCCTGGGTGTGACCCCCCTCACGGACGTCGCTGCTGCCGTCACACGAAGTGAGGAAACGACCACATCGGGAAAACACAAAGGAAATCTTGCGGTGGGTTGGTCCCGGACCGTGTTCGGGGGTGTAGCTATGGGCTGGACTATCACAACCAGGTGAAAACGTCCATCGGTCAAACCCTGTCCGACAAAAGTCAAAGGCATAGATCTGCCGGTCAACTGTGCCAGGGTTAGACGGGATGGTGTACTTGGGGGTAGCTACGCCACCAGGTCTTGCGTTGGGCCCTCTTACAGGTCTGGAAGTGTGGTGGCAGGTGCAAGCACCCGGCACGCGGCTCCGTAGTGTGACCCCCCCTCACGGACGTCGTTGCCGCCGTCGCACGGAGGGGGAAACGGCCACGTTTGGCAAACATGGAGAGAATCTTGCGGTGTGTTGGGGCCGGACCTTGATCGTAAGTGTGCCTATGGGATGGACTATCACAACCAGGTGAAAAGATCCATCGGTCAAATCATGTATGGCGAAAGTAAAAGGTCTAGATCCGTCGGTCAACTATGCCATTGTTAGACGGGACGGTGTACTTGGGGGGGGGGGGGGTAGCTATGCCGACAGGTGTTGCACTGGGCCCGCTTACATGTCTGGAAGCGTGGTGGCAAGTGCAAGCACCAGGCACGTGACTCTAGGGTAAAATTTGTAGGCTTTGTTAGGGTTAGACGGGACGGGGGACCTAGGGGTGGCAATGTCGCCAGGTATTTCCCTGGGCCCTCTTACATTGGGAAAATGTGGCATCGGGTCGACACCGAGGGATCATGTGATGGGTTGGGCTCGGACCTTGTGCTAAGATGTTGCTATGTGCTGGCCTATCACAGACAGGTGAAAATGTCCCTCGGTCAAACCCCGTCTCGTGAAACTCAAAGGGGTAGATCGTTCGGTCAACAGTGTTAGGGGTTAGACGGCACGGGGGACCTAGGGGTAGCAATGCCGCCAGGTCTTGCCCTGGGCCCTCTTACATTCGGAAACCATCGCATCAGGTCGATACCGAGGGAATTTTGTGGTGGGTTAGGCCCGGACCTTGTGCTAAGATGTTGCTATGAGCTGGCCTATCATAGCCACGTGAAAATGTCCCTCGGTCAAACCCCGTCCAGTGAAAGTTAAAGGGGGTAGATCCGTTCGGTCAACAGTGTCACGGTTATACGGGATGGGGGACCTGGAGGGTGGCAATGCCGCCAGGTCTTGCCTTGGGCCCTCTTACTTTGGGAAAATGTGGCATCGGGTCGACACCGAGGGAACCTTGCAGTGGGTTGGGCCCGGACCTTGTGCTAAGATGTTGCTATGGGCTGGCCTATCACGGCCAGGTGAAAATGTCCCTCGGTCAAACCCCGTCCGGTGAAATTCAAAAGGGGAAATCCATTCGGTTAACAGTGTCAGGGTTTAGACCAGACACGGGACCTAGGGGGTGGCAATGCCAACACGTCTTGCCCTGGGCTCTCTTATGTTCGGAAACTGGCACATCGGGTCGATACCGAGGGAATCTTGTGGTGGGTTGGGCCCGACCTTGTGCTAAGATGTTATTATGGGCTGGCCTATCACAACCAGGTGAAAATGTCCCTTGGTCAAACCCTGTCCGGTGAAAGTCAAAGGGGTAGATCCGTTCGGTCAATAGTGTCAGGGTTAGACGGGACGGGGGACCTAGGGGTGATAATGACGCCAGGTCTTTTCCTGGGCCCTCTTACGTTTGGAAACTATCGCATCGGGTCGATACCGAGGGGATCATGTGGTGGGTTGGGCCCGGACCTTGTGCAAGATGTTGCTATGGGCTGGCCTATCACAGCCAGGTGAAAATGTCCCTCGGTCAAACCCCGCCCTATGAAAGTCGAAGGGGTAGATCCGTTCGGTCAACTGAGTCAAGGTTAGATGGGACGAGGGACCTGGTGGGTGTCAATGCCGCCAGGTCTTGCCCTGGGCCCTCTTACGTTGGGAAACTGTCGCATCAAGTCGATACCGAGGGAATCTTGCGGTGGGTTGGTCCCAGACCTTGTGCTAAGGTGTTGCTATGGGCTGGCCTAACACAGTCAGGTGAAAATGTCCCTTGGTCAAACCCCGTCCGGTGAAAGTCAAAGGGGTAGATCTGTTCAGTCAACAGTGTGAGGGTTAGACGGGACATGGGACCTGGGGGTTGTAATGCCGCCAGGTTTTGCCTTGGCCCCTCTTACATTGGGAAAATGTGGCATCGGGTCGACACCGAGGGAATCTTGCGGTGGGTTGGGCCCAGACCTTGTGCTAAGATGTTGCTATGGGCTGGCTTATCACAGCCAGGTGAAAATGTCCCTCGGTCAAACCCCGTACGGTGAAAGTCAAAGGGGTACATCCGTTCGGTCAACAGTGCCAGGGGTTAGACGGGACGGGGGACCTGGGGGGGGGGGGCAATGCCGCCAGGTCTTGCCCTAGGCCCTCTTACGTTCGGAAACTGTCGCATCGGGTGGATACCGAGGGAATCTTGCGGTGGGTTGGGCCCAGACCTTGTGCTAAGATGTTGCTATGGGCTGGCCTATCACAGCTAGGTGAAAATGTCCGTCGGTCAAACCTCGTCCGGTGAAAGTCAAAGGGGTAGATCCGCCCGGTTAACAGTGTCAGGGTTAGACAGGACGGGCGTAGTTTGGGGGGTAGCTATGCCGCCAGGTTTTTATCTGGGCCCTCCTACACGTCCGGAAGTGCGGTGGTGGGTGCAAGCACACGACACGCGGATCCATGGTGTGACCCCCCTCACCGACGTCGCCGCCGCGGTCGCACGGAGGGGGGAACAGCCACGTCGGGTAGTAACAAAGGGAATCTTGGTGTGGGTTGTGCCCGGACCTTGATATGAAGTGTACCTACGTGGCATGTCTGAAGAGGCAGTACATAGGCTCCGGGGTGTGTCCCCCTCACGGACGACGATGACACGATAGTAAATGTTCTACGGTGTACATAGGCTCCGGGGTGTGGCCTCCCTCATGGAGGGTGATGTCACCGCCGCGTAGGTAGCCTTCGGAGGGTTGGAAGGACAATGGGTGTTTTTAAAAATAGGTAGAAGTTTTAAAAAATAAATAAAGTTGAGGTTGAAGAAAAACATTGGAAAATAGACATGCCTACGGTATTGTCGTCGGTGTAGGTGGCCACGTGGCATCAGCACCTATGCCGACGGCTAAACCGTCGGCATTCCCCCTCTTATCCATCCACGGGGCGACCCCCCCACTCATTCTCCATCCACGCCCCAACCCCGCCCCCCACCCGCCGCCGCCGTCGCCGCCGCCGCCCCACTCAACCTAGATCCGTGCCGCCGCCGCCCATCTCCACCCCGACTCCGAGCCCCTCTGCCACCGCCGCCCAGCACCACCCTGACCCTCGCTGTCGTTGTGACCCTCTCCACCCCCTCCTCGCGCCGCCGCCACCACAGCCTCCCACCTCGATGTTGCGGCGTCGCCGCCACCACCCTCTCCGCCCCCTAACCCCACCACCACCCCCGTTCGGCCAGCCACCTCTCGCTGGCCTGCTCATACACCCTGTCCTGACCCCGTGCCATCCCTCCCTGCTCGGGCATCGGCCCTTGCCGGGCCGGTCGGGCCTTGGATCCCCCCTCCGCCGACGCCCTGCAGTGGCGGCCCCGGTCCCCGTCCACCCTTCCTTGGCTCCGCCCCCAGCCTCCCTGCACGCGCGCTGCACCGGTGCCCAAAACGCCCTCGGTGAGCTTTATTTTTATTTTTTGCATTATGTTTATGTTTGGTATGTGCATGGATGCATGGGTGAATTTTGTTAGATGGATTGATGAATATTGGTAGATGGATGGATTGATGAATATTGGTAAGTTTTGTTAGATGGATTTGTGATAGATGGATGGATTGATGAATTTGTTAGATGGATTTGTGATGGATAGATGGATGGATAGATTGATATATACTTTTCTCACAGTGGAATTAGAATTCTATGTTGTGTTGGGTCTCCCCGAAGTGACCCTCACCGGAAGCGGTTGTCTCTGATGAGTGGTTCTTTGGATGGATGGATGCTATAATTTTGTCATCAAAGATTGCTATATGAGATGTGATGACCTATTTCTTACTTGTTGGAATTTACAGGCTTTGTGGTGTTGGATCTCCTTGGAGTGATCGTCGACGTCGGAGCTGTTGGTCCCCGATCGTCCTCTGTTGTTCGACTACTTCCTCTACAGCCGAGGGTGAGCTACAAACCCACCACCTCCTCATCTGCTTTTTTTATGTCACTAGATTTTCTTTTCACGTCAAGTCCCGTAACCTAGGCGTCTCCCGTACGAAAGGGTTGCATCGATAAATATGCATTCAGTTGCATATTTATCACCTCAACTCTTTTGGATTGTCTAGCGTTTTCCACGGATAGCTCGAGGATGTGTAGATTGGGTATGTTCTCCATGCCCTACCCCGTTCCGAGACAAGATTTCGGTGGCGCCTCCCCGTTGTTCTTCGGAGCACATTCTCTCGGCTATTTGCCGAGACGTGTATCTGGAGGACAGCGGGGAGGTGCTGCCGAAATTTTGTCTCGGAATGGGGTAGAGCATGGAGAACGTACTCAATCTAGACATCCTCGGGTGGGATTAGGACCCATCTTTACCTATTAGAGATGTTGTTGGATTCACCGTAGAAGAAAATAAAAATTTGATGTGATTAATTCAAATGAATCCTTAGTTTTGTTGTGTGGCTCCCAATAAAATAGAGGATGGCAGATAATCAGTGGATGTACATTGCTTTTATCTGTTGGAATCGAGTAACATCAGAGTGGATCGGGAAAACCGATGTGTATTTGAAGGATATATTCCGTCCAATGAGAATTATCCCACCATGCCCATGTGCGAGATGTGGCAGACGTCACCGTAAAAACCAGAAGTACATGACTGACCACCTTTGCACGCACGGATATATGGCAAACTTTGACATGCCACCGATAAACTTAGCTGAGCATGACCGTGGCAGAGAGGAGGTGATGCGACAACACATCGATGGTTATGAAGACGACGGGGTCAGGGACATGCTAGATGATGTCATTGCTGTAGAAACAAAAAATGCGACACCTTCAGAGAATGAACTGGAGGAGCCGAAGGCAATCGCAAAGGCCTTCTTGGAGGTCTTGGCCTCGTCGAAGAAACCTCTTTATGAGGGTGCCAAAATATCTCAGATGGATGCCATCTCGCAACTTATTGCAGTCAAGGCTGAGTACGGCTGTAGCCATAAATGCTTTGAAGCATTCCTAGGAGTATGGGCTAACAGCCTTCCCGAGGTCATCAACTGCCGAAAAGCATGTATGCTACAAAGAAAATCATGAAGGCACTCTCTATGGATTATAAGAAAATACATGTTTGTCCGAAGAATTGCCTTTTGTTTAGGCACGAGTATGCGGATGACAAGTACTATAGGGAGTGTGGTTCCTCTCGGTACCTTGAGGTTGTCGGTGAGGATGGTGAGAAAAGGCAGCTAACGATCCCCGCTAATGTTCTTCGGTATCTCGATTTCATACAAAGACTGCAGCACCTTTTCATCACGGAGGAGTCTGCCAAAATGATGAAGTGGCACAAGGAAGGTAAAAGGTATCATCCAAATAAAATCGTACATCCATCAGAAGGTGAAGCATGGAAGTCGTTCGATGAAGAATACCCCGAGGAAGCAGCAGAGGCTGGGAACGCCAGAGTTGCAATAATAGGTGATGGGGTCAATCCATATGGTATGTCGACCAATCCATACAACTACTGGCCCGTGTTTGTTATTCCGCTCAATCTCCCTCCAGGTGTCCTAATGCAACGCAACACCATGTTCTTGTCGCTGATTATTCCAGGGCCTGAATACCCGGGAAAGAATTTGGCAGTGTTTATGCAGCCGTTGGTGGATGATTTGCACCATTCTTGGTACTTCCCAAGGTTGACATACGACCGACATCTGCAAAAAATATTCTTGATGAAAGTTTGGTTGATGTATTGCATGCATGACTTTCCCGACTATGCTCTATTGTGCGGATGGTGTACAAGTGGGAAGATGCCATGCCCAGTGTGCATGCAGGCTCTGCGTTTGATTTGGCTGCAGAAGGGTGGCAAGTATTTAGCCTTTGACCTGCATCGACAGTTCCTCCCTCCAGACCATCCAGACAGGGAAGACAAGAAGAACTTCACGAAAGATCGGGTTGTCCATGAAGTAACCGAGATTCCAACATTTTCGGGGGCAGATGTTCTTGCTCAGCTAAAAGCTCTCAAGCCTAAAGTCAAAGTCAAAGGCAAAGGAAAACACTTCGAGGGATATGGTGAGACGCACAACTGGACTCACATTACCCCCTTCTCGAAGCTTCCCTATTTCAAGGACCTCAAACTTCCTTACAACATTGATGTGATGCACACCGAAAAGAATGTCACAGAGTCCCTTTTCCGCACGATCCTCAACATTCCGATAAGACAAAGGATAACCTTAAAGCTAGAGCCGATAAACAGAGAATTTGTTATAGACCACGTCTAAACATGAAGCCTCCCACAGGCGATCGAAGAAGCTGGTTCAAGCCAGATGCTGACTTTGTCCTTAAACCGCCAGAAAAGAAGGAAGTATTTATCTAGATGAAACACATTTTGAAGTTCACCGATGGTTATGCATCGAATATAAGTAAGGGATTCAATCTTTCAATGGGCAAAGTGACCGGGATCAAGAGTCATGACTACCATGTGTGGATTGAGCGGATAATGCCGGTGATGGTTCGAGGCTATGTCCCCGAGCATGTCTGGCGAGTGCTTGCCGAACTAAGCCATTTCTTCCGCACGCTATGTGGTAAAGAAGTAAGTAAAGATGTGATTGAACAATTGCATAAGAAGGCACCGGAGTTGATTGTCAAGCTAGAGAAGATCTTTCTGCCAGGCTTCTTTACTCCGATGACACATCTCATTCTGCACCTTGCGAAAGAGGTATTGTTGGGGGGGGGGGGCTGTGCAGAATCGTTGGCAGTATGGCCCTGAGAGACAAAACAACATCTCCAACAGAAATGTGGAAACAAAGCTAAGATTGAAGCTTCCATAACTGAGGCAGTTATCCTAGAGGAGGTGTCAAACCTCAGGACATCATACTATCCAGACCACGTTCCCCATCTGCATAATAAGGTTCCTCGATACAATATAGAAGAGCCGAAGTATCAACCCAAGCTCCATCTATTCAACGGGCAAGGTGGCAGGGCTGGGGCCTCGAAATCTTATAACATGCCACGACAAGAGTGGGAGGACCTTATGTTCTATGTCTTGCACAACATCAAGGAAGTTGAGGAAGGGTGGATGAGGTAATACCACTACCCCATTCCTTTATGCACATCATGATGTTCTATGTTCACTTAATCCCGGTCTAACACCGCTTATCTTCTTTTAGTGATTTCATTCAAGAGGAATGGACGGGAATGAATCCTCCTACTGAGGCGGAGGAACTTACTCTTATCCGTCATGGAAACCCTGGAAATAAAAAATTTGTTGCTTGGTTCATGGAGAAACTAATGCACCCAACAATTTCAATTATACTTGTAGGGAAAAGATTCGAACATATCTATGGATGATGAATTGAGATGGGTTTCCATGGGTTTTGACCCTGCCGTCATGACATGTAAAAAGTATGATGTGAATGGGTATCACTTCCATACAGAGGAGCACCAGAACAGCCGGCCTGATCCCAAAACTATAAATACCGGAGTGTACACCCCTGGTCAAAATTCAATAGACTACTACGAAAGGGTCCAAAATATATACGAGATTACATTCCGCAAAGGGCGCGAAACCCTAAGTCTACCTGTGTTCAAATGTTGATGGTTCGATCCGCGGGAGGGGCAGAGACATACGCCTTCCATTGGTTTGGTCGAAGTTAAACCATCAACCATCTATGCTGGAGTTGATCTCTTCATTGCGGCTACCCAAGCTACACAAGTTTATTATTTGCCTTACCCATGCCAGAAAGAGTACCTACGGGGTTGGGAAGTTGTGTTCAAGGTGTCGCCACATGGTAAGCTACCGGACCTGAACGAAGATGATTACTACAACATTAACCCCATGACATACGAGGGAGTGTTCTATCAAGAGCAACCCGATGATGATGTGGTCAGAAATGATGACGCTAGACCACTGAGCGATGATGATGTGGATCCAAACGATGACGATGCACGGAATGATGGTGAGACCATTGTTAATGAAAATGACATACTTATGCTAGAAAAGTTAAACGAAGACGCTGATGATGAGGAAGAGCCTCCACCTCCGTCAGACAACGAAGATGATATGATTGATACTGATGATGAGACCGAGCGAGAAATCGGTTACAACAGTGATGATTCGTACGGGTTCTAGCAGATGTACGTTTCATGTCTTTTTTCCCTATGGTTTAGGAATATGCCTTTTTATGCTTTTTTCCTTCATTATTAATGCACTAATTGTTTATTCTATTTTCGATGCAGGTTCGTGGAACATGGGCAAGGGGAAGGCCGACGGCGTGGGTTTCATACGCAAGGTCGTCGGCATTGCTAGTCATAGTGGTCGAGCACGTACCGTTACCCCCCGGGTACTTGAGCATGACTCCACACATGAAGAGAGAGGGAGAGGTAACCCTAGAGGAGGAGGGGGCGGGAGGAGAGCCCATGGAGGGTGAGGGGGTGGTGGGAGAGCCACTAGAGGGGGTCGCGGCCAGAAAGAGCGCACCCTCACCGACTTAGGGGTGTTGTCTTCGAGGCCCTCCTCTAGTGAGGTACCCTTTGCCGAGGAGGAGGAGGACGAGGAGGAGGAGGTGGTTCGCGAGGAGGGGGTGAGGAGGAGGAGGAGGTTAGGGAGGGGGACGAGGAGGAGGAGGAGGTAGGCAGGGATGATGGTGGTGGTGGGGACGCTGGTGGTGGCGGGAATGGAAACAATAAGGGATGGCTGCGTGGTAGCGCAAATGTCCCAAAGCATATTCCTACCGAGGAGCAGAAGTGGCTCACTGAGCCAAAGGGGATAGAGTAAGTTCCACTAAATAATTTCAATAATAATTTAATTCTTTTGCTTGTCACATCCTAATATTTTCATTCTTTAAATCTTTTGCTTGTCACATGCTAATATTTTCATTCTTTATATCTTTTGCAGTAACTGGGTACATCCTAAAGGGGCCCATGTTCCCAACGGCATCATCACCGTCTTGCTGAAGGAATACTGGTTGGGGCTGTACTGTTTGGATCCAGTCAGGCACCCGGATCTTTGGGTTTTGGCTAAGACCTGGGAGCATTGGGAAGCGCCCCCCACGCGGAGTATGTGACCCATGCTAAGGCCGTGATCACTAATTTTTGGGTGAGTTCTCTTCACAAGCACACATCCATTCTGGTTTCATGAATGATTTAACTCATGGCTTCTTCCATTCTGGTTTCATGAATGATTGTAGAAACACTATCGAGTTCTTCCGGAGCACAAGGCCACTGCCGACGAGATCGTGCTGCGCTAAGCAAAGAAGAAGGCCCGCTAGATGCAGAACGAGGTGCGGTTGGTGACCATCACGCAATACTATCACGACTATCTTGGTATGAAGATGACCAAGGAAGGAGTGAAGGCGCGACACATTACCTTGGAGAGGGACGAGTACTTGTCGGTAAGTATTGACGATTTTTCATTCCGAAGTTTGTGGTAAATTTCATCGTTTCGTGTTACACATGCCATTATGCTTCCTATTATGTAGGTGTGTCCAAATTGGTGTTATGGAAAAGACGAGTCCTGGGCGACATTGGTGGACCTATAGTGTGGTCAGGATGAAGCCTGGGCGGCTACTAGCAGCAAAAACAAGGCTAACCGAGGGAAGGAGGGCGTACATGCTCAGGGAAACCGGAACCACTTTCTCCACAAGGCACTTCAGGTATGACTAACCTCATTAAACAATCTTCTTCTATTTACAGTCACTTTTTTATGTATGACTAACATCTGTTTGTTGGTGCAGGAGGAGAAACTCAAGCGGCCGCTCTCACACATGGAGGCGTGGGAGATTGCCCATACTCGGAGGAAGCCCAAGCCTGGGGAAGACAAGTACTACGACAACACCACGGAGAAGAAGAAGAACTACTCTGCGGCGTATCTGAATCTACATCATGACACACCTGACCCCATCAAGGCGCCTTTGGACGACAGGGCGGTGGTTGGCATGGGGCCAAAGGCTCATGGTCGACAGCCGGTTCTGGATGCTGTGGTCACTCCTTCTATCTCCTACACATAGCTCCAAGCTACCGACCCAAGCCTGAGACAACGCACGCCCACGACCACTGCGTAGTCATAGTCCCTCCTAGCCGAGCGGCACTCTGTAAGTATTTTTCCCTCTTATCTTCGTTGCTCACTTTATTTTCTGCATTGAGATGTTTAATGAGTTCCATCACGTCATATTGTAGGCCTACATGGAGTACGCACGACAGGAGACCAGGGCGTGGAGCGCGAGAGTTGCAGCCGTCCAGGACCACAACACTCACATGATGACGGTTAGTTTAGCCCCTTTCATTTCATTTCCATATTGACACTTTCATTTCTTCTGACATTGGTGTTTGCTTTGTCAATTAACATGCAGCTCGTGTTTGAGAGCATGAGGAACGGCACGATTCCTGAAATGGAACCAGCACCACCAGCTGCAGGACCACAACTAGTGCTGCTTACCTTTGAGGAATTTCTAGCACAACATCCGGGGACAACGGTGGTTAGTACATTCCCAAACTATTCAACCACCGCTTACTGTCTATTCAACACAATATCATTCACTCAACATGTCTTTTCAAACATCCAGGAAACTGGTGGATCATCCGTTGGTGGCAGTGTCAGTGTTCACATCAATCCCGAGTCACAGAGCCCGGTCACTCCAATCCACCGAGGCGGTAGCGCTGCCGCTAGCAGTGAAGACCCGGGCTTTGGCGGACTTGGCATTGACGACCTTGGAGGTGGACGTACTGGCGCTCCTTAGATGACTTGTGCTCTTTAGATGACGTCCGTCTTTTTACGCTACTTATATTTCGGATATGCTTATGTTGTTGGTTGTGAGGATTTGATGGTGGTGGTGTTGGTTGTAAGGATGTGATGGTGGTGTTGGTTGTGAGAACATATATATTTATGATGCTCTTGATGGTGCTGCTGTGCATTTATATTTCATTGTATATACCCTGCTATTTTGAATTGAAATGAATTTGTATGAAATAGGAAAAAAACAGCACAAAACTATGCCGACGGCTAAGCCGTCGGCATAGAGGGCGTTCGAGTTACCAGCGGCTGCCACGTGGTAAGCTATGCCGACGGCTAGGCCGTCGGCGTAGCTTTTTAGCCTATGCCGACGGCGTAATCCGTCGGCGTAGGCACGCCCCAGGAACTACCAGCGGCCGCCACATGTCAGGGGTATGCCGACGGCTATGCCATCGACGTAGTTTTGGACCTATGCCGACGGCCCCGGCCGTCGGTATAGGTATGCCACCAAGGACCATCGTCGGCCGCCACGTGGTAGTCTATGCCGACGGTAAGGCCGTCGGCATAGTGCGACACGTGGCGGCCGGCGATGCGACGCTCTTGACGGCAGCGCTGCCGGACGCCGTTTGCCATGGAGCTATGCCGACGACCGGGGCCGTCGGTATCGATGTACGGACACCGTCGGCATAACATCTATGCCGACGGCAACCTGGGATACGCCGACATATATGGTGCCAACGGTGCTACGCCGACAGGGGCCGTCGGCATAGGTATATGCCGACGGGAATCGGGGCTATGCCGACAGCCTGAGCCGTCGGCATAGGACTGTATTCTGGTAGTGGTGGATTTCATGAGAATATGGGTGCTGGACTGGATGGGAACTGCATCAAGAGAGGAAAAACAAGTGGCGATGAGAGCGTGGTATGAACTATGGCTAGCGAGGAACAATGCTAGGGAGCACTGTAAGATAGAGGAACTAGGCCTGATAGCGGACAGAGTGGTTCGCCTAGAGGAGGAGTGGAGTACAATCAGGGAAACGCCTACGAGAACGAGAGGGCAGCAGGAGGCAGTTCCATGGAAAAAACCTGAAGAAGGGTGGATGAAAGTGAATACTGATGGAGCGCTCGTGAAGCAAGGAGGTTCGAGAGGAGGTGGTGCGGTCCTACGGGACCATCATGGCTCGTTCGTGGTAGGAGCATGCCATTTTTTCCCACGGGTTGCCGAACCAGAGCTAGCGGAGCTCCTAGCATGCTGCAGAGGAGTGCTTCTGGCTCAAGAGCTCAATGCGCACAAGGTGGTGGTGGAACTGGACTCCCAGACAGCGGTGGGTAAGATCATCAACAGCCAAAGAGATCTGTGTGCGAATGGACACGTCGTCCAAGAGATCAAGGACCTTCTTGCTCAGTTTCTGGACTTTGCACTTACCTGGGTGCGTCGCTCTGCGAATACTGTCGCGCATAGATTAGCTAGAGAGGGAAAAGCTGTAAGGCGTTGTGTAAAACCTGGCTCCGGGTGGCCCCGGGCGGAGTTTGTATGTCTGAACCAATCTGTGGCAAACTCTGAATAAATAGCATTATCGAAAAAAAAATCATCCGAAAACAATCTACTCCTTCCGTTCCGGCGTGTTAGGCCTCTTATGAAACGCAGCGCGACCAAGGTGGCTATCCATTGGCTACGTGATCTGCTCCTTCCCTCCAATCAGCGTTTAATTCGTATTAATTATGGTAAGCGAACAGGCGTCCAGACCCACAGCGCTAATTGCATGCAAAAATTTACACCGGTACTAGTTGCATGCAAAAAGTTTATTGCATGCATGCGTGAAAACAAAGAAACAGCAATAGCGTGGAGAGAGTATAGTTATGTAATTGTGTGCTAATTAAACGACATTTAATGTTTACAGGCCTTAATCACAGTTAAAATGAAACAAATATATTTTGGAGACAGGCCTAACACATCGGAAGGAAAGAGTATCCTGCATGATCCGTAACAAGATGTCTTTTCCTGTCTCCTGAAAAAATGGCGAGAGCCAGAAATAGAGGAACAAAAGAGAAGGAGACGGGAAAGGCGGCATCATCCATGCAGCGATCTTGCCGTCGGTCAGTTACAAGAACGGATCGAAATTGCAGAGGACACGGCAGGCTGATCCCGAAATCCATCCATCCTCAGTCCGATCACCACCAGTGACCCTGCTATCCCATCCCATTCACCTCACGGCGAACGCTCAAGCAAGAATTAGTCCGGCGCCGGCGGCGAGAGAGAGAGAGAGAGAGAGAGAGAGAGAGAGAGGTAGTGCGGTCGATCCTCCCCGTGGTTGCCGGCCATGGCGCGGTCGAGCGCGGACGACATGGAGCTGAAGCGCGCGTGCGAGGCGGGCATCCTGAGCAAGGAGAAGGCGCCCGAGAAGGTGGCCATGTGCATGCGCGTGGCCAAGGGCCGCAGCAGCGGCGGCACCTGGGCCGGGAAGGCCGGCAAGCTCGCCTCCCGCCACAGCAACATGGCCAAGCCCCGCGTCCTCGCCGTCACCAGTCAGCACCTCCGTCCATCCATCCATCCATCCATCTCTCTTTCATCTCCATCGTAGCTGGTATTCAGATATCATATGCGTCTCGTTTGATCCCCCCGTGGCAGCCAAGCAGAAAGGGCAGAAGACCAAGGCGTTCCTGCGGGTCCTCAAGTACTCCAATGGCGGAATCCTCGAGGTGATCTCTCACGACAACCTAATCGATCAATCAATCAATTGGTTTGGTTCGATTTACCGAGCAATGGATTTCTATTTCTGACATTGCCCCCGTCGTCGATCGATCGTCACTCATCAGCCAGCCAAAGTGTACAAGATCAAGCATCTCCACAAGGTGGAGGTCGCCTCCAATGATCCCAGCGGATGCACCTTCATCTTGGTACGTTGCGTACCATCATCGTTGCGTACTCTATCTATCTATCTATCTATCTATCTATCTATCTATCTATCTATCTATCTATCTGCCGGTCACCGGCAAAACAGAGCTATTCAAGGATGACAGGTGACCGATATCCTGATTTCACACAAAAATTGTGCGTACGCAGGGGTTTGATAACCTGAGGAGCCAGAGTGTGTCGCCTCCGCAGTGGACCATGCGCAACAAGGATGACAGGTGACGCGTCGGGCAGTTCGTTCGTGCGTGTATATGTTCACCATTCTCTCTAGTTTTCCCTCCATTCATTTAAGTGATTAAGTCTTGCAGGAACCGTCTGCTGATGTGCGTTCTGAACCTGTGCAAAGAGCTGCTGGGTGGCATCCCCAAAGTTGTCGGCCTGGACATCGTCGAGATGGCCATCTGGGCCAAGGTACGCGTGTAGAGATGATTGTTTTCTCACTGTTTCTGGGGGCTGGAAGCTTCGAAAAATTGTGGCTCGTGGCAAAGGCTAATTAAAGAGGAACGATGCCACCGTGAACTCCACCTCCTCCACGGTGGAGTAGCATTTTCGTTGAGCTTCTGTATGATGCATGGCCTAGCACAAGAGGATACTCCATTGAACTGTACAATTCTTTCAGTAAGAGAAATAACCATGGCCACCGGAGCTGGTGATAATAAATTCAGTCTTCTGTTTTGTCTGCGGGATGACGATAAATTCAGTTAGTCGAGCTAAGTTTTGCTGATCCTTGCCATGGCGACGGCGGCAGGGCAGAGAGGAGTCCCGTTCGCCGCGTGCTGGCCTGCTGCGTTTATCCTGCGTGAGTCGCATCTTGCATGAAGCAGTTTGCAGACTTTGGGAATCAAATACTCCTAGGTCATATTCACCCGGTCGAAGCCTGTTGACCTTTTTCCAGCTTTTCTTTTTCGCACAACTTTTCCAGTGCTACATTTTGAATTATGAAAAAAAGAAGTTTTATCATGAATAATTAAGTGTTGGACTAGTCTAGCCGGATTTAGACTGCACATGTGTTTGAAGTTGCCGAAAACACATCATCCACGGTCCTCATGTTCAGGACAAATAGATCAATATAGTCTTGTATATTCACCCATGCCATGACTGTTTTGGCTGTTCAACTCTATCGAATATGTTACGTTTTAGACTTGGAGCATCCTGTATGACATTGTATAACACGAGTTACAATATTAAACTGCAATGCAGGAGAACACTACAACAAAGGTTGCGCAGGTGGCCACGAAAGATGGCCCCTTTGAATCACTGGTGCTGGAGCCTGACTCGCAAGTTGCCGTAGAAAATGACCTGGTTTCACAAGCGGAGGAAGAGGACATTGAGGCTCTCCTTGGCACGTAAGTTGCCGAATTGGTACTGGCATACTTATACATCTATGGGGCACAACAAACATCTATTTTGCATGAAAGCTATGATACTGATGCCGACACTTTATCGGCGCAGCTATGTCATGGCCATTGGCGAAGCGGAGGCATTTTCAGAAAGGATGAAGCGTGAACTTGTAGCTCTCGAATCTGCAAATGTCTATGCCCTTATGGAAACAGAATCTGTTGTGGAGGAGGTATGAGAGCATTTTTCTCTGTTCTGTAAGTGCACTCTCATCATCTGCAGGCCAATTGGAGCATTACTGTTCTTTTATGTACCATGCAACGTCAGTTCAGATCTGAGTTTTGGCTAGTTTAATCTCGTATCGATATGAACTTGCACATTTTGCCATGTCTCCCATTATCATGAGGTTCCTACCTAAATGTTAGTTGTTTTTAATTTTATATCTACTTTCAGCTTAGCCTTCCTTGGAGGACCAAATTAGTTAGCCGTATGCACACCTCCTAAAAGTAGTCATGCTATTTTTCCATCATCTCATTAGTAGATAAAGCACATCCTGAGTTCTAAACTGTTTTCTTATGCGTTTTTATACATATTACGAATAAGAGAAAATTGATGCCTCACAACTTCAAGTTTTGGGTTCTACAGGTATTGCAGGGCTTAGAAGTAGCTACTATATGTGTTGAAGATATGGATGAGTGGCTTGGCATTTTCAATATCAAGCTCAGGCATATGAGAGAAGATATACAATCTGTAATTTTCCTTCCCTCTAGTAGTGCATTTAATTTCAGGATTACCATAAGCTAAAAGAAATTTTAATTGTATTCACAGATTCGCAGGTGTTCACAGCTTTGTTTATCATACTGACCTATAGTATCATGAATTCTAACTGTTAGTACCTAATTACGTGTGATAGGGTTTCTTTTCCTTAAAAAGAGAGTAAATGTCAAGGAACCACAACAGTTGGGACGAAGGTTTCAGAAAACCAAAACTATTGGGGCTAACGGATACAAGTCAGAGAAAAACAATTCTCCCATGCATGCATCAGCCGTCCACTCAGTTGGAGATTCGCACACCAGCCAATGTATTCAATGTATGCATATTTTTCTGATGTGTATTCACCAAATAGTGTCCCTTTCACCTCACACCGTTCCCTGTCATGCATGAAACTTTCCTAGATACCGTGCACGGGAGGCCGAGTTAGCTCACACTTTCCACATGTATGCACTGACTGGTGGGCTCCACGGGTCAGATTCCTTGTTAACTGAGCTGAACCGGCCGAGTTGAGTGGGCTCTGAAACCTTCGTCCAAATATTTGTGGTTCCTTGATATTTACATAAAAAACAATAATGTGGTTTTCTTTTCACATATATATGTTGGTACTAGAATTTCGAAGTTATATTTAGCAGAAAAGCTACCGAAGATAATTAGACCGGATTATAATATCAAATTGTTGTTTGAGAGTGAGTTGAAGTGAATGATTTGAATATTTCTTTCATCACCTTGAGTATAAGCTTCACTAATTCCTTTGTTTGATTTTCCAGATCGAATGGCGTAATAACAGGTTGGAATTGCAATCTGTAAGTAATGTGGCATTAGGCGAGGAGCTAGACAAATTGCTTGTACTCTTGCAGATTCCACCTGAGGTCTGAATAAGCTTGTCACTATTGCACTATATCCATATACAGTTTGGTGATTACAATATTCATGTGATTAATCATGTTGTAGTATGAGGTGTCACTGACTGGAGGCTCATTCGACGAGGGAAATATGGTCAAGAATATAGAAGCCTGTGAATGGTTAACCAGTGCTATAAAGAACCTAGAAGCGTCCAATTTGGATCCATGCTATGCAAAACTGCGTGCTGTATGTTTTCTCTTTTCCTTGTGTCATAATTTTCTGTCTTGATGATTATCTTGTCAGGATTTTCCTTTATAGTTATATTTCATTATTATTTAGATTAAACCGAAAATTGTCAAATAAGTCCACTGTCTGGTAACCTCCCACTGATCTGGAGCACCTGAAATACATGGAAGGCTTACTATGTGCATGTAAATACATCTGCAGAGACTAGGGGAAACTTACAGCAAACAAGCTGACCTCTTCGAAATGGAAGGTTCCTGAACCTGAAATGATATTTACTGCAAAGAAAACTACGTGAACATTTTAGAATCGCTTCAAAAGCTGTGCACTGTCTTTTTTTTTCCTTATCAGAGCAGATACAGTGTTTGGAAACTAGGCCTGTTGAGTCTGGTATTTAGTTCCTTTACAAAGTCAAATACCTTTTTTTCCCTTGTTAGTTAACTTTGCCATGAATCTCCAGTAGTGATTGTACAGTCTATCAACATGGAAAGTATCTGAGGGTTTACCGATCCATGATTTATGAGTTATACATAATTGGCAAGTTGCAACGTCTCCAGTTTTAAAGATTACGAAAAATAATATTTCTCAGCCAGTGTGCACTGTTGAAATTCTTACAGGTTAGAGAAAAACGTGCAGAATTTGTACTTCTAAAGTGCACATTCGTTCGGAGAGCGTCAGAATTTTTAAGGAATTACTTTCCAAGTTTGATTGATTCTATGATAAATGATCAAGGCAATTTCACTCAGGTAAAACCACATCCAACAATTGCAATGGGTTTAATTTTTGGATCAAAAGAGGACTTGTATGAACATTTTATAGACACTTGCAGAGAGGGCAACTGCGGAGGCCTGACCATGCTGACATGAGGTCCAAATGCAGGACTTATGCTCGGCTTCTACAGTTCATCAAGGTTACTTGCATGTTGTCTTGGTGTGATATTATGATCCTTCTGCAAATAGGGAATAATTAGTTTAATTAATGCTCACTTTATGCTACATTTTTGTAGAGTCTGGACAAAAGTTGTTTGGCTCCTTTACGGAAAGCTTACTGCCATTCTCTGAACTTGCTAATTCGACGGGAGGTAAGGTTCTTTCTGTACTTTCTCAAGTCGTTACGTGATTATATTTCAAGATACCGATGCGTTAATTTGGTATAGCTGCTATGACCATGCAAAAATAACAACCCCATTTAGCCATTTTAACAAATAAATTTGACTTTGTTGATCTTCTGAGAGGTGTTATCAATTAACAATCAAGACTTCTCCATCGAGACTCGTTCGTGGCACGCCACATGCTGCTTGGCACTTCGGGCCCTTAACCACGCCTGCAGGACCTTAACTTAGCCAATGCATGCAACACTAGACTCGTTTTCAATTAGCCATGCATGCTACGTACATTAACAGAAAGGGATGGAGTACAAGGGGTTACAGGGGTTTAATCGGGACGACATAATTAGAGAGGGGCTAGAACATGTGCTCCTCCTTTGTTATAGTGTTTTGCCGCTCCTGCCTAACAAAGCGAAAGGGATGGAGTATGATGAGCAACACACTCATACTAAAAAAATGATCAACTCATGACCATCGGTGCATGGAGGGTTCTTCATTCAGCCCACCCCAGTGGGCGCAGGACACTGCTTCCCGTATAGCACATATGCCAGCAATAACTTTTTGATAACTTCTTCAATTGGTGCAACATGCCGCACGAATCCGTGTCCATGGGTACGGGCCTGTCTGCAAACGCCTGCAGTGCATCCTCTCTCTATGTTCTACCAAAAATACTGAGCCTTGAAGTTTCTGTAACTTCATTAGCAATGCTAATAATGCTGAAAGAACAATCAACTAACTCGGTGACCACTCACATATCTCAGTACGTGGCAAATAGCCTATGGGCAGTTAACCTCCAGAATAGCAAGCTTTTTCTGTAAATGCAAAGTGCAATCTTAGTTCTTTTTCTGGATACCTTATCAAGAGATGCAGCAAGTCGAAATTTGAAAAATGGACATGACATGTGTATTCTTTTTGTAGGCCCGTGAATATTCTAATGAGCTCCGAAATAGTTCAAAAGCGGCAAAGAGCAGCACACCATCGTTTGAGGGTCCTGCAGGTGCAAATCAGCCAGCCGGTATTGCAGATAGTCCTGCAGAAGCATACTCCAAAATGATTACTGCCTTTGTTCCTCTTCTTGTTGACGAGGTGTCTCTACTTCTACGCATTTTATGTGAAATTTCAAAGTAAGTCCTTTCATATTATTAGAATTCACATGTAATATCTTTTATCATGGATGTCTATGATGTAGAGCTTGTTCTTGGCACATTTTATGTGCTTCGAAGTTCCTACATCGGATGGTTCAGATAGTGATGAAGATAGTACTTCTCCGAACGCTTCTGGAGCCTCTGGGAGTAGTGCCAAACCAAGTTAATGAACCACCGACACTCAAGTTCAACAATGTTCTCACGATGATAAAATTGTTCTTGCTTTTTGCATGATATAAAACTATCATCTTACTAAACAATTTTCCAGGTATCAGTCCAGCCGATTTGGGACTGCTAAACGAATGCTTACAGGAGATGCTCGATGGTATTCAGGTTGATTTTCTTGTCCTTTTCTCTTCTAAACATTGGTGACATGGTTTTTACAAAAAAATGAGAAACGTAAAGCTGAAATTTAAGCTACTCCAAGCGTGCAGGCTTCACATGTTTTACATGCCATACTTTCAGGAGGACTTCTATGCTATAGTTGACTGGGCATTCAAACTAGATCCACTGAGTTGTATACCAATGCACGGCATAACAGATCGTTATATCGCTGGTCAGAAGGCAGAGGTTGCAGGATATGTTTCGGTGCTGCTTGATGACTTGGAGACAAGAATAACCATTTTGTTTAGCAGGGTCTGACACTTTGACTCAAGCTCTAGGCAGAGATCCGTCGTGCTCGCACTTTGGAGCCTCTACTTTGTTATTTACTGTTTCAATTTTCTTGGGCAGCACAGTTCGTTGATGATGCCTGCTTCCAGATCGAAAAGTATGAGCGTAATGTAAAACAAGTTGGAGTTGTGCCATATATTCCCAGGTATATTGTTATTTGTTTCATAATACTTATGTAGAATCCAGAAAGACCACTGTCTTGCTCAAAATGATGCGTAGCTTATGTATATGATATCCATCTAGTTTCATTGTTTCTTTTTATATAGGTTTTCTCAACTTGCAGCAAGAATGGAGCAGTATATCACTGGATCCAGGGATCTAGTTGATCAGGCATATACGAAAATTGTAAGACCTTACTGCAATGCGGAGCATATGTTTCTTAACGAATAAAAAGAAAATTTATCAATGTAGAAATGCTGTTAGATGATAATCAATGTTGCTTATTTTCAACACACTCCAAGTCAGAGCTATAATTACACTATCAACCATATTCCTGGTTTACGTAATAATATGTTGCTGTTTCTGAAATAGGTGACCATTATGTTTGTGACTCTGGAGAAAATTGCTCAAGTGGAGCCCAAATATGTTGATATTGTACTCTTGGAGAATTATGCAGCTTTCCAGCACAGGTTCTTCTCCTTTTTTCTCTTAATTGGTGCACCTTCAACATACCACATTTCTCAAGAGTTTACACAACTTCTATTGGAATGCTGGATATCTACCCATGGTTATCTAGAATACCTGGTGGACTCAACAACTTATTAACTTGTTATATTGATCTTATATACAGTCTATATGATTTAGCGAATGTTGTGCCAACACTTGCTAAATATTATCATCAAGCCAGTGAAGCTTATGAACAAGCTTGCTCGCGCCATATTAATCTTGTCATATATATTGTAAGTTGTTTGCAACTTCTTTTGGTCCCATACCACCTTTTGCCATATAATACGCTGAGGCATTTATACTACCACACTCCAAGTTTTTCTTTTTTGCATATTTGTTTCTTTCAGCACTTTGAAAAATTATTCCAATTTGCTCGGAAAATCGAGGAACTGATGTACAACATGAGTCCTGAGGAGGTATGTAGTGCCATTTGTCCCTTCTCTTCAGTTTGAAATTAAATATAATTTATTAATCGTAGTTTCCAAGCTGCATTTTTTCTGGACATAATTAGACATTTGCTAATATTGTCTGTGCATGTCTTGATTAGTTATCTATTCTAGACAGGAAAACAAAATAGTTATATGTCAGCCACCAATAGTAACAAGAAATTTACTTATGATTTTTAAATATAGATAGGAAGATAAAATATTAATTATTGATGCTTTTCAAGTGAAACATTTTATTTTCTAGATTCACGTACCAAGTTATTATATCTAAAATATCTTATGTGCAAAATGTCGCTAACATGTGTTTGCTTCCGACACATACACATACATCCCCCTACCTGAATATTTAACGCTTAAAAATGTTTACATACTAAAGGTGTAGTGCACAACGATCCTTTTGCTAATATAATTTTTCCATGGATATCTCTTATGCGATGATTGTACAGATAGCCTTCCAAGTTGGAATGTCGAAGGTAGATTTCCGCAAGATGCTGAAGTCCAGCCTAACTGGTGTATGTAAAGAGTAGAATCGGTTTTCTTCTCTTCCCTCTGAATTATCTTAAATCATTTGAAATATATTCTTTTGTTCTTATTCCTTTTAATTTTATGACAGCTGGACAAAACAATCACCGCAATGTATAGGAAACTACAGAAAAATATAACTGCGGAAGAGTTGCTACCTTCTCTATGGGAAAAATGCAAGGTATTCCATCTTCTTAAATTTTAAACTAAAAGATGATCAGGGAATCTCTCCTCCATTGAAATTTGCAAAGTAGGAGAAACATGGCTCCTTTGGATAGATTGCCTGACTGAAATAATTAAAGTGTTGATCAGTGGCAGTTCCATATTGATACACCTTAGTTCCATATGACCTGGTGCATTTGATCACTGCTGGTAGTGAAGTTTAGCTAGAAAATCATGAGTAGTTCATTCCGATTAACTACGACTAATATCTTGCTAATCTTTGCTGGGTGATCCGTTGGTTGCAGAAGGAGTTTCTCGACAAATACTCAACCTTCCTCAAACTGATTGCCAAAATATATCCGAACGAAACGGTGACATCTGTGAATGAGATGAGAGACATCCTAGCTAATCTGTAGCAACTCTGCTCTTTTATGAACTTTACACAAGGTAATTTTATGCACTTCGATTTTGGCTTTTGTATGCTGGTACTTACTGCTATTTTTTATGAAACTTGTTGGTATTAGCTGTTCTTTTCTGTATGGTGTATGAATTGTAGTAGCAGTAGTTTTTTTTCCTGGTTCAGTGGATTTGGTTTTCAGCTATCTCTCTCTTAGATAGTAACATGTAGAGTATATTTATTTTACAGAACCAGTCCAGATGTTCCGGCTTTTCGTTGCAGAAAGGAATGAGCGGATCTGGGCCGAGTTGGAGGCCGACTGATGTTGGCCGACAGTATGCTTCACCAACCACTCAGTGCTATGTAAAAGTATGTCTAAATTAACCGCAAAAACACAATTTTGTTTTGCCTAGTGACCAAATGTAGTGCAGTGTTCCTACTATAATTGCACGTAAGTATGTAATAGAAATAATAGAAACAACACAATGTAGATTTTGAGAAATCGTAGGTGCCTACATATATTCTGGTTTGCACATGAACATGGCACCCTCTGCATATGTTTGGCGAATGCGCTTGCTGAACTATTTTCCCAAAATATGACCATATGTTACACTGTGGTTAATCACCGACGTATTGTGGTAGCAAATATATTCTAGGTTCCTTATGGAAAAAACACCAGCTATGTATTCTTGTGTAGCCAAGATGGTTCAGAAGTTCTGAAAATAGTATGAGTTAAATGTTTAGTCACGAACAACACTCTAAGGCTTACCCTACCATCACTATCAGGAAAAAAAGGCTTGTCCTACCTTGACCCACGTAGGTAGCCACAAGAATAGGACCTGGACTTGTCCAAGTGCCACCGTTGTGGCCTTTTGGTTGCGTGCGAGAGCAATATGATAGAAAATGTTCTCATTGTCGTAACCACATAGAAATTATGTGTGTTTTGAAAGCTTGAGTACTGGGAACTTGTCGTGAGATGCTTGGTCGGCATTGTCCCACATGTTTACCTCACATTTTTTGGGATTTGGCATGCCCGCGTCATTCCTAGGGAAGTGACCCAGGCCAATGGCAAACCCTAGTGTTGCCGCCACATTTCCCCACTTCCCTCATTGACACCAGGCAAAACTCACAAAGCGGTGAGCGAAGGTAGGGCTCCTCCTTTGCTTGACACCAACATGACGGACCTGGATAGTGTAGTGTCATGGCGGAGCATGGGCTCTAGGGCGGTGGCTTCAGGTTATTTCAGCGACTTTGTGTTAGGATTGAGTGTTTAGAGCATCTCCAGCCGCGCCCCCAACAGGCCGCCGAGGTGCATTTTTTATCGCCGGCGCCGAAAAATCCTCCCAGTCGCCCCCAGGACGCCTAATTCCGCCGGTTGGTCCCATTTTTTGGGCCGGCGATCCCAGGCCGAACCCAACACACTGGGGGCACTTGGGCAAGTGGCCCCAGCAGAACCAAAAGCGACGCCTGGGACACCACTGTAAGGCGATAAACGCCTTTTTCCTGCCAGATTCGCCCTCGCGCACCACAGGACGCCTCACCGCCTTGCCGATCCTGGCGCCGCCCACCTGCCCACAGTCGTTGCCTCGCCGCTAGAAAAGCCATTTCCCCCACCGGTTTCACGGCAGCCTTCATCCTACTCTCCTGGGCGAGCTTTCCAGGGCTCTGACGGCCACGCAGGCGGGGTACCGGCGGCTGCCCATCCATCACGCCCGCCAGGTGTTCGGCCATTTTCCTTTTCGGCCATGGACTCAGATGACGAGGTGGCGTTCGTGGCTTTGATGAAGGAGGAAGCCGAGGCCAACACTGCCACGAGGAGCACCTCATGATCCTCATCGTGCTAGCTGGCCTGTTCGTGAATGATACCAAGCCGCGGCGAGGTGGCTCGGTGTTGGGCCGCCGCAAGAGCAAACAAAGGCATCAGATGGAGGGCTATTGCATGCTCTATGCCGACTACTTCGCCGACGTTCCTCTGCACGAAATTTTCCACCTCCTCAGCAATGAATGCCTCGGCCATCGATGCTTCAACTCTATGTTTATTTTTACATTTTCCTCGAAGCGTCTTCTGCATCCTCTCAGTTGCGAAGCACCAACGATTTTGCATGGCCCCCCAATCTTGCCTCGGTCGGGAGATGCAAAATCAAATGTTGCATCGGACTAAAGAAGCCCGGTGGAAAGATCTTTTCTAACTTGCAGATCAACTCCAGCGCCAACTCTTCCAGTTCGTCTAGCACGTCAGGCGATAGTTCTTTCGCACAAAGAGCGCGGAAGAAATATCTCAGCTCTGCCAGTACTAGCCATTCATCCTCAGGGATAAAGCCACGCAACATCACCGGCATTACCCGCTCAAGCCATATGTGCCAATCATGACTCTTGAGACCAAATATTTTCAATTTGTCAAGACTCGCTCCCCTCTTTAGATTCGCTGCATACCCATCGGGGAACATCAACTGCATTTTCACCCACAAGATCATTTCCCTCATAGCTGGCCTCCCAAGATTGAACCATGCCTTTGGCTTCCTCCAGTTCTTCTTTCCTTTCGGTTGTCGTATGTTTTGTAACGGTCTATCACATAGAGCCTCCTGATCGACTCTAGCCTTAGGATTATCCTTCGACTTGCCCTCTATGCCGAACAATGTACCAAAAAGGGCCTCCGTGATATTCTTTTCAGTGTGCATCACGTCGATGTTGTGTGGGCAAAGGAGGTCTTTAAAGTAAGGCAGATCCCACAAACATATCTTGTGAGTCCAGGCGTGTTCCGTATTATACCCTTTGAAATACCCTGAACGATCTGGATTCGGCTCGAGAGCGTTTATCTGATCCAGGATCTGTTGGCCTGTCAACGCAGGTGGTGCAATGTTTTTGACAACTCTACCTTTGATGAAATTCTTCTTGTCTTTTCTGAACTTATGGTCAGGATCCAGGAACTATCTATGCATGTCGAAGCAAGAAAACTTGTGACCCGCCTGCAGCCAACGGAACTGAAGAGCTGCCTTGCATGTGGGGCACGGGAACCTTCCATGCACAGACCAGCCAACGAATAGCGCATACGTCGGTAGTCATGCGACGAGTACATGAACCACACATGCATTTTGAAGTTCTTTTTGGTAGCGGCATCGTATGTCTTGATCCCATTATCCCAGGCTTCTTGCAATTCATCCTTAAGCGGTTGCATGTACACATTCATATTCTTCCCCGGATATTTGGGCCCTGGAATTATCAATGTTAGGAAAACGTTCTTTCTTTTCATAATCTATCCGGGGGGAGATTGAGTGGAATGACAAATACAGGCCAACAACTGTATTATGCCGTCATACCATACACATTGAACCATCCGTGTCGATGGCAACTCGAGGATGCCTTGGATCTGCCGCTTTATCCTTATGTAATGCATCGAGGTGCTTCCACAGAAAAGCGTCCGAAGTGTGTCCCAACATCGGATTCCCATCTGCATCCAGTTCTATTCTTTTGTCCAATTTATGCCACGTCATCTGTCTAGCCGTCTCTTCGACCATGAAAAGGCGTTGAAGTCTTGGTATGATTGGCAGATACCGAAGAACATTAATGGGAATTTTGGTTTGACTCTTCTCACCCATACCGTTGTCTACCAGAACATATCTGGAAGCATTGCAAATGGGCAATAGTTCAAGCCCGCATACTGAAGCCTAAATAAGGCACATCCATTCTCACGCCAAGCCACGCGATCCGCGATCGGTTCCCTGCTGTCTCGGTGGCGCCTGCTTTTGCGTGTAGTGGAGACCGAAGAGCGGATAGGGACATGAGTGGAACGGACTAACGATGGGGAAGCCATCGTAGCCGAACCACCCGCGGAGGCTGACCCTAGCTAAGCATCCAGCCGCCTACACAGCCCATCCACCGAATGTTTGACACCAGATGACGCCCTACTCTTAGCAGAGAATTTATTCACATTTGTTTTCTCCTTGAGACCAATAGCAGACTTAGGAGACAACACCGAGTCCTCAAGGGGAGGAACATCAACAATCCCAGAGAGGGACGGCGAGGCAGGCCTGACAGGATCATTGGAGCACACCTTGGAGAAGGGCATCCCCAAGTCACGCACGCCCGTCCCACCCGCAGCAGTGCCGACCCCACCAACAGCCCCCACTATACCTGGCCAAAACTCGGGCAGGTCCGGGCCTCGGGAAGGGCCTAAAAAAGCCCGTGGTATAAAACTCAGGCCCGGGCCTGGCCCGGCCCGACCGTCGAGGCTAATTTTTGGGCCCAGTCATGGCCCGAGCCCGAGAAAGCCCGGCCCGGCCCGGCCCGACGTAGGCATAAAAATGAATTTGTGCAGGCCCAAGCCCGGCCTGGCCCGACCTTCGGGCTTGATTTTTAGGCCCGGGCCCGGCCCGGCCCGCGGGCAAGCCCAGGCCTGGCCCGGCCCAAGAATTTCGGGTCGGGTCGGGCCGACCAGGCTAGGCTGCCCATGGCTAGGTATAGCCCCCACCACCTGCCAGGCCTCGCCCTCCTTAGCCTTGCCACCCCCAGGGGACCCAAAGTTGAACATGTGACGCCCCTCCGAACCCTGGCCTTCCCGATCCGAGGAGGTAAAAGGATTTTCAGCCCCACCATTTGTCTTGCCATTGCCTCCAGCCTCACTATCACCATTCCTCGAACCCAGGTTTGAAGATTTGGGGAAGGAAGGGGTGGATGAGGATGAGCCACCGCTCCCTCCACCTGCACCCGGATCCGATACGCCTCCGAAGCAGGGAACACATCAACAAAGCCATTCGCAAGAGACGAATCCAAACACCAGAGCTTCATCCTGACCTACCCCAACCGGTCCAAGGAAGCAGCATCAACCTCTATTGGCTTACCAATCAACTCACCAGAGGCCATGAGAAAGCGCGAGTTGCGCAGGCCAGAAGGCACATCGTCACACAGGAGCCAGGTCTCTGAAAGAGCTCCAACAGTACGCGCGACCCCAACATCAGCCTTGACTGAGACCACCACTTGGTTGAGAGGCAAAGTGAAACTAGAACACGATGACATCATCTTCAAACTCTCCTTGGAGGCGAAGGTAACCGCAAACTCCAACTCAGAGACATGTTGCACTTGCCAATCCCAGCCATCCAGGCCCCATTCCTTGAGCTCGTCCGATATGATCTCAGGAGAGATGCCTTGCGCTTGGACAGTGATGATAGCATCATTGGAGGAGGGTGGCACCACCATAGGGAGGCAAGGGCACCATCAAGATCAAAGAAGGAGCAGCCAGGGAGGCCTAGCCCGAACTGCTTGAAGCTAGGGGCCATGCACCTCTTAGTGCAGTCGACGGTAGAATGACCCTCTGTTCGGCATATGAGACAAAAAGGAGGGAACTTGCACCAAAACTGGAAGTGACCCGCCCGGTGGCACGCAAAGCAGGTGAGGGACGCCGCAAAACCCGAGGAAGCCGGGACATGCGCACCCTACGGCGGAGGGGGAGGTGGCGGAAGGATGCCATCCCCAACCCCAATCGAAGACGAGCCCAGAGCCATAGGCCTGAGCCGGCAAGTCTTGGCAGGAAAGGAGGGAGGGCCAAAAACCACCATGGGAACCCTGCCGCCCCCCCAAGCTAGATCCATCGTCGGATGGCCTAAAACCACCACCGGACCCGCCACCACCGAAGCCGAGGCCCCCCTAGCCAGGGCCAGTGCTGCCGAAGCGGACAGCCGTGGGAGGTGGCGCCCCGCCACCACGACCAGCCCCCGATCTAGAATCCACCTACATCGCCGTTGAGCCAGTCGCAGCCGCTTCCCAAGGATCCACCGAGGAACCCCACCCGCCAATGTTGCCCATCGGAGCGGTGCCAGATCCGTCGCCACTAGAGCCACCGCCGCCCGAACCACCGCCCATCTACGCCGCCAACTCAGCCTCCGTCGTCGCCGCCCTCGAGCGCTCATCCCTCTACAGCGACTCCGGGCCAGCCGCCCAAGCCTCGCGCTCCCTTCCCACCTGCGCGTGCACCTCGCGCTCCGCCTCCAACTTCGACCGGAGCACAACCTCGTAGCACAACTCGGGGCCCGCCTTCGTCGAACCCTCACTGCGCCGCTTGATGGCAGAGACAGCGTCGGAGGAGGAAGCCCAAGATTTGTCCATGGCCACAGCTGTAGCAAATGAGAGGAGGAGAGGGGGAGGAGGCCTAGATCTAGAGACGAGGCGAATGGGGAAAGGGTATCTACGGACATCAAAACGCAAAGCCAAAAACCCTAGATCACGGTTGCCGCACCCCTTCCGAACCCATATAAACCCCGCCAACCATGGGCCAAGCAGCCTACCACCCTGAGAGGCCGAGGCCCGCACGCCGTGGCCCAGTGCAGGCGGCCCAACAGACGAGCCTGCACGTGCCGACAGGGGAGGGAAGGCTAGGGACAGGTCAAGCGCACTCCCCTCCAAAGGGCCGGGCCCAGAGCCAGACCGGCCCACGCAACGGCCCAGGAGAGCAGGCCCAGGAGGCTACCCAACCACGACTAGGGTTCCGCCCTCCTTCTCCTGTGCTGTCGGCAAGCCACCGCCATCCACCACCGACGGAGCCGCCGCGAAGGCGACCACGGACGCAGGCAAGGAAAGGACAGAGGGAGAGAACCGCGACGACCCCAACACCCCAAGATCCGACAAAGGCACCCTAAACTTACCAGATCCGCGATTTTGCTGGTGAACAAGAGTCCAACCACCATCCACCGACGACATCACGCGGCCCCGCCCACCCGGCCCGAACTTGCGAGCCCGCCTATGGTCGCCGCCAGAAAGGAGGACAGGAGCCACCACCGGACCCCGGGCCGCCACGACCTCGACATCAGAGTCCGAGCCTGCCTCGTCAAGGTCGAGCGCCCAAAAGCAATTCGCGCAACCCAAGCGAAAGGAGGCCAAAGCCGGCGAGGACAACGCAGAGGAGGAAGAGGAGAAGGGAGAGGGGAGAAGCCACGCCCGCCGACGCGAAAGGGAAAGGGGGGAGACCCAACGACGAGGCCGGAGCGCCGCCCAAGGGAGGGAAGGAGGAGAGGGGAGAGAGGAGAGCCATCGTGACTGCTGGTCTTTTTGATCTAGGCCCTTTTATATGTTATGTATGTTTTTAGCCGTGGTTCACTTTTTCAGCATCTCCTATCTTCATCATAACGCTGTTATTGCAAGATTGTTTGCCATCGTGACTGCTGGTCTTTTTGGCTCTGTGTGTCAGTTCCTACGTCGATCCGTGCACAAAGCCAAAGAAAATAAATCCAACAAAGATAACGGAAAAGCAGCGCACCTGGCGCTACCGCTTCTACTATATTTCAATTCCCTGAGGATTTCTGGACAGCGGCGACACACACCACAGCATATCATCCAAGCATTGTAGCATCCTCTTCTTACTAGAGATATATGTACATAAACACGGTGATGATACATCCTGATAACAGGATCAGTATTATTGTAGGGTGCGGAGGCGCAGTTCCAGTATTATGGTAAGACACCCACAAGAAACTACCGCCCAGCAGGGCAGATATCTTCCAAGCTGCAACAAGGGAAAGAAATTTTCAAATGAAAAGAACCGTCATACAAGATGAAAATCTAGTGCTGACACAACAGACCTTTGGCCCAAGAACTCAATGATGTCAGTAGTGACGGTTGATCTCTTGTTCTTCTCAAATGCAAGTGACGCGGCTTTTCTAAGCAGTAGGGAGCCGGCTATGCACCCAAGAACCATAGGATTCACACTGCATTGCACGAAAGCAAAATCAGATCTTGTTTACATGAGAGTTAGATTATTAGTGATAAACATGAACAAGTATTACCTATTCTCTTTAGGTTGCTCATTTGACAAGAGAAAGTGTCGCGCCCACGATGAAAATACTGCCACACTATCACCAGTAAACAAGATTAGACAACAAATCAACCAACCTTGATTTCAAATGGAGTGTGTTTGAGATACAGAAAGCATTAAAATTTCATGGTTACTTGTATTATTGTTTTTCATTGATTGAACGCACAAAAAACCCAGACATAATATGTCAAATAAAGACCAATACTTCAATGATGTCTGAAACTTGACCTATCATTATCATTATATTATTTAGATAATATTACCTCAGTCCCAAATGACAAACGTGTCTAGATACGTCCGTATCTAGACAAATCTAAGACAGGTAACTCAGGAAGGAGGGAATACTCACTAAGCACCTTACAAGTTTACAACTAAGGTAAGGAATTATCAGAAGAAGGTTCAATCAATTATGATTAAAGCATAACTGTTAGAAAAAATCAAAGTGTAAGCAACACACAAAGGTGAATCTCAGGTAATTAACTACAACAGTATAATCCTGCGATGCAATTATGGATTCAATACATATGTTCCACGCAGTAGATGCAGATGTGATGAGCAAACCTCAACACATATCACACTAGCCCAATAGAAGTATGCTTGTGCGGAATGGATTTGGTATATTTGCTGTGGTAAATATAGCCTATGTACACATCATTCGAAGTTTAGAAGGCTAGAAGCATCAAGCGTGTTTGCGATTTTACATCGACTATGATTACAATCATTAATCCTCTAAAGTTAGAGAGAAAGAAAACAGGTTAGAGTAGAAATAACCACTCTGATAATGTTGGTTCATTTGGTTACCCAAAATAGATGCTAAAAAAATGCATCCTTACCATTAGAACACTAATATTGGTGAAAGAGAAGACAAACATTAACATAAAGTGTATTAATGGTGTGCACAAATGTAAAGCTGTGCAAATTACAATGAGAGATAGACAGTCAGCATGACACAGGGTACATGTGGAATATACTCAGCACCGAGAAGCCAACAGACCTTCCAGAGAGAATGTCGCCTTGACCACCACATCGCCTTGGAGAACCAAAGGTACTCACTTGTGTGACTTAAATAAAGAAATATGCAGTAGTTCAAACAAAAAGTAGTTAGTGCCTTAGTGGTGGTCACAAAAAGAATTGCAGCATTGTACACAAAAAGATGAGGCCACGAAGAGTAAGCACATATATTTCAAGCATGAGCTTAACAGTTGTAACCAGGCAGTTTTGGAGTATACCTTTTTTACCATCACTAATTAGATCTGCTTTTCCTTTCCTCATGATGGTTACACCACCAATTCTGAAAAAAAACAAGGTTACAGATAAACAATAAAAGAAAAATGCAGTAAATATTCTGCTCATACTTTTGGCAAAGTGCAGTCAGTTGCTCAGAAGCATTTTCTTCATTTACTTCACAGTTAAGAACCTTCTGGACAAGACGCTTGTACTCGTATACATTTGGTGTTAAGATGGCAAGAGAGTTATCTTCAACAAGACCAATGTTATTGGTTATAAGGAAAAGGCCATCCTGCAGACAATACAAAATAAATTCAAGCTTGACCCCTAATTTGGAGTACAAAAGGTAATTAAATAAGTTTGAGACATACCCCATCAACAACAGTGGGGATATTAGCCTGTCGTGCATGCCTCATGATATTACTGACACAATCCTACAAATAGGCAAAGTGAAATAAAGGTAAGACAGAAGATAATGAAAATACGATCTTATCTTATAGTGTACTTAAACCTAGATGACAGAATCTAAACGAAAAATCATTGATGTGATTGTGAAACGGTGATACAAAATGGAAACTTTTATAATATCAAGACATTATTAAATTGTTATATTTCTTCTACTCTCCAAATTTTTAACAATGTAACCTCCATGACTGACGATTCAGGACTGACTTTATGTGCATATTAACTCCACCCTACAAAGAATATACCGCTCAACTTCCATCCCTAACGCTTCAGGACCAAATACATGTGTATAACTGTATATAAACTCCACCCTGCAAATCTAGCAACTTTATGACTGTAAATACCTTTAAAATATTGGAAAGATCATAAAATTAGATTAGACAAAAAGTCATGACTTAAACGAGCACAAATACACATATAAATGCCACCGGATTCAAGGTTCAAGCTGGCCGCAAAATAATAAATGTGGAAGGAACAGAAAATTCTGAATACGAGGATGTTCAAGGAGTCAATAATAAGTGCAATTCAGCAACAGTCACAACTTACAAGTAGGAACCAGTGAAAAGCAAGAAAAAATAACTAAACAGAGCAGAAATATTATTTATATTTCCAGAAGATGTTAATGCAAGCAAACCATAAGAAATGAGTCCCTTCCAAGGCCGGGGCCAACAACAATGCAATCAAAGCGCTCCATCCACTTTATAACTTCAGTGAGAATGCTAGAAGAAACAGATTTTCTTTCCTCATCCCTACAAAAATAGATTTGAGGTTATCCGAAACATCATATTCATATTACAGTAATGTGCTACAAAACTCATCTGAAATTACCTTATGCTGTAGGACTCCTCTAATATTGGATGCACAATCAACTCAGGGCTATAGCTCTTGATTACTGTTGCAGCATCTTTTGTGCAGAAAACATGTGAGAGATCTGCACCCTAAACAACATGTGAAATATCAGCATCGACGTGCAATTCATGTGGGTAAATTTTAGAAGATACTGACAACTTTCAATGCAGAGATAGCGGCAAAATAAGGAGCACCAGTGTACTCGCGACATCCACCAATTATTGCTATCTTCCCTGGAAAGCAATAATGACACATTACCGATAAGTTTGAAAGAATATTTTTGTTACAATTTAAAAACACTCAAGAACAAAATGGAATGCACAGCCACAACTTTAAATAAGATTTAACACCCATTAGAAAGGTCTCATCCCAGATATTACGACTGTTCCACTTTTCTTAGAGCTGAGACGCTGGAAAAATATGAAATAAGGTCAATTATATGCACAGGATCTCTTCAAAAGGTTGCATACGTATAATTCGCTGCCAAAAATTTCTGTCATAAATCTATGCCTGGCCACCGGAGATGCTCACAAGAGTTGCATGTCTTCCAATGAGAAAAGTAAGAATTTAACATCCACAGAGAGTAACCTTTTTTGTATCCCTGAACATAGGATCAAAGAGAAGTACACTACATTTGTCGATGAGATAGTGGCTATTGGGCTTGGTATGAATCTTCATCTCTAAAAAATGCTTTTAGAGATAGAAGATGCATCTCAAGCACGGTGTAAATCTTGTATCTCTAAAAAAATGCTTGGCATAAATGCTAGATCAATCCATTTATCTATTGCTCTCATAGCCTCTTTTGTGGTGAGATACTTATTGCTCTAGGCTTAACAAGAAAATTCCACATTGTAAACATATTTGAAAGAAAGAATCCAATGACTAGAGGTTGAAGACGAAGGAGAGTCCTGGGAGTGCATTCTGATGGTGGCTGAAAATCAACTGCGTTTTTACAGATTGTCAGTCGACTACCCTACAGGCGCCCCCAATATTTCCTCCAATGGCTTGCCTAGCCTAGGTGGTACACTCTCCCTCTACCTAACAACTACTGGCTCGGCCCCTGTTGACAATCCTCACAGGTTAAGGCAACAATCTGCTTCAACCCCAAGACTCTCGCTACTTCTGGGATCTACAATCCAAGATCACTCGGCACGGGGGCATTCCAACGAACACAGAGTGCGCGTGAGCATCGCCAGCCCAGTTCATTACCTAACACGCACGCACGAACGCACATACCGCGGGCAAGGAGCTAAGACGGGCGGCTCACTGACCTGCCTGACCCTTGTGCCTTGCGCGATCGAGCGGCGGCGTGATTCGCCGGACCACCGCCTCCGCGTTGGCCTCGTACACCGGCCCGGCCGCGGCCGACGCCGCGTACATCGCGTGGAGCCGAAGAGAGCTCGAGGAGGCGCGGCCGCCGTCTACGCAGGTGGGCGCGAGAGAGCGGAGCAGGACGAGCTGCCTGCGGAAGGCCGGGGAGGCGGCCCACATGCGGCCGCGGTGAGGTAGATGGTGCTGCTGCCACGCGTGGGGGCACGCGCCCATTGACAGGCTCATCGTCCCCTCACCCTGTTCGGCATTATATATTTTTTCAGGTAGCAATCAGCTTGATGAGTCATGGTTTCGTTTTTTTTTTCCCAAACCATGTTTTCTTTGGGTTTTTTTAGGGGTATAAACACGCTTTACTTTTTTTTGAAATTCACATGCTTGTTTTCTTTGGGGTTTTTTTAGGGGTATAAACATGCTTTACTTTTTTTTTGAAATTCACATGCTTGTTTTCTTTGGGTTTTTTTAGGGGTATAAACATGCTTTACTTTTTTTTTTTTGAAATTCACATGCTTTACTTTTTGAAGACAAAACAATGTGAAGACTTGACACACGACCGTCCATAGCAGTTGTCCGACAACGATGACTGAACGTGTATGATGTTTAGAATTGTCTGATGGCTTCTAAGGCGTGTCGCGACGATAGTGATGATGATAGAGCGAAAGGAAGCACGCCAACTACGCGAGGCAGCGGCTAAGTGGTGTGCTCCCCCGCGGCCAGGCTCGAAGACTTGGCAGGTAGAATCCATAGTTGTTGTCCAGCGACGTCGACTCTATAGACGGTGTTCAGAGAGTTGTATGCGACAGCCAAGTGGCAGCGACAACGATAGTGGCAGAGCGGAGGGAAGCACGCCGAGCAGGCGGCAGTGTCGAAACGGGGGAGGCGAAGGTGACGGAGGGACAGTGCGTCGGGAGCGGCTTGTGAGCATGAGCATTCGGTGTAATTTGCGCGCGCAGATCACGCAAGCATGACAGGAAGGCGTCTCGTCTTGTTTGTGTTATGCTTGTCATGTACATCATTAAGCTAATACATGTATCATATTACGGAGAGTATTAGTAGTGACAATTACAACATTGTAAGGTTAGATGATACTACATTGGGCAATCCTGGATCGTGAGATTTAGATGATCGGAGGGTTGATCTTGCATGGATCCAACCCAACTCTTTGCTTCTAATATTAGTGAACATGCGGATGAAGATATATAATGATCAATAATATAATCAGAGAACTTAGGACATCTTCAACATTCATCCGTAAATTTGTTCCTTTATCCGTCCATGGACAAGAAGAGACTAGTCCACGGACATGGATGCGGGAACCGACCATCCAAAGCTGACCGCATATGTTCGCTTACATTTCAAAAGGATTTTAAAGAAATATATTTTATGCACACTCAAACAAACTATACGATATTCATTCATACTTGGATGACTTTTACATAGAATCGGATGCTTTTCATCTAAAATGTAGCAATTTTATTGCATTTACACATATTTCAACTAGAACGGACTCTAAACCTAGACAAAATGAGCGTCGACACTAGTATCCCATCCCATGCCGGCCATGAAGACATGCTTCCTCCGCAGCCCTCCGCTTCGACAAGATGTCTTCTCCATGTCCGACAGTCCGCTCGTGGTACTACGGAGAGCCCTAGAGGTATATGCTCCACAAAGAGGGAAAGAAGAGTCTATGTCTTCTCTTTGTTCGGCAGCGCCACTCATCGGAGGTCCGCTCTCGTGAATCACAAGTCCGGTTTGTTTTTTGCAGCCGGGGGGGGGGGGGGCGACAACTTTCCATGTTCTACATTTCTTTGCTATTGGCAGCGGCCACAGACGTGTTGGCCGTTGTATCATCAATCTCCGCCAGCAGGCCGTGGTTACACGTACGTTGACGAGGGATAACGCAGTCGTGGGTGCTCAAGGAACATGCCTCGTCCACGGCAACAACTCGCCACTCCTCCACGAGCTGGGTTGGAACGGCAAGTAGTTAAACCACATGCTGGCTTGGAGCGGCGAGGGAGGTGGGGCGGCGAGTTGCTTGGTTCGTATCCAGCGGGCTTGGAGGGCCACCTAGATGGCTTTTATGTCAAAGAACTCATCTTTCTACTTGTCTGATTCCGTGGATAGTTCGGAGAATATGGTGTAAGGAGATGGGGAGTGGAGGTGTGGTGCGATTCTTCACCCAACGTATGGGATCGTTTAAATAGTGGGTGGCCGAGAGGAGGCAAACCGCCGTTGTGTTTAATGTCGACCAACTAGCAAACAGACGTATGGCCATAGTAGGTTTCTCGGCACATGCGTGGGTTTAATGGAGGAAGGCGGGCAGTCTATAGCCATTTGAATGCAGCACGAAGACGTGTTTAGTCGGGGCGTGAAGCTGGCAACGCTCTCTCGATCGACGCGTCACTTCAACGTCGTAGTGAGAGGTCGTGTCCGCTCTAGGCTGGCATCAATGCGGAGCGACCGCTCTATAGTGGCATGAATGCATGCAACAAGGGACTAGTTAGAACTCATGCGGGCGAGGGAGGATGGTATTGGGTGGGCCACGGTTGCCACAGGCGGACGTGACTGTTGGGGAACGTTGCATGGGAAGCAAAAAAAATCCTACGCACACGCAAGATCTATCCATGGTGATGAGCATCTACAAGAGGGAGAGTGGATCTACATACCCTTGTAGATCGCTAAGCGGGAAGCATTAAAAAACGCGATTGATGTAGTCGAACGTCTTCGCGATCCAAATCGCTAGCCATCCCGCGATCCCATCACGATCCGTCCCGCGATCCAATCACGATCCTTCCGATCTAGCGCCGAATGGACGACACCTCCGCGTTCAGCACACGTACGGCTCGATGAAGATCTCCGCCTTCTTGATCCAGCAAGAGGGAGCGGAGAGGTAGATGAGTTCTCTGGCAGCACAATGGCGTGATGGCGGCAGTGGTGAACTAATCTGACAGGGCTTCGCCTAAGCACTGCAGAACTAATCTAGAGAAGAAACGATCTAGAGGAAGAATAGGGCAGCATGTGGCAATTAGGGTTGGTACTGCCCTCAAAATCCTCTAGTATATATAGGAAGGAGGGAGGAGGATGAAGCCCAAGGGGTGCCCCTTGGTTCGGCCGAAGTGGAGAGGAGGTGGAGGAGTCCACCTCCAATCCTACTCCAAGTAGGATTCCAATCCTACTTGGAATCCTTCCCCACTTTGGGTTTTTTTCTTTCCTCCTACTCTAGCCGCATAGGCCTCTTGGGACTGGTTTGCCCCGCCCACTAAGGGCTGGTGCACCACCCCTTAGGCCCATGTGGCCTCCCGGCGTAGGTGGCCCCTCCCGGTGGTCCCCTGAAACCCTCCCGGCACTCCCGATACACTACCGAAGTACCAAAAACTTTTTCGGTGACCAAAATGGGACTTCCTATATATTATCTTTACCTTCGGACCATCCCGGAGCTCCTCGTGACGTCCAGGATCTCATCCGGCACTCCGAACAACCTTCGGTCACCACCATACATAACTCAATACTACCAAAACATCACCGAACGTTAAGTGTGCAGACCCTGTGGGTTCGAGAACTATGTAAACATGACCGAGACACCTCTATGGTCAATAACCAATAGCGAGACCTGGATGCCCATATTGGTTCCTACATATTCTACAAAGATCTTTATTGGTCGAACCTCTATGTCAAGATTCAGTTAATCTCGTATGATGTTCCCTTTGTTCTTCGGTATGTTACTTGCCCGAGATTTGATCGTCGGTATCTCTATACCTAGTTCAATCTCGTTACTGGCAAGTCTCTTTACTCGTTCCGTAATACAAGATCTTCTGGCTAACACTTTAGTCACATTGCTTGCAAGGCTTGTTGTGATGTTGTATTACCGAGTGGGCTCTGAGATACCTCTCCATCACACGGAGTAACAAATCCCAGTCTTGATCCATGCCAACTCAACAGACACCCTCGGAGATACTTGTAGAGCATCTTTATAGTCACCCAGTTATGTTGATACACACAAGGTATTCCTCCGGTTTCAGTGAGTTGCATGATCTCATGGTCATAGGAACAGATACTTGACATGCAACAAACTATAGCAATAAACCTACACGATCATATGCTATGTTTATAGTTCGGGTCTTGTCCAGCACATCATTCTCCTAATGACGTGATCCCGTTATCAAATAACATCTCATGTCCATGGCTAGGAAACCTTGACCATCTTTGATCAACGAGCTAGTCTATCAAAGGCATACTAGGGACATGGTGTTGTCTATGTATCCACACATGTATGCGAGTTTCCGATCAATACAATTCTAGCATGGATAATAAACGATAATCATGAACAAGGAAATATGATAATAACTAATTTATTATTGCCTCTAGGGCATATTTCCAACAGTCTCCCACTTGCACTAGAGTCAATAATCTACCACACTCCACTTGGAGCTATTCCAAATGACTGCTCCACTATACATATCCAGATTGCTACTTAGTGTCATTCGGATTGGTGTTAAAGCTTGCATTGACGTAAACCTTTATGACGAACTCTTTATCACCTCCATATTTGAGAAATATTTACTTAGTCCTATAGTTACTAAGGATAATTTTGACCGTTGTCCAGTGATCCACTCCTGGATCACTCTTGTATCCCTGGACAGACTTGTGGCAAGGCACACACAGGTCCGGTACACGACATGGCATACTATATAGAGCCTATGGCTAAGGCATAGGGGACGACTTTCGTCCTTTCTCTTTCTTTTGCCGTGGTCTAGGTTTGAGTCTTACTCAACTTCACACCTTACAAATCAGGAAAGAACTCCTTCTTTGACTGATCCATTTTGAACTCTTTCAAAATCTTGACAAGGTATGTGCTCATTGAAATTTTTTATCAGACATCTTGATCTATCTCTATAGATCTTGATGCTCAATTATTCAAGTAGCTTTATCCAGGTCTTCCTTTGAAAAACTCCTTTCAAACAACCCTTTATTCTTTCCAAAAATTCCACATCATTTCCGATCAACAATATGTCATCCACATATACTTATCAGAAATTCTATAGTGTTCCCACTCACTTTCTTGTAAATACAAGTTTCTCACAAACTTTGTATAAACCCAAAAACATTGATCACCTCATCAAAGGGATATATACCAACTCCAAGATTCTTGCTCCAGTCCATAGAAGGATCGCTGGAGATTGCATACATTTTAGCATCCTTAGGACTGACAAAACCTTCTAGTTGTATCACATACAACATTTCCTCAAGGAAACTGTTAAGGAAACAATGTTCTCACATCCATCTTTCGGATTTCATAATTGAAAAATGCAATATTTGCTAACATAATTCCGACAGACTTTAGCATCGCTACGAGTGAGAAAGTCTCATCGTAGTCAACTTCTTGAACTTGGAGGAAACTTCTTTGCGACAAGTCGAGCATTATAAATTGTGACATTCACCGTCAGCGTTTGTCTTCATCTTAAAGGTCCATTTGTACTCAATGACCTGCCTTTCAACGGACAAGTCTACCAAAGCCCGTACTCGGTTTTCATACATGGATCCTTTCTCGGATTTCATGGCCTCTAACCATTTGTTGGAACCCGGGCCCATCATCGCTTCTTCATAGCTCGTAGGTTCATCGTTGTCCAACAACATGACCTCTAAGATAGGGTTGTCGTACCGCTCAGGAGTAGTACGCGTCCTTGTCGACCTACAAGGTTTGATAGTAACTTAATCCGAAGCTTCATGATCATCATCATTAACTTCCTCTTCAATTGACGTAGGCTCCACAGAAACATATTTCTGCGTTGCGCTACTCTCTGGTTGAAACAAAGATTCAACAACCTCATCAAGTTCTATCTTCCTCCCACTCAATTTTTTCGAGAGAAACTCTTTCTCGAGAAAGGACCCGTTTTAGCAACAAACACTTTGCCCTCGGATCTGAGATAGAAGGTATACCCAACTGTTTCCTTAGGGTATTCTGTGAAGATGCACCTTTCCGCTCTGGGTTCGATCTTATCAGACATAAGCGTCGCATTCCCAAACTCTGAGAAATGATAGCTTAGGTCTCTGCCAAACCATAATTTATACGGTGTCATCTCAATGGATTTAGATGGTGCCCTATTTACAATGAATGTAGTTGTCTCTAATGCATAACCTCAAAACGATAGTGGCAAAACGATATGAGACATCATAGTACACACCATATCCAATAGAGCATGACTACGAGTCTACGACACTCGGACACACCATCACACTATGGTGTTCCAGGTGGCGTGAGTTGTGAAACAACTTCCATATTTTCTTAAGTTCTATACCAAACTCACAACTCATATATTCACCTCCATGATCATATCGTGGACATTTTATCTACTTGTCACGATGATCTCAAACTTCACTCTGAATTTGCTTGAACTTTTCAAACGTTTCAGACTTGTGTTTCACCAAGCAAATATGCCCATATCTACTCAAATCATCAGTGAAAGTAAGAAAATAACAATATCCACCGCACGCTACTATACTCATTGGACCTCATACATCAACACGTATCATTTCCAATAAGTTACGTGCCCGCTCCATTATACCGAAAAACGGGGTCTTAGTCGTCTTGCCCAAGAGGCATGGTTCACATGTCTCAACCGATTCAAAATCGAGTGAGTCCAAAGATCCATCAACATGGAGTTTCTTCATGCACTTTACACCAATATGACATTTAGCGGCAGTGCCACAAGTATGTGGTACTATCATTATTAACTTTGCACCTTTTGGCATCAATATTAGGAACATGTGTATCACTATGATCAAGATTCAATAAACCATTCTCATTGGGTGCATGACCATTGAAGGTATTATTCATGTAAATAGAATAACCATTATTCTCTAACTTAAATGAATAACAGTATTGCAATTAACACGATCTAATCACGTTCATGCTTAATGCAAACACCAACTAACATTTATTTAGGTTTATCACTAATCCTGAAGGTAGAGAGAGCGTGCGTTGGTGATCACATCAACCTTGGAAATACTTCCAACACACATCATCACCTCTCCCTTAGCTAGTCTCCATTTATTCCGTAGCTTTTATTTCGAGTTTCTAACATTTAGCAACTGAAGTGGTATCTAATACCCAAGTGCTACTAGGAGTACTAGTAAGGTACACATCAATAACACATATATCAAATATACTTCTGTTGACATTGCCAACCTTCTTATCTACCACGTATCTATGGTTGTTCCGCTTCAGGGACCGTTCTCCTCATAATAGAAGCACTTAGTCTCGGGTTTGGGTTCAACCTTGGGTTTTTCACTGGAGTGGCAACTGGCTTGTCATTCATGAAGTTTCCCTTCTTGCCCTTGCCCTTCTCGAAACTAGTGGCTTCACTAACCATCAACACTTGATGCCCCTTCTTGATTTCTACCTTCGCGGTGTCAAACATCGCGAATAGCTCACATACCATCTTATCCATCCCTGGCATGTTATAGTTCATCACAAAGCTCTAGTAGCTTCGTGGCAGTGACTTGGAGAACTATATTAATCACTATTTTATCTGGAAGATTAACTCCCACTCGATTCAAGTGATTGTAGCACCCAAACAATCTGAGCATATGCTCACTGATTGAGCTATTCTCCTTCATCTTGCAGGCAAAGAATCTTGTTGGAGGACTCATACCTCTCAACACGGGCATGATCCTGAAATCTCAATTCCAGCTCTTGGAACATCTCATATGATGTGTGACGTTCAAAACGTCTTTGGAGCCTCAGTTCTAAGCCGTAATGCATGACGCACTGAACTATCAAGTAGTCATCACAACATGCCTGTCAGATGCTCACAACATCCACAGATGATGCTAGAGGGGGTGGTTCACCGTGTGGTGCATCAAGGACACAAGCTTTCTGTGCAGCAATGAGGACAATCCTTAGTTTATGGACCCAACCCGCATAATTGCTACCAGCATCTTTCAACTCTATTTTCTCTAGGAACGTATTTAAAATCACAGGGGATCTACAACATGATCTATTGATCTACAATATAATTTTGCAAAGACAACTTTAGACTATGTTCATGACAATGAGTTCAATTAATCATATTACTTAAGAACTCCCACTCAAATTGACATCCCTCGGGTCATTCGAGTGTTACATGATCCAAATTCACCAACCCAAGTCCGATCATCATGTGAGATGAGGTGGTTTCAATGGTGAACATCATCATGTTGATCATATATACTATATGACTCATGTTCGACCTTTCGGTCTCTTGTGTTCCGAGGCCATGTCTGTACATGCTAGGCTCGTCAAGTTTAACCCGAGTGTTCTGCACGTGTAACACTGGCTTGCACCCGTTGTATGTGAACTTAGAGTCTATCACATCCGATCATCATGTGGTGTCTCAACACGACGAACTTTCACAACGGTGCACACTCGGGGAGAACACAATTTTATCTTGAAATTTTAGTGAGGGATCACCTTATAATGCTATAGTCGTCCTAATCATAATAAGATGCATAAAAGGATTAACATCACATGCAAATCATAAGTGACATGATATGGCCATGAACTTGTGCTTTTGATCTCCATCTCCAAAGCACAGGCATGATCTCCATCGTCATCGGCATGACACCATGATCTCCATCATCTTAATCTCCATCAACGTGTCGCCGTCGAGGTTGTCGTGCCCACCATGCTTCTACTACTATTGCTACCGCTTAGCGATAAAGTAAAGCATTACATAGCGCTCAATGATTGACACGTAGGTCATACAATAATTAAAGACAACCCTATGGTTCCTGCCGGTTGCCGTACTCATCGACATGCAAGTCGTGATATTCTATACGAAACATGATCATCTCATACATCACATATATCTCACAATGTAATTGGCCATATCATATGACAACATAGCCTGCAAAAACAAGTTAGACGTCCTCTAATTGTTGTTGCATGTTTTATGTGGCTACTACGGGTATCTAGCAAGTTTGGAAATATGCCCTAGAGGCAATAATAAATTGGTTATTATCATATTTCCTTGTTCATGATAATCGTTTATTATCCATGATATAATTGTATTGATCGGAAACTCAGATACATGTGTGGATACATAGAGAACACCATGTCCCTAGTATGCCTCTAATAGACTAGCTCGTTGATCAAAGATGGCTATGGTTTCCTAGTCATGGACATGAGATGTCATTTGATAACGGGATCACGTCATTAGGAGAATGATGTGATGGACAAGACCCAAACTACAAACTTCGCATATGATCATGTCAGCTTATTCCTACTGTTTTCTACATGTCAAGTATTTGCTCCTACACTACTGGAATCAGAAGATTTGCCGTCTGCCTCCTCTTTGCCGTTAGCTAGCGGACGGCAAAGAATGGCTTTGCCATCAGCTAGGAGAAAGCGGATGACAAAGAGGTGGCAGACAGCAAAGAGGGAGGGAGCCCACCCACGACCCAGCCTGCTAGTTGACCTAATGGCCCCACTCTTTGCCGTTCGCTAGCGGACGGCAAAGAGGGAGGGGGCCCACCCATGACCCAGCCTGCTAGTTGACCTAACGGCCCCACTCTTTGCCGTCTGCCTGCGGACGACAAACCTCCTTTGCCATCCGCTAGCAGACGGCAAAGAGGGGGTGTTAGCCCCCGGCCCACCTCTCTCTCTCTCTCTCTCTCTCTCTCTTTCTCTCCTTCCCTGTCTCCTCCCTTCGCCCGTCGCCCCTGACGCCAGCGCCCACCGCCCCCGACGCCACCGCCGCCGCGCGCCCTCACCACCGTCGTCGCGCGCCCTTGCCACCGTCGCCGTGCGCCCACACCCCCGCCGCCGCGCGCCCCCGCACCCCCCGCCGCGTGCCCTCGCCACCGTCGCCGTGCGCCCGCACCCCCGTCGCCGTGCGCCCTCGCACCCCCGTCGCCGTGCGCCCCCGTTGCCGCGTCACCCCGTCGCCCCCGCCTCCACGTGCCCCCGCCGCCGCCGCGTCGCCACCGCCGCCCCATCGCCCCGCGTCGCCACCGCCGCCCCGTCGCTCGCTAGCGCCGCCCCACCGGCCCACGTCGCCACTGTCGCGCCGCCCCATAGGTCTAGTTTTTTTTGTTTTTTAGATTTAGATTTAATTAGTTTAGTTTAGTTTGTTTTCTGTTAAGTTAGTAAGTTAGTTACTTAGTTAGGAGGAGGAGGAGAGGAAATGAAGAAGAAGAAGAAGAGAGAAGAAGAAGAGGAGGAGAAGGAGACGGAGAAGAAGAAGAAGAGGAAGGAGAAGAAGAAAAAGAAGAGGAAAGGGAGGAGGAGGAGGAGAAGAAAAGAAGAAAAATACGGCAAATCGGACGGCACTCACTCCCACCGCCGCCTGCGCACCTCACCTGAGAATAAGAAGAAGAACAAGAGGAGGAGGGGTGCATCGGCGCCGACGTAACCGGGTCAAGGATCGCCGACACGACACCCCCCACACCCCGACCCCGACACGACACCCCGACACCCCGACCCCGACACGACACCCCTTACACCCCGACCCCGACACGACACCCCGACCCCGATCCCGACCCCGACACCCCGACCCGACACGACACCCCCGACACCCCGACCCCGACACGACACCCCGACCCCGACACGACACCCCGACCCCGACACCCCGACACCCCGACACGGCACCCCCGACACCCCGTCACCCCGACCCCGACCCCGACCCCGACACCCCGACCCCGACCCCGACCCCGACCCCGACACCCCGACCCCGACACGACACCCCCTACACCCCGACCACGACACAACACCCCGTCCCCGACACGACACCCCCGACACCCCGACCCCGACACGACACCCCGACCTCGACCCCGACCCTGACACCCCCGACACTCCGACCCCGACACGACACCCCTACCCCGACACCTCGACACGACACCCTGACACCCCGACACGGCACACCGACCCCGACACCCCGAGACCCCGACACAGCACCCCGACCCCGACACGGCACCCCGACCCCGACACAACACCCCCTACACCCCGACCCCGACACGACACCCCGAGACCCCGACACGGCACCCCCGACCAGAACACAGCACCCCGACTCCGACACGACACCCCCGACACCCCGACCCCGACACGAGGTTTCATCGACGTCGAGGAACCCCCTAACCCAGACACAGCACCCCTACCCCGACACGACATCCCCGACACCCAGACCCCGACATGACACCCCGACACCCCGACCCCGACACATGTCCAGTAGCTAGGCAAGATGAGTGATCATGGGTCGATGTACATCGGTATAATGCGTGTGTGACTTTCGGTCCGTCGAGGCTTTCCTTAAATAACTTTCATGTGTGTTCTTGATGGTGGAATCCCGACTGTTATCGTGGGGGGCGCCTCATCATTCTTCTCTTCTTTGTGATATACTCGTCGATATATTACGCAAGAAGAGAAGAGGTGAGGCTGTTGGAAATATGCCCTAGAGGCAATAATAAATTAGTTATTATCATATTTCCTTGTTCATGATAATCATTTATTATCCATGCTATAATTGTATTGATCGGAGACTTAAATGCATGTGTGGATACATAGACAAAACCATGTCCCTAGTATGCCTCTAATATACTAGCTCGTTGATCAAAGGATGGTTACGGTTTCCTAGCCATGGACATGAGATGTCATTTGATAACGGGATCACATCATTGGGAGAATGATGTGATGGACAAGACCCAAATTACAAACGTAGCATATGATCGTGTCAGTTTATTGCTGCTGTTTTCCGCATGTCAAGTATATGTTCCTATGACCATGAGATCATGCAACTCACTGACACCGGAGGGATACTTTGTGTGTATCAAACGTCGCAACGTAACTGGGTGACAATAAAGGTGCACTACAGGTATCTCCGAAGGTGTCTGTTGAGTTGGCATGGATCAAGACTGGGATTTGTTACTCCGTGTGATGGAGAGGTATCTCAGGGCCCACTCGGTAATGCAACATCACAACAAGCCTTGCAAGCAATGTGACTAATATGTTAGCCACGGGATCTTGCATTACGGAACGAGTAAAGAGACTTGCCGGTAACGAGGTTTAACTAGGTATGGAGATACCGACGATCGAATCTCGGGCAAGTAACATACCGAAGAACAAAGGGAACGTTATACGGGATTGATTGAATCCTTGACATAGAGGTTCGACCGATGAAGATCTTCGTAGAATATGTAGGAACCAATGTGGATGTCCAGGTCCCACCATTGGTTATTGTCCATAGAGGTGTCTCGGTCATGTCTATATAGTTCTCGAACCCACAGGGTCTGCACACTTAAGGTTCGGTGACGTTTCGGTAGTGTAGAGTTATGTATGGTGGTGACCGAAGGTTGTTCGGAGTCCCGGATGAGATCCCGGACGTCACGAGGAGCTCCGGAATGGTTCGGAGGTAAAGATTCATATATAGGAAGTCCCATTTTGGTCGCCGGAAAAGTTTCGGGCTCATCGGTAGTGTACCGGGAGTGTCGGTAGTGTACCGGGAGACCACCGGGAGGGGTATTTCGACCCAAGAGGCTTTATGGGCTGTAGTAGGATGAATACCAGCCCTTAGTGGGCTGGTGGAAGTCCTACACAAAGCCCATGAGGCTGGGAAGAAAATACCAAAAGGAAAAAGGTGGAAAAAGGCAAAAAAGGGCCAAATAAGGAAGGAGTCCTAATCCTACTAGGAGTGGAGGAGGAGGACTCCTCCCTCCTTGGTTTGGGCGACCCAAGGGCTGCATTTTTGGCAGCCAAGAATCCTCTTCCTCTCCTCCTATATATACTAGAGGATTTTAGGGTTTTGGCACAAGATTTTCAGCCACGTGCCACCCGTTCCTCTAGTGCATAGCTTCTCCTCTAGATCGGTTTTCTTCAGTGCTTAGGCGAAGCCCTGTCGGAATAGCTCCACCACCATCGCCGGAGCGCCGTCACGCTGCCGGAGAACTCTTCCTCCTCTCCGCCTCCTCTTGCTGGATCAAGACTATGGAGATCGTCATCAAGCTGCACGTGTGCTGAACGCGGAGGTGCCGTCCGTTCGATACTAGATCGGAAGGATCGTGATCAAGGCCACGGGACGTTCATGATCGGATCGCGGGACGGATCGTGATGAGATCGCAAGACGGTTCGTGATTGGTTTGCAAGACGGTTCGTGATTAGATCGCGCGACGCTCGGCGATTTGGATCGCGAAGAAGTTCGACTACACCAACCGCGTTTCTTAACGCTTCCTGCTTAGCGATCTACAAGGGTACGTAGATCCACTCTCCCTCTCGTAGATGCTCATCACCATGGATAGGTTTGCGTGTGCGTAGGAAATTTTTTGTTTCCCATGCGACGTTCCCCAGCAGTGGCATCATGAGCTAGGTTGATGGTTCGATGAGATCTCGAGTAGAACACAAAAGGTTTGTGGGCATTGATGCATAGATTGCTTCCTCCCTTGGTCGTGTTTTGGTTCAGCGGTATTGTGGGATGAAGCGGTCCGGACCAACCTTACTCGTACGCTTACGAGAGACCGGTTCCCTCAACTGCACTTGTTGCAACAGATGGCTAGCGGGTGTCAGTTTCTCCTACTTTAGTTGGATCGGATTCGACAAAGGTGGTCCTTGAGAAGGTTGAAAAGCAAACTAGTGTATCACCGTTGTGGTTTATGCGTAGGTGAGAATCGTTCTTCCTAGATACCCATAGCAGCCACGTAAAACATGCAACAACAATTAGAGGACGTCTAACTTGTTTTTGCAAGGTATGTTGTGATGTGATATGGCCAATTACATGATGTGATATATGTGATGTATGAGATGATCATGTGATGTATAGAATTTCACGACTTGCACGTCGATGAGTACGGCAACTGGCAGGAGCCATAGGGTTGTCTTTAATTATTGTATGACCTGTGTGTCAATCATTAAGCGCTATGTAATGCTTTACTTTATCGCTAAGCGGTAGAAATAGAAGTAGAAGCAGGGCTGGCACCACAACCCCAATGGCAGCACATTGATGGAGATCAAGATGATGGAGATCATGGTGCTGTGCCGGTGACGATGGAGATCATGCCGGTGTTTTGAAGATGGAGATCTTAAACACAAGTTCATGGCCATATCATGTCACTTATGATTTGCATGTGATGTTAATCCTTTTTATGCACCTTGTTTTGCTTAGGATGACGGTAGCATTATAAGGTGATCCCTCGCTTAATTTCAAGATAAATTGTGTTCTCCCCGAGTGTGCACCGTTGCGAAAGTTCGTCGTGTTGAGACACCACGTGATGATCGGGTGTGATAGACTCTACGTTCACATACAACGGGTGCAAGCCAGATTTGCACGTGCAGAACACTCGGGTTAAACTTGACGAGCCTAGCATGTACAGACATGGCCTCGGAAGACAAGAGACCGAAAGGTCGAACATGAGTCATATAGTAGATATGATCAACATAATGATGTTCACAATTGCAGCCACCTCAACTCACGTGATGATCGGACTTGAGTTGGTGAATTTGGATCATGTATCACTCGAATGAACGGAGGGATGTCAATTTGAGTGGGAGTTCTTAAGTAATATGATTAATTGAACTCATTATCATGAACATAGTCAATAGTGTCTTTGCAAATTATGTTGTAGATTACTAGCTCGCGTTGTAGCTCCCTTAAATTTTTATATGTTCCTAGAGAAATAGAGTTGAAAGATGTTGGTAGCAATATTGCGGACTGGGTCCGTGATCTGAGGATTGTCCTCATTGCTGCACAGAAGGCTTATGTCCTTAATGCACTGCTCGGTGCGCCACCCCCTCTAGCATCGTCTATAGATGTTGTGAACATCTGACAGGCACGTTTCGATGACTACTTGATAGTTTAGTGCGCCATGTATTACGGCTTAGAATTGAGCCTCCGAAACGTTTTGAACGTCACGGAACATATGAGATGTTCTAGGAGCAGAGATTGTGATCTCAGGCTTGTGCCTGTGTTGTGAGATATGAGATCTCCAACAAGATTCTTTGCCTGTAAGATGAAGGAGAATAGCTCAATCGTTGAGCATGTACTCAGATTGTCTGGGTACTACAATCGCTTGAATCAAGTGGGAGATGATCTTCCAGATAAGATAGTGATTGATATAGTTCTCCAAGTCACTATCACTAAAGCTACTAGAACTTAGTGATGAACTATAAAACACTAGGGATAGAAGTATTCATCCCTGAGCTGTTCGCGATGTTTGACACTACGAAGGTAGAAATCAAGAAGGAGCGTCAAGTGTTGATGGTTAATCAAACCACTAGTTTCGAAAAGGACAAGAGTAAGGAGGGAAACTTCATGGATAGCAAGTCAGTTGCTGCTCCAGTGAAGCAACCCAAAGTTGAACTCAAACCCGAGACTAAGTGCTTCTATTATGAGGTGAGAGGTCGCTGAAGCGGAACAACCCAAGATACTTGGTAGATAAGTAGGCTGGCAACATTGACAGAAGTATATTTGATATACGAGTTATTGATGTGTACCTTTCTAGTACTCCTAGTAGCACCTGGGTATTGGATACCGGTTCGGTTGCTAAATGTTAGTAACTCGAAATAAAAGCTACGGAATAAACGGAGAACTAGCTAAGGGTGAGGTGACGATGTGTGTTGGAAATGTTTCCAAGGTTGATGTGATCAACATCGCACGCTCTCTCTACCTTCAGGATTAGTGATGAACCTAAATAAATGTTATTTGGTATTTTGCGTTGAGCATGAACATGATTAGATCATGTTTGTTGCAATACGGTTATTTATTTAAGTCAGAGAATAATGGTTATTCTGTTTACATGAATAATACCTTCAATGGTCATGCACCTAGTGAGAATGGTTTGTTGAAATCTTGATCGTAGTAATACACATGTTCATAACATTGATGTCAAAAGATACAAAGTTAAATAACGATAGTACCACATACTTGTGGCACTGCCGCAAAATGTCATATTGGTATGAAGCGCATGAAGAAACTCCATGCTGATGGATACTTGGACTCATTCGATTTCGAATCAGTTGAGACATGCGAACCATGCCTCTTGGGCAAGATGACTAAAGGACCCCGTTGGATGGAGCGGGCAAGTGATTGATTGGAAATGATACATGTGGATGTATGCAATCTAGTGAGTCTTGTAGCGTGCAGTGGATATCGTTATTTTCTTACCTTCACTGATGGTTTGAGTAGATATAGTGTATATTTACTTAATGAAACACAAGTCTGAATCGTTTGAAAGGTTCAAGCAAATTCAGAGTGAAGTTTAAGATCATCGTGACAACAAGATAAAAATGATTGCGATATGATCGTGGAGGTGAATATCTGAGTCACGAGTTTGGCATACAACTTAAGACAATGTGAAAGTTGTTTCATAACTAAACGCCACCTAGAACACCATAGTGTGATGGTGTGTCTGAACATCATAGTTATGCTCTATTGGACATGGTGCGTGCTATGATGTCTCTTATCGTTTTACTACTATAATTTTGGGGTTATGCATTAGAGACAACTACATTCACTTTAAATAGGGCACCATCTAAATCCGTTGAGATGACACCGTGTGAATTATGGTTTGATAGAAACCTAAGCTGTCATTTCTTAATATTTGGGGCTGCGACACTTGTGTGGAAAATGTTTTCACCTAATGAGGTCGAACCTAAGGCGGACAAATGCATCTTCATAGAATACCCTAAGATCAGTTGGGTGAACCTTCTATCTCAGAACCAAGTGCAAAGTGTTTGTTACTAAAACAAATCCTTTCTCGAGGAAGAGTTTCTCTCGAAAAAATTGAGTGGGAGGAAGATAGAACTTGATGAGGTTGTTAAACCTTTGTTCAACCAGAGAGTAGCGCAACGCAGAATGTTGTTTCTGTGAAGCCTACGTTAGTTTAAGAGGAAGTTAATTATGATGATCATGAAGCTTCAGGATCAAGTTACTATCGAACTTCGTAGGTCGACAAGGATGTGTACTGCTCCTAAGCGGTACGACAACCCTGTCTTGGAGGTCATGTTGTGGGACAACGATGAACCTACGAGCTATGGAGAAGCGATGATGGGCCTCGATTCCGACAAATGGTTGGAGGCCATGAAATCCGAGATAGAATCCACGTATGAAAACCAAGTATAGACTTTGGTAGACTTGCTCGTTGGACGGCAGGTTGTTGAGTACAAATGGATCTTTAAAATGAAGACAGACGGTGATGGTAATTATCACCATTTGTAAAGCTCGACTTGTTCCAAAGTTGTTTGTGACAAGTTCAAGGAGTTGGCTACGATGAGACTTTCTCACTCGTAGCGATGCTAAAGTCTGTTGGAAATATGTTAGTAGTTGCTGCATTTTTCAATTAAAATCTGGCAGATGGATGTCAAAACATCGTTTCCTTAACGGTTTTACTTGAGGAAAGGTTGTATGTGATACAACCAGAAGGTTTTGTCAGTCCTAAGGATGCTAAAAGGTGTACAAGCTTCAGTGATCCTTCTATGGACTGAAGCAAGCATCTCAGAGTTGGAATATGCACTTTGATGAGGTGATCAAAGTTTTGAGTCTATGCAAAGTTTACGAGAAACTTATATTTACAATAAAGTGAGTGGGAGCACTATAGAATTTCTGATAAGTATATGTGGATGACATATTGTTGATCGGAAATAATGTAGGATTTCTGAAAAGCATAAATGGTTGTTTGAAAAGTGATTTTCAAAGGAAGACCTGGATAAGGCTACCTAATTGTTGAGCATCAAAATCTATTGAAATAGATCAAGATGCTTGATGAGATTTTCAATAAATACATACCTTGACAAGATTTTGAAAGAGTTCAAAATGGATCAGTCAGAGAAAGAGTTCTCGCCTGATTTATAAAGGTGTGAAGTTGAGTAAGACTCACAGCTCGACAACGGCAGAAGAAAGAGAAAAGATGAACTTCGTCCCCTATGCCTTAGCCATAGGCTCTGTGTAGTATGCCATGCTGTGTACCGTACCTGTGTGTGCCTTGCCATGAGTCTGTCAAGGGGTACTAGAGTGCTCCAGGAGTGGATCACTGGACAGCGGTCGAAATTATTCTTAGTAACCAGAGGACTAAGGAGATGTTTCTCGATTATGGAGGTAATAGAGAGTTCGTCGTAAAGAGTTACGTTGATGCAAGCTTTAAACACCAATCCGGATGGCTCGTAGTAGCAATCTGGATACGTATAGTGGAGCAGCCATTTGGTAAAGTACCAAGTGGAGTGTGGTAGCAGAGTTTACGGTTTGAGATAGATATGCAAAGTACACACGGATCTGAATGTTATAGACCCGTTGACTATAAGACCTCTCTCACATGCAAAGCATGATCGAACTCCAGAACTCATTGGGTGTTAGATTCATAACATGCGAATCACATGGTGATGTGAACTAGATTATTGACTCTAGTGCAAGTGGGAGACTGTTGGAAATATGCCCTAGAGGCAATAATAAATTAGTTATTATCATATTTCCTTGTTCATGACAATCGTTTATTATCCATGCTATAATTGTATTGATCGGAGACTTAAATGCATGTGTGGATACATAGACAAAACCATGTCCCTAGTATGCCTCTAATAGACTAGCTCGTTGATCAAAGGATTGTTAAGGTTTCCTAGCCATGGACATGAGATGTCATTTGATAACGGGATCACATCATTGGGAGAATGATGTGATGGACAAGACCCAAATTACAAACGTAGCATATGATCGTGTCAGTTTATTGCTACTGTTTTCCGCATGTCAAGTATATGTTCCTATGACCATGAGATCATGCAACTCACTGACACCGGAGGGATACTTTGTGTGTATCAAACGTTGCAACGTAACTGGGTGACTATAAAGGTGCACTACAGGTATCTCCGAAGGTGTCTGTTGAGTTGGCATGGATCAAGACTGGGATTTGTTACTCCGTGTGACGGAGAGGTATCTCAGGGCCCACTCGGTAATGCAACATCACAACAAGCCTTGCAAGCAATGTGACTAATATGTTAGCCACGGGATCTTGCATTACGAAATGAGTAAAGAGACTTGCCGGTAACGAGGTTGAACTAGGTATGGAGATACCGACGATTGAATCTCGGGCAAGTAACATACCGAAGAACAAAGGGAACGTTATACGGGATTGAGTGAATCCTTGACATAGAGGTTCGACCGATGAAGATCTTCGTAGAATATGTAGTAACCAACATGGACGTCCAGGTCCCACCATTGGTTATTGGCCGTAGATGTGTCTCGGTCATGTCTACATAGTTCTCGAACCCGCAGGGTCTGCACACTTAAGGTTCGGTGACGTTTCGGTAGTGTAGAGTTATGTATGGTGGTGACCGAAGGTTGTTCGGACTCGCGGATGATATCCCGGATGTCACGAGGAGCTTCGGAATGATCCGGAGGTAAAGATTCATATATAGGAAGTCCCAGTTTGGTCGCCGGAAAAGTTCCGGGCTCATCGGTAGTGTACCGGGAGTGTCGGTAGTGTACCGGGAGACCACCGGGAGGGGTATTTCGACCCAAGAGGCTTTATGGGCTGTAGGAGGATGAATACCAGCCCTTAGTGGGCTGGTGGAAGTCCTACACAAAGCCCATGAGGCTGGGAAGAAAATACCAAAAGGAAAAAGGTGGAAAAAGGCAAAAAAGGGCCAAATAAGGAAGGAGTCCTAATCCTACTAGGAGTGGAGGAGGAGGACTCCTCCCTCCTTGGTTTGGCTGACCCAAGGGCTGCCTTTTTGGCAGCCAAGCCTCCTCCTCCTCTCCTCCTATATATACTAGAGGATTTTAGGGTTTTGGCACAAGATTTTCAGCCACGTGCCACCCGTTCCTCTAGTGCATAGCTTCTCCTCTAGATCGGTTTTCTGCAGTGCTTAGGCGAAGCCCTGTCGGAATAGCTCCACCACCATCGCCGGAGCGCCGTCACGCTGCCGGAGAACTCTTCCTCCTCTCCACCTCCTCTTGTTGGATCAAGACGGTGGAGATCGTCATCAAGCTGCACGTGTGCTGAACGCGGAGGTGCCATCCGTTCGGTACTAGATCGGAAGGATCGTGATCAAGGCCACGGGACGTTCGTGATCGGCTCGCGGGACGGATCATGACGAGATCGCGGGACGGTTCGTGATTGGTTCGCGGGACGGTTCGTGATTAGATCGCGGGACGCTCGGTGATTTGGATCGCGAAGAAGTTCGACTACACCAACCGCGTTTCTTAACGCTTCCCGCTTAGCGATCTACAAGGGTACGTAGATCCACTCTCCCTCTCGTAGTTGCTCTTCATCATGGATAGGTTTGCGTGTGCGTAGGAAAGTTTTTGTTTCCCATGCAACGTTCCCCAACAGAGGCGTCCATCAACGGCGGTCGAACTATTACTGTGAGAGAGTGCCCACCAACATATATACACCAGTATATCAGTGAGAGAGAGAGCGCACCACCACACTGTGAGATATGAGAGTTACTTAAGGAAAGCCTCGACGAACCGAAAGTCACACACGCATTATACCGATGTACACCGACCCAGAACTATTGCTGCGCGCGGGACACCGGGCGCCGGCGTCACTTATGGGATGTGGAGCTAGTGTTCAATGCCAAGCGCCACATGTATCTCGCACCGATGATACTTGCTATTTAGGGTTTCATCGACGTCGAGGAACCCCCTAACCCGACACCATGACACGACACCCCCGACCCCCGACCCCGACACGACATCTCGACCCCGACACGACACCCCGACACGACACCCCCGACCCCCGACACCTCTTCGGCCTCCTGTTGACCGAAAGGGTGCTCTTCGGCCTTCCAGAGGCCGACGGGTCATATATGTGTGAATTATGAGTTAGGTCATATAATTCCTGGTTTTTTTATGAAAAACATCATATATATATATATATTTGTGTTCATCGGGTGGATTTAAGTGTGCAGTTGTTTCGTCAATGCGAGGGTTTGGTGTTCGACGACCTCCCCGTGCGTTCGACGAGCTCCGCCCCTGCGTTCGTGGGTGAGCACAAATGACATCTCCTGCTCCCCCTTCACTTGCTCTGTTCCGGTCTTTGTGCCGATGAAACTTGCTAGCTTTAGGTAGATTGAATCATCAGTATGCGAGAACACTATGTGTCTCCCGTTCGAAAGGGTTACATCTATAAATCTGCATACATTTGCATATTTATAACCGTGATTCTTTCGAATTGTCCAACGTTATCCATGGACAGCCCGAGTATGTGTAGATTGGGTTCGTTTTCCCATATGCTTTGCTCCGGTTCCGATGCAGAATTTCGTCAGTGCCTCCTTGTTGTTCTCCGGGTACACATTCTCTCTGCTTATTGCCGAGACATGTATCAGGAGAACAGCGGGGAGGTGCTGCCGAAATTTTGCATCGAATCCGGAGCAAAGCATGGGAAAACGAACCCAATCTACACATACTCGGGTGGGATTAGGACCTATCTTTACCTACTAGCGTTTAGGTTGCATCGACGTAATGAAACTAACAATCTCTATTAACTGACGAATATGGTTTGTTGAATTATGTATATATTTTGTGTGTGTCCAATAGCTAGGCAGGATGAGTGATCGTGGGTGGATCTACACCGGTCACACTAGTCAGAAAGACATGACCCGTGAATGGTTAACAAAAACCAAGGAGTTTGTGAGAGTCACATTTGCAAATGGACAGAAAACAACTTGGTGCCCTTGTGTCGATTGCGACAACTATAAGAAGAAGTCAGAGTTTGAAATGATCAAACACCTACAGAAGTGGGGTTTTACGCCTAATTATACGGTCTGGACATTTCATGGTGAGTCTTCCCAACGTGCTAGAGCTGAGGTGCTTCGTCGTCGCACCGACGAGCATGGTACCGGGATCGAAGACATGGTGCGAGACTTTGATGATGCTCGGGATTCGGATGATGAGATGGAGGAATCTGCAAAGGCCTTTTATGAAATGTTGGAGTCTTCAAAATGTCCTCTCCACGAGCACACTGAGGTTTGTCAGCTGGATGCCATCGCGCAAGTAATGGCTCTAAAGGCTCAGTTCAACCTAGGCAGAGAATGCTACGACGCGATTATGACGATATTTGGACGCTTTCTACCCAAAGGCCATGTATTGCCACCAAACCTGTACCGGTCAGACAAAATCCTGCGTGCGCTTAAGATGCCCTATGAGAAGATAGATGCCTATGAGAATGGATGTGCCTTATTTAGGCTTCAGTATGCGGGCTTGACTATTGCCCCATTTGTAATTCTTCCAGATATGTTCTGGTAGACAACGGTATGGGTGAGAAGAGTCAGACCAAAATCCCCATTAATGTTCTTCGGTATCTGCCAATCATACCAAGACTTCAACGGCTTTTCATGGTCGAAGAGACGGCTAGACAGATGACGTGGCATAAATTGGGCAAAAGAATAGAACTGGATGCAGATGGGAATCCGATGTTGAGACACACTTCGGACGCTTTTGCGTGGAAGCACTTCGATGCATTACATAAGGATAAAGCGGTAGAACCAAGGCATCCTCGAGTTGCCATCAGCATGGATGGGTTCAATGTGTATGGTATGACGGCGGCACAATACAGTTGTTGGCCTGTATTTGTCATTCCACTCAATCTCCCCCCGGAGAGATTATGAAAAGAAAGAACATTTTACTGACCCTGATAATTCCAGGGCCCAAATATCCGGGGAAGAATATGAATGTGTACATGCAACCGCTTAAGGATGAATTACAAGAAGCCTGGGATAATGGGATCAAGACATACGACGCCGCTACAAAAAAGAACTTCAAAATGCATGTGTGGTACATGTACTCGATGCATGACTTGCCGGCGTATGCGCTATTCGTTGGCTGGTGTGTGCATGGAAGGTTTCCATGCCCCACATGCAAGGCAGCTCTTTAGTTCCGTTGGCTAGAGGCGGGTCGCAAGTTTTCTTGCTTCGACATGCATAGACAGTTCCTGGATCCTGACCATAAGTTCAGAAAAGACAAGAAGAATTTCATCAAAGGTAGAGTTGTCAAAAACATTGCACCACCTGCATTGACAGGCCAACAGATCCTGGATCAGATAAACGCTCTCAAGCCGGATCCAAATCGTCCAGGGTATTTCAAAGGGTATAATACGGAACACGCCTGGACTCACAAGATATGTTTGTGGGATATGCCTTACTGCAAAGACCTCCTTTGCCCACACAACATCGATGTGATGTACACTGAAAAGAATGTCGCGGAGGCCCTTTTTGGTACATTGTTCGGCATAGAGGGAAGTTGAAGGATAATCCTAAGGCTAGAGTCGACCAGGAGGCTCTATGTGATAGACCGTTACAAAACATTCAACAACCGAAAGGAAAGAAGAACTTGAGGAAGCCAAAGGCATGGTTCGATCTTGGAAGGCCAGCTATGAGGGAAATGATCTTGTGGGTGCAAATGCAGTTGATGTCCCCTGATGGGTATGCAGCGAATCTAAAGAGGGGAGCGAGTCTTGAAAAATTGAAAATATTTGGTCTCAAGAGTCATGATTGGCACATATGGCTTGAGCGGGTAATGCCGGTGATGTTGTGTGGCTTTATCCCTGAGGATGAATGGCTAGTACTGGCAGAGCTGAGCTATTTCTTCCGTGCTCTTTGTGCGAAAGAACTGTCGCCTGACGTGCTAGACGAACTGGAAGAGTTGGCGCCGGAGTTGATCTGCAAGTTAGAAAAGATCTTTCCACCGGGCTTCTTTAATCCAATGCAGCATTTGATTTTGCATCTCCCGACCGAGGCAAGATTGGGGGGCCCGTGCAAAATCGTTGGTGCTTCTCAACTAAGAGGAGGCAGAAGACGCTTCGAGCAGAATGTAAAAATAAACGTAGAGTTGAAGCATCGATGGCCGAGGCATTCATTACTGAGCAGGCGGCAAACTTTGTGACAGCACACTACACAGCCCAGAATCGTCATTTGCATAATCCGAAGCCTCAGTACAATGATGGCGACCATGAAAAAGGTCGATCCAACCTCAGCCTATTCAAAGGGAAGCTCGCACCAGCCGGTGCTTCGAAATCATTAGGGTTGGATGTCGAAGAATGGCAGACCATTTCGTTGTATATCCTCAACAACCTAATAGAAGTGCGGCCGTACATCGAGTAAGTTCTTGGTACATTGTTTCAGAACTTCTAATTCCTTTGAAATGCTCTTATTCCCGGATATGTGATATAGTCGATACGTCGCCAAATTCTCAGCTGGAGCGGTGATCCAAAAGGATTCCATCGAAGAGTATGAGATTCGGGCAAAGCATGGAGGCGGCTATCCTGGTTTCATCTATTGGTTCAAGCAAACGGTAATTTCCATTAATTAGACGATTTCATTTCTTCGCCTAGTTTGCGGCTAATGCAACAATCCTTTGGTATTAAACTTGTAGGCTAATGTAGAGTCTATGGACTCCGAATTGAGACAATTCGCTAATGGTTTTGACTTTAAGGTCCGTTCATTTGACAAATACGACATCAATGGGTATCGCTTTTGTACTTTTGGCAAAGAGCTATCTATGGCCGACCGAAGACTACAAATTGTTGTGTCTCCGCTGTCGGCGAAGGAGGGGTTGAGTATTATGGAAGAGTTGAAGCAATTTATGAACTTACATTCTTTGGTGAAAACCCACCAAACGTCGTAGTCTTCAAATGTTATTGGTTCCAGCCGAAGGAGACTAGAAGGACTCATGAACTTATAGGGCTAGTCGAAATCAAACAAAGCACCCATTTGGATGTTCCCGATGTCTATATTACGGCTCAACAGGCGACCCAAGTTTTCTATCTACCATGGGCCTGCCAAACGGATCCAAATTTGAAAGGTTGGGATGTCGTTTATGATGTGCCGCCACATTTTAGACCACCTCCCCTCAATGAAGATGATTATGAACCTCACATTAACCCAGACACATATGACGGAGAATTCTTCCAAGAAACACATGTTTCCAAAAAACGCTTCAAGTACCGCTCTACTTCACCCCAGAACATTGAGGTCGACGGCGACACTGAACCCGACTTCATCCCTGAGTAGGAACAAGAAGAGACGGAAGAAGAAGAGGTTACTGTTGCGGATGACCTGACAATGCTTCACCGATTACATAGAGGCCTTCCACATGTTGATGCATTTATTGATGATGCTGATGAGCACGTCATTACTGATAGTGATGATGATTATGCATTTGTTGATCCCGGAGCATATATAGACGATGAAGATTAATATTAGTAATGCGAGGTATTCAATTATTATTATGTACATATATATTATTAATTAGTTCATGTTATTAGGTATTCAATTTTTTTATGTTGAACTAATTTCGTTCACTCTTTGTCATTGCAGGTGTTAACAGATGGTGGGCAGGGGTCGAGAGCGCTCTGAGCCTCCTTCCTCGGCGCGTGCTGGGAGGGGTGCTATTATTCCACCCCAGCAACTCCGGAGAGCGCTGGTACACAGCATGCAGACACCAGCAGGCGCTTCTTCTTCGACCGGGAGAGGTCGGGGGAAGACGAAGAGAGGTGCTAGAGGTAGGAAGGCTACTGCGCCTTCCTTGCCGCCACCCCCATCTGATTCTCCCGACCACAGGAGTGCTCCGTCTCGGGTGGACCTGTCTGACTTGGACCCATCTCGAACTCCGGTCCATGAGCCTCGGGTCGACGAGGCTCGGGTCACCGAGCCTTCGTCCTAGGAGACTCGGGTCCCAGAGTCTTCATCCCAGGAGACTCGGGTCCCAGAGTCTTTGTCCCACGTGACTCCGGAGGCTAGTGGCCATGCTGATGGTGTCGAGGACAATTACTTGTCTGAGGACACCTATAGCGAGAGCGAGCTGGTTGAGGAGGGCAAGAAGGTCTACCAGCATGGTTGTACAAAGCTGCCTCCCGTGCCGACGACCCGCGAGCGGAGGTGGTTGATTGTGTGTAATGCGGAGAAGTAAGTCCATTTACTCTTTTTTAACCTTTTGCCTTCATGTTTCTTCAAATTAATATCTAATGTGTTGGCCTTGTCCTACTGTAGGGGTTGGAAATACGAGCGTGGTGGTGTCCGCAGGCCCAACTAGGTCCTTGGTGTGCTTCTCCGCCATCACTTCCTGGGGAAGGTCCAGTTGCCCGGTGAGGGTGAGTCTCCACAGGTAGCACTGACCTGGGAGCTGTACAAGGCTGCCCCGGCCCCGCCGGAGGAGATGGTCAACGGTGTCTTGTGCGAGACGGTGGCTGACATTGTGATCCGTCGCTTTTGCGTAATTTCTCCTCTACAGAATTAAAAATCAACAACACCTAGTGATTGTACTAATCAGTGTCTAATGTGTTGTCTTGTTTGATTGTAGACCTTCTATAGGTGTCTTGAGGAAGACGAGGCGAGAGCGGCTGTTGTTCTCGAAGCCGAGTGCAAGCGCCTACTTCAGAACTTATGACATGAGGCTCGGGTGTAGGCTATTAGAGACTACTACACCTCGACTAACATTAAGAGGGCCAAGAAGAAGTGCCGCGAAAATCATCTGAGTAAGGAGAAGTTTATGAAGGTAATTATCTATTCTTAAGGCCTTGTACTTAGTTTCTTTGATTTTATTCGTAGGTGTAGCGCTGAAATTTCTCTTGTCTAACTTAGGTGCCACCGAGATGGTGTGCAGATAGGATGGACTGTTGGGAAGCATTGGTGGATGAGTGGTGCTCTCCCGAATGGCTAGCCGAACACAACAAGACCAAGGAGAAGCGTGCCCAAATGAGAGGTGTGCCACACCATCAAGGGAGCTCCAACCTATTTGAGTATGGGGATAACTGGGTATGTGGTTTGCTTCATGATTCATGCAATTTCATTCTTCATTCTAGCTTGATCCCTTAACTAATATTTTGTTCACCTCTTTTAGGCACGAGAAAACAAGAAGGAGGTGCCACCTCTGTTCGACCTCTATGCCATGGCCCATACTGCCTCGTACAAGAAGGCCAAGGCATTCTCGGAGGATGACCTTGATCATCCAGAGAGCTTCAGTAACATCTCCTCCCACAACAAGCTCGTGAGGTACAGAGATGAGGGGAAGGCGAGGAAAGGGGAGGACTTCAACCCGAGCCAGAGTCCTTTTGATCCAGAGCTCGTGATGATATCTGGTGGTGGGAGGCCTCATGGCTCGATAGCCATTGGGGATGGACTGATACGTTGTCCTAGAACTCTCCCAGAGATCAAGAAGTGCCAGATGAGATCTGATCCTGAGATAAGGCCTCGTCCACGGCCAATGGAGCTCGCCATTGAGGCTAGGGCCCAGGAGCTTCTGGCAGAGGCAAATAGGCAGGCGGCGCAGAGGGAGAGGGAGATGGAGGAGAGGACGAATAGGCTGTTGGAGGAAGAGAGGAACCGGAACGATGCGTCTCATCGGGCCCTATAAGAGCTCCTCGTGGTATGTTTCTCCTGCATATTAGCCAAATCATGCACGTAATATTTGTTTCATCACTAACTAATATGAATGACTCGTGAAAACAAAATGTGCAGACCGTGTGCCAGAACAATGGTCAGACCCCTCCGTCGATGCCCCATATTGCTATAGCACCCATGGTGAGTTTCATTTAAATGGTCATTAGTGACTAGTATTCACATTTGAGTTGCATCATGCTAAGGAGACATTGCAAATGATCTTTGGTGCAGTGTGCCGCCCGACAAGAATCGACCGATCCTTCTGCGTCTGCCACAACCCCGACCGGTCCTTCTACGTCTCACCCTGGCCCAAACCCTACCGGTCCTTCACCTCCGTGTTGATGGTAAGTTTTCCCAAGTGTTTTCATTAACAAATGCATACTCAGCTTAAGAAATGAACTACTTAGTTCCAAAATGACCTATACTTAGCTTATTTTCATCCAAAATGACCTGATATGCTTAGTTAGCTAGAAAATGGTATATTCTACTTAGGATAGCTATAAAATGACCTATACTTAGCATTTTTTTCCTCCAAAATGACTTGATATGCTTACTTAGCTAGAAAATGGCATTAGTAGCTAGTATAGCTCAATAATAATCTATAGCTAGTTCATTTATGACATAATTAGCTCACTTAGGTACAAAATGGCATAACTACCTAGGATAGCTCGATAATGATCTATAATTAGCTTAGTTAGTTCATTTATGACATAATATGCTCACTTAGGTAAAAAAATGGCATAATAACCTTGGTTTACCTCCAAAATGACCTATACTTAGCTTATTTTCCTCAAAAATACATAATAACCTTACTTACCTCCAAAATGATATATTCTACCTAGGATAGCTATAAAATGACCTATACTTCGCTTATTTTCATCAAAAATGACTTGATATGCTTAGTTAGCTAGAAAATGGTATATTCGCCTAGGATAGCTATAAAATGACCTATACTTAGCTTATTTTCATCAAAAATGACTTGATATGCTTAGTTAGCTAGAAAATGGTATATTCACCTAGGATAGCTATAAAATGACCTATACTTAGCATTTTTCCTCCAAAATGACTTGATATGCTTAGTTGGCTAGAAAATGGCATTAGTAGCTAGTATAGCTCAATAATGATCTATAGCTAGTTCATTTATGACATAATTAGCTCACTTAGGTACAAAATTGCATAACTACCTAGGATAGCTCAATATTGATCTATAATTAGCTTAGCTAGTTCATTTATGACATAATATGCTCACTTAGGTTAAAAAAAATGGCATAATAACCTTGGTTTACCTCCAAAATGACCTATACTTAGCTTATTTTCCTCAAAAATACACAATAACCTTACTTACCTCCAAAATGATATATTCTACCTATGATAGCTATAAAATGACCTATAGTTAGCATTTTTTCCTCCAAAATTACTTGATATGATTAGTTATCTACAAAATGGCATTACCACCTTGGAGAAGAGGAGAGGAGAGGAGAAAAAGAAATAGAAGATAAATTCTTCTTCTTCTTCTTTTCTTCATTTTCTTCTTATTCTTCTAGCTAGTCTTCTTCTTCTTCTAACTATATCTTTCCTACTTTGCAGATTTGCTATAGATGAGGAAGAGTGCATTGATGGACTGTACTCTTCTACTTCTGCTACCTTTATGTTTATGGAAAACTTGTTTTGGATACATATGTATGGATATGTTGTTGGAAACCATATTGTGTGTTGTTGGAAACTTTTATATATGTTGGACTTGTATGTTGGAACTTAATTATTGGTATATATATGCTTGCTTCAACTTATTTGGTATGCTTATTGGAACTTGTTGAATGATATGTATGTTCTGGATATGTATATGTTGGATATATATGAATATTCTGTCAAATTGAATGATTTTAAGAAAAAACAAAAAAACAGGGGCTATATAGCCACTTTGCCGTCTGTTGGCAGACGACAAAGAGCTTTGTCGTCCGCCAGCAGACGGCAAAGTGGCCATGTGGCAGCTACCTATGCAAACTGGGGCTGGCCTAGGTGGGTTCTTTGCCGTCCGTTGGCAGATGGCAAAGAATTAATATTCTTTGCCGTCCGCCAGTGGACGGCAAAGAACCCACCTAGGCTAGCCCAAGCTATCAAAAAAGGTGGTTTGCCGTCCGCTGGCATACGGCAAAGACCTTAGGTTCTTTGCCGTCCGTAACCTAAGGTCTTTGTCGTCTACCAGCGGACGACAAAGCACGCCGTTAAGCCCCCTAACGGAGCTAAGTGCCCACGTGTGTCGTCCAGGCTCTTTGCCATCCGCTGGCAGACGGCAAACAACCTAAGGTCTTTGTCGTCCGCCAGCGGACGGCAAAGCGGCCTTTACCATGGATTATTCAGCCGGACGGTTTGTCGTCCACTGGCAAACGGCAAAGCCTTGGTCGTCCGTGTTTCATGCCATAGCCGTCCAGCATGGCGAACGACAAAGTACCTGTTTCCTGTAGTGCTATGACCATGAGATCATTCAACTCACTGACACCAGAGGAGTACCTTGTGTGCATCAAACGTTGAACATAACTGGGTGACTATAAAGGTGCTTTACAGGTATCTCCTAGGGTGTCTGTCGGGTTGGCATGGATCAAGACTGGGATTTGTTACTCCCTGTGACGGAGAGGTATCTCAGGGCCCACTCAATAATACAACATCACAATAAGCATTACAAGAAATGTGACTAAGTGTTAGCCACGGGATCTTGTATTACGGAACGAGTAAAGATAGTTTCTGGTAATGAGGTTGAACTAGGTATGGAGATGCCGACGATCGAATCTCAGGCAAGTAACATACCGAAGAACAAAGGGAACAACATACAGGATTAACTGAATCCTTGACATAGAGGTTTGACCGATAAAGATCTTCGTAGAATATGTAGGAACCAATATGGGCATCCAGGTCCCGCTATTTGTTATTGACCATAGATGTGTCTCGGTCATGTCTACATAGTTCTCGAACCCACAGGGTCTACACACTTAAGGTTCAGTGACATTTCGGTAGTATAGAGTTATGTATGGTGGTGACCGAAGGTTGTTCGGAGTCCTGGACGAGATCCCGGACGTAATGAGGAGCTCTGGAATGGTCCGGAGGTAAAGATTGATATATAGGAAGTCCTATTTTGGTCACCGGAAAAGTTTCGGGCTCATCGGTAGTGTATCGGGAGTGCTGGGAGGGTACCGGGGGACCATCGGGAGGGGTGTCTTGACCCAAGAGGCTACATGGGCTGTGGGAGGAGGTAAACCAGCCCCTGGTGGGCTGTTCGAAGCCTCCTCTAAGGGCCCATGCGGCTAGAGTGGTTTGAGAAGGAAAACATCCAAAGGTGGAGAGGTGGAAAGAGTTTCCAAGTGGAAAGGAGGAATCCTACTCCTAATAGGATTGGAGTAGGACTCCTCCACCTCCAATTTCGACCAAACCTTGAGGGTTTGAGGCTGCCTCCTCCCCTCCCTACGTCCTACATATACTAGAGGATTTAGAGGAAAAAGCCAACCCTAATAGCCACGTGCCACCTCTCCTCTAGATCGCAGTTTCTCCTCTAGATCAGTTTTCAGCGGTGCTTAGGCGAAGCCCTGCTGGAATAGCTCCACCACCATCGCCGCAACACCATCGCGCTGCTGGAGAACTCATCTACCTCTCCACTCTCTCTTGCTAGATCAAGAAGGCGGAGATCTTCATCGAGTTGTACGTGTGCTGAACGCGGAGGTGTCGTCCGTTCGGCGCTAGATCGGAAGGACCGTGATCAAGATCGGGAGACGATTCGTGATTGGATCGCGGGATGGATCGTTATGAGATCGCGGGACGGATCGTGATTGGATCGCGGAACGGATCATGATGGGATCGCGGGACGCTCGGCGATTTGGATCGCGAAGACGTTCGACTACATCAACCACGTTTCTTAACGCTTCGCGCTTAGCGATCTACAAGGGTATGTAGATCCACTCTCCCCCTCGTAGATGCTCATCACCATGGATAGATCTTGCGTGTGCGTAGGAAATTTTTTGTTTCCCATGCAACATTCCCCAATAGTGGCATCATGAGCTAGGTCTATGTGTAGATGAGATCTCGAGTAGAACACAAAGAGTTTGTGGGCGTTGATGCTTAGATTGCTTCCTCCCTTGGTCGTGTTTTGGTTCAGCGGTATTGTGGGATGAAGCAGCCCGGACCAACCTTACTCGTATGCTTACGGGAGACCGGTTCCATCGACTGACGTGTAACTTCGTTGCACAAAGATGGCTGGCGGGTGTTTGTTTCTCCTACCTTAGTTGGATCGGATTGGACAAAGGCGGTCCTTGAGAAGGTTGAAAAGCAACTTATGTATCACCGTTGTGGTTTTGCGTAGGTGAGAATTGTTCTTGCTAGATACCCATAGCAGCCACGTAAAACATGCAACAACAATTAGAGGACGTCTAACTTGTTTTTGCAGGGTATGTTGTGATGTGATATGGCCAATTACATGATGAGATATATGTGATGTATGAGATGATCATGTTTTGTCTAGAATATCACGACTTGCATGTCGATGAGTACGGCAACCGGTAGGAGCCATAGGGTTGTCTTTAATTATTGTATGACGTACGTGTCAATCATTAAGCGCTATGTAATGCTTTACTTTATCGCTAAACAGTAGCTATAGTAGTATGAGCATGGTGGGCGCGACAACCCTGATGGTGACACAATAATGGAGATCATGATGATGGAGATCATGGTGTCATGCCGGTGACGATGGAGATCATGACGGTGCTTTCAAGATGCAGATCAAAAGCACAAGTTCATGGCCATATCATGTCACTTATGATTTGCATGTGATGTTAATCCTTTTTTGCACCTTGTTTTGCTTAGGATGACGGTAGCATTATAAGGTGATCCCTCACTTAAATTTCAACATAAATTGTGTTCTCCCCCAGTGTGCACCGTTGCGAAAGTTCATCGTGTTGAGACACCACGTGATGATCAGGTGTGATAGACTCTACGTTCACATACAACGGGTGTAAGCCAGTGTTGCACACGCGGAACACTCGGGTTAAACTTGACGAGCCTAGCATGTATAGACATGGCCTGGGAAAACAAGAGACCAAAAGGTCGAACATGAGCCATATAGTAGATATGATCAACATGATGATGTTTACCATTGAAACCTCAACTCACGTGATGATCAGACTTGAGTTGGTAAATTTGGATCATGTATCACTCGAATGACCGGAGGGATGTCAATTTGAGTGAGAGTTCTTAAGTAATATGATTAGTTGAACTCATTATCATGTACATAGTCAGTAGTGTCTTTGCAAATTATGTTGTAGCTCACGCTATAGCTCCCTTGAATTTTTATATGTTCCTAGAGAAATAGAGTTGAAAGATGATGTTAGCAATATTGCGGACTGGGTCTGTGATGTGAGGATTGTCCTCAGTGCTGCACAGAAGACTTATGTCCTTAATGCACCGCTCGGTGTGCCACCCCCTCTAGTGTCATCTATAGATGTTGTGAACATCTGACAAGCATGTTTCTATGACTACTTGATAGTTATGTGTGTCATGCATTACGGCTTAGAATTGAGGCTCCAAAACGTTTTGAATGTCAGGGAACATATGAGATGTTCTAAGAGTTGGAATTGGGATCTCAGGCTCGTACCCATGTTCTGAGATATGAGATCTCCAACAAGATTCTTTGCCTGCAAGATGAAGGAGAATAGCTTAATCGTTGAGCATGTGCTCAGATTGTCTGGGTGCTACAATCGCTTGAATCGAGTGGGAGTTGATCTTCCAGATAAGATAGTGATTGATATAGTTCTTCAAGTTATTGTCACTAAGATACTAGAACTTGGTGATGAACTATAAAATGCCAGGGATGGAAATAATGATCCCTGAGCTGTTCGCGATGTTGTAAACCGCGAAGGTAGAAATCAAAAAGGAGCATCAAGTGTTGATGGTTAGTAAAACCACTAGTTTCGAGAAGGGCAAGGGCAAGAAGGGAAACTTCATGGATGGCAAGTCAGTTGCTGCTCCAGTGAAGCAACCCAAAGTTGAACCCAAACCCAAGACTAAGTGCTTCTATTATGTGGAGAGCGGTCACTGAAGCGGAACATTTCGAGATACTTGGTAGATAAGAAGGCTGGCAGCATCAGCAGAAGTATATTTGATATACGTGTTATTAATGTTTACCTTACTAGTATTCCTAGTAGCACCTGTGTATTGGATACCAATTCGGTTGCTAAATGTTAGTAACTCGAAACAAAAGCTACGGAATAAACGGAGACTAACTAAGTGTGAGGTGACGATGTGTGTTGGAATTTTGTCCAAGGTTGATGTGATCAACATCACACGCTCTCTCTACCTTTGGGATTAGTGACAAACCTAAATAAATGTTATTTGGTGTTTGCGTTAAGCATGAACATGATTGGATCATGGTTATTGCAACACGGTTATTCATTTAAGTTAGAGAATAATGGTTATTCTGTTTACATGAATAATACCTTCAATGGTCATGCACCCAGTGAGAATGGTTTGTTGAATCTTGATCGTAATAATACACATGTTCATAACATTGATGCCAAAAGATACAAAGTTAATAATGATAGTACCACATACTTGTGGCACTGCCGCTAAATGTCATATTGGTATAAATCGCATGAAGAAAGTCCATGTTGATGGATCTTTGTACTCATTCGGTTTCGAATCGGTTGAGACATGCAGACCATGCCTCTTGGGCAAGATGGCTACAGACCCCGTTTTCAGTATGATGGAGCGGGCTAGTAACTTATTGGAAATAATTCATGCTGATGTATGCGATCCAATGAGTGTTGTAGTGTGCAATGGATATCGTTATTTTTCTTACCTTCACTAATGATTTGAGTATATATGAGTATATTTACTTAATGAAGCAGAAGTATGAATCGTTTTAAAAGTTCAAGCAAATTCAGAGTGAAGTTTAAGATCATCATGACAAGAAGATAAAAATGTCTACGATATGATCGTGGAGATGAATATCTGAGTTACGAGTTTGGCATACAACTTTAGACAATGTGAAAATTGTTTCACAACTCACACCACCTGGAACACCATAGTGTGATGGTGTGTTCGAACGCCATAGTCGTGCTTTATTGGATATGGTGCATGCTATGATGTCTCTTATCGTTTTGCTACTCTAGTTTTGGGGTTATGTGTTAGAGACAACTACATTCACTTTAAATAGGGCACCATCTAAATCCGTTGAGATGACACTGTCTGAACTATGGTTTGATAGAAACCTAAGCTGTCATTTCTTAATGTTTGGGGCCGCGATGCGTATGTAATTTTTTTTTCACCTAATGAGTTCGAACCCAAAGAGGACAAATGCATCTTCACAGAATACCCTAAGAACAGTTGGGTATACCTTCTATCTCAGATCCGAGTGCAAAGTGTTTGTTGCTAAAATGGGTCCTTTCCCAAGAAAAGGTTTCTCTTGAAAGAATTGGGTGGGAGGAAGATAGAACTTAATGAGGTTGTTGAATCTTTGTTTCAACCAGAGAGTAGCGCAGCGCAGAAAGATGTTTCTGTGGAACCTACGTCAGTTGAAGAGGAAGTAAATGATGATGATCATGAAGCTTCGGATCAAGTTACTATCGAACCTCGTAGGTCGACAAGGATGTGTACTGCTCCTGAGTGGTACGACAACCCTGTCTTGGAGGTCATGTTGTTGGACAACGATGAACCTACGAGATATGGAGAAGCGATGATGGGCCCGGATTCCAACGAATGGTTAGAGGCCATGAAATCCGAGAAAGGATCCATGTATGAAAACCAAGTATAGACTTTGTTAGACTTGCTCATTGGACCACAGGTCGTCAAGTACAAATGGACCTTTGAGATGAAGACAGACGCTGATGGTAAATGTCACCATTTATAAAGCTCGACTTGTCACAAAGAAGTTTCCGACAAGTTCAAAGAGTTGACTGCGATGAGACTTTATCCCTCGTAATGATGCTAAAGTCTGTTGGAATTATGTTAGCAGTTGCTGCATTTTTCAATTATGAAATCTGGCAGATGGATGACAAAACATCGTTTGCTTAACAGTTTACTTGAGGAAAAGTTGTATGTGATACAATCAGAAGGTTTTGTCAGTCCTAAGGATGCTAAAAGGTGTGCGAGCTCAAGAAATCCTTCTAAGGGATGGAGCAAGCATCTCGGAGTTGGAATATATGCTTTGATGAGGTGATCAAAGTTTTTTTGAGTTTATACAAAGTTTATGAGAAACTTGTATTTACAATAAAGTGAGTCTGAGCACTATAGAGTTTTTGATAAACATATGTGGATGACATATTGTTGATCGGGAATGATGTAGAATCTCTGGAAAGCATAAAGGGTTGTTTGAAAAATGTTTTTTCAAAGGAATACCTGGATAAAGCTACTTAATTGTTGGGCATCGCGATCTATAGAGATAGATCAAGATGTCTGATAAGACTTTCAACGAGTACATACCTTGACAAGATTTTGAAATAGTTCAAAATGGATCAGTTAAAGAAAGAGTTCTTGCCTGATTTGTAAGGTGTGAAGTTGAGTGAGACTCAAAGCTCGACCATGGAAGAAGAAAGAGAAAGGATGAACGTCGACCCCTATGTCTTAGCCATAGGCTCTATATAATATGCCATGCTATGTACCGCACCTGTGTGTGCCTTGCCATGAGTCTGTCTAGGGGTACAAGAGTGATCTAGGAGTGGATCACTAGACAACGGTCAAGATTATCCTTAATAACTAAAGGACTAAGGAAATGTTTCTCGATTATGAAGGTGATGAAGAGTTCATCGTAAAGAGTTACGTCAATGCAAGCTTTAACACTGATCCGGATGGCTCTTAGTAGCAATCCGAATACGTATAGTGGAGCAGCCATTTGGAATAGTTCCAAGTGGAGTGTGGTAGCAGTATTTACAGTATGACATAGAGATTTGCAAAGTACACACTGATGTGAATGTCGTATTCCCGTTGACTAAAATACCTCTCTCACATGCAAAGCATGATCAAGCCCCAGAACTCATTGGGTGTTAGATTCATAACAATGCGAATCACATGGTGATGTGAACTAGATTATTGACTAGTGCAAGTGGGAGACTGTTGGAAATATGCCCTAGAGGCAATAATAAATTGGTTATTATCATATTTCCTTGTTCATGATAATCATTTATTATCCATGTTATAATTGTATTGATCGGAAACTCAAATACATGTGTGGATACATAGACAACACCATGTCCCTAGTATGCCTCTAATAGACAAGCTCGTTGATCAAAGATGGCTATGGTTTCCTAGTCATGGACATGAGATGTCATTTGATAACGAGATCACTTCATTAGAAGAATGATGTGATGGACAAGACCCAAACTACAAACTTAGCATATGATCGTGTCAGTTTATTGCTACTGTTTTCTGCATGTCAAGTATTTGTTCCTATGACCATGAGATCATGCAACTCACTGACACCGAAGGAGTACCTTGTGTGTATCAAACGTTGCAACGTAACTGGGTGACTATAAAGGTTCTTTACAGGTATCTCCGAGGGTGTCTGTCGGGTTGGCATGGATCAAGACTGGGATTTGTTACTCCGTGTGACGGTGAGGTATCTCAGGGCCCACTCGGTAATACAAGATCACAATAAGCCTTGCAAGCAATGTGACTAAGTGTTAGCCACATGATCTTGTATTACGGAATGAGTAAAGAGACTTGCTGGTAACGAGGTTGAACTAGGTATGGAGATGCCGATGATCGAATCTCGGGCAAGTAACATATTGAAGAACAAAGGGAACAACATACAGGATTAACTGAATCCTTGACATAGAGGTTCGGACGATAAAGATCTTCGTAGAATATGTAGGAACCAATATGGGCATCCAGGTCCCGCAATTGGTTATTGACCGTAGATGTGTCTCGGTCATGTCTACATAGTTCTCGAACCCGTAGGGTCTACGCACTTAAGGTTTGATGATGTTTCGGTAGTATAGAGTTATGTATGGTGGTGACCGAAGGTTGTTCGGAGTCCTGGATGAGATCCTAGATGTCACGAGGAGCTCCAGAATGTTCCGGAGGTAAAGATTGATATATAGGAAGTCCTATTTTGGTCACCGAAAAAATTTCGGGCTCATCGGTAGTGTACCGGGAGTGCCAGGAGGGTACCAGGGGACCATCGGGAGGGGTATCTCGACCTAAGAGGCTACATGGGTTGTGGGAGGAGGTAAACCATCCCCTAGTGGGCTGGCCGAAGCCTCCTCTAAGGGCCCATGCGGCTGGAGTGGTTTGAGAAGAAAAAATCCAAAGGTGGAGAGGTGGAAAGAGTTTCCAAGTGGAAAGAGGGAATCCTACTACTAATAGGATTGGAGTAGGACTCCTCCACCTCCAATTTTGACCAAACCTTGAGGGTTGGAGGCTGCCTCCTCCCCTCCCTCGCTCCTATATATACTAGAGGATTTAGAGGAAAAATCCAACCCTAATGGCCACGTGTTACCTCTCCTCTAGATCGTGGTTTCTCCTCTAGATCGGTTTTCAGCGGTGCTTAGGCGAAGCCCTGCTGGAATAGCTCCACCACCATCGCCACAACTCCATCACGCTGCTGGAGAACTCATCTACCTCTTCGCTCCCTCTTGCTGGATCAAGAAGGCAGAGATCGTCATCGAGTTGTACGTGTGCTGAACGCGGAGGTGTCGTCCATTCGGCGCTAGATCGGAAGGATCGTGATCAAGATCGCGAGACGATTCGTGATTAGATTGCCGGATAGATCGTGATGAGATTGCGGGACGGATCGTGATTGGATCGTGGAACGGATCATGATGGGATCGCGGGACGCTCGGTGATTTGGATCGCGAAGGCGTTCAACTACATCAACCGCATTTCTTAACGCTTCCCCCTTAGCGATCTACAAGGGTATGTAGATCCACTCTCCCCCTCGTAGATTCTCATCACCATGGATAGATCTTGCGTGTGTGTAGGAATTTTTTCGTTTCCCATGCAACTTTCCCCAACATCAAGAACAATTCTCACCTACGCAAAAACCACAACGGTGATTGATGTCTACTACACAACCTTCTTCTTGTAGACTTGTGTTGGGCCTCCAAGCGCAGAGTTTTGTAGGACAATGGCAATTTTCCCTCAAGTGGATGACCTAAGGTTTATCAATCCCTGGGAGGTGTAGGATGAAGATGGTCTCTCTCAAACAACCTTGCAATCAAATAACAAAGAGTCTCTTGTGTCCCCAACACACCCAATACAATGGTAAATTGTATAGGTGTACTAGTTCGGTGAAGAGATGGTGATAGAAGTGCAATATGGATGGTAGATATAGTTTTTTGTAATCTGAAAATATAAAAACAGCAAGGTAACATATAGTAAACAGCAATCAAAACGTTGTATAAATGCTTGGAAACAAGGCCTAGGGTCCATACTTTCACTAGTGCAATTTCTCTCAACAATATTGGCATGGTTGAATCATATGTAAATACCTCTCGTGCGACAAAGAGTTCACTCCGAAGTCACAAATAGCGGAGAACTAATGAAGAAATTATTGTAGGGTACGAAACCACCTCAAAGTTATCTTTTCTGATCAATCTTATGAGTTCTCCCTATAAGTGTCACAAATAGCCCTAGAGTTCTTACTAAAATAACACCTTAAGATACACATCAACCAAAACCCTAATGTCACCTAGGTACTCCATTTTCACCACAAGTACCCATGAGCTTGATTATATGATATGCATCACATAATTTCAGATTCATCATGTTCAATCCAACACAAAGAACTTCAAGGAGTTCCCCAAAGTTTCTACCAGAACATCAAGATAAGAATGTGTGCCAACCCCTATGCATAGATTCCCAAGGTTATGGAACCCGCAAGTTGATCACAAAAACATACATCAAGTGTATCAATAGAACATCCCATTGTCACCACATATATCCCATCGCAAGACATACATCAAGTGTTCTTAAATCCTTAAAGACTCAATCCGATAAGAAAACTTCAAAGGGAAAACTAAATTCATCACAACAAGATAGAGAGGGGAAAACTACATATGATTCAATATATATCAAAAAAGCTCGCGGTACATCAAGATCGTGCCATCTCAAGAACATGAGAAAGAGATATATAAAACACATAGCTACTGGTACATACCCTTAGCCCCGAGGGTGAACTACTCCCTCGTCATCATGGAGATCGCCGGGATGATATATATGGCCTCCGGTGATGGTTTCCCCCTCCAATAGGGTGCCGGAACGGGATCCCAATTGGTTTTTCATGGCTCTGGAGGCTTGCGGCGGCGGAACTCCCGATCTAGGTTCTGCGTTGGGGTTTCTGGAATATTTGACAATTTATAGAGCTAAGAGAGAGGTCGGTGGACTCCTGAGGGGCCCACAAGCCTACTAGCCGTGGCTAGGGGTGGCCACGCCCCTGAGGCTTGTGGCCTCCTCGGGAACCTTCTGTCCCAACTCTGATGCTCCCTAAGTCTCTTCTGGTCCAAAAAAAATCACCGTAAAGTTTTATTCCGTTTGGACTCCGTTTGATATTCCTTTTCTGTAAAAAATCAAAAACAAGGAAAAAATAGGAACTAGCACTGGGCTCTAGGTTAATAGGTTAGTCCCAAAAATAATATAAAGTTGTGGTAAAATGATTGTAAAACATCCAAGAATGATAATATAACAGCATGGAACAAGCAAAAATTATAGATACCTTGGAGACGTATCAGTGATGCACAAATTGCTATTCAACCTTCTCAAGGACCTCCTTTGTCGAATCCGATCCAACTAGAGTAGGAGAGACACACACCCGCTGGTATGTCACCAACTTATCTATAATTTTTGATTGTTCCATGTTGATACATTATCATTTTAGGATACTTTTTGGGCATTTGTTTACCAATTTATAATATTTTTGAGCACTAACCTATTGACCTAGTGCCAAGTGCCAGTTGCTGTTTTCTACGTGTTTTTTTGCTTTGCGGGTTTGCCTTATCAAATGGAGTCCAAACACAACGAAAATTTAATACATATTTTTCTGGACAATATGAAGCATGACAAGCATCGGAGGAGTGTCGGGAGGTGTGCCAGGGCCCCACAAGCCATATGGCCGCGCCCTAGGTGGCGCCGCCAGATAGCTTGTGCCCGTGGAACCCCTCCTGACGTCATTCTACGGCCTATAAATCCTCATATATTCCAAAAACCATAGAAGCGCTCCCGAAACACTCTTTCCGCCGCTGCAAGTATCCGTTCCGATGGGAGGCCATCTAAACCTCCGTTCTGGTGATCTACCAGAGGGGAGATCAATCACGGAGGGCCTCTACATCAACCTTGATACCCTCACCATGATGTGTGACTAGTTCACCATAGACCTACGGGTCTATAGGCAGTATCTAGATGGCAATCTCTCTCTTATGATCTTCAATACAATGTTCATCGCATCTTCGCTTTGATCTATCTGACGTAATCCGTTTGTATGGTGTGTTTGTTGGGATCCGATGAATTGTGGGTTTATGTTCAGATTATTCATGAAAAGTATTTGAGTCACATCTGATTATTATGATTCTTAATTGCATGATCATGATAGCTTCGTAATGCTCTCCAATTTATTGAGATAGTTTTGCCAACTACATTAATATTTCTTCAGTGGGAGTGGTGCGTTGTAGTGAAGGTTGTCAGAATCGCGATTCTGTTATACGATTTCGCGACTTTACGATCCAGACTAGCCCCTCTGATTCTACGATTTTAGTTCATAGAATCTACGTTTCTAAGATTCTGATAGTGAAGATTCTACGATTTGCGATCCTACCATCGGAGTTTCGATCTGATTCAAAATCATGATTCTGACAATGTTGGTTGTAGTAGGTTCAACCTGGCGAATTCCTATATCCCATTGACAGAAAGGGACAAGATGCGTCTTTATGTTTCTGCTACTAAGGATAAAACGATGGGGTTTGTTCATATTTATTGACTTTACTTTTTCTACATCATGTCATTGTTCTCCAAGCATTACTCCGCTTTTACTTAATACATAGAGAGGCAAGCATAGAAGCGCTCTTGAAGTGGAGTAATAGTAATAGGTGCAGGCAGGAGTCGGCATATTTGCTTATGGGCGTGATGCATATATACACATGATCATTGCCATGAACATCGCATAATTATTCGCTTTTCTATCAATTGCCCAATAGTAATTTGTTTACCCACCATATGCCTTTGCCATGAGAGATGCCACTAGGGAACACTACGGCCCCCGGATCTATTCACTTATATATTTAGAAACACTACTACTACCTTTCTACCATTATTTGTGTTTTATTTTATTTTGGAATTTACAATTATCTACACACCTAATTTTCTTGCAAATAACGAGATCAAGGGGATTGACAACCCTCTTGCCCGTGTTGGGTGCAAGTTGTTTGTTTCATTGTGTGCAGTCGCTGAAGACAGTTGAGGATTGGTATTCCTATTGGTTCGATAAACCTTGGTTTCATAACTAAGGGAAACACTTACCTGCATTGTGCTGCGATAACCCGTTCCTCTTCACAGAAAAACCAATGCAGATCATAGTCATCAGGATGGATTTCTGGCGCCGTTGCCGGGGAATACCATCACCAACTATCGAGTAGCTTATCAAAAAAAATTCATTCACTTGTTATTCTTTTTATTTGCTATTATATTTAGTTTGTCACTTAAAAAATTAAAAAAATATTTATCTTTGCTCGTTACTAGTACTCTTATTTGAAGTCATGGCTAGTTCTCCTTTTGTTCGTGTTACTCCCGATAATGATGTTATCAACTTTAAACAAAGGGGAGGAGAAAGTTTGAAAGATGCATGGTATAGGATTTCCAATGCTCAAAGTAAAGCAACTAATAAGTTATCCACCACTACTTTGATCCATATTTTTATTGTTGGTGTGACAACTTGGTTTAGGTTTGTCCTTGACACCATCACCGGAGGGAACTTTTTAATGTGTCACACTTTAGATGCCTATAATGCCATTGAAAGCCTTGTTGGAACACCTCCTATTATTGTTAATGGGACCAATTTAACTTTGGAACATTTTATGCAAAGGCTTGATGCTATTGAAAATAAAATTATCATGCATGAACCAATTGAGGAGTTAGAAAAGAAACTTCATAATCAAATCACTCAACTTGGGGCACGCGTAGGAATTAACTTGAAAACTCTAAAGGAAAAGGACACCATTATTGATGAGAGGATAGGACAAAGTTTAGCTAGAATTGATAAGATGGAGGAGGTCATTGATAAAGTAGGTTTAGCTTTTACACCTCCTAAAACTTATGGTAGCACCTCTCAATACAAAAGGCCAAATTACATCTATGTTCCTAAAATCGTTAGCACACCTCCTACCAAAAGAAATGAGGATTTAAAGATGATTAGTGTTAATCCCAACTCTATAAATTTAATCAAAGATCCTATTGTTCCTATCATTCATGGTTGTGTTATTGAGGAGCTTGATGTCAAAGATGACAACACTTGAAACTATGCATTATACCTAGCTAGGGGCATAAAACAATAGCGCTTGTTGGGAGGCAACCCAATAGTTATCTTAATTTTTGTTTTTAGTTACTATTATTTTGTGTTGACATGATTATTGACTCTGTAATGATTACATTTTTATGTTTTAATTAGTGTTTTTCCCAAGTAAAGCCTTTGGGATAACTTATTTGATGAGTATGATTGATGGTGTGCAAAAACAGAAACTTTTGCCTCGAGTGCAGAATTTTTAATTCTCTAATGGAGATAAATTCTTGAAATTTTTACATAGTTTTTATGTACAAATTATCCATGTTTTACTAATTTTTCAGAATTTTTAGAGTTACGGAAGTATGGGACCTTTACAGATTGCTACATAATGTTCTGTTTTAAACAGATTATGTTTTGCCTGCATAGTTTGCTTGTTTTGATGATGCTATGGATTAAATCGGGGGTATAAGTTATGGATAAGTTAGAATACTGTACCTACTATGCAATTATAAATTAAGAATCAATTTACAATAGTACCTAAAGTATGCAATATGTTTCATACTAACGGATCTCACGAAGTTTTGTTGAGATTTGTGTGATTGAAATTTTCAAGTTTTGAGTGTGATCGCGATGGACCATGGAATAAGGAGTAGCAAGAGCCTAAGCTTGGGGATGCCCAAGGCACCCCAAGTATTATTCTAGGGAAGACTCAAGCGTGTAATCTTGGGGATGCCCCGGAAGGCATCCCCTCTTTCGTCTTAAACCATCGGTATGTCACTTGGAGCTACATTTTATTCATCACATGATATGAGTTTTGCTTGGAGTGTCATTTGCTTTTGTTTGCTTCTACTTTCTGTTTGCCACAAACCTATTTGAGAGAGACTCGCCTTCTGTACAATTTGCTAGAATACTCTATGTTCTTCACTTATATCTTTTGACCTTGATAGTTGCTCTAGTACTTCACTTATATCTTTTCAAGCATAGTGGCATGTAGATTTTATAGAAATAATATGCTCTCATTCTTCACTTATATTTGTTTGAGAACTAGATAAATAGTGACGGTAATTTGCATGGGTCATAAGATTAGTCCTAAAATAATAGGCATTTAATGAATGATAATCAAAACCATCATGTAGCACATATAGAGAAATTGTGAATTAATGACATTGATGTGGTAAGATGAAAAGGTGTAAGTCCATAATTGCTGATTCATGTAAGTGTTGAGATTAAGGGGGTGTTAACTTGTTGTTCATATAAACATTAAAGAGGCATGGTGATAATGTGTGAACATTCTTATTCCTTGTTAAAATCCTAGTGTTGTTCTGAGTCGGGGGCGCGCGGCGGTTAACTCCTACCAACCTCCTCCCTCGGGGTATGCGAGTAGTGCTTTGATGTGTGATAAAACTAATAAAACTCCACAATAAGTATGTGAGTTCTTTATGACTAATGTGACACCTTGGACATACACATCTCCACCTTTTCATATTTGCTAGCCTCTTCGGTACCGTGCATAGCCCATTCTCACCTCGAGAATTGGTGCAACTTTCGCTGGTGCATCCACACCCCGCGGCATGATACACTCTATTGCACATAAGACTCATTATATCTTCCTCAAAACAGCCACCATACCTACCTATTATGGCATTTCCATAGCCATTCCAAGATATATTTCCATGCAAATTCCAATGTCACTTCACATGACTAGTTCGTTCATAGTCATATCGCTTTGCATGATCATATAGAGCTGACATAGTATTTGTGGCAAAGCCACCTTCCATCATGTTTTTGATACATGTCACTCTAGATCATTGCACATCCTAGTACACTGCCGGAGGCATTCACAGAGAGTCATATCTTCCTATCAATTCTTCATACTGAGTTGTAAGTAAATAAAAGTGTGATGATCATCCTTATTAGAGCATTGTCCCAGTGAGGAAAGGATGATGGAGACTATGATTCCCCCACAAGTCGGGATGAGACTCCGGATGAAAAATAAAATAAAAATTGGGGAGGCCAAATTAGCCCACGATATAAAAATATATTATGGGGGAAGCAAAAAGAAAAAAAAGAGAGAAAAGCCCACTATATATATAAGAGAGAGAGAGAAAAAAAGAGAGAAGGGACTTTTCTACTAACCTTTACCACACTTGTGCCTCAAAGTGGCACCATGTTCTTCATAGCGAGTCTCCTATGCTATCACTTCCATATGCTAGTGGTAATTACCTTATCATAATAAACTTGGCTTGTATAATCCAATGACAGGCTTCCTCAAACGCCCTAGCTCTTCATGAGCAAGCAAGTTGGATGCACACCCCACTTAGCTTCAGTTGAGCTTTCATACCCTTGTAGCTCTAGTGCATCATTTGCATGGCAATCCCTACTCCTCGCATTGACATCTATTGATGAGCATCTCCATAGCTCATTGATACGCCTAGTTGATATGAGACTATCTTGTCCACTTTTTACCCCTTTGGTACCTATCACCATATTCTATTCCACCTATATGCTATGTCCAATGGTTCATGCTCATGTATTGCGTGAAGAATAAAAAGTTGATGCATATTGAAAAAGTACGATCCAATTGCTTGACTTGGACACCGTGGTGCTTAACATTTGTATTTATGTGGTGAAGACGGAGTCATGCCTTGCTAATATAATAAGATGAATGGGGGGGGGGGTAAACATTCTTTTAGGATCTTATACTTTGAAAATCAATTTTTTATGTTGCTTATACTTAATAAATATTATTATGTTGCTGTTTGTTAATTCTTCATTTCTCAATGATCATACATACAAGAGATTACATTATGGATAGCATGTCACATCAAAATTTCTGTTTTTATCATTTACCTACTCGAGGACGAGCGGGAATTAAGCTTGGGGATGCTTGATACGTCTCCAACATATCTATAATTTTTGATTGTTTTATGTTGATATATTATCATTCTAGGATACTTTTGGGGCATTTTTGTACCAATTTATAATATTTTTGAGCACTAACCTATTGACCGAGTGCCAAGTGCTAGTTGTTGTTTTCTACGTGTTTTTGCTTTGCAGGTTTGCCTTATCAAACGGAGTCCAAATACAACGGAACTTTAATATATAATTTTCTGGAAAATATGAAGCACGGGCATTAGAGGAATGCCAGGAGGTGTGCCAGGGCCCCACAAGCCATCTAGTCATGACCTAGGGGGGTGCGGCCAGATAGCTTGTGGCCCCTGGCGCCCCTCCCGACGTCGTTCTCTGGCCTATAAATCCTCATATATTCAAAAAAACCTAGAAGCGCTCTTGAAACAATTTTTCCGCCGCCGCAAGTCTCTGTTCCGTCAGGAGGCTATCTAAACCTCCGTTCTGGTGATCTGCCGGAGGGGAGATCAATCATGGAGGGCCTCTGCATCAACCTTGCTGCCCTCACCATGATGTGTGAGTAGTTCACTGATACGTCTCCAACGTATCTATAATTTTTGATTGTTCCATGCTATTTATATTATCTGTTTTGGATGTTTTATATGCATTAATATGCTATTTTATATTATTTTTGGGACTAACCTATTATTCTAGAGCCTAGTGCCAGTTTCTGTTTTTTCCTTGTTTTTGAGTTTCGCAGATAAGGAATATTAAACGGATTCCAAACGGAATAAAACCTCTAAAATGATTTTTTTGGAATAAAAGGAAGCCACGAGACTTGAGAACCAAGGGAGAGGAGCTGCCACGGGGCCACAAGCTCGCTAGCCGCGGCCAGGGTGGTACCCCGTGCTGAGCAGGCCTATGGGCCCATGGCAACTCCCAAACCCTAATCTTCGGCCTATAAATTCCCAAATATTCAATCATTATCAAAAAGATACACGAAAACAGTTTTCCGCCACCAGAAGCCTCTGTTCCCGAGAGATCCAATCTTGAGCCTTTTCCGGTAATTTGCGAAGGGGGATTCGATCACGGAGGGCATCTAAATCAACTCCATTTCCCCTCCGATGATGCGTGACTAGTTCACCACAGACCTATGGGTCCATAGCTAGTAGCTAGATGGCTTCTTCTCTCTCTTTGCTTCTCAATACCATGTTCTTCATGATCTTCATGGAGATCTATCTGATGTAATACTCTTTTGCGGTGTGTTTGTCGAGATCCGATGAATTGTGGGTTTATGTTCAGATTATCCATGAATATTATTTGAGTCTTTCCTGAATTCTTATATGCATGATTTCATATCTTTGCAAGTCTCTTAGAGTTATTGGTTTGGTTTGGCCAACTAGATCGGTAATTCTTGCAAGAGGAGAAGTGCTTAGTTTTGGGTTCAATCTTGCGGTGTCCTCACCCAGTGACAAAGTAGGGGTAGCGAGGCACGTATTGTATTGTTGCCATCAAGGGTAAAAAGATGGGATTTTCATCATATTGCTTGAGTTTATCCCTCTACATCATGTCATCTTACCTCATTTGTTACTCTGTTCTTCATGAACTTAATACTCTAGATGCAGGCACGAGTCGGTCGATGTGTGGAGTAATAGTAGTAGATGCAGAATCGTTCTGGTCTACTTGTCACGGACGTGATGCCTATATGCATAATCATTGCCTTGGATATATTCATAATTATTTGTTTTTCTATCAATTGCTCGACAGTAATTTGTTCACCCACCGTAATACTTGCCATCATGAGAGAAGCCATCTAGTGAAACCTATGGCCCCCGGGTCTATTTTCCATATTATACTTTCAGATCTAAAACCAAAAATACTTGCTGCCCTATTTTTACTTTTACTTTTACTTTCCGTTCAAGCATCCTATTATATCTATCTCTATTAGATCTCATCCTTGCAAGTAACCGTGAAGGGATTGACAACCCCTTTATTGCATTGGGTGCAAGAGTTTGATTCTTTGTGCAGGTAGATCTATTGGTGGCTCGCTTGTATCTCCTACTGGATTGATACCTTGGTTCTCAAAAACTGAGGGAAATACATATCTACTTTGCTGCATCAAACCGTTCCTCTTCATGGGAAACCAACGCATGCTCGAGAAGTAGCATTCACCATAGACCTACGGATCCGTTGGCAGTACCTACATGACAATCTCTCTCATATGACCTTCAATACAATGTTCATCGCATCTTCGCTTTGATCTATCCGACGTAATCCCTTTATATGGCGTGTTTGTTGGGATCCGATAAATTGTGGGTTTATGTTCAGATTATTCATGAAAAGTATTTGAGTCACCTCTGATTATTATGATTATTAATTGCATGATCATGATAGCTTCGTAATGATCTCCGATCTATTCAGATAGTTTGGCCAACTAGATTAATATTTCTTTAGCAGGAGTGGTGCGTTGTAGTAGGTTCAACCTGACGAATTTATATATCCTAGTGATAGGAAGGGACAAGATGCGTCTTTGTGTTGCTGCTACTAAGGACAAAACGATGGGGTTTATTCATATTAATTGATTTTAATTTGTCTACATCATGTCATTGTTCTCCAAGCATTAGTCTGTTTTTACTTAATACGTAGAGAGGCAAGCATATAAGCGCTCTTGAAGTGGAGTAATAGTAATAGGTGCAGGAAGGAGTCGGCCTATTTGCTTATGGACGTGATGCCTATATACACATGATCATTGCCATGAACATCACATAATTATTCGCTTTTCTATCAATTGCCCAACATTAATTTGTTTACCCACCATATGCCTTTTCCATGAGAGACGCCACTAGGGAACACTATGGCCCCCGGGTCTATTCACTTATATATTTAAAAACGCTACTAATACCTTGCTGCCATTATTTGTGTTTTATTTTATTTTGCAATTTACAATTATCTACAATTATTCACACAACTCATTTGCTTGCAAATAACAAGATCAAGGGGATTGACAACCTTCTTACCTGCGTTGGGTGCAAGTTGTTTGTTTCTTTGTGTGCAGTCACTGAAGACGGTTGAGGATTGGTATTCCTATTGGTTCGATAAAACTTGGTTTCATAACAGAGGGAAATACTTACCCGCATTGTGTTGCGATAACCCGTTCCTCTTCACGGAAAACCCAACGCAGATCAATGTCATCACCTGTCAGCCACTTTATGCAACAAAGTTACATGCCCATCGATGGAACCGGTCTCTCGTAAGCGTACGACTAAGGTTGGTCCGGGCCGATTCATCTCACAATACCGCTGAATCAAGAAAAGACCAAGGGAGGAAGCAATCTGAGCATTAACGCCCACAAACTCCTTTGTGTTCTACTCGTGATCTCATCTACACATAAACCTAGCTCATGATGCCACTGTTGGGGAACGTTGCATGGGAAACAAAAAAATTCCTATGCACACGCAAGATATATCCATGTTGATGAGCATATACGAGAGGGAGAGTGGATCTACATACCCTTGTAGATCGCTAAGCGGGAAGCGTTAAGAAACGCGGTTGATGTAGTCAAATATCTTCGCGATCGAAATCGCTAGCTGTCTCGCGATCCCATCACGATCCGTCCCGCAATCCAATCACGATCCTTCCGATCTAGCGCCAAACGGATGGCACCTCCGCGTTCAGCACACATACGGCTCAATGACGATATCAACCTTGTTGATCAAGCAAGATGGAGGAGAGAGGTAGATGAGTTCTCCGGCAGCACAACAACGTGGTGGCAGTGGTGGTGAACTAATCCGACAGGGCTTCGCCTAAGCACCACAGAACTAATCTAGAGAAGAAACGATTTAGGGGAAGAATAGGGCAACACGTGGCAATTAGGGTTGGGGCTGCCCTCAAAATCCTCTAGTATACATAGGAGGGAGGGATGAGGAGGCAGCCCAAGGGTTGCCCCTTGGTTCAGCCGAAGTGGAGAGGAGGTGGAGGAGTCCACCTCCAATCCTCCTCCAAGTAGGATTCCAATCCTACTTGGAATCCTTACCCACTTTGGCTTTTTTTCCATTCCTCCTACTCTAGCCGCATGGGCCTGATGACCCACAAGTATAGGGGATCTATCGTAGTCCTTTCGATAAGTAAGAGTGTCGAACCCAACGAGGAGCAGAAGGAAATGACAAGCGGTTTTCAATAAGGTATTCTCTGCAAGCACAGAAATTATCGGTAACACATAGTTTTGTGATAAGATAATTGGTAACGAGTGACAAGTAAAAAGTGTAGCAAAGGTGCAGCAAGGTAGCCCAATCCTTTTTGTAGCAAAGGACTGATACGCCTCCAACGTATCTATAATTTTTGATTGTTCCATGCTATTATATTTTCTATTTTGGATGTTTTATATGCATTAATACGCTATTTTATATTACTTTTGGGACTAACCTATTAATCTAGAGTCTAGTGCCAGTTTCTGTTTTGTCCTTGTTTTTGAGTTTCATAGATAAGGTATATTAAATGGAGTCCAAACAAAATAAAACCTCCGGAAAGATTTTTTCTGGAAAATATGGAAGCCACGAGACTTGAGAACCCAGGCAGAAGAGCTGCCACGGGGCCACAAGCCCGCTTACCGCGGCCAGAGGTACCCCGCGTCGGGCAGGCTTGTGGGTCCCTGGGACCTCCTCTAACCCTAATCTTCGGCCTATAAATACCAAAATATTCCATCATTATCAAAACGAGCCACAAAAACACTTTTATGCCGCTAGAAGCCTCCGTTCCCGAGAGATCCAATCTTGGAGCCTTTTTCGGTAATCTGCCGGAGGGGGATTCGATCACAGAGGGCATCTACATCAACTCCATTGCCCCTCCGATGATGCATGAGTAGTTCACCACAGACCTACGGGTCCATAGCTAGTAGCTAGATGGCTTCTTCTCTCTCTTTGCTTCTCAATACCATGTTCTTCATGATCTTCATGGAGATCTATGTGATGTAATACTCTTTTGCGATGTGTTTGTCGAGATCCGATGAATTGTGGGTTTATGTTCAGATTATCCATGAATATTATTTGAGTCTTTCCTGAATTCTTATATGCATAATTTCATATCTTTTCAAGTCTCTCCGAATTATTGGTTTGGTTTGGCCAACTAGATTGGTAATTCTTGCAATAGGAGAAGTGCTTAGTTTTGGGTTCAATTTTGCGGTGTCCTCACCCAGTGACATAGTAGGGGTAGCGAGGCACGTATTGTATTGTTGCCATCAAGGGTAAAAAGATGGGGTTTTCATCATATTGCTTGAGTTTATCCCTCTACATCATGTCATCTTACCTAATGTGCTACTCTATTCTTCATGAACTTAATACTCTAGATGCATGCAGGAGTCGGTTGATGTGTGGAGTAATAGTAGTAGATGCAGAATCGTTTCGGTCTACTTGTCACGGACTTGATTCCTATATGCATAATCATTTACTTGGATATCTTCATAATTATTCGCTTTTCTATCAATTGCTCGACAGTAATTTGTTCACCCACTGTAATACTTGCCATTATGAGAGAAGCCATCTAGTGAAACCTATGGCCCCCGGGTCTATTTTCCATATTATGTTTTCAGATCTAAAACCAAAAATACCAAAAATACTTGTCGCCTTGTTTTTACTTTTAGTTTTACTTTCTGTTCAAGCATCCTATTATATCTATCTCTACTAGATCTTATCCTTGCAAATAATCGTGAAGGGATTGACAACTCCTTTATAGCGTTGGGTGCAAGAGTTTGATTCCTTGTGCAGGTATATCTATTGGTGGCTCGCTTGTGTCTCCTACTGGATTGATACCTTGGTTCTCAAAAATAGAGGGAAATACTTATCTACTTTGCTGCATCAAACCGTTCCTCTTCACAGGAAACCAACGCATACTCGAGAAGTAGCAAGTCAAGAATACCAAGTACCCATCACAAAAACATCTCTTGAATTTACATTATTTGCCATTTGCCTCTCTTTTTCCTCTCCCCCACTTCTAAAACGATTTTCAAAAAGATTTACCTTTCGCCCTTCTTCGTTCGTCTCCCCGTTTGCTTTTTGCTTGCCTGAGTGCTTGATTGAAGCTATTTTCGTTCTCACTACGAGATCGTGCTAAAACTCGGTTTTCATCTTTGCCTAAAAATAGTATGGATTCATGGAATAAGTGTAAATATGCTTTTATTTCCAAGTACTTCCGCCCGCTAAGATCATCTCCCTTAGGAATAATATAATAAATTTTAAGCAACTTGATCATGAACATGTTGCACAATCTTGGGAGAGTATGAAACTTATGAGTAGGAATTGCCCCACGCATGGCTTGAGTTTATGGATGATTATACAAATTTTCTATGTTGGATTGAATTTTGCTTCTAGGAATCTCTTCGATTCCGCCGTGGGTGGAGCTTTCATGGAAATCACATTAGGATAAGCTACTAAACTCCTAGATGATATTATGGCAAATTACTCTCAATGGCACACCGAAAGATCTCCTACTAGTAAAGAAGTGCATGCTATTGAAGACATTAATACTTTGAGTGAAAAGATGGATGTATTGATGAATTTTTTTGCTATTAAGAGTGCTCCTATTGATCCTAATGATATGCCTTTGTCTTCTTTGGTTGGAAATAATAATGAATCTACGGATGTGAATTTTGTTGGTAGGAACAATTTTGGTAATAACTCTTATAGAGGTAATTTCAATGCAAGACCGTTTCCTAGTAATTCCTCTAATAATTATGGTAATTCCTACAACAATTCTTATGGAAATTATAATAAGATAACCTATGATTTTGAGAGTAATATTAAAGAATTCATTAGTACGCAAAAAGGTTTCAATGCTATGATTGAAGAAAAATTGCTCAAGATTGATGATTTGGCTAGGAACGTTGATAAAATTTCTCTTGAGATTGATTCTTTAAAAGTTATATCTATTACTCCCAAGCATGATATTAATGTGTCTTTAAAAGCTATGAGAATTTCTATTGATGAGTGTAAGGAAAGAACCATTAGAGTTTGTGCTAAGCGTGAATGGCTTGAAAAAGTATGCTCTCGTGATAATATTGATGAAGATCTTAAAGTGATTGATGTGACTCCTATTGAATAGTTGTTTTCCAATGTTAATCTTGATAATGATGGGACTGGAGATGAGTAAACTTTAGTTAAAAGGTGTCCCAACGATTCAGAGTTTTTAGATCTTGATGCTAAGATTGATAAAAGTGGGATTGAAGAGGTCAAAACTTTAAATACCAATTAACCTACTCCTTTGGATTTAAAAGAATTTAATCATGGTAACTGCTCTTTTATTGATTGTATTTCCTTGTTGCAATCCATGTTGAATTATCCTCATGCTTATAATCAAAACAAGGCTTTTACTAAACATATTGTTCATGCTATGATGGAGATTTTTGAAGAAAAATTTGAGTTGGAAGTTTCTATACCTAGAAAGCTTTATGATGAGTGGGAACCTACTATTAAGATTAAGATTAAAGATTATGAGTGCCATGCTTTGTGTGATTTGGGTGCTAGAGTTTCCACTATTTCCAAAAACTTTATGTGATGTGTTAGATTTTCGTGAATTTGATGATTGCTCCTTAAATTTGCATCTTGCAGATTCCACTATAAAGAAACCTATGGGAAGAATTAATGATGTTATTATTGTTGAAAATAGGAATTATTTGCCCGTAGATTTCATTGTTCTTGATATAGATTGCAATCCTACATGTCCTATTATTCTTGGTAGACCTTTCCTTAGAATGATTGGTGCAATTATTGATATGAAGGAAGGGAATATTAGATTCCAATTCCCATTAAGGAAGGGTATGGGACACTTTACTAGAAAGAAAATAAAATTACCTTATGAATCTATCATGAGAGCTACTTATGGATTGCATACCAAAGATGACAATACCTAGATTTATCGCGCTTTGCCTAGCTAGGGGCGTTAAACAATAGCGCTTGTTGGGAGGCAACCCAATTTTATTTTGCTTTCAATTTTTTGCTTCTGTTTTGGTGTATTTGGCACATTATTACTTCTGTATTAATTGTGTTTTTGTTTTTAAATTAGTGTTTGATCCAAGTAAAACCTTTGGGGTGATCTATGGTAGTTGTTGATTTGATCTTGCTGGAAAACAAAAACTTTTGTGCTCGGTCCAGGATTTTTCTAAATTTTTCTGAGCGTCAAATTGATCTGGAATTTTTACACAGGATTGATATACAAATTTCCCTGGTTTACCTAATTGTTCAGAATTTTTAAAGTTTCATAAGTATTCTAAGTTTATAGATTTCTACAGGCTGTTCTGTTTTTGACAGATTCTGTTTTCTTTGTGTTGCTTGCTTATTTTGATGTATCTATGGGTCGTATCAGGGGGTATGAGTCATGGAAACATTAGAATACAGTAGTTATTACAAAAATATAAATAAATAGTTAGTTCACAATAGTACCTAAAGTGGTGATATATTTTTCTTATAGTAACGAATCTCATGAGTTTTCTGTTGAGTTTTGTGTTGTGAAGTTTTCAAGTTTTGGGTGAAGATTTGATGCACTATGGAATAAAGAGTGGAAAGAGCCTAAGCTTGGGGATTACCATGGCACCCCAAGTCATATTCAAGGATACAAAAGAGCCGAAGCTTGGGGATGCCCTGGAAGGCATCCCCTCTTTCGTCTTCAATCCATCGGTAAATTCACTTGAGGCTGTATTTTTATTCACCACATGATATGTGTTTTGCTTGGAGCGTCTTGTGTGATATGAGTATTTGCTTGTTAGTTTTCCACAATCATCTTTGCTGCACATATATTTAGATAGAGACACGCTGAATCGTGAATTTGTTAGAATACTCTATATGCTTCACTTATATCTTTTGAGCCAGGCAATGTTGCTCTAGTGCTTCACTTATATCTTTGTAGAGCATGGTGGTGTTATATTTTATAGAAATTATTGAAATCTTGTTCCTCATTTATATTATTTTGGGAGTTTCTTAAAACATCATGGTAATTTGTTTAGGTTATGAATTTAGTCCTAATATAATGACATCCAAGAGGGATATAATAAAAACTTTCATATAAAGTGCATTAAGAACTATGAGAAGTTGGATTCCTTGCATATAGTTTTGAGATAATAGGGATGGTAATATGAGAGTCATGGTAGTGACTAGTTGTGAAATTAAGAGATACGTGTGTTAAAGCTTGTGATTTCCGTAGCATGCACGTATAGTGAACCGCTATGTAACAAAGTCGGAGCATGACTTGTCTAATGATTGTCGACCTTTGTGTGAGGGTCGGGAGCGCGTGATGGTTAACTCCTACCAACCTCTCCCCTAGGAGCATGCGTCTAATGCTTTGTTTGATGACTAATAGACTTTTGCAATAAGTATGTGAGTTCTTTATGACTAATGTGAGTCCATGGATTATACGCACTCTCACCCTTCCATCTTTGCTAGCCTCTCTAGTACCGTGCAACTTTTGCCGGTACATCAAACCCTCCTTCCTCAAAATAGCCACCATATATTCCTCAAAACATCCACCATACCTACCTATCATGGCATTTCCATAGCCATTCCGAGATATATTGCCATGCAACTTCCACCATGTAGTTTTTCTATGACTTGCATCATCACTTCATATTGCATATAGAGTTTTATCTTGTCATAGGAACCGAGTTGTAATTTATTTTTCTTTGAGTTATAAGTAAATAAAAGTGTGATGATTTTTCATTAATAGAGCATTTCCCCATGAGAGAAAAGGATGATGGAGGCTATGACTCCCTCACAAGTTGGGACGGGTATCCGGACTTTTCAAAAATAAAAGAGGCTAGCGAAGCCCAAACAAAAAATTAAAAGAGGCCAAAGAAGCCCACCAATATATATATATATATATATATGAGAGAGAAAAAGAGAAGGGACAATTGCTACTATCTTTTTCCACACTTGTGCTTCAAAGTAGCACCATGATCTTCATGATAGAGAGTCTCCTGTTTTGTCACTTTCATATAACTAGTGGATATTAATTTTTGCATGACCACTTAGTTTTCTTTTTGAGCTTTCATACACTTATAGCTCTAAGTGCATTTGTTGCATGACAATCCCGACTCACTCACATTGATATCTATTGATGGGCATCTCCATAGCCCATTGATATGCCTAGTTGATGTGAGACTATCTTCTCCTTTTTCCCTTGCACCCCCACCATATTCTATTCCACCTATAATGCTATATCCATGGCTCATGCTCATTTATTGCGTGAGAGTTGAAAATGTTTGAGAACACCAAAAGTGTGAAACAATTGCTTGACTTGTTCATCAGGGTTGTGCATGATTTAGATACTTTGTGTGGGGAAGATGGAGCATAGCCAGACCATATTATTTTGTAGGGATAACTTTCTAAGGCCATGTTATTTCGAAAGGACACGACTACCTTGTTGGTGTGCTTGAAGTATTACTGTTTTATGTCCATATTAGACTATTGTTTTGAATCTAACGGATCTGAATATTCATGCCACAATAAAGAATATTACACGGATAAATATGTTGGGAAGCATTCCACATCAAAAATTCTGTTTTTATCATTTACCTACTCGAGGACGAGTAGGAATTAAGCTTGGGGATGCTGATACGTCTCCAATGTATCTATAATTTTTTATTGTTCCATGCTATTATACCATCTGTTTTGGATGTTTTATATGCATTAATATGCTATTTTATATTATTTTTGGGACTAACCTATTAATATAGAGCCTAGTGCCAGTTTCTGTTTTTTCCTTGTTTTTGAGTTTTGTAGATAACGAATATTAAACGGAGTCCAAACGGAATACAACCTCTGGAACGATTTTTCTAGAAAATATGGAAGCCACAAGACTTGAGAACCCAGGCAGAAGAGCTGCCATGGGGCCACAAGCTCGCTAGCCGCGGCCAAGGGGGTACCCCACGTCGGGTAGGCTTGTCGGCCCCTAGCACCTCCTCTAACCCTAATCTTCGGCCTATAAATACCAAAATATTCCATCATTATTAGAACGAGCCATGAAAACACTTTTCTGCCGCCAAAAGCCTCTGTTCCCGAGAGATCCAATCTTGGAGCCTTTTCCGGTAATCTGCCGAAGGGGGATTCGGTCATGGAGGGCATATACATCAATTCCATCGCCCCTGCGATGATGCGTGAGCAGTTCACCACAGACCTATGGGTCCATAGCTAGTAGCTAGATGGCTTCTTCTCTCACTTTGCTTCTCAATACCATGTTCTTCACGATCTTCAAGGAGATCTATCCGATGTAATACTCTTTTGCAATGTGTTTGTCGAGATCCGATGAATTGTGGGTTTATGTTCAGATTATCCATGAATATTATTTGAGTCTTTCCTGAATTCTTATATCCATGATTTCATATCTTTGCAAGTCTCTTCGAATTATTGGTTTGGTTTGGCCAACTAGATTGGTAATTCTTGCAAGAGGAGAAATGCTTAGTTTTGGGTTCAATCTTGTGGTGTCCTCACCCTGTGACATAGTAGGGGTAACGAGGCACATATTGTATTGTTGCCATCAAGGGTAAAAAGATGGGGTTTTCATCATATTGCTTGAGTTTATCCCTCTACATCATGTCATCTTACCTAATGTGTTACTCTTTTCTTCATGAACTTAATACTTTAGATGCAGGCAGGAGTCGGTCGATGTGTGGAGTAATAGTAGTAGATGCAGAATCGTTTCGGTCTACTTGTCACGAACATGATGCCTATATGCATAATCATTGCCTTGGATATCTTCATAATTATTTGCTTTTCTATCAATTGCTCGATAGTAATTTGTTCACCCACAGTAATACTTGCCATCATGAGAGAAGCCATCTAGTGAAACCTATGCCCCCCAGGTATATTATCCATATTATATTTTCCGATCTAAAACAAAAAACACCAAAAATACTTGCTACCTTGTTTTTTTACTTCTAGTTTTACTTTCCGTTCAAGCATCCTACTATATCTATCTCTACTAGATCTCGTCCTTGCAAATAACCGTGAAGGGATTGACAACCCCTTTATATCGTTGGGTGCAAGAGTTTGATTCTTTGTGCAGGTATATCTATTGGTGGCTTGCTTGTGTCTCCTACTGGATTGATACCTTGGTTCTCAAAAACTGAGGGAAATACTTATCTACTTTGCTGCATCAAACCATTCCTCTTCACGGGAAACCAACGCATGCTCCGGAAGTAGAAAGGACATGCCTGGACAAACTCTTATATAAAGTGAAGCGCTCCCGAGGACACATGGGAATTTCCGTCAAGCTAGTTTTCATCATGCTCATTTGATTCGCGTTCGTCACTTTGATAATTTGATATGTGGGTGGACCAGTGCTTGGGTGCTGCCCTTACTTGGACAAACCTCCCACTTATGATTAACCTCTATTGCAAGCATCCACAACTACGAAAGAAGAATTAAGATAAATCTAACCATAGCATGAAACATATGGATCCAAATCAGCCCCTTACGAAGCAACACATAAACTAGGGTTTAAGCTTCTGTCACTCTAGCAACCCATCATCTACTTATTACTTCCCAATGCCTTCCCCTAGGCCCAAATAATGTTGAAGTGTTATGTAGTCGATATTCACATAACAACACTAGAGGAGAGACAACATACATCTCATCAAAGTACCGAACGAATACCAAATTCACATGATTACTTATAATGAGACATATCCCATGTCCTCAGGAACAAACGTAATTACTCACAAAGCATTATCATGTTCATAATCAGAGGAGTATTAATTATCATAAAGGATCTGAACATATGATCTTACACCAAGTAAACCAACTAGCATCAACTAGAAGGAGTAATCAACACTACTAGCAACCCACAGATACCAATCTGAGGTTTGAGACAAAGATCGGATACAAGAGATGAACTAGGATTTCGAGAGCATATGGTGCTGATGAAGATGTTGATGGAGATTGACCCCCTCTCGATGAGAGGATCATTGGTGATGACAATGGATTCTATTTCCCCCTCCAGGAGGGAAGTTTCCCCGACAGAACAGCTCCGCCAGAGCTCTAGACTGGTTCTGCCAAAGTTCCGCCTCGAGACGGCTACGCTTCGTCCCGAAAGCTCTCCTCTGATTTTTTTCCCAGGTCAAAACTCTTCATATAGCAGAAGAAGGGTGTTGGGGACTGTTGGTGAACGTTGCATGGGTAACAAAAAATTTCCTACGCACATGCAAGATCTATCCATGGTGATGAGCATCTTCAAGAGGGAGAGTGGATCTACGTACCCTTGTAGATCGCTAAGCAGGAAGCATTAAGAAACGCGGTTGATGCAGTCGAATTTCTTCGCGATCGAAATCGCCGAGCGTCCTGTGATCCAATCACGATCCGCCCCGCGATCCCATCATGATCCGTCCGGCGATCAAATCATGAATCGTCTTGCGATCCTGATCACGGTCCTTCCGATCTAGCGCCGAACGGACGGCACCTCCGCGTTCAGCACACGTACAACTCGATGATGATCTCCGCCTTCTTGATATAGAAAGAGGGAGCGGAGATGCATATGAATTCTCTAGCAGCGCAATAGCATGGCGGAGATGGTGGTAGAACTATTCCGGCAGGGCTTCGCCTAAGCACCGCCGAACTAGACTAGAGGAGAAAGACGATCTAGATGAAGTAGAGGGGGGCATGTAGCAATTAGGGTTAGTTCCCCCCTCTAAATCCTCTACTATATATAGGAGGGAGGGAGGGGAGGAGGCATCCTCAAACCCTCAAAGCTTGGCCCAAATTGGAGGTGGAGGAGTCCTACTCCAATCCTACTAGGAGTAGGATTCCTCCTCTCCACTTGGAAACCCTTTCCACCTTTCCACCTTTGTGTTTTCCCCACCCCTAGCCGCATGGGCCTCAGTGGGAGGGGGGTTGGCCAGCCCATTAGGGGCTGGTTTGACTCCTCCCACATCCCATGAGGTCCTTTGGGTCGAGACACCCCTCCCGATGGTCCCCCGGCACCCTCCCAGCACTCCCGGTACACTACCGATGGACCCGAAACTTTTTTGGTGACCAAAACAGGTCTTCCTATATATCAATCTTTACCTATGTACCATTCCGGAGCTCCTTGTGACGTCCAGGATCTCATACGGGACTCCAAATAACCTTTGGTCACCACCAAACATAACTCTATAGTACTGCAACGTCACCGAACCTTAAGTGTGCAGACCCTGCGGGTTCGAGAACTATGTAGACATGACCGAGACACCTCTACGGTCAATAACCACTAGCGGGACCTGGATGCCCATATTAGTTCCTACATATTCTACGAAGATCTTTATCGGTTGAACCTCTATGTCAAGGATTCAGTTAATCCCGTATGATGTTCCCTTTGTTCATCGGTATGTTACTTGCCCGAGATTCGATCGTCGGTATCTCTATACGTAGTTCAATCTTGTTACCGACAAGTCTCTTTACTCATTCCATAATACAAGACCCCATGGCTAATACTTTAGTCATATTACCGAGTGGGCCCTGAGATAACTCTCCGTCACATGGAGTAACAAATCCCAGTCTTGATTCATGCCAACCCAACAGACACCCTCGGAGATACCTGTAGAGCACCTTTATAGTTACCCAGTTATGTTGCGACACACAAGGTACTCCTCTGGTGTCAGTGGGTTGCATGATTTCATGGTCACAGGAACAGATACTTGACATGCAGAAAACTATAGAAATAAACTGACATGATCATATGCTATGTTTATAGTTTGGGTCTTGTCCATCACATCATTCTCCCAATGATGTGATCCCGTTATAAAATGACATCTCATGTAAATGGTAGGAAACCTTGACCATCTTTGATCAACGAGCTAGGCTACTAGAGGCATACTAGGGACATGGTATTGTCTATGTATCCACACATGTATCTGAGTTTCCGATCAATACAATTCTAACATGGATAATAAACGATTATCATGAACAAGGAAATATGATCATAACTAATTTATTATTGCCTCTAGGGCATATTTCCAATAGTCTCCCACTTGCACTAGAGTCAATAGTCTAGCTCACATCGCTATTTGATTTGTTATGAATCTCACACCCAATGAGTTCTGGGCTTCGATCATGTTTTGCATGTGTAAGAGGTTTTAGTCAATGAGTCTGTGACATTCAGATCCGTATGTACTTTTAAATCTCTATGTCATACTGTAGACACTGCTACCACGCTCCACTTGAAGCTATTCCAAATGGCTACTCCACTATACATATTCGGATTGCTACTAAGAGTCATCCGGATTGGTGTTAAAGCTTGCATCGACGTAACCCTTTACGATGAACTCTTTATCACCTCCATAACCGAGAAACATTTCCTTAGTCCTCTGGTTACTAAGGATAATTTTGACCGATGTCCAGTGATCCACTCCTGGACCACTCTTGTACCCCTTGATAGACTCATGGCAAGGCACACATAGGTGCAGTACATAGCATCGCTTACTATATAGAGCCTATGGATAAAGCATAGGGATGACCTTCGTCCTTTCTCTTTCTTATGCCGTGGTCGATCTTTGAGTCTCACTCAACTCCACACCTTACAGACCAGGCAATAACTCCTTCTTTGACTAATCCACTTTGAACTGTTTCGAAATCTTGTCTAGGTATGTACTCATTGAATGTCTCATCAAGCATCTTGATCTATCTCTATGGATCTTGATGCCCAACAATTAGGTAGCTTTATCCAGGTCTTCCTTTGAAAAACTCTTTTCAAACAACCGTTTATGCTTTCCAAAAATTCTACATCATTTCCGATCAATAATATGTCAACCACATATATTTATCAGAAATTCTATAGTGCTCCCACTCACTTTCTTGTAAATATAAGTTCCTCGTAAAGTTTGTATAAACCCAAAAACTTTGATCACGTCATGAAAGTGTATATTCCAACTCCGAGATGCTTGCTGCAGCCCATAGAAGGATTGCTGAAGCTTGCACACCTCTTAGCATCCTTAGGACTGACAAAATCTTCTGGTTGTATCACATACAACCTTTCCTCAAGTAAACTGTTAAGGAAACGATGTTTTGACATCCATCTATCAGATTTCATAAGTGAAAAATGCATCAACTACTAACATAATTCCAACAAACTTTTAGCATCGCTACGGGTGAGAAAGTCTCATCGTAGTCAACTCCTTGAACTTGGCGGAAACTTCTTTCTAACAAGTCGAGCTTTATAAATGGTGACATTCACGATCAGCGTCTGTCTTCACCTTAAAGGTCCATGTTTACTCAACAACTTTCCGTTCAACGGGCAAGTCTACCAAAGTCCACACTTGGTTTTCATACATGGATCCTTTCTCTGATTTCATGGCCTCTAACCATTTGTTGGAATCTGGAACCATCATCACTTCTCCGTAGTTCATAGGTTCATCGTTGTCTAACGACATGACCTCTTAGACAGGGTTACCGTACCACTCAGGAGTAGTACACGTCCTTGTCGACCTACGGGGTTTGATAGTAACTTGATCTGAAGCTTCATGAGCATCATCATTAACTTCCTCTTCAACTAATGTAGGCTCCACAGAAACAACTTTCTGCACTGTGCTACTCTCTGGTTGAAACAAATGTTCAACAACCTCATCAAGTTCTATCTTCCTCCCACTCAATTCTTTCGAGAGAAACTTTTTCTCGATGAAGGACCCGTTTTAGCAACAAACACTTTGTGCTTGGATCTAAGACAAAAGGTTTACCCAACTATAACGTTAGGGTATTCTATGAAGATGCATTTGTCCGCTTTGGGTTCGAGCTCAGTAGGCGAAAATCCTTTTTTACATAAGCGTCGCAGCCCCAAACATTAAGAAATGACAGCTTAGGTTTCCGCCAAACCAAAATTCATATGGTGTCATCTCAACGGATTTAGATGGTGCCCTATTTAAAGTGAATGTAGTTATCTCTTATGCATAACCCCAAAACAATAGTGGCAAAATGATAAGAGACATCGTAGTACGCACGATATCCAATAGAGCACGACTATGATCCTCGGACACACTATCACACTATGGTGTTCCAGGTGGTGTGAGTTGTTAAACAACTTTCGCATTGTCTTAAGTTGCATACCAAACTCGTAACTCAGATATTCACCTCCATGATCATATCGTAGACATTTTTATCTTCTTGTCACGATGATCTCAAACCTCACTCTGAATTTGTTTGAACTTTTCAAACATTTCAAACTTGTGTTTCATTAAGTAAATATACTCATATATACTCAAATCATCACTGAAGGTAAGAAAATAACGATATCCACTACACGCTACAACACTCATTGGACCGCATATATCAACACGTATTATTTCCAATAAGTTACTAGCCCAATCCATCATACCGAAAACGGGGTCTTTAGTCATCTTGCCCATGAGGCATGGTCCGCATGTCTCAACTGATTCGAAATCGAATGAGTCCAAAGATCCATCGGCATGGAGTTTCTTCATGCGATTTATACCAATATGACATTTAGCGGTAGTGCCACAAGTATGTGGTACTATCATTATTAACTTTGTATCTTTTGGCATCAATGTTATGAACATGTGTATTACTACGATCAAGATTCAATAGACCATTCCCATTGGGTGCATGACCATTGACGGTATTATTCATGTAAACAGAATATCCATTATTCTCTAACTTAAATGAATAACCGTATTGCAACGAACACGATCTAATCACGTTCATGCTCAACGTAAACACCAAACAACATTTATTTAGGTTTATCACTAATCCCAAAGGTAGAGAGAGCATGCGATGGTGATCACATCAACCTTGGAAACACTTCCAACACACATCGTCACCTCACCTTTAGCAAGCCTCCGTTTATTCCGTAGCTTTCATTTTGAGTTACTAACATTTAGCAACCAAACCGGTATCTAATACCCAAGTGCTACTAGGAGTAATAGCAAGGTACACATCAATAACACGTATATCAAATATACTTCTCTTGACGTTGCCAGCCTTCTTATCTACCAAGTATCTAGGGTTGTTCCGCTTCACCGACCGTTCTCCTCATAATAGAAGCAATTAGTCTTGGTTTTTGGGTTCAACCTTGGGTTTCTTCACTAGAGCGGCAACTGGCTTGCCATTCCTGAAGTTTTTCCCTTCTTGCCCTTTCCCTTCTTTAAACTAGTGGTTTTACTTAACCATCAACACTTGATGCTCCTTATTGATTTCTACCTTCGCGATGTCAAACATCGTGAACAGCTCCGGGATCATTATTTCCATCCCTGGTAGGTTTATAGTTCATCACGAAGCTCTAGAAGCTTGGTGACAGTGACTTAGAGAACTATATCAATCACTATCTTATCTAGAAGATCAACTCCCACTCGATTTAAGTGATTGGTGTGCCTAGACAATCTGCGCACATGCTCACCAATTGAGCTATTCTCCTTCATCTTGCAGGCAAAGAATCTTGTTGGAGGTCTCATACCTCTCAACACGGGCACGAGCCTGAGATCCCAATTTCAGCTCTTAGAACATCTCATGTGTTCCGTGACGTTCAAAACGTTTTGGAGCCTCAATTCAAAGTTGTAATGCATGACGCACCGAACTATCAAGTTGTCATCAGAACATGCCTATCAGATGTTCACAACATCTACAGATGACGCTTGAGGGGGTGGCGCACCGAGCGATGCATCAAGGACATAAGCCTTCTATGCAGCAATGAGGACAATCCTCAGATCACGGACCTAGTACGCATTATTTATACCATCATCTTTCAACTCTATTTCTCTAGGAACATATAAAAATTCAAGGGAGCTACAACGCGAGCTAGTAATCTACAACATAATTTGCAAAGACATTTTGACTATGTTCACGATAATGAGTTTAGTTAATAATATTAATTAAAAACTCCCACTCAAATTGACATCCCTTGGGTCATACGAGTGTCACATGATTCAAATCCACCAACTCAAGTCCGATCATCACGTGAGTTGAGGTGGTTTCAATAGTGAACATCTTCATGTTGATCATATCTAATATATGACTCATGTTCGAACTTTCGGTCTCTTGTGTTCCGAGGCCATGTATGTACATGCTAGGCTCGTCAGGTTTAACCCGAGTGTTCCGCACGTGCAACACTGGCTTGCACCCACTATATGTGAATGTAGAGTCTATCACACCCGATCATTACATGGTGTCTCGACACGATGAACTTTCGCAACGGTGCACACTCGGGGAGAACACAATTCATCTTGAAATTTAAGTGAGGAATCACCTTATAATGATACCGTCGTCCTACGCAAAACAAGATGGATAAAAGGATTAACATCACATGCAAATCATAAGTGACATGATATGGCCATAAACTTGTGCTTTTGATCTTCATCTCAAAGCACTGTCATGATCTCCATCATCACCGGCATGAAATGATGATCTCCATCAATGTGTTGCCATCGGGGTTGCCACACCGACTGTTGCTTCCAGGACTATTGCTAACTCATAGTGATAAAGTAAAGCAAAAAACGACGACAATAATTAAAGACAACCCTATGTCTCTTGTCGGTTGCCGTACTCATCGACATGCAAGTCATGATATTCTATACAAAACATGATCATCAAAACATGATCATCTCATACATCACATATATCTCATCATGTAATTGGCCATATCACATCACAACATACCCTGCAAAAACAAGTTAGACGTCCTCTAATTGTTGTTGCAAGTTTTACGTGGCTGCTATGGGTATCTAGCAAGAACAATTCTCACCTACGCATAAACAACAACGGTGATACACAAATTTCTATTCAACCTTCTCAAGGACCATCTTTGTCGAATCCGATCCAAGTAGAGTAGGAGAAACGAACACCCGCGAGCCATCTTTGTGCAATAAAGTTACACGTCAGTCGTTGGAGTCAGTCTCTCGTAAGCATACGAGTAAGGTTGATCCGGGCCGCTTCATCCCACAATACCGCTGAATCAAAACATGACCAAGGGAGGAAGCAATGTAAGCATCAACGCCCACAAACTCCTTTTTGTTCTACTCGTGATCTCATCTACAAATAGACCTAGCTCATGATGCCACTGTTAGGGAACGTTGCATGGGAAACAAAAAAATTCCTATGCACACGCAAGATCTATCTATGGTGAAGAGCATCTACGAGAGGGAGAGTGGATCTACATACCCTTGTAGATCGCTAAGCGGGAAGCGTTAAAAAACATGGTTGATATAGTCGAACGTCTTCGCGCTCCAAATCGCCAAGCGTCCCGTGATCCAATCATGATCCATCTCGCGATCCAATCATGATCCGTCCCACGATCCCTTCTCGATCCGTCCCACGATCAAATCACTAATCGTCTCGCGATCCTGATCGCGGTCCTTCCGATGTAGGGCCGAACGGACGGCACCTCCGCGTTCAGCACACGTACAACTCGATGACGATATCCACCTTCTTGATATAGCAAGAGGGAGTAGAGAGGTTGATGAGCTCTCCAGCAGCATGACTGCGTGGCGGCGATGGTGGTGGAACTATTCCGGCAGGGCTTCGCCTATGCACCGCCGAACTAGACTAGAGGAGAAAGATGATCTAGATGAAGTAGAGGGAGCACATGGCAATTAGGGTTAGTTCTTCCCTCTAAATCCTCTAGTATATATAGGAGGGAGGGAGGGGAGGACGCAGCCTCAAACCCTCAAAGGTTGGTCGTAATTGGAGGTGGAGGAGTCCTACTCCAATCCTACTAGGAGTAGGATTCGTCCTCTCCACTTGGAAACCCTTTCCACCTTTCCACCTTTGGGTTTTTCCCACCCCTGGATGCATGGGCCTTAGTGGGGGGTTCGGCCAGCCCATTAGGGGATGGTTTGACTCCTCCCACAGCCCATGAGGTCCTTTGGGTCGAGACACCTCTCCCGATGCTCCCCCGGCACCCTCCCGGCACTCTCGGTACACTACCGACGAACCCGAAACTTTTCCGGTGACCAAAACAGGACTTCCTATATATCAATCTTTACCTCCAGACCATTATGGAGCTCCTTGTGACATCTAGCATCTCATCTGGGACTCCGAACAACCCTCGGTCACCACCATACATAACTCTATACTACTGAAATGTCACTGAACCTTAAGTGTGCAGACCATGCGGGTTCGAGAACTATATATGTAGACATGACCGAGACACCTCTATGGTCAATAGCCAATAGAGGGACCTCGATGCCCATATTGGTTCCTACATATTCTACGAAGATCTTTATCGGTTGAACCTCTATGTCAAGGATTCAGTTAATCCCGTATGATGTTCCCTTTGTTCATCGGTATGTTACTTGCCCGAGATTCGATCGTCGGTATCTCTATACGTAGTTCAATCTCGTTACCGGCAAGTCTCTTTACTCATTTCGTAATACAAGATCCCGTGGCTAACACTTTAATCACTTTGCTTCCAAGGCTTGTTGTGATGTTGCATTACCGAGTGGGCCCTGAGATACCTCTCCATCACACGGAGTAACAAATCCCAGTCTTGATCCATGCCAACCCAACAGACACCCTCGGAGATACATGTAGAGCACCTTTACAGTCACCAAGTTACGTTGCAATGTTTGATACACACAAGGTATTCCTCCGGTCAGTGGGTTGCATGATCGCATGGTCATAGGAACAAATACTTGACATGCAGAAAACTATAGCAATAAACTGACACGATCAGATGCTATGTTTATAGTTTGGGTCTTGTCCATCACATAATTCTCCCAATGATGTTATCCCGTTATCAAATGACATATCATGTGAACGGCTAGGACACCTTGACCATCTTTGATCAACGAGCCAGTCTACTAGAGGCATACTAGGGACATGGTGTTGTCTATGTATCCACACATGTATCGGAGTTTTCGATCAATACAATTCTAGCATGGATAATAAATGATTATCATGAACAAGGAAATATGATAATAACTAATTTATTATTTCCTTTAGGGCATATTTCCTACAGGGACCTGCCAGGTGGGTCACAAGCCACCTAGGCGCGACTAGGGGGTGGCCGCGCGTGGCAGGGTTGTGACCTCCTGGTGGGGCCCCTCTAGTATTTGTTTCGCCAATTTTTTTATATATTCCAAAACAATTCTCTGTATCTTTTTAGGAATTTTGGAGTTGTGCAGAATAGGTCTCTAAGATTTGCTCCTTTCCCAGTCCAGAATTCCAGCTGCTGGCATTCTCCCTCTTCATGTAAACCTTGTAAAATAAGAGAGAAAAGGCATAAGTATTGTACCATAACATGTAATAAAAGCCCATAATGCAATAAATATCAATATAAAAGCATGATGCAAAATGGACGTATCAACTCCCCCAAGCTTAGACCTTGCCTGTCCTCAAGCGAAAGTCGAGATCAGTAAATATGTCCACATGTTTAGAGATAGAGGTGTCGATAAAATAAAATACGGATATGAGGGCATCATGTTCATCTTTATAATAGTAGTACTTATTGAGATATAATTTCTTATGCTGGAGTTACAATTCATTCACGGGGAAAAATTATGAACCAAGAACTTTATTGACAACTGAGAAACTATGCTCTTAGTCATTGAAGCAATTTGCAATTTATCATAACATCAGAAAGAGTCAATATAAGAGCTTGTAAAGCAAATCCACACACTCAATTATGTTTTGTCTTTCACAATTGCTAACACTCACGCGGTACTCGAGAGATCAAAGCTTCAATTGGACACAAAGAAATATAGGGGTTTATTGTTTTACCTCCCAACTACTCACCTCAAGGGTGATGTCAACAATAATAACTCATGATCACCCACATCCGAGTGGATATATTTGTTTAGATCATTCCCCAACACATAATTCTTGCCAAGTGAAAAAGGCAAAATATAGGAAGTGGTGAAGATCACCATGACTCTTGCATAAAGGTAAGTACTTATTAAGTAAACGTAACAGATAGGACCTTCGCAAAGGGAAGCAGAGGTTGTCATGCGCTTTTTGTTTTTGGATGTGCAAACCCTTAATGCAAAGGAATGCCGCATTGTATTGCCCTTTGTGATAGCAACCTTTAGTATGCAGTCCATCGCTTTTATTTTTTTACTATCACAAGTTCGCACAACGCTTATTTTCCTTTACAATAAAAGATCATACATATTTAGGAGCAATTCTTATTGCTTTTTGCATCTATGACAACTTACTTGAAGGATCTTACTCAATCCATAGGTAGGTATGGTGGACTCTCATGGCAAAACTGGGTTGAGGGTAAACCTAGGCATGGGCAGCCCGGCCTGGCGACCCGGCCCGAGCCCGGCCGAAAAACCCGGGCCGGGCTTTAGGTTCGGGCTGGGCTTTCAAGCCCGGGCAGCAGTTCGGATCGGGCTCGGGCTTACTAAAAACAATGTTTTCCACGGAGGCCCGTCCTGGCTCGAAAAGCGCCTTTTTAGTCCGTTCAGGCCGGGCTCGGGTCTGCATATTGCATATTTTGGCCGGACCGGGCCGGGCTCGGGCCTGGGATTTTTGGTTTGGGCTTTATAAAGCCCAGCCCGAAGCCCTGCCCGGCCCGGTGGATGCCTAGGTTTAGTTGAGGATATATGGATGCACAAGTAGTATCTCTACTTGATGCGGAAGTTTTGGCAAATATGAGGTGGAAGCAAGCACTACATGTTGGAGGATCTATAACAATATAACTTCTTTTCGGAAATAAGCAAACATAACCCATTATGTTGTCTTCCTTGTCCAACATCAACTTCTTAGCATAAAATATTTAAATGAGTGCTCACAATCATAAAAGATGTCCAAGATAATATATTTCTATGTGAACCTCTCTTTCTTTATTACTTCCTTTTGATTGCCCCAATGACCAATCGCTATGTTTGTCAACTCCCAACAAATATCAACCGACATACTTCTTATATGTGAAGTCATCACTCCCCATAAGATCATCATATATAATCTTTGCTTTTATTCTATTCTTCTTTTATTTGTTATTTATTTTTCTCAAGATCATAGCAAGCAAGCAAAGGCCTCACATCAAAACTACTATTTATTGTATAACTCTCGGACTCGCTTACATAAGGGGAACAAAAAGCAAAAACTCAAAGCTAGATCATACTAAAATTTTATTCTACTAGACCAAGATATAACCAAAAGGAACGAACTAAGAAAAACAAGAAAGAAAAAGGTGATGGTGATACGATACCGGGGCACCTCCCCCAAGCTTGGCACAAGCCAAGGGGAGTGCCCATACCCATGTGTTTAGATGTCCTTCTTTGGAGGTGATGGTGTTATATTCTTGGCGATGATGCCCTTCAGAATGCAATTCTCCTCCTCAAGCTTGTTATTTTGCCATCTTCGATCCATTATCTCCTTGCAAAGCTTTCCATTGATGGTTAGTGGCCCCGTCACCCATGGATGTTTCATTGCCATGGGAGAAAAAGAAACACTCTTTTTCATATTTTCATAAGTAAGAAATCTAGCATTGGGAGGGATGACCGAATTCGGAATTGCTGAGCTCTAAAGTTCCACCAACATGACTCGAGGATGTTGACAAGAAGTAACTTCTTGGTCTTCCTCCATGGCATCCACCCTTTTCAAGTCGGCCTCCATCTCTTCCTCCGTGACCTTTCCAAAGGGATTGGCTTCGCTGTATGCTCTGTTCCCTTGTGTCTGGTGAGAAACACGGCTCTCTCTCGCCGACTCTGGCGAAGACATCTTGCTCTAAATCTGCCGGAGAAATAGCTCAAAACAAAAACAAGAGGTATTGTCGTGATACGAAAGTCCAAGCCTTCGGGAGATTATATAATGAATTTTTATTGACCAAAGGAGGATACCACAAGAAAACGGAGTCCGGAGGGTGCACGAGGTGGTCACAAGCCACCTAGGCACGGCCAAGGGGGTGGTCATGCCTGACAGGCTTGTCACCTCCTCGTGCATCTTTCGAACTACTTTAAATTTTCCTAATTTATTAAATATTCTAAAACCGAGAATAATTGCTATTGGGAAAATTTTGGAGTCGGTTTGCTTACTGTATCACATACATATTCCTTTTCGTAGTCTGAAACATTCCGGTAGGTCTCCCTAATATACTCCTCCGGAGTTATGGTATTGATAATATTGGTTTCAACATTTATGGGAGTACCTAAGATAAAATGTTTGATTCTTTGCCCGTTTACCACCTTCGGATTTGTGCCTTCGGCGTTGTTGATCTTGACAGCACCGGAGCAATATACTTCCTCGACAATGTAGGGCCCTTCCCATTTAGAGAGAACTTTTCCTGCAAAAAATCTTAAACGAGAATTGTATAGCAAGACATGGTCACCTACATTGAATTCATGCTTCTGTATCCTTTTATCATGCCATCTCTTAACCTTTTCTTTAAACAACTTGGCATTCTCATAGGCCTAGGTTCTCCAGTCATCAAGTGAGCTAATGTCAAATAACCTCTTCTCACCAGCAAGTTTGAAATCATAATTGAGCTCTTTGATTTCCCACTAAGCTTTATGTTCTAGTTCTAGAGGTAAGTGACATGATTTACCATAAACCATTTTATACGGAGACATACCCATAGGATTTTTGTAAGCAGTTCTATAAGCCCATAATGCATCATCAAGTTTCTTAGACCAATTATTTCTAGATCGATTAATAGTCTTTTGCAAGATCAATTTAATCTCTCCATTGCTTAATCTACTTGACCACTAGATTGAGGATGATAAGTAGATGCAGTTCTATGATTAACGTCATACTTAGCAAGCAATTTACGGAAGGCACCATGAATAAAGTGTGAACCACCATCAGTCATTAAATATCTAGGGACTCCAAATCTAGGGAAATAACTTCTTTCAACATTTTAATAGACGTGTTATGATCAGTAGTACTAGTTGGAATAGCTTCTACCCACTTAGTAACATAATCAATAGCAACTAGAATATGAGTATACCCATTGGACATTGGAAAAGGTCCCATGTAATCAAAACCCCAGACATCAAATGGTTCAATAACAAGAGAGTAATTCATGGGCATTTCCTGACGTCTACTAATATTGCCAATTCTTTGACATTCATCACATGACAAGACAAACTTACGAGCATCCTTGAAGAGAGTAGGACAATAAAAACCAGATTGTAATACCTTGTGTGTAGTTCTATCTCCAGCGTGGTGTCCTCCGTAGGCCTCGGAATGACACTTGTATAGGATCTGTTCTTGTTCATGCTCAGGTATACAACGTATAATAACATAATCTACTCCTTCTTTATAAAGGTGTGGATCATCCCAAAAGTAATATCTTAAATCATAAAAGAACTTTTTCTTTTGTTGGTATGTGAAACTAGGCAGTATAAATTTAGCAACAATGTAATAAGCATATTCAGCACGCCATGGAGCATTACGTGAAGCATTTATGATAGCTAATTGTTCATCAGGAAAGCTATCATCAATAGGTAGTGGGTCATCAAGAACAATTTCTAACCTAGACAAGTTATCCGCTACGGGGTTATCGGCACCCTTTCTATCAACAATATGCAAGTCAAATTCTTATAGCAGAAGGACCCATGTGATAAGTCTAGGTTTAGCATCTTTCTTTTCCATAAGATATTTAATAGCAGCGTGATCAATGCAAACAGTTACTTCTGAATCAACAATATAAGGTCTGAACTTATCACAAGCAAACACAACTACTAAAAATTCCTTTTCTGTGATAGCATAGTTTCTTTGAGTGATGTCTAGAGTTTAACTAGCATAATGGATAAAATTTAATTTCCGATCAACTCTTTGTCCTAGAACAACAACAACGACATAATCACTAGAATCACACATAATTTCAAAGGGTAGGTTCCAATCAGGTGGTTGAACAACATGTGTAGAAATAGAGGCATTCTTAAGAATTACAAATGCTTCTACACAATCATCATCGAAGACGAATGGAACATATTTTTGCAAAAGATTAGTGAGAGGCCAAGAAATCTTATAGAAGTCTTTAATAAACCTCCTATAGAAACCAGCATGACCAAGGAAACTTCTTATACCTCTGATATCCGTAGGACACGACATTTTTTCAATAGCATCAACTTTGGCTTTGTCAACTTCAATACCTCTTTCGAAGATTTTTTGCCCCAAGACAATACCTTCATTCATCATAAAGTGGCACTTCTCCCAATTCAAGACAAGATTAGTTTCTTTGCATCTCTGCAAAACTCGGTCAAGGTTGCTCAAACAATCATCAAAAGAAGTTCCTTAAACGGAAAAATCATCCATGAAAACCTCAACAACCCTTTCACAAAAATCAGAGAATATATCATTCATACATGTTTCAAAGGTAGCAGGTGCATTGCATAGAACAAAAGGCATACGTCTAAAAGCAAAGGTACTGAAAAGGGCAAGTAAAAGTGGTCTTCTCTTGGTCCTCTTCTGACACATGTATTTGAGAGAAACCAGAATAACCGTCTAGAAATAAAAAATGTGTGTGTTTGGATAATCTTTCTAGCATTTGATCAATAAAAGGTAGAGGGTAATGATCTTTCCTAGTAGCTTTATTTAATTTCCTAAAATCAATTACCATTCTATACCCTGTAACAATTCTCTGTGGGGTCAATTCATTTTTATCATTAGGAACTACGGTAATACCTCCTTTCTTAGGAACACAATGAACATGACTAACCCATATACTATCAGCAATAGGATAAATGATACATGCCTCCAGAAGCTTTAATATTTCATTTCTTACCACTTCATTCATTTTAGGATTTAACCGTCGTTGGTGATCAACAACTGGTTTAGCATCGGGCTCCATATTAATTTTATGCTGACATAGAGTGGGAGTAATACCCTTAAGATCATCAAGAGTATATCCAATAGCAGCACGATGCTTCCTCAGAGTTTTCAATAATCTCTTTTCTTCATGCTCTGAAAGGTTAGCACTAATAATAACATGATATATCTTCTTTTCATCAAGATAAGCATATTTCAGAGTATCCGATAATTGTTTAAGCTCAAACACGGGATCACCCTTGGGTGGAGGAGGATCCCCAAGTATTTCAACAGGCAAGTTGTGTTTCAAAATAGGATGCTGATCAAATAAAATCTTATCTATTTCATTCCTTTCTTTCATATGCATATCGTTTTCATGGTCTAGCAGATATTGTTCTAAGGGGTCAGTAGGATGCACAACAATAGAAGCAAGACCAATAATTTCATCCTTAATTGGAAATTCTTTATCATGTGGTTGTCTATGAAATTTAGAGAAATTAAACTCATGAGACGCATCCCCAAAACTTACAGTAATAGTTTCCTTCTCACAATCTATCCTGGCATTAACAGTATTCAAGAAAGGTCTACCAAATATAATGGAAAAAATCATCTTGTGGGGAACCAAGGACAAGGAAATCAGTAGGATATTTTATTTTCCCACACAAGACTTCAACATCTCTAACAATCCCAATTGGTGATATAGTATCTCTATTAGAAAGCTTAATGGTAACATCAATTTTCTCTAACTCAGTGGGTGCAATATCATTCATAATTTCCTTATATAAGGTAAAGGGAATTGCACTCACACTAGCACCCACATCACATAAGCCATGATAACAATGATCTCCTATTTTATTAGAAACAACAGGCATGCCAACAATAGGCATGCCAACAACAGGTCTAGCAATTCTAGCAGCTTCATCATAGAATTGAATAACATGCCCATCAATATTATCAACCAAGAGGTATTTAACCATAGAAAAACTAGGATCAACATTAATTTTTTCAAGAGGTGTAGGTGTTCTAACATAGCTCTTACGAACCATAGTTGAAGCTTTAGCATGTTCCTTTATTCTAACAGGGAAAGGTGGTTTCTCAATATAAGCAGCACGAATAACAGGATCAACATTATAAGTAATAGTTTCCTATTCAACTTTAATAGGTTCAACTAATTTCACTTCAATGGGAGGATGATATTTAAACCACTTATCCTTAGGGAGACCAACATGAGCAGCAAAAGATTCACATAAAGAAGCTACTATCTCAGAGTCAAGTCCATATTTAGTCCTAAATTCACGAAAAGCATCAGTGTCTACAAAAGATTTAACACAATCAAACTTAAGGTTTATACATGACAACTTACCTTCATAGAGTTGCCAATCTTCAGAGTTGCATTTAATTCTTTCCAATAAATCCCATTTGAAGTCAATATCTTTCTTCATATACGAACCAGTACAAGAAGTATCGAGCATGGATTGATCATTGCGAGAAAGCCGAGCATAAAAATTCTGAATAATAATTTATCTCGAGAGCTCATGATTGGGGCATGAATATAAAATTGAATTAAGCCTCCCCCAAGCTTGAGCGATTCTTTATCCTTCACTAGGCCAAAAAATACAGATATAATTCCGATCATGATGAACTAAATGCATATGATAGAACTTCTGATGAAATTCCATTTTCAATCGGTTGTAGCTCCATGATCCAATATCATCACATAGCCTATACCATGTCAAATCCTTCTCCTTCAAAGATAAAGGAAAGACCTTCTTCTTGACGTGATCCTCGGGCAGACCTGCAAGCTTAAATAATCCACAAACTTCATCCACATAGATTAGATGCAAATCAGGATGTAGTGTTCCATCTCCTACATAATGATTAGCCAATAGTTTCTCTATCATACCCAAAGGAATTTCATAATAAATATTTTCAGTAGGTTCAGTAGGTTGAGGGGAAACTCTTTGTTCTTCCGGTCGAGGTGAAGATACCCCGAACAAGCCCCTCAAAGGATTACTTTCCATAGTAACAAGTGACAGTAAATTTCAGAACACTATATAAATTTTTCCTTACCAAATTCCACTTACCAAAGGTGCTTCACTCCCCGGCAATGGCGCCAAAAAATAGTCTTGATGACCCACAAGTATAGGGTATCTATTGTAGTCCTTTTGATAAGTAAGAGTGTCAAACCCAATGAGGAGCAGAAGGAAATGGCAAGCGGTTTTCAGCAAGGTATTCTCCGCAAGCACTGAAATTATCGGTAATAGATAGTTTTGTGATAAGATAATTGGTAATGAGTATCAAGTAACAAGTGTAGCAAAGGTGCATCAAGGTAGCCCAATCCTTTTTGTAGCAAAGGACAGGCCTGGACAAACTCTTATATAAAGTGAAGCACTCCCGAGGACACATGGGAATTTCCGTCAAGCTAGTTTTCATCATGCTCATTTGATTCACGTTCGTTACTTTGATAATTTGATATGTGAGTGGACCGGTGCTTGGGTGCTTCCCTTACTTGGAAAAACCTCCCAATTATGATTAACCTCTCTCCTAAGCATCTGCAACTATGAAAGAATAATTAAGATAAATCTAACCATAGCATGAAACATATGGATCCAAATCAGCCCCTTATGAAGCAACACATAAACTAGGGTTTAAGCTTCTATAACTCTAGCAACCCATCATCTACTTATTACTTCCAAATGCCTTCCCCTAGGCCCAAATAATGGTGAAGTGTTATGGAGTCGACGTTCACATAACACCACTAGAGGAGAGACAACATACATCTCATCAAAATATCAAACAAATACCAAATTCACATGATTACTTATAACGAGACTTATCCCAAGTCCCCAGGAACAAACGTAACTACTCACAAAGCTTGGTCATGTTCATAATCATAGGAGTATAATTATCATAAAGGATCTGAACATATGATCTTACACCAAGTAAACCAACTAGCATCAACTACAAGGAGTAATCAACACTACTAGCAACCCACAAGTACCAATCTGAGGTTTGAGACAAAGATCGGATACAAGAGATGAGCTAGGGTTTGGAGAGGAGATGGTCCTGATGAAGATATTGATGGAGATTGACCCCCTCTCGACGAGAGGATCGTTGGTGATGACGATGGCTTCGATTTCCCGCTCTAGGAGGGAAGTTTCCCCGGCAGAACAGCTCTGCCGGAGCTCTAGATTGGTTTTGCCAAAGTTCCGCCTCGAGACAATGGCGCTTCGTCCCGAAATCTCTCCTTTGATTTTTTTTCCAAGTCAAAACCATTCATATAGAAGAAGATGCGCGTCAGGGACCTGCTAGGTGGGTCACAAGCCACCTAGGTGCGGCCAAGGGGGGCCCGCGCGTGGCAGGCTTGTGACCTCCTGATACTTCTCCCACGTATATATAATTTATGAAGTATTCATGCCATGTTTACAATAGTTCTATATGATTTTGGTATGATTTTATTAGAACTAACCCGGACTGACGCTGTTTTCAGCAGAAGTACCATGGTGTCATTTTTTCTGCAGAAATAAAAGTTCTCGGAATGGGCTGAAAATTTAGTATGATTTTTTCTGGACCAAAAGAGACCCCCGAAGCATTGGATCTAGGCCAAAAGAGCCACGAGGAGGCGACAAGCCTGCCAGGCACAGCCAGGGGGTGGTCCCTCTCCCCCTCTCTCCCGGAGGAAGCACAAGGGGGAGTCCCTCTCCCCCTCTCTCCCGATGGTGCCAAAGTGTCATCGAGGGAACCATCGCCGCGGTGATCGTCTTCATCAACATCACCTTCTTCATCACCATCCTCATCTTATTTTAGCGGTCCACTCTCCCGCACCCCACTGTAATCCCCTACTTGAACATGGTGCTTTATGCCACATATTATGATCCAATGATGTGTTGCCATCCTATGATGTTTTGATTATATTTCTTTTGTCCTTTGGGTTGATTGATGATCTAGATTGGTTTGAGTTGTATGTTTATTTTGGTGTTGTCCTATGGTGCCTTCCGTGCCGCGCACACGTGAGGGATTCCCGTTGTAGGGTGTTGCAATACGTTCATGATTCGCTTATAGTGGGTTGCTTGAGTGATAGAAGCATAAACCCGAGTAAGGGGGTTGTTGTGTATGGGATAAAGGGGAATTGATGCTTTAATGCTATGGTTGGGTTTTACCTTAATGATCTTTAGTAGTTGTGGATGCTTGCTAGAGTTCCAATCATAAGTGCATATGATCCAAGTAGAGAAAGTATGTTAGCTTATGCCTCTCCCTCAAATAAAATTGCAATAATGATTTCCGATCTTGTTAACAATTGTCTAGGATAATTCCGCACACCGACCCATAATTATTTCACACTCGCTATTTGTAATATATTGTAAATATTATGTTAACAACACCTATTTTAATATTTTAGTTCTCCGTTATCATGCAAAACTATCCTCTTCATACCCACACCGTAGTTTTATTTCTCGTGTCTAGATGGAAGCAAACGTTCGGTGTACGTAGAGTCGTATCGGTGGCAGATAGGACTTGAGAGAATATTGATCTTACCTTTAGCTCCTTCTGTGTTTGACACTCCATACTTATCACTTCCACCTTTCGAAATTGCTATGATGATTCCTTGCACTTGGGGATTATCACCTCCTGGTGGGCCCCCTCCGGCATTTGTTTCGCCCAATATATTTTTTATATTCCAAACAATTCTCCGTAACTTTTCAAGACTTTTGGAGTTGTGCGGAATAGGTCTCTCAGATTTGCTCCTTTCCCAGTCCAGAATTCCAGCTGCCGAAATTCTCCCTCTTCATGTAAACCTTATAAAATAAGAGAGAAAAGGCATAAGTATTGTACCACAATGTGTAATAACAGCCCATAATGCAATAAATATCAATATAAAAGCATGATGCAAAATGGACATATCAGGGCCTCTTGGGGCTGGTTTGTCCAGCCCACTAAGGGCTGGTGCACCACCCCTCAGGGCCATGTGGCCTCCCGGCGCAGGTGGCCCCTCCTGATGGTCCCCCGGAACCCTCACAACACTCTCGGTACACTACTGAAGTACCCAAAACTTTTTCGGTGACCAAAATAGGATTTCCTATATATCAATATTTACCTTCGGACCATTCCGGAGCTCCTCGCAATGTCCAAGATATCATTTGGGACTCCGAACAACCTTCGGTCACCAGCATATAGAACTCAATACTACCGAAACGTCATCGAACATTAAGTGTGCAGACCCTGTGGGTTCGACAACTATGTAGACATGATCGAGACACCTCTACGGTCAATAACCAATAGCAAGACCTAGATTCCCATATTGGTTCCTACATACTCTATGAAGATCTTTATCGGGCAAGCCTCTATGTCAAGGATTCAGCTAATCCCGTATGGTGTTCCCTTTGTTCTTCGGTATGTTACTTGCCCGAGATTCGACCGTCAGTATCTCTATACCTAGTTTAATCTCATTACTGGCAAGCTTTTTTAGTCTTTCCGTAATACAAGATCCCATGGCTAACACTTTAGTCACATCGTTTGCAAGGCTTGTTGTGATGGTGTATTATCGAGTGGGCCCTGAGATACCTCTCCGTCACACGGAGTAACAAATCCAAGTCTTGATCCATGCCAACTCAACAGACACCCTCGGAGATACCTGTAGAGCATCTTTATAGTCAACCATTTATGTTGCGACATTTGATACACACAAGGTATTCCTCCGGTGTCAGTGAGTTGCATGATCTCATGGTCATAGGAACAGATACTTGACATGCAAAAAACTATAACAATAAAGTGACACGATCATATGCTATGTTTATAGTTCGGGTCTTGTCCATCACATCATTCTCCTAATGATGTGATCCTGTTATCAAATGATATCTCATGTCCATGGCTAGGAAACCTTGACCATCTTTGATCAACGAGCTAGTCTATCAGAGGCATACTAGGGACATGGTGTTTTCTATGTATCCACACATGTATCTGAGTTTCTGATCAATACAATTCTAGCATGGATAATAGACGATTATCATGAACAAGGAAATATGATAATAACTAATTTATTAGTGCCTCTAGGTCATATTTCCAACAGTAACAGCGATCTGGACGCCCGCAACACCCCCCCCCGCCCGCGCACTTTGCCTCTGGTTTACGGGGAAAAGCATGTTTGGACCGGCCTGCTAATCGATGCAGGACCGCGTTGGATGGCAAATAGGTCTGGTGGTTTGGACGATTGCCTGTGGTTTGAGGATCAGCGTTGGACATGCCCTTATGATCCACTTTCCTTTCAATCTTGTTTTACTTTGTAGCACCTTATAAACAGTTGTTGCTCTCCAGTCGAGCAATTTATAGGTGGAGACCACGGGGGGGGGGGGCTCAACCCCATCCATGGTCATACCAGAGCAAAATCCGATATCAAGGAATCTCCAACGTTGGCCCGCAAATTTTTGCCAATTCAGTTGAAAGCGGGTCAAATTTGAACTGCAGCTGCCTTAACACTAGGTATCATGTATGAAGTTCCATAGCACTAGTGTTATGCAAGTAAACTATAAGGCAGTTGCCTTATAGTTTGCTGTCATAGCACTATTTAGCTGAAAGTGGGTCATGTATGAAGTTCCATAGCTTTCAAGGCAAGTACCTAGTGTTATGGCAACATTCATGGCATAGTTTGTTGAAATGATACCATATTTTTCAAAGTTTGCATATCTGAATGAAAAACAACGTTACCTAAGTTTTCATTCTCTTTGGACGAAAAAATCATTTTCCATTTTTTGAGTGCCCAAAATGAGTTTTATTGTGAAGGACCTACCATATATTTGTTGCAAAACTATAAGAGCTCGCTGATGGCTAAATGCTGAATTCCAGTAGTGAAATCAATTTTCTAAAATATTATGCCATATTTAATGTACAATTGACCAAATGTTGGGTGTCAAAAGTTTTTATCCACCTCTCATAAAAAAGACAAATTTCGCCAATTCAGATGAAAGCGGGTCAAATTTGAACTGCAACTTCCTTATAGTTTGCGCATGATTTTTTACAGAAATCATTTCTAGGTACAAAAACATCTATTTAATCAGAGAAACACCAAAATTTTTCAAAGATTCAACCACTAGCTAGGAATGGTCATGCCCGCCATTTTGACCGCATTTCGAAATGGGCATGAAAAATAAAAAAAATTGGAAAACCTTCACATTGTGTCATTACATGTGACCAAGTTAGCAGGAAAATAATAAACTTGTAATACGACAATTGTTTTTAAAAATGTGTTCACAGAAATGAGCTATCATGTGTGAAGATTCGTGGCTTTCAAGTCAAATGATCAATCTTATGGTCACATTCATAACAGTTTGTTCACATGATCTAACATTATGCACAAGGTTGCATCTTGGAATGGCAAACAATGTTTCCTAAGGAATATTTTATTTTCTTTGGACAAAAAATTCATTTTCCATTTTTCGAGTGCCCAAAATGAGTTTTTTATGAAGGGCCTACCATATATTTGTTGCAAAATTGGACCAAATCAATTTGCTAAAATATTAGGCCATATTTAATGTACAATTTACCAAATGGTTTGGTGTCAAAAGCTTCGATTTGTCTCTCGTGAAAAAGACAAATTTCTGTCGATTCAGTTGGAAGCGGGTCAAATTTGAACTGCAACTACATTATAGTTTGTTATTTATTTTGTCCAAAAATCATTTCTAGGTACATGAGTATCTATTTAATCATAGATACATGGTGTGGTGGTGAGACGTCAAGGTTTGGGCGGTAGTTGAAGGCCCCAACTCCAGAGCACGTAAATTGGCATGCTAGCCGTGTGGTCACCATGTGACAGTGGCATTGCCACTCGTTCTAGGCATCCTACGCATGTACTCTAGGTTGGTCACTCCCCTGTAGGTGTTAGGAAGAAAAAGGAAACAGAAGAATCTCACGAGGAGACTGAACTAAGCTCAAATATGAATTAACAACCAAGTGTTTGATTAGCGATGAGGGAATGCACATGGCCAATGGGACTGAGTTTTGCTTGAGGATGATCATCTACTAAGGAGGCTGTCTTGGCAAATTTGCAGCTCAAATGGAGACGCCTAGGTGGCACTTGCTTTGCAAAGTACCACACTGGACAGAAATATGGATGTTAAAGTTGTGCTCAAATGAATGAATGGATTGAGCTGAAATTTGGTTGAGGATAGTACCTTTGTCATAGGAAATCACTGTAAAAACATTATACCATTTGGATATGCCAAAGTGGTACTTCCTTCACAATGCTCTTATCTGGACAGAAACTTGGGAAAATTATTGAGAGAAATTTGCTAAATTAAATTATCTCAAATTTGGTGAGGGAGGTTATATAGGTAGGATCATGCCCTTGTAAAGTTTCCGCAATAATTAGGCAATATAAAATATAGTTGCTTCACAAACTTAAATATGACCAGAATAAAAGATTGGATGATGAGCTCACAGTGATTGTTGTATAAATCTCAAATTATGTGGAGATAGATTATTTAAGCATATGAAAGATTTGGAAAAATCTAAGATCATTTAGATAATCCTCGCTAGTGCTTCCTTCACAAAGCTTCTCTCTTGATAGAAACTTTGGAAATTTCCCAAGGAAGATTTACTACGCAAATGGAGTTGAATATTGCCATGTGACAATGATTTAAGCATGTAAGAGTGCCCAAAGAGTTTGAGGGCAATACGAGGGGTATAGATAGCACTTGCTTTGCAATGTGCCAATCTGGCAAGAAAATAAAGATTGAATCTGGGCTCACATAGAATACTCGATTGAGTTGTAATTTGGTGGAGGATAATAATTTGGGCACATGAAGGCACTGTAAAAATTTCATATCATTTTGATTAATAAAAAATGGTACCTTCTTCACAATTCTCTCAACTGAACAGAAAATTAGGGAAACTATTAAGGAAAATTGGCTAAATTAAAATGAGATTAAATTTGGTGGAGGGAGGTTATATGGTGAGATTCATGTACTGGTAAATTTTCAGAAATTATAAAGCAATATAAAATATAGTTGCTTCACAAACTGAAAATATTACCAGAAACAAAGATTGCATGGTGAGCTCACATGGATTATTATACGGGGATCAAATTTTGTGGAGAGCTATGATTTGGGCATATAGAATATGTGGCAAATATTCAGCTCATTAGGAGATGCCTAGCTGGTACTTCCTTCACAAAGCTTTTAGCTGAACAGAAATTTGGAAATTTGCTGACAAAGATTTAATAGGCAAATGGAGCTGAATTTTTTCATGAAGAAATTATTTGGATAGTAAAGAGTGCTCAAAAATTTTGAGGGCAATATAAAAAATATATAAATAGCACTTCCTTCACAAAGTGTTGTTCTGAACATAATAGGAAAATGAATATTTCCGAATTATTTTTGAACTAGGAAAGGAAGGGTTTTGACATATTTGAGGAAGATATGATCCAAAGAATTTATGAGAATTTTTGGAATGACAGAAATGTAGGCTCCCTCACAACTTAGGGCAAAAATTGACACATGGACATGACACATAGGCAAAACTGATGAGGTGACGCCTAGTCATAGCAATGCACCACAATTTACAAGCCTATGACCATCTATATTGGTCATAATCAGTTAGAAATAAGGCAGCGGACCAATGATGTTTGCTTTACGACCATTTTGTGTAAGGAACTTATGACCTTTCTGACCAAAATGGTCGTTATGGTTTAGGGATTGGAGCCCCCCCCCCCGAACAACTTACAACCAATTGGTCTCAAATGATCGTAGATTTACGACTATTTCTTACAGGATCACTGCCAGAAGGTCACAAGTTGAGATATTTCTTGTAATGGCGACACTCACAAATGCTAGTAGCAGAGGCTACCCCGGGCACCAATGCAGCCCCTGTCAGCATGGGGTGGCTCCTCAAAGCAAAGGTGCCCTCTCAAGACGTGGCGACGCAATGATCCACTTCATCCTTCTTCATGACCGGTGTTGGCATCACCAAAATACAAGGCCTCACTGACTCGCTCGACACTGTCGACTGGGACAGTTGCAACGACCTCCGATGTGTGGCGCATGGCACACTGCAGCCACACTCTTCGATGCAGCATGGTGTACCGGTGACTACACACACGCCCACGGTGACACCTTGCCCACATCCGGAGCATTGATGGCCATGTGCATTGACGGCGTTAAGCTCGGACACGGAGCCCTATATCATGGTAACAAGGACCCACTCGTTTCTTGGACTCCATGAGGCCATCCTCGGGGCTCGGACCTTCAGCATCCGCTTGGTGACTCTGGAGCAGACACGCACCATAAGCCACATGGTCGTCGCTCGATGCAATCGGTGGTGAGGCACGAGCAATGCCGTGCATGTCCCTCGAATTGGTGTGCACATGTTTCTTCATTCGTCGTGAGCTTCCATCAATGGATTCAAGCCGGTGCGACTCTGATGACGAGGCTTGGGCATCCTCTCAAAACCAGTGGAGAGCCAGCTGGACGAATATATCATCCTCTTCTGATTAGGGAACGAGGTCCTACTTGTCGAACCTAGATCCGCTGCCCGTCATGTCGGAAATAGCTAGAGATCACCACAGAAGAGCTGGGCAGAGCAGACTGGAGGTAGAGAAGAGTGGCAAATGGCTAGGGTTTAGTGAGGTGTGTGGATACAGACGTGATATTTGTGGAATCGGGGTGAGTCGGTCTGACATGACAGACGATCCCAAGCATGTCCTCTCGGGAGAGCTCCTCCTTAGCGTTTAAGACGCCCCAGTTTCATGGACCATTTTTCATGGATTAAAAATGTTTTTGCTTACTCTTTTAGGTTATTTTTACTTTTATGGACGATCCCAAGCATGTCCTCTCGGGAGCGTGCACGCAAGTTGTATCATTTTTTATGGATTAAGAAAATGGACACATATGTTTTTTGCAAATTTGAATAAAAATCATCAATCTAAAAATATCGTGAAGTTGAAAAAATGTCCACACATTTGAAAAAATCTTTTGAATTTTAAAAAAGAAAAAACCTTGTGGATTTGAAAAAAGCTCATGGATTTGGAAAAATCATGATTTGTTTTTAAAAAATCATGATTTTTTAAAAAATCACGCATCTGAAAATAAGTTCATGAACCTGAAAACGTTCAATTTTTTGAAAAAAAATCAAGCACTTGAAAAAAGTTCACACATTTGAAAAAAAACACAAGATCATAATAAAATAAAAGCAAAAATCACCTAAAAGAACGAGCAGAAATACCAAACACACACAAAAAAGTCCAGTCAAAAGCTTCACGAAACTGCTTGATGGAAGCTCCCGCGAAATCAAACGGCCAACGGGGCCGGCCCATTTTACCGGCGAAACACCGCTAAAATCCGAATAAGAAAGTCGACTATTATACCTTTTCTGTAATGGACTATCTTCTTTAAAAGCCGATAGATAAGGTTTTCGCAAAACTTTTGTATTTGTGTGCGTGTTCTACTGTAAAGCTATAAGGAACGCTACAAGCGCCAAATAGCAAATAGCTCCGGGCGGTTTTAAATTCACCCACATATGAGCCGAGTCGAAAAGGTTCGGTTGATATTTGGGCTGACTTTAAGGGGTTTGATGAGCGGTGTCCGGACTATTCACCTAGACAATTTTGAGAGGAAGTGGTGGTATTATCATGGATGCTCTAACATTTGTATATGTACATCCTTGCATCGCCTATCATACCCAGTTGGGTTTTAAATTTTACTAGATAATACTACACCACAAATCAAATCCAAGTGCGCGCTGCTTACCTGGCCACCTCCTCCCTCCCCACCCCAGTCCTCACCCAGCTCCCCGGGTCCTTCCATCCGACGTGTGAAAGCCAAGTAGGATTAGTTTTAACCACGCACTACGGATAGGATTGCAAAGCTCGCGGCGCGATTAGTCAACTGGGTGATTCCACGGAGCTCTACTACCTAATGGAGTGACGTTGCGGGGGCACTACAAGTGGGAATCAGATGCCTTGGCCTAGTCAGCGGAGCCGCCTCCCTTTGGTACATTCGCATCCGGGCGGGAGAACCGATGCTGATGCCGTCGATATGTGGCGCGCGCTCGATCGTAAATAGTCAGGAGCTGCAGCTGTCTTCCGGTCGTCGTCGCTGGTTTTCGCTCCCGGCCGGTCTCGCCGCCGCCTACGTGGATTGCATGGCATCAACACCTTGCTCCCTGGGCTCTTCGTAGGAAATTCATGTTGTATGTAACATATGTATCTCACTTCTTGTGACATGTGTTTTAGTTGTCCTTAGATAATTTTTTGGTTTCGGGGGTTTCATGTAGGAACGCTCGTGATGTTTTTTTTTTAACATGGTATATGCAAGCGTTTACATACATGCGCATACATTTATCCCTATGAAAGCATACACGCATGCTCTATCTCTATGAGCACCTCGAGAGACTGAGCCGATATATCATCTTCAAATTCACGAAGTCATCGACGTCTCCTCCCACTGAATGCGCATCGTCAAAAATCTAAAATAAATCCAGGAATAATGCAAAGCACCAGGACATGAACCATGGTGGACTGAGGGCCTCTTTGATTCGCAGGATTTTAAAAACAGAGAAATAGGAAAAGTATAGGATTAGAGTGGCATGTCTATTTGAACCCTATAGGATTAGCAATGAGTGTTTGATGCTAGAGGGAAAATAAAGGAATTGTAAAAGGGGATTGGAGTTTTTTTTGTTTTTTTTAGATAAGGAGTGTTACCCCCGGCCTCTGCATCAGTAAGATGCATACGGCCCCTTTATTAAAAGAACGTAGCCAAAAGAAAGGAGATTGGAGTGGCTAGATCCCCCCTTCCCCCCCCCCCCCTCCTCGCGACCGTGCTACTCTCGTGGGCGGCTGGGCGAAACCCTAGCCTTCGCCCACCAGCACCCCTTCCCCGCCTCCCCCCTCCTCGTCGCCGCTCACAGGTGGGGAGCGCGGAGCTTGCGCGGGGCGGCGCGGCGGTGTCTCCGGCGGTCGTGCTGCTGCGCGGCTGTGCAGAGGAGTTGCGGTAGCTGCGTGGACCTGGTGGCGAGGCGTGCCGGTGCTGCGGGTGGCGGGGCAGCTGGCTTCGACAGCGATTTCGTCAGATCCGAGCAAGCGGCGACGAGGGTTGCGGCGAGTTGGGCTAGGGGCGGCTCCTGGCTTGGATGGGCTGGCCTCTGGTGTGGTGAGGCGTGCACGACGTTCTTCCTGGATCCGACGCTGGGATCGAGGGGAGCAGTGCGGGATGGGCAGCAGCCCAGCATGGTTGTTGCTCCGGCCGTGGGCGGCGGCGCGGGGAGGTCCGACGGGTGGTGGCCTCCCGATGGCGCGGCGCTTCACAGCGGCTCGGCGGCTCTGCCCGTGGCGACGGCCGGCCTCTCCGGCGTCAACTCGTCTGCAGCTCGACCGTGTTGACCTTCGCATCATCTCCTCGATGCTCGGGCACTACCTCTGTCGATGGGCTGGCCCGCTCCCAGCTGCGGCCCATCTCCCGTCTCGCGCCCGGTGCGGCAGGACCGACACATCTCGCGCATGGCGTGTGGGGCCGAGCTCGTCTCGCGCATGAGCAGCAGGACCGACCTCGGCTCACACACGGTGCCGTCGGACCGCACTCGTCTCGTGCCCGGTGCTGCAGGACGTGACGATGGAGGCCAGCGTTGGTCGGCCGTTGGGTCTCGGCGCTGGGGGATGCCCAGGGGTGGAAAAGGCGCTCCTTTTCGCTCGTCTCTTTGGTTGGGGTAGTGGCGAATCTTGGGTGAGGTGGTGTCTAGGTCTTGGATGCCGGGGCGGCGACCCTGGAGGTGGTTGCGCGGTGCTCATGGGTCGAGCCCGTGGCTTGGTGCTGCCCGATGGCCATGGCCGTGTTGGCGGCGTGGTAGTCGGGGTGTGGCGATCGACGGCGGTGTGTGTTGGCCAGGGTGAAAACCTGCTCTATCTTCGGACGGACCGGCGGCGGCGAAGCTCGTTCCCTTCTTGAAGGCGTCATCGCAGCTCTCATCGCCCGTCATGCTGCTCCAGGGCAAACTCTGATCCTCGGATCTGTCGGTGACGGCGCTCTGGTGTCGTTTCCTTCCTGAAGGCATCGCCTTGGAGCTCATGGGTTGTCATATGCGGCTTTATCTTTTCGTGATGGCATTCCCAGTTGAGTGCTTCAAGTGATGTTGCTGCGATCAGTACCTATGTATCATGTCTTGGGTGTGTGTTGTGTTGACGTGCGTTTGTATCGGCTTGTTGTGGATCATTGCTTTATATATAAAGCAGGGCGAGAGCCTTTTTCGGTAAAGGAGGTTGGAGTGAATGTTAGATTCTATGAAATGTAGTACAAAAGATTCCATAGAAAAAAATCCTATGAGATCCAATTCTATGAATCAAAGGACCAATATTGGAAAAAATCCTAAGGATCTCAATCCTTCAAAACCCCTATAGAATTCCTTTGAATCAAAGAAACCATAAGAATATCACTGTCCATCTAACCATCTAACTATATATTGGTTTGCGTGATCGGTATTTCTTGCGTTAAATGGTTAGCGGTATAGTTTATCTCTACGGAAAAGAAAATATGCAAGTGTGTATCCCTTCCGGTTGGGTTTATAAGTCCAGTACTTCACGAAAAAGAGGTCTTTTTTGTCGACCGATTCGATAAAGTGCACTCCAATGCCTTTGTTGGATTATAAGCCAAGCCTTTTCTCATAGGGGTGGCAAAAGTTTCCATTTGGGGTCATATTGTTGGACATTTCACTAATCAACCGAAATTCGGAGTAGTATGTTGCATGTATATCTATACATGTGTACATATGTTTTCCTTTGGTAGCCATATCACAAGAATACTTGGTCGTATGGTTTACTTTTGTGGAAGCAAAGAGTGCCTCCCAAGTTATCGGCCCCACGTATGCAATGTTCTCTTATTCCACACGTTTTCCCAATGAATAAATAAACAAATAAAACAAAATATAAAAAACAGTATTGAAAATTTGCTTGGTCGGTCCTATAAGGAGGTACAAACGATGAGCGGAGCAGAGCCTGAGAATTTAGTACCATGCACTCGTATCTATCCATCCAATAAATTCCAGATATATACACTGGATGAAGACCGGTTCAGTTAAGTTCCTAGATATTTCCGTCCTGTCCTTTCATTAGTTTTCATTTCTCACTGCCTCTTTTTTTTAAGCTTCGAACCATATTATAAGAGACTTGTAATACTGACGTTCTGAAGGCACAGTACCAGTCAATTTTCATCATGATTAAAATTGGATATTCTCGATATGTCTGTCAGAAAACTCAGGATATGTTAGTATTATGCTGACCACAAACATAAATTGATCGGTGCAGCTGTTTCTTTCTCAATCTTTTCACTGGTGCAGCTTATTGGCCTGGCCCACTAGGAGTCTAGGATAGGATTTGGAAAGTTCAGTCCGGACTCCAGGGTAACTATCTTGCCTGTCAGTTTAGTATCTAGCAGGGTCGCAGTCCATGGCAGCTAGAGTCAATGGCGTCCCACTCTTCTAACATCCAAGGTAACATTGAAGGTAGCAAGTAAATTCCATTGAACAAGAACTATCGGAAAAATATCTTCATATTACTGACAAGATAAGATGGAGACTACAACGAAAACAACATTTGTGTTTCTAAAGCTCCCATTCGTGAGAAGACACATGCATCCATTCAAAGAGAAACAAGATATTAGCACAATGGTTTAAAAAAAGAAGAAGATATTAGCACAATGCGTATAACCTCTGTCATGTGAAACATAAAGAGCAAGCACATGTACAATTTGTCTTTCCCCTCCCAGAGCAACTAGGAGGTGCAACGCATGTGCGCAAGACGGCAGTGTAAAGATATCATGCAGGATGGATATGCGGTATCCTTCTAGGGTAGGCAAAGTTCACCCGGGCTGCCTAGGCTGCTATTTGCAAAAGGGAAGGACCTAGTTGTAATTTATGTTTCTTTAAGGGCCCTTTATGCAGTGTTGTGCTGTTGTAACAGTTTTGCAATGAAAGAAGTCTTCGTAAAGGCATCTCCAACAGCGACCCTCAAACCGTCTGCATACTTCTAAATTGCGCGGTCCGGATGTGTTTTGACATCCAATATGGTCATGCATTTGTCCGTGGAGCGGTCCGGACGTGCTTTTTTCGCAAACTGGAGACATGGGGTGCAGGCGTCCACCACGTTCGCTTCTGATTGCCTTGACCCACCCATAACCCCTCCCTCGTTCTCTCTCTCTTGAAATAGGCTTTCGTCCCGCAAAATTAATATAGCAAACACACGATACATCCAATGATAGGTGTGGGGAGGAGACATCACCATCACGCCCACAAGAAAGGAAAAAAGAAATGCAAAAGGAACAAATGCCAATAACGACGGATCAACAAAAACGAAGAGGCCTCACAACCGTGACGCCCACCGAAGATCTCCCACCAAGCTCCTAGCCTCCAAAGCGCCGATACCAATTAACACCTCCAAGAAAGGACACAACGATGATGACACTGCTGCCATGGGTTTCCCCTGGCACATGACGAGGAGAAAGAAAGGGTAGCACCCGACGCCATCCAGGAAGGTCCAGCGACACCCTCAGGCGCCACCGCGTCGATGTCAAACATGCCGACAAGGATTTCTCCTCATCCCAACCATCACCAGGGCGCTCCGGAGCACTCCACCATACCTCCCACCGCCCTGCACAAGCACGATCTTGAAGCCTCCCACGCTGTCTCACCACGACATTGAGAAATTAGGCCTGCACAGCAAAGAAGAAGAACCGAGAGTAGGGGAGCAGCACCGTCGACCTATGGGAGGGTCCGACCTCCACCGTCAATGACGATAACCGACCGGACGCATTAGCAGGAGAAAACCAGGCCTGGACGGACCCTCAAATGCCCGTAAAGTTTCCGCCGCCGCGTTGCAGAAAGCACGCCGTCAACATTGCCACCCCCCGTCTGAGCCGCCCCTCCTCATCCCTGTGCGAGAGGCAGCGAGGCCACGCCGGAGACGACCTGCTAGGACCCATATGGGGCTCTAGGGGCCCAGATCTAGGCTGGGGTCGCACCGTCAGCCACCCCGCCGCCAAGGAGCAGCGCCATAACCACTGCTTCTAGGTCGCCGGACTATAGCAGGCCGGGCCGCACTGCTGCCGATCCCTTGCCTCGGGAAGAAGGTCCGCGCGCAGGTAATGGAGATCCCACCACCACCAACGCCACCCGGGCCAGATACGGGGGTGCCCGCCGGCAGTGGGGGAGAGGGAGGAGGAGGGGCGGAGGGAGAGGGGTTGGGTGCCACCGCAGTCGCCTCCCGAAGAGATGGTGTGAGGGTGGGGTCGGGAGGGCAAGGTCAGTAGGGGGTTCCCCACGTGACACGGTCGAAGGCGTTCCTCCCCGTCCTCTCGCGCTTCCCACATATATGAAACGGTGAGCATCGCTCCAGAGCGCCAATGCTGCATTCATGCCCGACCAGAGCAGATGCGACCTCACACTGTTGTCGGCATTGAAGCTGCACACTAACCAAGAGAGGGCCACTAGCGGCAGTGCATGCGTCTGCTCCACATTCAAAACGACAGCATGTTGTTCTATCGCCCTACATTAATGATATGTGGTTGCCGAGGAACCTACTCTGATGCCACCCTTCCGTCTGTCTGCCACCCACCATTAACCACATCGCCGCTGACCATTGACATCCGACCGCTATATAAACTCCATCCCTGGCCATAACCAAAGCCATCCTCCTTCGGTTCCTTTTTCCTCACCGCACCACACCCGCCATGGCCTCTTCATGCTCCAAAGCCCTCTGGGACAACCTCTCGCCCAAGAAGAAGATGGAGATGACGGACATTGTTGTCGGTTAGCAGGCCGATAGGCAGACGAAGGACGATGACGTCCAATGGAGGACATGACTGAGAACGAGCCGGTGCCACCACCCTCGCCAGTGCATGCCGCCATCACCATCGGCCGCTCAGGTTGAGGTGGTGGAGGCTGCAGAGGCAGAGCTAGAGAGCGTCGAGGCAGAACTGGAGAAGGCGAAGGCAAGAGCAGGAGGCTTCACTTCTTGGGGCTGACGTCCGGACATGGGAACATGCACCGACAATCATTTAAATTAAGTTTAGCGTAGGGCTTAGTTTAAAAATGTCCAAATTGTAATGACTTTCGTTCGGTTTATACAAAAAATATTCAAATTGGATGTGCTCTGGTTTATATGAAAAAATCGTTGTCTCCCAAGTCGCCCCCGTGCAACGGCTGGGAGGCCCCAAGATCCCGTCGCCCCTGACTCCCCCTCTCGTCCTCCTCCTCCCTCGCCGCCGCCCGAGGGCGCGGCCAGGCAAAGCCTTGCCTTTGTCGGTGGCGGTGGGGACTAGGTTGTTGGAAATATGCCCTAGAGGCAATAATTGTTCATGATAATCGTTTATTATCCATGCTATAATTGTGTTGATCGGAAACTCAGATGCATGTGTGGATACATAGACAATACCATGTCCCTAGTATGCCTCTAATAGACTAGCTCGTTGATCAAAGATGGATATGGTTTCCTAGTCATGGACATGAGATGTTATTTGGTAACGGGATCACATCATTAGGAGAATGATGTGATGGACAAGACCCAAACTACAAACGTAGCATATGATCGTGTCAGTTTATTACTACTATTTTCTGCATGTCAAGTATATGTTCCTATGACCATGCGATCATGCAACTCACTGACACCGAAGGAGTACCTTGTGTGTATCAAATGTCGCAACGTAACTGGGTGCTATAAAGGTGCTCTACAGGTATCTCCGAGGGTGTCTGTTGGGTTGGCATGGATCAAGACTGAGATTTGTTACTCCGTGGGACGGAGAGGTATCTTAGGGCCCACTCGGTAATACAACATCACAATAAGCCTTGCAAGCAATGTGACTAAGTGTTAGTCATGGGATCTTGTATTACGGAATGAGTAAAGAGACTTGTCGATAATGAGGTTTAACTAGGTATGGAGATACCGACGATTGAATCTCGGGCAAGTAACATGCCGAAGAACAAAGGGAACATCATACGGGATTAACTGAATCCTTGATATAGAGGTTCGACCGATAAAGATCTTCGTAGAATATGTAGGAACCAATATGGACATCCATGTCCCGCTATTGGTTATTGACCGTAGAGGTGTCTTGGTCATGTTTACATAGTTCTCAAACCCGCAGGGTCTGCATACTTAAGGTTTGGTGACGTTTCGGTAGTATAGAGTTATGTATGGTGGTAACCAAAGGTTGTACGGAGTCCCGTATGAGATCCCGGACATCACAAGGAGATCCGGAATGGTCCGGAGGTAAAGATTGATATATAGGAAGTCCTATTTTGGTCGCCGAAAAAGTTTCGGGCTCATCGGTAGTGTACCGAGAGTGCCGATAGTGTACCGGGAGACCATCGGGAGGGGTATTTCGACCCAAGAGGCTACATGGGATGTGGGAGGATGAATACCAGCCCTTAGTGGGCTGGAGGAAGTCCCACAAAGGGCCTATGCGGCTGGGAAGAAAAATCCCAAAAGGAAAAAGGTGGAAAAAGGCAAAAAGGGCTAAATTAGGAAGGAATCCTAATCCTAATAGGAGTGGAGGAGGAGGACTCCTCCCTCCTGGTTTGGCCGACCCAAGGGGTGGCTCCTTGGGAGCCAATCCTCCTCATCCTCCTCCTCTCCTCCTATATATACTAGAGGGTTTTAGGGTTTTGGCACAAGATTTTCAGCCACGTGCTACCCGTTCCTCTAGTGCATAGTTTCTCCTCTAGATCGGATTTCTGCAGTGCTTAGGCGAAGTCGTGCTGGAATAGTTCCACCACCATCACCAGAGCGCCGTCACGATGCCGGAGAACTATTCTACGTCTCCGCTCCCTCTTGCTGGATCAAGAAGGCGTAGATCGTCATCAAGCTGTACGTGTGCTAAACGCGGAGGTGTCGTCTGTTCGGCGCTAGGTTGGAAGGACCGTGATCAAGATCGCGACACGGATCGTGATGAGATCACGAGACGGATTGTGATGAGTTCACGGGACGGATCGTGATTAGATCGCGGGACGGATCGTGATGAGTTCGTGGGACGGGTCATGATTGGATCGCGGGATGGATCGTGATTGGATCGCGGGATGGATCGTGATGAGATCGCGGGATGCTCGGCGATTTGGATCGCGAAGACGTTCGATTACACCAACCGCGTTTCATAACGCTTCCTGCTTAGCAATCTACAAGGGTATGTAGATCCACTCTCCCTCTCATAGAAGCTCATCATCGTGGATAGATCTTGCGTGTGCGTAGGAAATTTTTTGTTTCCCATGCAACGTTCCCCGATCTCATCACGATCCAAATCGCCGAGCGTCCCACGATCTCATCACGATCCGTCCCGCGATCCAATCATGATCCGTCCCACGAACTCATCACAATCCATCCCGCAATCTCATCACAATCCGTCCCGCGATCTCGTCACGATCCGTCTCGCAATCTTGATCACGGTCCTTCCGATCTAGCGCCGAACGGACGGCACCTCCGCGTTCAACACACGTACAGCTTGATGACGATCTCCGCCTTCTTGATCCAGCAAGAGGGAGCGGAGATGTAGAAGAGTTCTCCGGTAGCGTGACGGCACTGCGGCGATGGTGGTGGAGCTATTCCGGCAGGGCTTCTCCTAAGCACTGCAGAAAACCGACCTAGAGGAGAAACTATGCACTAGAGGAACGGGTAGCACGTGGCTGAAAATTCTGTGCCAAAACCCTAAAATCCTCTAGTATATAAGGGATCATAGGAGGAGGAGGCTTGGCTGCCAAAGAGGCAGCCCTTGGGTCGGCCAAACCTAGTGGGATCGGAGGATTCCTCCTTCAATCCTTGTAGGACTAGGGTTCCTCCTTTTTTTGGCCTTTTTCCACCTTTTTCCCTTTGGGATTTTTCTCCCAGCTGCATGGGCCTTGTATGGGACTTCCACCAGCCCACAAAAGGCTGGTATTTACTCTCTCACAGCCCATGAAGCTTCTTGGGTCGAAATACCCCTCCCGATGGTCTCCCGGTACACTACCGGCACTCCCGGTACATTACCGATTAGCCCGAAACTTTTCTGGCGACCAAAATGGGACTTCCTGTAACGACCCGACCTAAAAGGTCAAGTCTCCGGTGTTTCCGTACCATCCCAAGATCATGCTGGTACACACACGGTACATCAATGTATATATCAAAGGGAAATCACACAGCATTGTATTAATCAAAATCTCATATCGAGTCCTTTATTACAATAAAGATTACAATAAAGTGGCCGAAGGCCAACTCATGAGAATAATTAAGTCTTGCGGAAGCGTCGAAGGTAGGTGAGTCCATCTGACTCCAAGGGCATCTCACTGAGCATAGAACGTGTCCTCACTCCTGGTCGGAAAAGTACTCTGCAACATGATACGTTGCAGCCGTGTAGGTCAGCATATGGAATATGCCGGCAAAGTCACAAGAGAGGGGTGAAAAGATAATCATCTAGTCTATATGCATATATGGCAGGTGGGGTGGTAAGTTTTGCGTAAAGCCAATTTTTCCTACATCAAGAAAGCGGCTAAGCAAAATATTACTAAGTTGGTTGATTAATGAGATGGTTCCACCAACCAATTCTCATACCCAAATTATTAATACCCACATCATCATTATTAATTGTGTTGAGAGTTCCGGAAGTTTCAATTCCTTTGGCTCAAGTCGTCCATGACCGTGGACACGGCTAATCGATTAGGTTTTGAATACTCTGCAGAGTTTTGCACACGTTCCCCACAAGATTTGATCGCCTCCGTTTGATTTCTCGCACTTCAGGGTGTTTGAGAAACGGATGACCAAAACATGGTCTTCCAAAGGGTTTCCCTGCGACTCTGTCGGTGCCCATCCTTTCCTACCGTTCTTCTACCTCTCGTAGCACCGCCTGTCCAGGGTCACCACGATATCCAACCAAGCCAGAGCCCATAATGACTTGTGGCTGTGCAGGTAAGCCTTGGGTTTTAAAGCATCCATCCATCTCTTTGTGCCTGGGTGGACCTTTCCGCGTGAATACTGGCCATCTCCAGCATCACCTAGGCAAATCTACTGGTTTCCCCAGGGTGCCGTTCAACCATCATCCACCCAGAGGTATGTTGAAAACTCGGAGTCTTAAATCTTGATCATTATGTAGGTCTTGAAATTATTAACTCTCTCAACTCTCATGAATCACACAACCAACCTCGTCTACTAATAGCGTAGCAAAAGGTAAAACAACGTTTCCCGGGGCCAATGTGTCAAAGAGGTTGAGGGGGGGTACCTACCACATGATACTACTACAATGTAACCAAGTTTCCAACTAACCTATCTTGCATGCAATTGGGGAGATGGTAGAACTAATGCATATAAAACATGGGTAAACATGGTCAAAGTGACTTGCCTGATTGATGATCTTCGTACGTGAGTGACTCTAAGTAACAAGCTTCGCACTCCGGATAATCTAACGAAGCAAACAAGCACTCAATAAGCATACAACAAAATATTGTAACTCACAAACATCAACCAAGAACTAGTAAACAATCAAGACAAAACAATGCACAAATCTCAAGTAAGAAAACACACAAAGTTTTGTTTACTAGGAGGTGATTGATAAAACACTACTATCATAATAGAACTATTTTGTAATAACAAAACAATTGTTGTCAGCAAGGAAACAATAGAATATTTTATTAATAAACAGAATAAAATCAATTTAAGTTTGTTGGGAAAAGTTTTAGTAAAGTTTATACAAGTTTGTGATAAACACTATATGAATCAACTATAGTTATATTAACAAAAGAATGAAAAACTAAACTTATTATTTATTTGTAAAACATGTTCTTAACAGAAAATAATTTACAATTAAATCTGTCTTAGAAAACAGAATTAAAATATACAAAACTTTGTTTGAAAACAAAACTATTACTAGTTAGTTGTTTTAATCAAATTATGCCTATTTGAAAAGAAGTTGTGATTCCTATGTTAAATAAAATTAAACTAAGAAAATTTATATTTTTATTATCAGTGAGTGAAAACACTAAATGTTTACTAACAGAACCTAATAAACAAATAAAACCAATTCTAAATCAAACTAATTAAAATTGAGTTTATAAAACTATATTATAATACTAAGCAGATTCTGTTTATAGCTAAAACACTATTCAAAATCATCCTAAAAATCCTCAAACTAAACATGGAGATAGGCCTAACCAATATCAAACAGTAGCAAAAAGAATCATATCAAAATCTATTTTTAAACTCTAGTTATTCATATTTGCAGATTTTGAGCAAATTTGATTAAATTCAAATTTTATAGTTCAAATTTGAAATTTAAAAGTACAGGGTGAAACTACATGAAAAATGTGAGCTATTGCAAAAAGAATCAACTCAAAATATTAAACAGGTTAAAAGTTATAAGCAAAACAAAATTTGAAATCAATCTGTTAATTAAAACAAAAAAAACAAAAAAGGAAAAATTGATTTGCAACGGTCAGGGGCTACGTGGCGCCGTCCTATTGGCTAGCGAGCACGTGCGGTAGGTGGTTTCGAGCGGACGACCGGTCGGTAGGTGATACCGGTTCGGAATTATTTCCGATCTAATCTCAGGCGTTGATTCTGGATCCGAGGGTTGGGAGAGCTCACAGTGTTAAGAGGTCGCCGGCGAGGGATCTCCGGCGAGTCCGAGACGGCGATGTTGTCGGTGTTGGCGCTCCGGTGGTCGAGGGATGTAGCGAAGTGGCCCGGGCGACGGGGCTTGACGTCCGGCGTCGATTGGTGAGGTCGGAGGGGCGAGGGATGGACGGAGTCGCTGGCTACGGTCGACGAGAGGTCCGGTGGGGTGGGAACTTCGGCGAGGAATTGTGCAGCGCCTCAGCGAGTGAGAGAGGGGGCTCGGGGGTGAATGGAGAGAGGAGAGGCAGCGCTATTTATAGAGAGTGCGGGGAGATGCGGGGGGAGGAGAAAGGAGAGAGATCCGGTGGAGTAACTGCCGGCGACGAGGTCGGGCGAGAGGAAGAGGGCGACCGCGCGGGCGAAACTGTCGGTCGGGGTGGGGTCCAGTGTCAGCGAGAGGGGAAACTTCCGTTACGCGTCGGTCGGCCGGCTTCTAGTTAATGCGCGAAATAACTGCCGTGGGCCGGCCCGTTTAATACAGTAACCGTTACCGTTTCTCCTTTAATAATTTTCCAGAGCGTTTCAAAAACATTTAAAGCATTCAAATAATTTTTAAATATAGGGGTATTATATATCAAAATTAACAGAATAATAAATTCTATTTAATGAACATTTTTATTCTGTCATTTGAACACTTTGAGAAAAATAATATTTTCAGAAATTGCCTAATTGTTTTTAAATCCTTTTTGCAAATATTTTCAAAATAACCCCTGGTTATTATTATTCAAATAAATCACCAATTTGGACCTGGTGTGGAGTGTCATGTTACTCCCCTCTTATTTTGAACATTTAACCAAAATTTCAAATGGGTGAAAGCAACTTAGGGAAAACTAGAAAGAGCTTTCTGGAATTCAGAAGAGGCATTTCAACTAACACATACAATCAAGCAATGATGCAGATGGATGCATAACTATAAATCATAACATTCCAAAATGGAATTTTGGGATGTTACAAACCTACCCACCTTAAGATGAATCTCGCCCTCGAGATTCGGGTTGGCTAGAAAATAGGTGCGGGTGGTCTCTACGAAGATCTTCTTCGCGTTCCCAGGTGGCTTCTTCCTCGGTGTGATGACTCCACAAAACCTTACAGAACTTGATGATCCTGCTGCGGGTAACTCTGTTGGCAGTCTCGAGGATTCTGACAGGCTTCTCCTCGTAGGTCAGATCATTGTCAAGTTGTATGGCCTCTAGGGGCACTGTATCTCCCAAAGGAATATCAGCCATCTTGGTATGACATTTCTTCAGCCGGGACACATGGAACACATTATGAACTTCGGATAATCCTTCCGGCAATTCCAGTTTGTATGCAAATTCGCCTCTACGTTCAAGAATGTTGTAGGGGCCTATGAATCTAGGTGCTAGTTTTCCTTTAACACCAAACCTCTTGATTCCACGAAGCGGGGACACACGAAGATAAGCTCGGTCTCCCACTTCATACGTCACTTCCTTGCGCTTGTTGTCAGCATAACTCTTCTGTCGAGATTGAGCTACCTTGAGTCTGTCACGAATCATCTTGACTTTCTCTTCAGAATCTCGGATAAGGTCGGGACCAAAAAGTTGTCGGTCTCCAACACCATCCCACGTCAGTGGTGTTCTGCATCTCCTTCCGTATAAAGCTTTGAAAGGGGCCATCTTTAGACTGGTCTGATAACTGTTGTTGTACGAGAATTCTGCGTAAGGCAAGTTATCGTCCCAACTAGAACCATAGTCTAGTGCACAAGCTCTCAACATGTCTTCCAGAATCTGGTTGACTCTCTCAGTCTGTCCATCTGTCTGCGGATGAAAAGTTGTACTGAACTCTAGCCTTGTACCCAAAGTTTCATGTAACTGATGCCAAAACTTTGAGGTAAATTGTGTTCCTCTATCTGACACGATACTCCTCGGAACTCCATGCAGACATACGATCTTGGTCATATATATCTTGGCTAGCTTAGCACTGGTATAGGTGGTTTTCACTGGAATGAAGTGGGCTACCTTGGTCAAGCGATCTACCACTACCTAGATGGAATCATAACCTGAACAGGTCCTGGGCAATCCTGTGATGAAATCCATACCAAGTTTTTCCCATTTCCACTCGGGTATCGGCAAAGGTTGTAGTAACCCTGCTGGTTTCTGATGTTCCGCTTTTACTCGCTGACAAACATAACATATTGCAACATGTTCCGCAATATCTTTCTTCATACCTGTCCACCAATAACTTTCTTTTAAATCCAGATACATCTTGGTGTTGCCTGGGTGTATCGAGTAAGGTGAATCGTGAGCTTCCTGAAGTATCAACTTCCTGAGCTCTAGGTCATAGGGCACATAGATTCGGTTCTCAAATCACAAAGTTCCGTGTTCATCCTCACGAAAACCTTTAGCTTTACCATCTTCCATTCTCTGTTTAATCTCAGCTATCTCCTTGTCCAATTTCTGGGCTTCACGAATTCTTTCGGTCAAGGTGGACTAAATTTCCAGTGTAGCAACATATCCTCTTGGAACTATCTCTAGCTTGAGCTCTCTGAGATCATCGACTAACTCTTGGGATAATCCTCCAGCTGTGAGTGTGTTCACATAAGTTTTCCGACTCAAGGCATTGGCTACAACATTAGCCTTACCTGGATGGTAGTGTAATCTCATGTCATAGTCCTTGATTAACTCTAACCATCTCCTTTGTCTGAGGTTCAACTCTTTCTGCATGAAAATGTATTTCAGGCTCTTATGATCGGTGTAAACATCACAACTATTTCCGATAAGGAAATGTCTCCAGGTCTTGAGTGTGTGCACTACGGCTTCTAATTCCAAATCATGAGTGGCATAATTCAACTCATGAGGTCGTAGCTGTCTGGAAGCATAGGCTACAACTTTTCCATCTTGCATAAGTACTCCTCCGAGTCCTTGACGTGAGGCATCACAATAAACTTGGAAATCCTTCCGAATATCGGGCAAGATCAATACTGGGGCTGTGACCAAACGTTTCTTCAACTCCTAAAAACTGGCTTCACATTCCACAGTCCAAACATACTTGGATTCTTTCTTCAACAACTCTGTCATGGGCTTGGCAATCTTTGAGAAATTCTCAATGAACCTCCGGTAATATCTGGCAAGTCCGAGGAAACTGCGGATCTCCTTAACTGAGGTAGGGGACTTCCACTCGGTGATGGCTTCAACCTTAGCAGGGTCCACTGCTATTCCATCTCCGGAAATAACATGTCCAAGGAATCCGACTTCCGTCAGCCAAAATTCACATTTGCTGAACTTGGCATATAGTTGATGCTCTCTCAGCTTCTCCAGAACTAAACGCAAATGTTCCTTATGTTCTTCCTCGTTCTTGGAGAATATCAAAATGTCATCGATGAACACCACGACAAACTTGTCCAAATATTCCATAAACACTTTGTTCATCAAATTCATGAAGTAGGCAGGAGCATTAGTCAAACCAAAGGACATGACAGTATACTCATACAAACCATACCTGGTGGTGAAAGCTGTTTTGGGTATATCCTGTTCACGAATCTTCAGTTGATGATACCCTGATCGAAGATCGATCTTAGAGAATACTTTGGCGCCTACTAGCTGATCAAACAAATCATTAATCATCGGCAGAGGGTACTTGTTCTTGATAGTCACCTCGTTCAAGGCACGATAATCGACTACCATTCTCAAAGTTTTATCCTTCTTCTCCACCAAAAGAACTGGGGCTCCCCAAGGTGAAGAACTGTTGGAAATATGCCCTAGAGGCAATAATAAAATGGTTATTATTGTATTTCCTAGTTCATGATAATTGTCTATTATTCATGCTACAATTGTGTTAACCAGAAACCGTAATACATGTGTGAATACATAGACCATCGCATGTCCCTAGTGAGCCTCTAGTTGGCTAGCTCGTTGATCAATAGATGGTCACAGTTTCATGACCATGGACATTGGATGTCGTTGATAACGGGATCACATCATTAGGAGAATGATGTGATGGACAAGACCCAATCCTAAGCATAGCACAAGATCGTGTAGTTCGTATGCTAAAGCTTTTCAATGTCAAGTATCATTTCCTTAGACCATGAGATTGTGTAACTCCCGGATACCGTAGGAATGCTTTGGGTGTGCCAAACGTCACAACGTAACTGGGTGGCTATAAAGGTACGCTACGGGTATCTCCGAAAGTGTCTGTTGGGTTGACACGAATCAAGACTGGGATTTGTCACTCCGTGTGACGGAGAGGTATCTCTGGGCCCACTCGGTAAGACATCATCATAATGAGCTCAATGTGACTAAGGAGTTAGCCACGGGATGATGTGTTACGGAACGAGTAAAGAGACTTGCCGGTAACGAGATTGAACAAGGTATGGCGATACCGACGATCGAATCTCGGGCAAGTACCATACCGATAGACAAAGGGAATTGTATACGGGATTGATTGAATCCCTGACATCGTGGTTCATCCGATGAGATCATCGTGGAGTACGTGGGAGCCAACATGGGTATCCAGATCCCGCTGTTGGTTATTGGCCGGAGAGGTGTCTCGGTCATGTCTACGTGTCTCCCGAACCCGTAGGGTCTACACACTTAAGGTTTGATGACGCTAGGGTTATAGGGAAAAGGTATACGTGATTACCGAAGGTTGTTCGGAGTCCCGGATGAGATCCTGGACGTCACGAGGAGCTCCGGAATGGTCCGGAGGTAAAGATTGATATATAGGAAGTCCAGTTTTGGTCACCGGAAAGTTTTCGGGCTCATCGGTAGTGTACCGGGAGTGCCGGGAGGGTGCCGGAGGACCCCCGGGAGGGGTGTGACGACCAAAGGACCACATGGGCTGTTAGATAAAGTGTGCCAGCCCTTATTGGGCTGGGCAAGACTTTTGCTAAAGGCCCATGCGGCTGGAGATAAGGAGATAAGGCAAAAAGGATTTAAAAGGAGGAGATCCACCTCCCTTGTGGGAGGTGGACTCTCCCTTTAATTCAGCCGGCCATCTCCTCTTTGGAGTAGAGGCCAAGCCAGCCCTCCACGTCCCTCCTCCTATATATACTTGAGGTTTTGGATGTTTTGAGACAGGATTTGATCTCTCTCTCTCACGGCGAAGCCCTACCTCTCTTCTTCCTCCTCCGCAGCGCTTAGGCGAAGCCCTGTCGGAATACCTTGCTACTCCACCACCACCACGCCGTCGTGCTGCTTTTGGAGCCCTTCCCCAACCTCTCCTTCCTCCTTGCTGGATCAAGGTGTTGGAGACGTCACCGGGCTGCACGTGTGTTGAACGCGGAGGTGCCGTCCGTTCGGCACTTGATCGGATCTACCGCGATCTGAATCGCTGCGAGTACGACTCCATCAACCGCGTTCTTGTAACGCTTCCGCTTAGCGATCTTCAAAGGTATGAAGATGCAATCTCTCCCCTCTCGTTGCTGGTTTCCCCATAGATAGATCTTGGTGAACGTAGGAAAATTTTGATTTACTACTACGTCTCCCAACAGTGGTATCAGAGCTAGGTCTATGCGTAGAATCTATGCACGAGTAGAACACAAAGCAGTTGTGGGCGTCGAGTTTGTTAATTTGCTTGCCGCTACTAGTCTTATCTTGATTCGGCGGTATTGTGGGATGAAGCGGCCCGGACCAACTTTACACGTACGCTTACGTGAGACCGGTTCCACCGCCTGACATGCACTAGATGCATAAGGTGGCTAGCGGGTGTCTGTCTCTCCTACCTTAGTCGGATCGGATTCGATGAAAAGGGTCCTTATGAAGGGTAAATAGCAATTGGCAAATCACGTTGTGGTGTTGACGTAGGTAAGAAACGTTCTTGCTAGTAACCTATAGCAGCCACGTAAAAACTTGCAACTACAAATTAGAGGACGTCTAACTTGTTTTTGCAGCATGTGCCTTGTGATGTGATATGGCCAAAGGATATGATGTGATGCATTGTGATGTATGAATTGATCATGTTCTTGTAATAGGATTCACGACTTGCATGTCGATGATTATGACAACCGGCAGGAGCCATAGGAGTTGTCTTATTTATTGTATGACCTGCGTGTCAATCATAAACGCCATGTAATTACTTTACTTTATTGCTAAGCGTTAGCCATAGTAGTAGAAGTAATAGTTGGCGAGACAACTTCATGAAGACACAATGATGGAGATCATGATGATGGAGATCATGGTGTCGTGCCGGTGACAGTGATGATCATGGTGCCCCGAAGATGGAGATCATAGGAGCAAAATGATATTGGCCATATCATGTCACTATATTGATTGCATGTGATGTTTATCATGTTTACATCTTATTTGCTTAGAACGACGGTAGTAAATAAGATGATCTCTCAATAAATTTTCAAGAGAAGTGTTCACCCTAACTGTGCACCGTTGCTAAGGATCGTTGTTCCGAAGCACCACGTGATGATCGGGTGTGATAGGTTCTAACGTTCGCATACAACGGGTGTAAGCCAGATTTACACACGCGAAACACTTAGGTTGACTTGACGAGCCTAGCATGTACAGACATGGCCTCGGAACACGGAAGACCGAAAGGTCGAACATGAGTCGTATAGAAGATACGATCAACATGAAGATGTTCACCATGGATGACTAGTCCGTCTCACGTGATGATCGGACACGGGCTAGTTGACATGGATCATGTATCACTTGGAAGACTAGAGAGATGTCTGTCTAAGTGGGAGTTCATTAATTTGATTAAATGAACTTAATTATCATGAACTTAGTCTAAAATTGTCTTTACAATCTATGATGTAGATCCAATGGCCAACGCGAATGTCACCCTCAATTTCAACGCGTTCCTAGAGAAAACCAAGCTGAAAGATGATGGAAGCAACTATGCGGACTGGGTCCGTAGCTTGAGGATCATCCTCATAGCTTCCAAGAGATTGTATGTCCTAGATGCACCGCTAGGTGACGCACCCGTTCTCCCAGCGGAACAAGATGTTATGAACACTTGGCAATCACGCTGCGATGATTACTCCCTTGTTCAATGCGGCATGCTTTACAGTCTAGAACCGGGGCTCCAAAAGCGTTTTGAGCAACACGGAGCATATGAGATGTTCCAGGAACTGAAACTGGTTTTTCAAGCTCATGCCCGGGTCGAGAGATATGATGTCTCCGACAAGTTCTTCAGCTGTAAGATGGAGGAGCATAGTTCTGTCAGTGAGCACATCCTCAAGATGTCTGGGCTACACAGCCGCTTGACTCAGCTGGGGGTTAATATCCCGGATGACTCGGTCATTGACAGAATCCTCCAGTCGCTTCCACCTAGCTTCAAGAGCTTTGTGATGAACTACAACATGCAAGGTATGGAGAAGTCCATTCCTGAGTTGTACTCGATGCTGAAATCAGCGGAGGTCGAGATCAAAAAGGAGCATCAAGTGTTGATGGTGAATAAGACCACTAGTTTCAAGAAAGGCAAGGGTAAGAAGAACTTCAAGAAGGACGGCAAAGCTGTTGCCGCGCCCGGTAAGCAAGTTGCCGGGAAGAAGAAGAAAAATGGACCCAAGCCTGAGACTGAGTGCTTTTATTGCAAGGGTACCGGTCACTGGAAGCGGAACTGCCCCAAGTATTTAGCGGATAAGAAGGACGGCAACATTAAAGGTATATGTGATATACTTGTTATTGATGTGTACTTGACCAGCGCTCGTAGTAGCTCCTGGGTATTTGATACCGGTGCAGTTGCTCACATTTGTAACTCCAAGCAGGAGCTGCGGAATAAGCGGAGGCTGGCCAAGGATGAGGTGACGATGCGTGTCGGGAATGGTTCCAAGGTCGATGTGATCGCCGTCGGCACGTTACCTCTACATCTACCTTCGGGATTAGTTTTAAACCTTAATAATTGTTATTTAGTACCAGCTTTGAGCATGAACATTGTATCTGGATCTCGCTTGATGCGAGATGGCTACTCATTTAAATCCGAGAATAATGGTTGTTCTATTTATATGAGAGAAATGTTTTATGCTCATGCCCCGCTGGTCAATGGTTTATTTTTGATGAATCTCGAACGTGATGTTACACATGTCCATAGTGTGAGTACCAAAAAGTGTAAAGTTGATAACGATAGTCCCACTTACATGTGGCACTGCCGTCTTGGCCATATTGGTGTCAAACGCATGAAGAAGCTCCATGCTGATGGAATTTTGGAGTCACTTGATTTCGAATCATTTGACACATGCGAACCATGCCTCATGGGCAAGATGACCAAGACTCCGTTCTCCGGAACAATGGAGCGAGCAACTGACTTGTTGGAAATAATACATACCGATGTATGCGGTCCAATGAGCGTCGAGGCTCGCGGTGGCTACCGTTATGTTCTCACCCTCACTGATGACTTGAGTAGATATGGTTATGTCTACTTAATGAAACACAAGTCTAAAACTTTTGAAAGGTTCAAGGAATTTCAGAGTGAGGTCGAGAATCAACGTGACAGGAAAATAAAATGCCTACGATCTGATCGTGGCGGAGAATATTTAAGTCACGAGTTTGGCACGCACCTTAGGAAATGTGGAATTGTTTCACAACTCACGCCGCCCGGCACACCCCAGCGAAATGGTGTGTCTGAACGTCGTAATCGCACTCTATTGGATATGGTGCGATCTATGATGTCTCTTACCGACTTACCGCTATCATTTTGGGGATATGCATTAGAGACTGCCGCATTCACTTTAAATAGGGCACCGTCTAAATCCGTTGAGACGACACCGTATGAATTGTGGTTTGGAAAGAAACCTAAGCTGTCGTTTCTAAAAGTTTGGGGATGCGATGCTTATGTGAAGAAACTTCAACCTGAGAAGCTCGAACCCAAAGCGGAAAAGTGCGTCTTCATAGGATATCCCAAGGAGACTATTGGGTATACCTTCTACCTACGATCCGAAGGCAAAGTCTTTGTTGCCAAGAATGGATCCTTTCTCGAGAAAGAGTTTCTCTCGAAAGAAGTAAGTGGGAGGAAAATAGAACTTGATGAGGAAATTGTACCTCCACTCGAACCGGAGAGTAGCGCAGCACAGGAAGTTGTTTCTGTGGAGCCTACACCGGCTAGAGAGGATGTTAATGATGATGATCATGAAACTTCAGATCAAGTTGCTATTCGAAGGTCCACCGGGACACGTTCCGCACCAGAGTGGTACGGCAATCCTGTCCTAGAGATCATGTTGTTGGACAACGGTGAACCTTCGAACTATGAAGAAGCGATGGCGGGCCCGGATTCCAACAAATGGCTTGAGGCCATGAAATCCGAGATAGGATCCATGTATGAGAACAAAGTATGGACTTTGGTGGACTTGCCTAATGATAAGCGAGCCATTGAAAACAAATGGATCTTTAAGAAGAAGACTGACGCGGACGGTAATGTCACCGCCTATAAAGCTCGGCTTGTCGCTAAGGGTTATCGACAAGTTCAAGGAGTTGACTACGATGAGACTTTCTCACCCGTAGCGATGCTAAAGTCAGTCCGAATCATGTTAGCAGTTGCCGCATTTTATGATTATGAGATCTGGCAAATGGACGTCAAAACGGCATTCCTTAATGGCTTCCTCAAGGAAGAACTGTATATGATGCAGCCGGAAGGTTTTGTCGATCCTAAAGATGCTAACAAGGTATGCAAGCTCCAGCGCTCCATCTATGGGCTGGTGCAAGCATCTCGGAGTTGGAACATTCGCTTTAATGAGGTGATTAAAGCGTTTGGGTTTGTACAGGTTTATGGAGAACCTTGTATTTACAAGAAAGTGAGTGGGAGCTCTATAGCATTTCTTATACTGTATGTGGATGACATGCTGATAATGGGAAATAATATAGAACTCTTGGAAAGTATCAAGGCCTACTTGAATAAGTGTTTTTCAATGAAGGACCTTGGAGAAGCTGCTTACATATTAGGTATTAAGATCTATAGAGATAGATCGAAACGCCTCATTGGTCTTTCACAAAGCACATACCTTGAAAAGATATTGAAGAAGTTCAATATGCATCAGTCCAAGAAGGGGTTCTTGCCTGTGTTGCAAGGTGTGAGATTGAGTACGACTCAATGCCCGACCACGGCAAAGGATAGAGAAGAGATGAGTGTCATCCCCTATGCTTCAGCCATAGGCTCTATCATGTATGCCATGCTGTGTACCAGACCTGATGTGAACCTTGCCATAAGTTTGGTAGGGAGGTACCAAAGTGATCCCGGAGCGGAACACTGGACAGCGGTCAAGAATATCCTGAAGTACCTGAAAAGGACAAAGGACATGTTTCTCATATATGGAGGTGCCGAAGAGCTCGTCGTAAAGGGTTACGTCGACGCTAGCTTCGACACAGATCCGGACGACTCTAAGTCGCAAACCGGATACGTGTATATTTTGAATGGAGGGGCAGTCAGCTGGAGTAGCAGCAAGCAAAGCGTCGTGGCGGCATCTACATGTGAAGCGGAGTACATAGCTGCTTCGGAAGCAGCAAAGGAGGGAGTCTGGATGAAGGAGTTCATCACCGACCTAGGAGTGATTCCAAATGCGTCGGGCCCGATGACTCTACTCTGTGACAACACTGGAGCTATTGCCCTTGCGAAGGAGCCCAGGTTTCACAAGAAGACAAGACACATCAAGCGCCGCTTCAACTCCATCCGTGATTACATTCAGGAGGGAGACATAGATATTTGTAAAGTGCATACGGATCTGAATGTCGCAGATCCGTTGACTAAACCTCTCTCACGAGCAAAACATGATCAACACCAGAACGCTATGGGTGTTCGATTCATCACAATGTAACTAGATTATTGACTCTAGTGCAAGTGGGAGACTGTTGGAAATATGCCCTAGAGGCAATAATAAAATGGTTATTATTGTATTTCCTAGTTCATGATAATTGTCTATTATTCATGCTACAATTGTGTTAACCAGAAACCGTAATACATGTGTGAATACATAGACCATCGCATGTCCCTAGTGAGCCTCTAGTTGGCTAGCTCGTTGATCAATAGATGGTCACGGTTTCATGACCATGGACATTGGATGTCGTTGATAACGGGATCACATCATTAGGAGAATGATGTGATGGACAAGACCCAATCCTAAGCATAGCACAAGATCGTGTAGTTCGTATGCTAAAGCTTTTCAATGTCAAGTATCATTTCCTTAGACCATGAGATTGTGTAACTCCCGGATACCGTAGGAATGCTTTGGGTGTGCCAAACGTCACAACGTAACTGGGTGGCTATAAAGGTACGCTACGGGTATCTCCGAAAGTGTCTGTTGGGTTGACACGAATCAAGACTAGGATTTGTCACTCCGTGTGACGGAGAGGTATCTCTGGGCCCACTCGGTAAGACATCATCATAATGAGCTCAATGTGACTAAGGAGTTAGCCACGGGATGATGTGTTACGGAACGAGTAAAGAGACTTGCCGGTAACGAGATTGAACAAGGTATGGCGATACCGACGATCGAATCTCGGGCAAGTACCATACCGATAGACAAAGGGAATTGTATACGGGATTGATTGAATCCCTGACATCGTGGTTCATCCGATGAGATCATCGTGGAGTACGTGGGAGCCAACATGGGTATCCAGATCCCGCTGTTGGTTATTGGCCGGAGAGGTGTCTCGGTCATGTCTACGTGTCTCCCGAACCCGTAGGGTCTACACACTTAAGGTTCGATGACGCTAGGGTTATAGGGAAAAGGTATACGTGATTACCGAAGGTTGTTCGGAGTCCCGGATGAGATCCTGGACGTCACGAGGAGCTCCGGAATGGTCCGGAGGTAAAGATTGATATATAGGAAGTCCAGTTTTGGTCACCGGAAAGTTTTCGGGCTCATCGGTAGTGTACCGGGAGTGCCGGGAGGGTGCCGGAGGACCCCTGGGAGGGGTGTGACGACCAAAGGACCACATGGGCTGTTAGATAAAGTGTGCCAGCCCTTATTGGGCTGGGCAAGACTTTTGCTAAAGGCCCATGCGGCTGGAGATAAGGAGATAAGGCAAAAAGGATTTAAAAGGAGGAGATCCACCTCCCTTGTGGGAGGTGGACTCTCCCTTTAATTCAGCCGGCCATCTCCTCTTTGGAGTAGAGGCCAAGCCAGCCCTCCACGTCCCTCCTCCTATATATACTTGAGGTTTTGGATGTTTTGAGACAGGATTTGATCTCTCTCTCTCACGGCGAAGCCCTACCTCTCTTCTTCCTCCTCCGCAGCGCTTAGGCGAAGCCCTGTCGGAATACCTTGCTACTCCACCACCACCACGCCGTCGTGCTGCTGTTGGAGCCCTTCCCCAACCTCTCCTTCCTCCTTGCTGGATCAAGGTGTTGGAGACGTCACCGGGCTGCACGTGTGTTGAACGCGGAGGTGCCGTCCGTTCGGCACTTGATCGGATCTACCGCGATCTGAATCGCTGCGAGTACGACTCCATCAACCGCGTTCTTGTAACGCTTCCGCTTAGCGATCTTCAAAGGTATGAAGATGCAATCTCTCCCCTCTCGTTGCTGGTTTCTCCATAGATAGATCTTGGTGAACGTAGGAAAATTTTGATTTACTACTACGTCTCCCAACAAGAACTTGGGCGTATATAACCTTTGTCCAATAACTCCTTAATTTGCTTCTTGATTTCCAACAGATCATTTGCGGGCATCCGATAGGGTCTCTTGGAAATTGGTGCTGTCCCTGGCTGTAGCTCTATTAGGAACTCAATTTCCCTATCTGGTGGCATTCCTGGTAATTCTTCCGGAAATACATCCAGATAATCTTTTACCACAGGTACTTCCTCCTGAACAACTCCTGTGAGGGCATTTAACCTAGCACTCATACGTGTGCGTCGGGATACATACTTAATCCTCTTGTTCTCCGGGGTGGTGAGTGAAACAGACTTGCTAGGGCAATCAAGATTTCCTTCATACTTGGTCATCCAATCCATGCCTAGGATTACATCCAATCCCTGGGATTCTAAGACGATGAGGTCGGTGGGAAAAACATGGTTTCCTATGTTGAGTTTCAGGGCATGGCATCCTATCCCTGCCATCATCATACCTCCTGGGGAACTGACCTGAATAGGCTAGCTAAGGGTTTTGGTGGGCAAACCATACTTATCCACAACTACCCTTGATATGAATGAATGAGTTGCACCGGAATCAAAAAGTACTGTAACTGGATGTGAATGCAATAAAAACTTACCAACCACAGTCTCGGGTTGATCATAGACTTCTTCCACGTCGAGGTGATTCACCTGGGCACGAGGAAAAGGGTTTGGCTTCTTGGCTGCGGAGTTGCCATTTCCATTTCCCTGCTTGCTCTGGGGACACTCAGTAGCATAGTGCCCTGTCTTCTGGCACTTGAAACAGGTGATGTGACTCAGATCCTTCTGAGTAGGAACGTGACGGTGCTGGTTGTTGTTCCCATTCCCATTGTCAGTCTTGAAATTGCCATGGTTGAGACGGGCATTCCCATTTCCTCCATGGTTGTGGCTTCCATGGTTGTGCACAGCATGAGTGTGTCTTCCAAACTTACCGGTCCCTGATCCGGTATTCCCTGAGTACGGGGAGTAGCGGGGCTTATGATGAGCTCCAGAGTTAAACTTCCCCTGAGTGTACTTCCGCTTGCGGTTTTCAATCTGCTGCTGTTTACCTTCCAGAATGAGTGCCTTATCCACCAGCTCTTGGTAGTTGTTGAAATTAGCCACTACCAGCTGCATGCTCAACTCATCGTTGAGTCCTTCCAGAAACTTTTCTTGCTTGGCCGCATCATCGGCCACATCTCCTGGGGCATAACGGGCCAACATGTTGAACTCTTCCACATATTGGGCCACAGAGCGATTACCCTGGCGCAAGTTGCGAAACTCGCGCTTCTTTAGACTCATGGCTCCAGCTGAAACATGAGCGGTGCGGAAAGCAAGCTTGAACTGCTCCCAAGTCACATCTGCAATAGGATAAGTGGTGGTGTAATTCTCCCACCATGATGCTGCTGGTCCTTCCAGTTGATGTGCGGCAAATCGCACTTTCTCAGTGTCAGTGCATCCAGCGGTGATGAGCTCTCTCTCCATCTTGCGGAGCCAGTCATCTGCCACAATGGGCTCAGTGCTGCTGGAGAAAGTTGGAGGGTTCAACCTCAGAAAACAGGTGAGATTGTCAGTCTGGGGTGGATGGTGGTTGTGGTTGTTCTGATTGTTGGTCTGATTCTGAATCAATAACTGCATCAGTGCATTCTGCTGCTGAAGAAGTTGTGTGAGTTCCGGCGGGAAAGTGAAGTCGGTCCCACGTCGTGGAGGCATCTTGCTGTTTTCAGAGGGGTGAGAATTAGAATAGAACAAGGGTCTAGAAGAAATTCACTACCCATATGCAATGCAACAAACATATCACACCAAACACTCATTCATTTATTCAATCAACGTCAAACATCGGGAATACAAATCTCAAACAACTAAGCATCGACCTACGCTTTAACGACGAAAATAAAAGATACATGGAGGGCATAACTAATGTTTTTCCTCAGAAGTACATGGTGAATGAGTCTCCTCCAATGGTGCTCTCCTCATAGTCATCATCGTCGCTGATGAAAGGAGCCAAGTCTCCCTCAGGATGAAGATTTTCACCCATGTCCATCTGTTCCTCCAGAGTGGCGATGCGAGTGTTCAGCTTATCAATCCTCTCTAGGAAGTCCTTCACTTCATGCTCGTGTTCATAGTTTGCCTCTCGCAGATCAGCTTCAAGGTCCAGCTCGCGGTTCATCAGATTCTTGATTGTCTTCGTATCAGCACGAACTCGAAGCTCCAGAGTCCTGATGTGAGTCTCCAGGGTCTGGATATATGACATGGTGGAGTCTCCAGTGGGAGGGGTTATGATGTTGCCATGGGCATCTCTGCGGCAAACCATGCTGAGTCCTGGTGAAATGGTTCCACCTCTGTATTCCTCCTGAATACGTCCAAGGGCACGATGAATGGCCATGTCTCTTCCAAGTATCCAGCTGGGTGCCACGAACTTGAAGTCGATGGGTTTCTTCCGATTCCCAAAGGTCTTCCCTGGGATGTGCACCTCGATCTTGTAGCGTCCATCTTGGGGAAATGACATGATAGGAGTCCCGATGATGCTCGGCAAAGCAATCCTTACGTCCTTGACGATCCTCATCAGCTCCTTACCAAAGGGAATCTTTGCGTCAGGCTGGCAAAACTCCGTGATCAACACTGGGATGAAGGTGGCCATCTATAAATTTTGAAATAATCGGAGAGAAATCAGAAATGAGTAGATGAGAGTATAAGAATTTTAAAGACAAAGAGATACAATCCTAAGGCTTTCCAATCCTAGAGGTTACGTCCTACGGTCAGCGTGTGCTCTGATACCATTTCTGTAACGACCCGACCTAAAAGGTCAAGTCTCCGGTGTTTCCGTACCATCCCAAGATCATGCTGGTACACACACGATACATCAATGTATATATCAAAGGGAAATCACACAGCATTGTATTAATCAAAATCTCATATCGAGTCCTTTATTACAATAAAGATTACAATAAAGTGGCCGAAGGCCAACTCATGAGAATAACTAAGTCTTGCGGAAGCGTCGAAGGTAGGTGAGTCCATCTGACTCCAAGGGCATCTCACTGAGCATAGAACGTGTCCTCACTCCTGGTCGGAAAAGTACTCTGCAACATGATACGTTGCAGCCGTGTAGGTCAGCATATGGAATATGCCGGCAAAGTCACAAGAGAGGGGTGAAAAGATAATCATCTAGTCTATATGCATATATGGCAGGTGGGGTGGTAAGTTTTGCGTAAAGCCAATTTTTCCTACATCAAGAAAGCGGCTAAGCAAAATATTACTAAGTTGGTTGATTAATGAGATGGTTACACCAACCAATTCTCATACCCAAATTATTAATACCCACATCATCATTATTAATTGTGTTGAGAGTTCCGGAAGTTTCAATTCCTTTGGCTCAAGTCGTCCATGACCGTGGACACGGCTAATCGATTAGGTTTTGAATACTCTGCAGAGTTTTGCACATGTTCCCCACAAGATTTGATCGCCTCCGTTTGATTTCTCGCACTTCAGGGTGTTTGAGAAACGGATGACCAAAACATGGTCTTCCAAAGGGTTTCCCTGCGACTCTGTCGGTGCCCATCCTTTCCTACCGTTCTTCTACCTCTCGTAGCACCGCCTGTCCAGGGTCACCACGATATCCAACCAAGCCAGAGCCCATAATGACTTGTGGCTGTGCAGGTAAGCCTTGGGTTTTAAAGCATCCATCCATCTCTTTGTGCCTGGGTGGACCTTTCCGCGTGAATACTGGCCATCTCCAGCATCACCTAGGCAAATCTACTGGTTTCCCCAGGGTGCCGTTCAACCATCATCCACCCAGAGGTATGTTGAAAACTCGGAGTCTTAAATCTTGATCATTATGTAGGTCTTGAAATTATTAACTCTCTCAACTCTCATGAATCACACAACCAACCTCGTCTACTAATAGCGTAGCAAAAGGTAAAACAACGTTTCCCGGGGCCAATGTGTCAAAGAGGTTGAGGGGGGGTACCTACCACATGATACTACTACAATGTAACCAAGTTTCCAACTAACCTATCTTGCATGCAATTGGGGAGATGGTAGAACTAATGCATATAAAACATGGGTAAACATGGTCAAAGTGACTTGCCTGATTGATGATCTTCGTACGTGAGTGACTCTAAGTAACAAGCTTTGCACTCCGGATAATCTAACGAAGCAAACAAGCACTCAATAAGCATACAACAAAATATTGTAACTCACAAACATCAACCAAGAACTAGTAAACAATCAAGACAAAACAATGCACAAATCTCAAGTAAGAAAACACACAAAGTTTTGTTTACTAGGAGGTGATTGATAAAACACTACTATCATAATAGAACTATTTTGTAATAGCAAAACAATTGTTGTCAGCAAGGAAACAATAGAATATTTTATTAATAAACAGAATAAAATCAATTTAAGTTTGTTGGGAAAAGTTTTAGTAAAGTTTATACAAGTTTGTGATAAACACTATATGAATCAACTATAGTTATATTAACAAAAGAATGAAAAACTAAAGTTATTATTTATTTGTAAAACATGTTCTTAACAGAAAATAATTTACAATTAAATCTGTCTTAGAAAACAGAATTAAAATATACAAAACTTTGTTTGAAAACAAAACTATTACTAGTTAGTTGTTTTAATCAAATTATGCCTATTTGAAAAGAAGTTGTGATTCCTATGTTAAATAAAATTAAACTAAGCAAATTTATATTTTTATTATCAGTGAGTGAAAACACTAAATGTTTACTAACAGAACCTAATAAACAAATAAAACCAATTCTAAATCAAACTAATTAAAATTGAGTTTATAAAACTATATTATAATACTAAGCAGATTCTGTTTATAGCTAAAACACTATTCAAAAACACTATTCTGAGAGGGGGCTCGGGGGTGAATGGAGAGAGGAGAGGCAGTGCTATTTATAGAGAGTGCGGGGAGATGCGGGGGGGGGGGGGAGAAAGGAGAGAGATCCGGTGGAGTAACTACCGGCGACGAGGTCGGGCGAGAGGAAGAGGGCGACCGCGCGGGCGAAACTGTCGGTCGGGGTGGGGTCCAGTGTCAGCGAGAGGGGAAACTTCCGTTACGCGTCGGTCGGCCGGCTTCTAGTTAATGCACGAAATAACTGCCGTGGGCCGGCCCGTTTAATATAGTAACCGTTACCGTTTCTCCTTTAATAATTTTCCAGAGCGTTTCAAAAACATTTAAAGCATTCAAATGGTTCGTAAATATAGGGGTATTATATATCAAAATTAACAGAATAATAAATGCTATTTAATGAACATTTTTATTCTGTCATTTGAACAACTTGAGAAAAATAATATTTTCAGAAATTTCCTAATTGTTTTTAAATCCTTTTTGCAAATATTTTCAAAATAACCCCTGGTTATTATTATTCAAATAAATCACCAATTTGGACCTGGTGTGGAGTGTCATGTTACTCCCCTCTTATTTTGAACATTTAACCAAAATTTCAAATGGGTGAAAGCAACTTAGGGAAACTAGAAAGAGCTTTCTGGAATTCAGAAGAGGCATTTCAACTAACACATACAATCAAGCAATGATGCAGATGGATGCATAACTATAAATCATAACATTCCAGAACCTTAAGTGTGCAGACCGTGCGGGTTCGAGAACTATGTAAACATGACCGAGACACCTCTACGGTCAATAACCAATAGAGGGACCTAGATGCCCATATTGGTTCCTACATATTCTATGAAGATCTTTATCGGTCAAACCTCTATGTCAAGGATTCAATTAATCCCGTATGATGTTCCCTTTGTTCTTTGGTATGTTACTTGCCCGAGATTCGATCGTCGGTATCTCCATACCTAGTTCAACCTCGTTACTGGCAAATCTCTTTACTCGTTCCGTAATACAAGATCCCGTGACTAAGGCTTAGTCACATTGCTTGCAAGGCTTGCTGTGATGTTGTATTACCGAGTGGGCGCTGAGATACCTCTGTGTCACACGGAGTAACAAATCCCAGTCTTGATCCATGCCAACCCAATAGGCACCCTCGGAGATACCTGTAGAGTACCTTTATAGTCACCCAGTTACGTTGCGACGTTTGATATACACAAGGCACTCCTCCGGTGTCAGTGAGTTGCATGATCTCATGGTCATAGGAACAGATACTTGACATGCAGAAAACAGTAGCATTAAACTAACACGATCATATGCTACGTGTAGTTTGGGTCTTGTCCATCCCATCATTCTCCTAATGATGTGATCCTGTTATCAAATGACATCTCATGTCAATGGCTAGGAAACCTTAACCATCTTTGATCAACGAGCTAGTCTATTACAGGCATACTAGGGACTTGGTTTTGTCTATGATCCACACATGCATCTAAGTCTCCGATTAATACAATTATAGCATGGATAATAAACGATTATCATGAACAAGGAAATATGATAATAACTAATTTATTATTGCCTCTAGGGCATATTTCCAACATATGTGATTTATGAGATGATCATGTCTTGTATAGAATATCACAACTTGCATGTCGATGAGTATGGCAACCGACAGGAGCCATAGGGTTGTCTTTAATTATTGTATGACCTACATGTCAATCATTAAGCGCTATGTAACGCTTTACTTTATTGCTAAATGGTAGCAATAGTAGTAGAAGCATGGTGGGCGCGACAACCCCGACGGTGACACGTTGATGGAGATCATGGTTTCATGCCGGTGATGATGGAGATGTTGGAAATATGCCCTAGAGGCAATAATAAAATGTTTATTATTGTATTTCCTAGTTCATGATAATTGTCTATTGTTCATGCTATAATTGTGTTAACCGGAAACTGTAATACATGTGTGAATACATAGAGCACAACATGTCCCTAGTGAGCCTCTAGTTGAGTAGCTCATTGATCAATAGATGGTCACGGTTTCATGACCATGGACATTGGATGTCATTGATAACGAGATCACATCGTTAGGAGAATTATATGATGGACAAGACCCAATCCTAAGCATAGCACAAGATCGTGTAGTTCGTTTGCTAAAGCTTTTCAATGTCAAGTATCGTTTCCTTAGACCATGAGATTGTGCAACTCCCGAATACTGTAGGAATGCTTTGGGTGTGCCAAACTTCACAATGTAATTGGGTGGCTATAAAGGTGCACTACGGGTATCTCCGAAAGTGTCTGTTGGGTTGGCACGAATCGAGACTGGGATTTGTCACTCCGTGTGACCGAGAGGTATCTCTGGGCCCACTCGGTAAGACATCATCATAATGAGCTCAATGTGACTAAGGAGTTAGGCACGGGATGATGTGTTACGGAACGAGTAAAGAGACTTGCCGGTAACGAGATTGAACAAGGTATAGAGATACCGACGATCGAATCTCAGGCAAGTATCATACCGATAGACAGAGGGAATTGTATACGGGATTTATTGAATCCCCGACATCGTGGTTCATCCGATGAGATCATCGTGGAGCATGTGGGAGCCAACATGGGTATCCAGATCCCGCTGTTGGTTATTGACCAGAGAGTTGTCTCGGTCATGTCTACGTGTCTCCCGAACCCGTAGGGTCTACACACTTAAGGTTCGATGACACTAGGGTTATAGGGAAATGTTGTACGTGGTTACCGAAGGTTGTTTGGAGTCCCGGATGAGATCTCGGACGTCACGAGGAGCTCCGTAATGGTACGGAGGTAAAGATTGATATATAGGAAGTCCAGTTTTGGTCACCGGAAAGTTTCCGGGCTCATCGGTAATGTACCGGGAGTGCCGGGAGGGTGCCGGAGGACCCCGGGAGGGGTGTGACGACCATAGGACTTTGTGGGCCCGTTAGAGGAGGTGTTCCAGCCCTTATTGGGCTGTCCAAGACCTTCTAGAAAGGCCCATGCGGCTGGAGATAAGAGATAGGCCTGAAAAAGGTTTAAAAGGAGGAGATCCACCTCCCTTGTGGGAGGTGGACTCTCCCCCTAGTTCGGCCGAACCTCTACTCCTTGGAGGAGGGGACAAGGAAGCCCTACCTCTCCCTCCTCCTATATATATGCATGGGTTTGGGCTGATTTGAGACGATGACTTCTCTCTCTCTCGGCGCAGCCCTACCCTTCCTCTTCCTCGTTCTCCGTAGCGCTTGGCGAAGCCCTGTCGGAGTTCACGTAGCTCCACCGTCACCACGCCGTCGTGCTGCTGGAGCTCTCCCTCAACCTCTCCTTACTCCTTGCTGGATCAAGGCGTAGGAGACGTCATCGGGCTGCACGTGTGTTGAACGCGGAGGCGCCGTTGTTCGGCGCTGAGATCGGAATCCACCGCGATCTGAATCGCTGCGAGTATGACTCCACCAACCGCGTTCTTGTAATGCTTCCGCTTAGCGATCTTCAAAGGTATGAAGATGCAATCTCTCCCCACTCATTGCTGGTTTCTCCATGGATAGATCTTGGTGATCGTAGGAATTTTTTTGATTTACTACTACGTCTCCCAATAGGAGATCATGCCGGTGCTTTCAAGATGGAGATCAAAAGCACAAGTTCATGGCCATATCATGTCACTTATGATTTGCGTGTGATATTAATCCTTTTTATGCATCTTTTTTTGCTTAGGACGATGGTAGCATTATAAGGTGATCCCTCACTTAATTTCAAGATAAATTGTGTTCTCCCCGAGTGTGCACCATTGCGAAAGTTCGTCGTGTCGAGACACCACGTGATGATCGGGTGTGATAGACTCTACGTTCACATACAACGGGTGCAAGCCAGTGTTGCACATGAAGAACACTTGAGTTAAACTTGACGAGCCTAGCATGTACAGAACTGGCCTCGGAACACAAGAGACCGAAAGGTCGAACATGAGTCATATAGTAGATATGATCAACATGATGATGTTCACCATTGAAACCACCTCAACTCACGTGATGATCGGACTTGAGTTGGTGAATTTGGATCATGCATCACTCGAATGACCAAAGGGATGTCAATTTGGGTGGGAGTTCTTCGATAATATGATTAATTGGACTCATTAACATGAACATAGTCAGTAGTGTCTTTGCAAATTATGTTATAGATTACTTGCTCGCGTTGTATCTCCCTTGAATTTTTATATGTTCCTAGAGAAATAGAGTTGAAAGATGATGGTAGCAATATTATGGACTGGGTCTGTGATCTGAGGATTGTCCTCATTGATGCATAGAAGGCTTATGTCCTTAATGCACCGCTCGGTGCGCCACCCCCCTCTAGCGTCGTTTGTTGATGTTGTGAACATCTGTCAGGCACGTTCTGATGACTACTTGATAGTTTAGTGCGTCATGCATTACGGCTTAGAATTGAGGCTCTGAAACGTTTTGAACGTCATGGAACATATGAGATGTTCTAAGAGCTGAAATTAGGATCTCAGGCTCGTGCCCGTGTTGCGAGATATGAGATCTCCAACAAGATTCTTTGCCTACAAGATGAAGGAGAATAGCTCAATCGTTGAGCATGTGCTCAGATTGTCTGGGTCCTACAATCTCTTGAATTGAGTGGGAGTTGATCTTCCAGATAAGATAGTGATTGATATAGTTCTCCAAGTCAATGTCACTAAGCTACTAGAACTTGGTGATGAACTATAAAACGCCAGGGATAGAAATAATGAACCCTGAGCTGTTCGCGATGTTTGACACTGCGAAGGTAGAAATCAAGAAGGAGCATCAAGTGTTGATGGTTAGTAAAAACCACTAGTTTCGAGAAGGGCAAGGGCAAGGAGGGAAACTTCATGGATGGCAAGTCAGTTGTTGCTCCAGTGAAGCAACCCAAAGTTGAACCCAAACCCAAGACTAAGTGCTTCGATTATGAGGAGAGCGGTCGCTGAAGCGGAACAACCCTAGATACTTGGTAGATAAGAAGGCTGGCAACGTCAACAAAAGTATATTTGATATACATGTTATTGATGTGTACCTTGCTAGTACTCCTAGTAGCACCTGGGTATTAGATACCGGCTCGGTTGCTAAATGTTAGTTACTCGAAATAAAAGCTACGGAATGAACGGATAACTAGCTAAGGGTGAGGTGACGATGTGTGTTGGAAATGTTTCCAAGGTTGATGTGATCAACATCACACGCTCTCTCTACCTTTGGGATTAGTGATTAACCTAAATAAATGTTATTTGGTGTTTTGCGTTGAGCATGAGCGTGATTAGATCGTGTTTATTGCAACACGGTTATTCATTTAAGTTAGAGAATAATGGTTATTCTGTTTACATGAATAATAACTTCAATGGTCATGCACCCAGTGAGAATGGTTTGTTGAATCTTGATCGTAGTAATACACATGTTCATAACATTGATGCCAAAAGATACAAAGTTAACAATGATAGTACCACATACTTGTGGCACTGCCACTAAATGTCATATTGGAATAAAGCGCATGAAGAAACTCCGTGCTGATGGATCTTTCGACTCATTCGATTTTGAATCGGTTGAGACATGCGAACCATGCCTCTTGGGCAAGATGACTAAGGACCCCGTTTTCTGGATTGATGGAGCGGGCAAGTGGTTTATTGGAAATGATACATGTTGATGTATGCAATCCAATGAGTCTTGTAGGGTGCGGTAGATATCGTTATTTTCTTACCTTCACTGATGATTTGAGTAGATATAGTGTATATTTACTTAATAAAACACAAGTCTGAATCGTTTGAAAGGTTCAAGCAAATTCAGAGTGAAGTTTAAGATCATCATGACAAGAAGAAATGTCTGTGATATGATCGTGGAGGTGAATATCTGAGTTACGAGTTTGGCATACAACTTTAGACAATGTGAAAGTTGTTTCACAACACACGCCACCTGGAACACCATAGCGTGATGGTGTGTCCGAACGTCATAGTCGTGCTCTATTGGATATGGTGCGTGCTATGATGTCTCTTATCGTTTTGCTACTATAATTTTGGGCTTATGCATTAGAGACAACTACATTCACTTTAAATAGGGCACCATCTAAATCCGTTGAGATGACACCGTGTGAATTATGGTTTGATAGAAACCTAAGCTATCATTTCTTAATGTTTGGGGCTGCGACGCTTGTGTGGAAAAATGTTTTCACCTAATGAGCTCGAACCCAAAGCGGACAAATGCATCTTCATAGATTACCCTAAGAATAGTTGGGTGAACCTTCTATCTCAGATCTAAGCATAAAGTGTTTGTTGCTAAAATTGGGTCCTTTCTCGAGGAAAAGTTTCTCTCGAAAGAATTGAGTGGGAGGGCGATAGAACTTGATGAGGTTGTTGAACCTTTGTGTCAACCAGAGAGTAGCGCAGCGTAGAAAGATATTTTTGTGGAACCTACGTCAGTTGAAGAGGAAGTAAATGATGATGATCATGAAGCTTCGGATCAAGTTACTATCGAACCTCGTAGGTCGACAAGGATGTGTACTGATCCTAAGCGGTACGACAACCCTGTCTTGGAGGTCATGTTGTTGGACAACGATGAACCTACGAGCTGTGGAGAAGCGATGATGGGCCCGGATTCCTACAAATGGTTAGAGGACATAAAATCCGAGAAAGGATCCATGTATGAAAACCAAGTATAGACTTTGGTAGACTTGCTCGTTGGACGGCAGGTCATTGAGTACAAATGGACCTTTAAGATGAAGACAGACGCTGATGGTGAATGTCACCATTTATAAAGCTCGACTTATCACAAAGAAATTTCCGCCAAGTTCAAGGAGTTGACTGCGATGAGACTTTCTCACTCGTAGCGATGCTAAAGTCTGTTGGAATTATGTTAGTAGTTGCTGCATTTTTCAATTATGAAATCTGGCAGATGGATACCAAAACATCTTTTCCTTCCTTAAGGAAAGGTTGTATGAGATACAACCAGAAGGTTTTATCAGTCTAAGGATGCTAAAAGGTGTGCAAGCTTCAGTGATCCTTCTATGAACTGAAGCAAGCATCTCGGAGTTGGAATATACACTTTGATGAGGTGATCAAAGTTTTTGAGTCTATACAAAGTTTATGAGAAACTTGTATTAACAATAAAGTGAGTGAGAGCACTATAGAGTTTCTGGTAAGCATATGTGGTTAACATATTGTTAATCGGAAATGATGTAGAATTTCTGGAAAGCATAAACGGTTGTTTGAAAAGAGTTTTTCAAAGGAAGGCCTGGATAAAGCTACCTAATTGTTGAGCATCAAGATCTATAGAGATAGATCAAGATGCTTGATGAGACTTTCAATGAGTACATACCTTGACAAGATTTTGAAAGAGTTCAAAATGGATTAGTCAGAGAATGAGTTCTCGCCTGATTTGTAAGGTGTGAAGTTGAGTAAGACTCAATGCCCAGTGATTGTAGAAGATAGAGAAAAGATGAGTGTCATCCCCTATGCTTCAGCCATAGGCTCTATCATGTATGCAATGTTGTGCACAAGACCCGATGTCAGCCTTGCCATAAGTATGGCCGGAAGGTTTCAAAGTGATCCTGGAATGGAGCACTGGACAACGGTCAAGATTATCCTTAGTAACTAAAAGACTAAGGAGATGTTTCTCGATTATGGAGGTGATAAAGAGTACGTCGTAAAGAGTTATGTCGATGCAAGCTTTAACACCAATCCGGATGACTCGTAGTAGCAATCTGGATACGTATAGTGGAGCAGCCATTTAGAATAGTGCCAAGTGGAGTGTGGTAGGAGTGTTTACGGTTTGACATAGAAATTTGCAAAGTACACACGGATCTAAATGTCGCAGACCCGTTGACTATAAGACCTCTCTCACATGCAAAGCATGATCGAGCCCCAGAAGTCATTGGGTGTTAGATTCATAACAATGCGAATCACATGGTGATGTGAACTAGATTATTGACTCTAGTGCAAGTGAGAGACTATTGGAAATATGCCCTAGAGACAAGAATAAATTAGTTATTATCATATTTCCTTGTTCATGATAATCGTTTATTATCCATGCTATAATTGTGTTGATCGGAAACTCAGATGCATGTGTGGATACATAGACAACACCATGTCCCTAGTATGCCTCTAATAGACTAGCTCGTTGATCAAAGATGGCTATGGTTTGCTAGTCATGGACATGAGATGTCATTTGGTAACGGGATCACATCATTAGGAGAATGATGTGATGGACAAGACCCAAACTACAAACGTAGCATATGATCGTGTCAGTTTATTGCTACTGTTTTCTGCATGTCAAGTATATGTTCCTATGACCATGAGATCATGCAACTCACTGACACCGGAGGAGTACCTTATGTGTATCAAACGTCGCAACGTAACTGGGTGACTATAAAGGTGCTCTACAGGTATCTCCGAGGGTGTCTGTTGGGTTGGCATGGATCAAGACTGGGATTTGTTACTCCGTGTGACGGAGAGGTATCTCAGGGCCCACTCGGTAATACAACATCACAGTAAGCCTTGCAATCAATGTGACTAAGTGTTAGTCACGGGATCTTGTATTGCGAAATGAGTAAAGAGACTTGTTGATAACGAGGTTGAACTAGGTATGGAGATACCGACGATCGAATCTCGGGCAAGTAACATATCAAAGAACAAAGGGAACATCATACGGGATTAACTGAGTCCTTTACATAGAGGTTCAACCGATAAAGATCTTCATAGAATATGTAGGAACCAATATGGACATCCAGGTCCCGCTATTGGTTATTGACCATAGAGGTGTCTCGGTCATGTCTACATAGTTCTCGAACCCGCAGGGTCTGCACACTTAAGGTTTGGTGACGTTTCGGTAGTATAGAGTTATGTATGGTGGTAACCGAAGGTTTTTCAGAGTCCCGGATGAGATCCCGTACGTCACGAGGAGCTCCGGAATGGTCCGGAGGTAAAGATTGATATATAGGAAGTCCTATTTTGGTCGCCGAAAAAGTTTTGGGCTCATCGATAGTGTACCGGGAGTGCTGGTAGTGTATCGGGAGACCATCGGGAGGGGTATTTCGACCCAAGAGGCTACATGGGCTGTGGGAGGATGAATACCAGCCCTTAGTGGGCTGGAGGAAGTCCCACAAAGGGCCCATGCTGCTGGGAAGAAAAAGCCCAAAAGGAAAAAGGTGGAAAAAGGCAAAAAGGGCTACATTAGGAAGGAGTTCTAATCCTACTAGGAGTGGAGGAGGAGGACTCCTCCCTCCTGGTTCGGCCAAGCCAAGGGCTGGCTCCTTGGGAGCCAAGCCTCCTCCTCCTCTCCTCCTATATATACTAGAGGATTTTAGGGTTTTGGCACAAGATTTCCAGCCACGTGCTACCCGTTCCTCTAGTGCATAGTTTCTCCTCTAGATCGGATTTCTGCAGTGCTTAGGCGAAGCCTTGCCGGAATAGTTCCACCGCCATCGCCGGAGTGACGTCATGCTGCCGAAGAACTCTTCAACCTCTCCGCTCCCTCTTGCTGGATCAAGAAGGCGGAGATCATCATCAAGCTGTACGTGTGCTGAACGCGGAGGTGCCGTCCGTTCGGCGCTAGATCGGAAGGATCGTGATGAGATCGCGGGACGGATCGTGATTGGATCGCGGGATGGATCGTGATGAGTTCGCGGGACAGATCGTGATTAGATTGTGGGACAGATCTTGATGAGTTTGCGAGACGAATCGTGATTGGATCGAGGGATGGATCGTGATAAGATCGCGGGATGCTCGGCGATTTGGATCGCGAAGATGTTCGACTACACCGACCGCGTTTCTTAACGCTTCCCGCTTAGCGATCTACAAGGGTATGTAGATGCACTCTCCCTCTCGTAGATGCTCATCACCATGGATAGATCTTGCGTGTGCGTTGGAATTTTTTTGTTACCCATTCAACGTTCCCCAACATAGGTGCCCTCCCGCTCGTGAGGAGCTGGCGCGGGCCGGCACCCCCGGGCCAAAGCGTGACGTGTGGCTGGACATCATGACGGGGGCTGGCGGCGCTTCGACGATCCCATTCCCCATGGCAGGCGGCTTCAAGATTTGGGACGCCACGGTCGCTAGGGATGGCGGCGGCGTGACCAGATCGGCGGCGGCGCGGCCGGATCTGGGCTCGTACATGAGCTTGGTCTCCGGGTCATAGTCGACAGGATGGCGAGTGTGGCACGTCGGCATCTGGATGGATCTGCAGGATTTCATCTTTGTCTGGTCCTTGACAACCCGGGCAACTCCGGGGGAAACCCTAGATCTCCATGGGATCGAGCGATGGCGGTGCTCTTGCACGCAGTCCCTCTTCAGGGCATCATTTTGGAGTTTGCTATGGTCGAAGGAACCAGCGAGGCCGGTAGCGTATGCCCGGTAGCACAACTGCCGATGAAAATCGTGCCGACCGTCATGGCGGACAATGGCGGCATCTTTGATGTTGTTTCCTTGTCGAGGCTTCGTTGTTGCAGTTGGCGTCATCAGGCTCGGGATGCTCCGGGGGAAACCCTAGATCTGGGTCTCCCGGATCGGACGATGATGGCGTTCTTAGTAGCGCTTTCCCTCATGGGGCACCGTTTTGGAGCAAGTGATGGCTGGAGGTGACAAGAGGAGGAGCGGTGCTTCATCACACACATTGATGGTGTCGGATCTCAATGGCATGGCGCTCTGGAGATTAGGTGTTTGATGTGCGATGATGGACTCGTGCAGGAGGTCGACGCTGTCTGGCGTCGTGGTGGCGTTGGCGGTAGCTAGACCGGGTAATGTTCATGCAGCAGTACAACTCTGAAGATGGATTGGTGGCACGTGGTTGTGGCGGCCTCATACCCGGCAGGCATCCTGGTTGAGGAGCACGCCGGACTGGTGGGTGCCCATACCCGGCAGGCGTCCTGGTTGGGACTTCAGGTCTTAGATGTTAGGTTTGGCTGCAAGGTCTGTTTGGTACTAGGCATAGACTATCAGCATCCCTTCATTAATTGGATAGGAGTAGCGACACTTTTGTTGCCTAGACAGTGGCTTTAGTCTTAATGTTGTATGACTTTGTAAGGTCTTGTGTGAATAATGAATAAAGTGGCTGCATGCATCATCAAATGCAGAGGCCGGGGGTCCTCCTCCATTTCTATAAAAATATGAAACTTCGTTTTGTCTGTCCGGCTAGTTCAAATGCAATTTCAATTGACCAATCCACGGGAAAATGCGGGAGCAAATTTACGGGTTAGCACTGAAGATGCACTAATACCCCTTTAGCACTTTGAAGAAGAGATCATGTATATGAGAGTATATCGCCAATCACGGAGTTGATAGATTAGGGCCAAGCAGCCAATCAGAGAGCATGTGCTTAATCTACCATTGTTGTAGACGCCCTAAGAGCAACTCCAACGGGCCGACCCAAATGGACGGCACATTTCTCCGCTTTTTGTCCATTTGGGTCGGCCACCCGCCCGACGTCCGTCCAGTTTTGCATTTGGGCCGGCAGTGCGCCCAATGCGCCGACCCATATGTGCCGGCGTGGCCGGCTGACCGCCCAATATTACATTGATTGCATTCAAACATATTGTCAAATAAACATAGTTTTACAAACCGGATACAAAAAAATGTTTCACACAGTTTTGCAAACGAATAAAAGAAGATACACGAATAAAAGAAGATACATCTATTGGTTGCCAACATGAACCCACATATGCTCAACCAAATCATTTTGCAGCTGCACATGAGTTTCCCAAGCACACATGTGTTCATGAAATTGAGTGAATTGTTCAAATGTTGCCACTACTCCATGCTCAGGCACAACATTCTTACCCTGAAACTGAAATCCTTGATCGTACAGACGTTCCGGATGCTCGTCTTCTACGATCATATTGTGCATGATCACACAAGCAGTCATCACCTCCCATATTTTCTGCGTGCTCCAGGTATTAGCAGGATACCGAACGATGCCCCATCGAGATTGCAAAACACCAAAGGCACGCTCGACATCCTTCCTAGCACTCTCTTGCTCTTGGGAAAATCTTTTCCTCTTCTTTCCGACAAGGTTGGGTATTGTCTTGACAATAGTGGTCCACTGAGGATAGATACCGTCACCCAGGTAGTATCCTTTGTCGTAGTTGTGTCCGTTGACAGTAAAGTTCACCGGTGGGCTGTTGCCTTCGGCAAGCCTAGCAAACACCGGCGAGCGCTGAAGCACGTTGATATCATTGTGTGATCCAGCCATGCCAAAGAAAGAGTGTCAGATCCAGAGATCTTGAGACGCCACGGCCTCTAGTATGATAGTGCAAGCCCTGATATGTCCCTTATACTGCCCTTGCCAAGCAGAAGAACAGTTCTTCCACTCCCAATGCATGCAGTCTATGCTGCCAAGCATCCCTGGGAAGCCCCTTCTAGCATTCATCGCCAACAAACGGGTTGTATCTTCAGCTGTCGGCTCTCTCAAGTACTCAGGGACAAACACAACAATAACAACCTTGCAGAATTTATACAGGGACTCTAGGCATGTAGACTCGCTCATATGGACGTACTCGTCAATGAGATCACCGGGCACTCGTATGTAAGCATTCGGATGGTGGCAGCGCATTTCTGATAAGAGGAGCCAATCTTGCCGACGACATCCTCTTTGCACTCGAAATAGTTATCATAGCCGACCACTCCCTCTCTAATACGGTTGAAAACATGCCTACTCATACGGAAACGGCGGCGGAATTTTTGATGTTTGAACAACGGGTTTGTTGTATCAAAGTAGTCCTTCCAAAGAAGGAAATGTCCACTCTCTCGGTTGCGATTCAACGCCGGAAGGTGGCCCAGAATGGAGCCACGGAACAACGGCCGTTGGCTGTTTAGGTGGTGATGGACCAACACGGCAGCCAATATCTCCTCCTCGTCATCGGACGACGAATCGTCGGAGTCGCAAAGGAAATTGTGGAAGAAGAACACGTCGGCGGAGTCCATTTCGTACCTTGGCAAACTGTCGAACAGTTTGCGGGCGTCGAAGAAGGAGACGGCGGGCGAGGGGAGTCGCGGCGGGCAAGGACCAGCTAGCTGCCCTGCCTACGTCCGACGAGCGTGCCGGTCGGGTCTGGCCGGGGCGGCGAAGCGGTTTCTTGGTCGTGGGCGGCTGTGCGGTGGGGGGAGCGGCGGTGGGAAGCAGTTTGCTCCCCGACAGCAAAACGGCGGTGGCGGGCGACGGGGGGAGGTTGACGACGTTGCTGGGCGGATGTGGAGGCGGCGGCAGCTGGCAGAGTCGCCGGCAAAAATGGGCGGATGTGGAGGCGACGGCATCGGTGACGAAGGAGGCGGGCGAGGGTTGCTGTTGGCTGGGGGAGAGGGGAGGCCAATGTGCCACCGACCAGCGGGCTCGGGAAGGGGAGAGGGCGAGCGCGCGCGCGTCTGTCTCGTGTCCGCGTCGACGCAAATCCGGCTCAAAAATGGGCCGGGAATGGATCGCTCGTGGACGATAAGCGAACGCGTGTCCGTTTGGATCGGCGCGTTGAGCCGATTTTTATGTCCGCGCCGATCCAAACGGACGGCGGCAGACGAAATGGGTCGCCCCATTAAAGTTGCTCTAACTACATGCATTCTGACATGATCACTGTCTCATCAGGTCATCATTTCTTTTGTACAGACCATAACATTTTATTTGCTGGAGACGAAATGCAGGGAACTCTAGAATATTCCACCATTATTCGAGGCGCTATTAAGAAAACAATGATCAAGAACATAATCTATTAGCAAGTAGACCTACCGTTGCGGGACACTTGTATAACCTCAATCATCAATTATCAGGCGCCGGTAGGCCCAACGGCCGCCAGCTTATCATACACAGCTTACAGCTTGCCCAATGCCCGCCCATGGCTTAATTAACAAATTCTTTTGAGTTGGCTCAGTTAACATATTGACATTAGGTTAGCTACCTAGTTGCAACTTGGCGCCACTAACTTGACGCGAAAGGCTCACCAGAATGATCCTTGTGCATCAAATCAAATCCATGCCATGCCCACACTAACCCTGGAATTAGTCATACGGGTCGAGTAACATTGAAGATGGACAGAATTGGCCAAGGCAACGCGCTTAATTTGTTGTCATTTGGCAGAGAAGACACTATAAATCTGTTCACATTTGCTACCAGTGCCAACCGACAGATTGCCACGACTGAACTGTAGCAAATTCAAGGAGGTGCGTCCGAAAACAAATGAACGGAATTCGTTTATGCCTTGTGCTTGGCCAAATAAGTACCAATCAAGTATGTAGCCACATAGTAATATCTACATCGCAACTACCTCGGTCCATGTTCATTAAGCCCCCGTGTATTCTCGGTTAAATTTTGACAATACATTTGGTTTACAAAATATAAATGATATGTCAAAATTTATATATTAGATTCGTATTCAAGAAAGGCTTCCGTTATACCCTTTTTCTATACACATAACTCACATTTTATCACACAAATGTATGCTAAAACTATGCCTTCAAATGTGAGGAGGCCTAATAAATCCGAACGAAGCCGGTGTAAGCCTACAACACGACATTGCCGTTAGCTTACCTGGAACTGACGACCAGCTTCAAAAACTTTGAATTTCAAATCGGGTGCACGCTCCTACACCTTTAGACAAACACGATCTTGTTAACTGGGCACTAGTTAACACAAACACGGTGCCCAAGAAAGTAGTAGTAGTAAGCAATGAGCAAAAAATGGCTTTTGATAAAGGAGGCTCCTCCAAGCACCTGAGTTGGATTCATGCTGTCCTGTTTCGAGCAGCTCGCAAGCCTCTCTCCGCTCCACTTTACAGTGCAACTTGAGCCAAATCTGCCGACTCGACGGGGAGCACAGACAAAGAAAAGCCATCAGAGAGGCTCGCTAAGACCAGATGATTACCAGTACTACTCCGTGTATTAATTAGTTTGCTGTTCTTGCTGGGTGAATGATGCTGCTGCACTGCACTGGGCTGGACTTGTTTAATTAAGCAAGACGTGCCTGTCAGTAGCAAATCTAGCCAGGGTTGCGGCAGCGAGCCAACTGATCAAGCAGCGGCCCATGCGAGGCACGGGATCATGACCAGTTGGAGTAGTTTATGTTCTGATCATTGCTTGGAGCCATTGATTTGGCCAGCGGTGCCACCTTGCAGGTCGAACTATAACTTGGAAGTGTTCTTGCTTTCAGACCTAGCTAGCATGTCCGGTAGGTTGTTGCTTACCATTATTCTTCTAGAGCCCTATGTATGGACGCTTGATGCTTGAACAAATTGCATCGAGTTATTTTTTATAAAAAAATGTAATCAAGAATTAAGAATTTATGGAAAATCCACATGTACATGTGAATTTATTTTTCGCGAAAAAAACTCCTGATTTTGTTCATCAACTATCAGGTAGGATAAAGAACACCGGAAGTAAAAAATTACATTCAGGTCCGTAAACCACTTAACGAGAACTGCAAATAATGGAACGAGCAAAAGACGCATCGTTGTCATCGTCCCTTCTTGACTGGAACCGAGCAAACCTTATTGCAGTAGACAAACAAAATCGTCATGCTAAGGCTCCACGGGACCATCGTAACGGAATATCAACCATACGCGAATACAGACGAACAACGACCAGATCAATCGAAGACAAACACCGATAAAATTCCGCAAGATCCACTCGAGGAACCTCCACCCGCCCTTCGAGGGCCCTAAAAGCACCACGGGGATGAGGGCTAGTCTTGGAGAACCTTATTCCATTATTCTTCTAGAGCCCTATGTATGGACGCTTGATGCTTGAACACAACGCATGGAGTATTTTTATTAAAAGAATGAAATAATAAAAAATATTTTTTGAAAAGAACCATGTGGATTTATTTGATTTCTACGGAATTTGTGCTCGATTCATTCATGAACTATCAAGTAGTACAAAAAACACCTAAAGTAAAAAATAATTACATTCATGCCCGTAAACCAGCCTATTGGCGACCGCAAACAATGGAGCGAGCTGAAGATACCGCTGCTCCTTTCCTTCAACCTCCGACCGCTGTGGGTTCCCCTAGTCTCTGTCGGCCACTACGACAACGGGAGGACGGGGAACCTAGACCTGCGTGTAGGTTTGTGATGGATGTAGGAATAGTTGTTTTCTTCGATCGACAGTGGCGAGACGATGGCGACGTTCGGCTTGGAATAAATTCTCCCTGCTTCATCCTCGTACCATTGGTGCTTTTTACCGTACCATTGGTGCTTTTTACCGTCGGAAGGCGTGTGAAGAAAGTGATCTTTGTGGAGACGCCTATTCATCTTCGAGATAGAACCACCTCAAATTTGTTTAATTGGACGTAATTAATGAAGCTTCGACATAGATTCTTGTCGTCTCATGAGATTGATTCAAAAGCCCAATGATGACAAGTTCGACTCCGGAACTCCAGTTCTCGGAGCATTGCACGACGACTACCGGACGGTCATCAATAAGGTCTGACGGCAACGATCGAGGTGTCATCGGCTCGTTCTCACGGGAGTAGCGGCCGTTTGGTGGTGTAGGGATCTCGACATAATCTTTGTCATGTTTGGGATGTTTGTATGGTTTTTCGAACCCTTTGTGATGGATGATCCAAGTCATTTTGTTCGTAAAAAAGAAGGTGCCTGTGGAAAAGATATTACAGCATGGACACGGCGGGTGACTAGACCGGACACATCACGCGGCCACATGTGACATGTGCATCCCCCATGGCCCATGGCCATGCCACACCACGATACCGCCACACAGGCGGGCCCCACATGGCAACAACCCATGCCCCCCCCCGTATTAACGCAGCTGTACTTATAGGCCCACACCCCCTCTCCCACCCACAACCATCCAGCAAAGCAGCAGCAGACAGACCGGAAGACGCGGAGCCACCGCCGCGAGAAGAGCGAGCGAGCGAGCGAGCAGCAGCCCGGCGAGCTCGACGACCGCCGCCACGATGTGGAGCTCCGACTCCGACCGCGACGAGTCCGCGTCGACGACGACGACGACGGCGGCTGCCTCCTCGCTGTCGTCCTCCTCGTGCTCCCTCCAGCCGCAGACGCCGCCTCCGGCTCGCCGCAGACGCAGCCGTAACCGCCGCCGCGGCCAGCGCCGGGTCAAGAACGGCACGGAGACGGAGGTGATGGAGGATGAGGAGGAGGCGGAGGCGGAGGCGGTCTGGTGCGGCGCGCAGTGGGAGGCGGCGTGGCCGCGGAGGGCGCGGCCGGTGGTGCTGGCCGGGGAGGACGGCCGCCCGGACGGCGCCGGAGCGGGCGCCGGGGACTCCGGCGTGGGGCGCGCCAGGAGCCTGACGGACGACGACCTGGAGGAGCTCAAGGGGTGCGTGGATCTGGGGTTCGGCTTCAGCTACAACGAGATCCCCGAGCTGTGCGGCACCTTGCCCGCGCTCGAGCTCTGCTACTCCATGAGCCAGCGGTTCCTGGACGAGCACCAGCCGCCGTCCAAGGCCGAGGAGCTGGCCCCGGAGCCGCCGGCGGTCCTGACGCCTTCGCCGGCGCAGCCCATCCCCAACTGGAAGATCTCCTGCCCTGGTAAGCTCAGATTGTCCGGCCTATCTCTCTTCTTGCTGTGGATCTTGCTTTCTGAAGTAAAAAACAAGTCTGTTCGTTGAACATCGAATCTTGATTCATCTTAACTCTCTAGAATGACCAGTTCTTGATTGGATCAATTTAAGCAATAACCTGCTGTTGATTTATGCTTCGTGTTTCGATTGGATTGCCATCGAGCATTTGAACTCAATTGTTCTTCTCTCTTGATGTGTTCTTGCAGGGGACAGCCCGGACGAGGTGAAGGCGAGGCTCAAGTACTGGGCGCAGGCGGTGGCGTGCACCGTGAAGCTGTGCAGCTGATCAACCGCACCGTCAGCCAACCCTGCACGCGGACGCAGGAAGACGAAGCCAACTCATACTCGCAACAAGGCGGCAACCAAACTCAATCCAGGTCTCACCAATGCGCACGAGAGCACGCCATCCGCCCGAAATCGCATGGAGGAATCACATCACATTGCATCATCATCGCCGCCACCACCACGACCAAGCAGCACGAAGGGTGCACGCATCATATTGTCAAGACTTGGATGATGACAGGAGGCGATGAATCGAAGAGGATGCGAGAGAGACGACGATTTCGCCGGCCATTACTTCTAAAGCTGCACTCACGCATCACGATTTACGAATCACTGAATTCCATTGATCGGCGGCCGTAGCTAATTCATTCGTGTAAACAGACAACCGATAATGTATGTATTATTCTCAACCAAATTCACTGGAAATAATAATTGGTCCCATGCTGAGCTGTGCCTCGTGTTCTTTTCTTTTGTGTCTCTCCTCGAGCGTCCTGCCGTGCGCCAGCTACGTTGCTTGATTAGGTGGGAAGCGGACGAAGAAATCAACTGACCAGATCAACCGCGAGGCGCTAGAATAATGCCCCGCTCTGCTCCTAATCATCACGCAATTGGGTTGTTTAATTGAGTGTGAAGGCGCCGAAGATCTCGCTCGGGTTCTGACCTGAGATGCGAAGTTGTGCTGTGGTTAGATGGTTGGCTGGTCAGAAAAACATATGTGCACCTGGAAATTCTGCAGCTAGATTCCTGCTGCTGCTGCGACTAGTCTGTTCAGATCTTGGCAGGGTGTTTCGTCCGTTTGTTCAGACTTCAAGATGGGTGGGTGGACAAGTATGAGTTGAACACTTCTTGCTAGGTTCCAGCATATTCCAGAGCATTCGCTGGCCATGGCACCGTAGAATGGGTTTCACTGAAGGTTCTCTTTCGAGGAGTTAATTAGTCCACTCAAATCGAATCCTGATTTGGCTTAACTTCTCAAAAGTTTGAGAAGTGTCTACTGCTGCTGAAATTTGGGCAGCCGAGCATAACTATTACTATCTTCGTCTTGATGTATAAGTCATTCGCGTAGTTTTAGCTTGACAATTTAACTATTGAAATACGTATTATATGTGACAAAAATATATATATTTAAAAACTACATTCGTGTAAAAATGTAGTGATATATTTTTCATGACATATAACACATATTTAAATCCTCAAATCGATGACCTAGAACTACGCGAATGACTTATACACCGAGACGAAAAGAGTAGCAAAATATTTCTTTTGGCCGTGCCTCTCTCTCTTGGTCTCGTCCAAGACAGGGCAAATTCATTATTATGACTCTCACTGAAAAGTAGGATGTGACCTCGGTTTTCCGGTTCGTATTTTTCGAGATCTGATTCTTTTACTACCGTCAGAATCAACTTTTCGAGATCTGATTCTTTTACTATCGCCAGGATCAACAGCGGTAGGGTAGAACAACCTATCATTGCAACACTCGACGGTAGGAATCACGACAGAAAAAATGGCCGTCCAAGCGCGACAGATGTGGCAAGATAGCCTATCGCTAGCCATGGCGGTGGTAGGTCTAAGTAACGTATCGTCGAAGATAATGATGATAGGGTTGTGACCCCTACCAAAACCCCGTGCTGCAGGCCCTCTGCCCTTCTATTTGATGGTAGGCGTACCACCAAGGCCCTAGGTGGTATGCTGTAGGACCCTACCGCCATAGACCCGACAATAGGTGTCCAACTGAAGCACAAAAATAATTGCAAGTTTCTGCATCCGGAACTTGTCATTTTTTACGGCATGGTGTGCAACCCTACCGCCACAGAACATGTCGGTAGGGTTCCACCCCATTTTTCCTTATTTTTTAGCAAAACTTGATCATTTTAATTCATATATATTCTTCAGAACATATTCATCACACATAGTTTACAAATCAAGATATTAGGATTTCACACATAATAATATTCATCACACATCAATATAGTTCAACATAGTAAATAGTTTCACAAATCCATGATAGCAAATAGGTTAACAAATCCACGGCAACAAGTACTCGTTCAGCTCAACACAACACGATAGCAAATAGTTTCACAAATCCACAATAATCAACATGGCCATATCACTTGGTCTTCCTCCCTATCTTGGCGGTGCGCTCCTCATTCCTCTTCGGGCGAGTCTCTTGCCTTGTTGTTGTTGTGCAATGAGTGCGCTCCCTCTGAAACTGGGATGGACTCTTCCATTGCTCCGTTGGTTGTTTTCCCCTTTTGTCATGGGTTTCCTGAGTGGGTGGAGGGCCGACATCTTCCTTGTATTCCTCCTCGTCACCACCTTCCTCATCTTCCTCCTTGTCACCACCTTCCTCATCTTTCTCATCATCTTATTCCTTTTACTTCCTCATCGTCCTCAGCAATGCGAGACGACCCGGCGGCATGGCTAGAGGAACCTTCACCGACATGGCTTGATGAAGCGAGGGTACGTATCGACAGTGCAAGAACATGCACATCACCAAGGGTAACGCACCCAAGAATGCCCACTAGCTTGCGACAACGGTTCATGAACTTATGCAAGAAAAAATAAACAAAAAACATGACATGGAGGCAGCTTAGAGTTACAGATCCAATAGTAACAAATACTAAACCAGATTGTGATTATGTCTAGTAGGCTCGAAGCAAGTGACAAGAGCATGGCATATATCGGTGTTATGGTTAATCGAACATAAGGCTAGGGATCAATGTTGTGATTATGCCTACTAGGTTCAAAGAAAACTTATCTTCATCACTTTCCCCCAACTTGATGTCAGATTCCATAGTCCCTGGGTCGTAAGCCAGCGCATCCGACCCCTCGAAAATGCTCCTATTTAGCTTAGAAGCCTTAAAATGTCAGCATCATGAATAAGTTAGTGACAATGACAAAAGTAGATTCTCAGCCAACTTGCCAGCTCACAACTCACCACTCTATTGACCAGGAGTGCATAATCCCTAAATTCACCTTTGTTCTCTTTGATATTGGCATTGTAGGCTTCATTATCGGGGTCTTCCTCCTGAAGTGATGTGATGCTAGTTGTCGTCCACTATGGCCTCATGCGCAAATGGTACTTCATGCCATCGTCATACCAAAGCACGTGTTGGTCATACGCTAGTCGGTCACTCTCCTATACCCGTCTTTGTGATACCTCCTCTCATCTCATGCTTTCACCTGCTCCGCGTGCTCATGTCCCCAGTACAATATCGACTGACAATTTTTTCTACTCTTCTTGCAAAGCATAAGAAAAAATAAACCATAAAAAATGATAAGAACAACAATCAGAACGAAAACACGACAATAAAGAATAATGCCCTCACTAGTGAAGGTCCCAACCAACGTTGTCGATATCCAATGGTGGGTGTGTTGGAATATACTAAATTGCGTGGCCATGCGTTGTGGTTGGTGCCACTCGACAAATTACATGCATATCATAGGGACAATACACCGCCACACAAGCATGTCCTCAGTGTACATCTTGTTCAGCTCGAAACCCCATTCTCTGTCTTGATAAGGCCACCAGTTAACTTGCGGAAAGATTGGTAAGCAACCGCAAAAATAGCTACAAGAAAACACTAGCAAGAGGTTTACCTAGTTATATCTCAGGTTGTACAACTTGTTGGCGAATGCCATGTACAACGTAGTGGCCTTGCCCATGAAGACTTTAACCTTGTCCCAAGAGTATGTGACAGTCGGGTATCCATGAACGTCGAATATATTTCTTAGGATGGCCCATCGACAACCACTCCCACATCCAAATCGAGAGGGGCCATGCACATTCACCCATATTGGACGTAGTTTCGCTCCTCTGCGTTGTGTCGTTGAGCTACAAGTGACAATTGATGATCAGATGATACAATTCAAATAAGAATACATACATCAATAAACGGATATTGAAATATTTTCTTTACCAAACGGTATAGGTATGAGAGGCGGGCAGACCCTCGGCCGTACCTCGCCTCCCAACCAGCCAAGAAGTCTAGATACATCCAGTTGGCAAAGCCCCCCGAGCAGTGTGAAAACACAACCTCTATCAGAAGATACCACAAGTAGGCCGTTGCGTACCGCTCCACGGTGCGCGTATCGACATCTTCCGGGCATATGGATTGGTTGTGCTAGATCCACATGAGTGTTACACCAGATGTTCGGTTATCCAAGTTGGGGGGGGATCACCGATGAGGCCGGCAACCCTCTCTCGCTAGTGGTTCCTCTCCACTCACCCAATGAGAGCCTTGCTCTGGAGCGGTAGGGTCGTGATCATGCCAAAGTCCTCGAGAGTCACCGTCATCTCACCACATGGGAGATGGAAAGTGTGCATCTCAGGCCGCCAACGATCCATCAAGGCAGTGAGAGCTGAGTGGATGATCGTTTGTTGCACACGCTTGAACTAAAGCACACAAGGAAACAACCGGGCTCTCCTAAAGTACGAATTGTAGCGACAGTCGTATTGCATGCTAGAGGATTTCGTGTGACACCTCATACGCAATGGCAGTAGCATCTACCAAAATGTATACGAATATAGATAATGACTTACTTTAGCAAAGACAAAATATTGGTGCAAGAACTTAGTTATTACCACTCCATTCTCCATAAAACGGGCGCGATGACTTTGTCGAACGTAGGGTCAACCATGTTGTACCTAGTGCCGATGTTCGAAGCAAGGGGGCCCTCCTAAAACAATTGCCAATTCAAGTTATGACAACAACATTTATTTACCAAGATATAATCCACTAATAAGTACTAACTAAAGAATTATTTAACAACACATGACCAACATCATTCGTTTAACAAAATCCGTTCACAAAAACATTCAAATATTCATATATGCATATTAATTATTTATCAACATTGATATTTACTAACATCTATCATATTTATCCATCATAGCAAAGATTAAAATAAATCTATAATACATATGTAGTCAATCATATTCAACCAACATCAATCATATCATATTCAACATTTGTAAATAAATATATATTAAAGATATAATCGACAATATTGGAATATGCATATGAATATTTGAATGTTCAACCAGCTCAATCATGTTTATCAAACATCAATGAACCATTCAAAATAAGACATCAACACGAAGTAGTTGCTAGAATATGAACTAGGCTTCATCTCAGAATCAATAAATTAGTTGCTAGAACACGAACTAGGGTTCATATTAGAAACACATCATATTGACTCAAACTTAATAAACCTTGTATCAATTTTTTAAACTAATAGATGAACTAGGGTGAACCTTGTGCCAAATAATGCATCAAAACAAAAGCTTTTTAACTAAAACTACTTGGATGGAACGAAAGAGCTTACTTAGGGGGTCAAGCAATCTTGATCCGCAGGAATGGTGGAGAGACCGAGGAGATAGGAGGGGGGAGTGGAGGGGATGAGAGTGAGGCGTCTACTCTTTGTTCTTGCGACGGTAGGGGGAGAACATGGGGGCTAGTTCGTTGGTGGGGCCTTGTGAGCCCGCCCCAACGGCTTAAAATTGCCCAAACCCTACCGCTAGAGTCTCCGGTGGTAGGTTAGAACATCCTGCCATCAGGGACCTTAGCAGTAGGCCTACTGGTAGAGACTGAAGGTCGTTTACTAGTGCTGGTCTGGATAAGTGGTCTATCGCCAGGGTCCTCGGCGGTAGGCTGTTGTAGCCAACTGCGCATGACCCTAGCAGTAGGAAAAGGGGTCAGATCCCGAAATCGTCACATCCTGCTTAACTTTCCAACAAGGGTCAAAACGGAGATTTTTGCCCCAAGACGACATCTTCTACACCACGTTACTTGTCCGTGGTGACCACTCCGCAAACCGTCGAAGTCGTTGTATCTCTTTGCCACCGCCATGATCTCATGGATGACTAGGGCCACAACATTTCCTGATTTCGAAGCAGAGTCACATTGGGCTTGCTCATTGAAGGGCAAGCACGCCTTCAGGAGGAAATCAAGCTCCTCGACGCGTGCATGCCATCCCCTCAGCCTCGCCATCCACCCACAACCTCAATATTCACGATAACGCTGGCCACCGCTGTTATCACCTCCTCTGCCCACCAAGTGTGCGGCAAATTTCCTAGGTACCCCCTCCTTTCGTTTGCTTTCTTTGTTGTTTTGCAATCAAATTCATCATTCAACATTGCGACTGCTAGATGAAGAGGTTGAGGGAAGATGTGTTGGGGAACGTCGCATGGGAAACAAAATTTTTCCTATGCACACGCAGATCTATCCATGGTGATGAGCATCTACGAGAGGGAGAGTGGATCTACATACCCTTGTAGATCGCTAAGCGGGAAGCGTTAAGAAACGCGGTTGGTGTAGTCGAACGTCTTCGCGATCCAAATCCCCGAGTGTCCCGCGATCTCATCACGATCCATCCTGCGATCCAATCACGATCTGTCCCATGAACTCATCACGATTCGTCCCACGAACTCATCACGATGCATCCCGCGAACTCATCACGATCCGTCTCGCGATCTTGATCACGGTCCTTCCGATCTAGCGCCGATTGGACGGCACCTCCGCGTTCAGCACACGTACAGCTCGATGACGATCTCCACCTTCTTGATCCAGCAAGAGAGATCGGAGAGGTAGAAGAGTTCTCCGACAGCGTGACGGCGCTCCGGAGATGGTGGTGGAGCTATTCCGGCAGGGCTTCGCCTAAGTACTGCCGAACTAGTCTAGTCTAGAGGAACTTGATCTAGAAGTAGGGTTTAGACGTGGCTGAAAATCCTTGTCCAAAAACCCTAAAACCACTTATATATATAGGAGGAGGGGAGAGGAGGCTGCTCCCAAAGGAGGGATCTCCTTTTGGTTCGGCCGAACTAGTGGAGGGAGAGTCCTCCTCCACCTGAGAGTCCACCTCTCACACGAGAGGTGGAACTTGGGGAGGACTCCACTCCAATTCGGTTTGGGCCTTCTCTTCCTGCGCCTAGGCCACCTTGGCCGACCCCACCAGCCCACTAGGGGCTGGTGGGTCGCCACTTTGGCCTATGGGGTGGGTTGGCCCCACTGGTGGACCCCCGGGACCCATTCGTCACTCCCGGTACGCTACCGAAAGTGCCCGAAATCTTTCCGGAGTCCAAAACAGGACTTCCTATATATGAATCTTTACCTCCGAAACATTTCGGAGCTCCTCGTGACATCCAGGATCTCATCCGGGACTCCGAACTACCTTCGGTCACCACCATTCATAACTTTATACTACCGAAACGTCACCAAACCTTAAGTGTGCAGACCCTGCGAGTTCGAGAACTATGCAGACATGACCGAGACACCTCTACGGTCAATAACCAATGGCGGGACCTGGATGTCCACATTGGTTCCTACATATTCTATGAAGATCTTTATCGGTCGAACCTCTATGTCAAGGATTCAGTTAATCCCGTATGATGTTCCCTTTGTTCTTCGGTATATTACTTGCCCGAGATTCGATCGTCGGTATCTCCATACCTAGTTCAACCTCGTTACTGGCAAGTCTCTTTACTCATTCCGTAATACAAGATCCCGTGACCAACACTTAGTCACATTGCTTGCAAGGCTTATTGTGATGTTGTATTACCGAGTGGGCCTCGAGATACCTTTTCGTCACACGGAGTAACAAATCCCAGTCTCGATCCATGCCAACTCAATAGACACCATCGGAGATACCTGTAGAGCACCTTTATAGTCACCCAGTTACGTTGCGACGTTTGATACACACAAGGCACTCCTCCGATATCCGTGATTTGCATGATCTCATGGTCATAGGAACATATACTTGACATGCAGAAAACAGTAGCAACAAACAGACACGATCATATGCTAAGTTTGTAGTTTGGGTCTTGTCCATCACATCATTCTCCTAATGACGTGATCCCGTTATCAAATGACATCTCATGTCCATGGCTAGGAAACCTTAACCATCTTTTGATCGACGAGCTAGCGTATTAGAGGCATACTAGGGACATGGTTTTGTCTATGTATCCACACATGCATCTAAGTCTCCGATCAATACAATTATAGCATGGATAATAAACGATTATCATGAATAAGGAAATATGATAATAACTAATTTATTATTGCCTCTAGGGCATATTTCCAACAAGATGTACTTAGATGACCCCTCATCTGAGAGGAGGAAGAATATGACAATGATTTTGATATGGCCATTATCTTGATCATTTTGGAGGAAGGTTATAGGATACCGAAACTAGCATCTCAGTTTGGACGCCTGCATATCAATTTTGATAGGGCATAATGCCAAGCCAAGCTTGTGAGATGAATTTTCCTTGAATGCAACATGTACGGAGAAGTATTTTTGGCACTTGTGGGCACCAACTCCAAGATGATCTTGTTGAGCACTCCTGCACACTTCATGGTACTTGATTCTTGTGTTTTATCATGCTTTATTTGGATGATTATTTCATTTGAACACTTTTGTGTGTTTGAATTTGAATAATTACACTTGAAAACATTGAATTTCGAATGTTGTTGAATTTCATGCACATAAATTATCAAGTTTCTAATTAATATGCGTGCAAATATCTAGTTCGAATGGAGTATGGAAACCATCAGATTCAAGAACTTGCAAAGATTCTTTTTATGGCGTTAACTTTTAGGGTTTAAATTAGCTCCACATCTTTAACTCCTCTTATCTGAGGAGCTAAGGTTCGAGGAGGCGTTTGGAGAGTGTCGTCGTTTTCTCACGGCAGATGCCATGGGTAGGCTTATCAAGAGTGGTTGGGGCCGAAAGGACGCCGACGGGCTCCTGGAGCGGGGTTAGGCACAAGCGGCGGCGGACACACGATGTACCCAGGTTCAGGGCCCTCCGTGGAAGGTAACACCCCTAGTCCTGCTTGGTCTAGTTAGACGGTAGTGAGGTTACAATGGTGTGCTCCTGGAGCTGTACGGCTAGAGGAGGAAGAAGGAGCTAGACTGCCTTCGTTGCCTCTCTACGTGGGAGTGTGGTGTGTGTTGGGAGACGTAGTAGTAAATCAAAATTTTCCTACGCGTTCACCAAGATCCATCTATGGAGAAACCAGCAACGAGCAAGGGGAGAGTGGATCTTCATACCTTTGAAGATCGCTAAGCGGAAGCGTTACAAGAACGCGGTTGATGGAGTCGTACTCGCAGCGATTCAGATCGCGGTAGATCCGATCAAGTGCCGAACGGACGGCACCTTCGCATTCAACACACGTGCAGCCCGGTGACGTCTCCAACACCTTGATCCAGCAAGGAGGAAGGAGAGGTTGGGGAAGGGCTCCAACAGCAGCACGACGGCGTGGTGGTGGTGGAGTAGCAAGGTATTCCGACAGGGCTTCGCCTAAGCGCTGCAGAGGAGGAAGAAGAGAGGTAGGGCTTTGCCGTGAGAGAGAGAGATCAAATCTTGTCTCAAAACATCCAAAACCTCAAGTATATATAGGAGGAGGGACGTGGAGGGCTGGCTTGGCCTCTACTCCAAAGAGGAGAGGGTCGGCCGAATTAAAGGGAGAGTCCACCTCCCACAAGGGAGGTGGATCTCCTCCTTTTAAATCCTTTTTGCCTTATCTCCTTATCTCCAGCCACATGGGCCCACATAGATGGTCTTGGCCGACCCAATATGGGCTGGCACACCTCCTCTAAGGGCCCATGAGGTCCTTTGGTCGTCACACCCCTCTCGGGGTCCTCCGGCACCCTCCCGGCACTCCCGGTACACTACCGATGAGCCCGAAAACTTTCCGGTGACCAAAACTGGACTTCCTATATATCAATCTTTACCTCCGGACCATTACGGAGCTCCTCGTGACGTCCGGGATCTCATCCGGGACTCCGAACAACCTTCGGTAATCACGTATACCATTTCCCTATAACCCTAGCGTCATCGAACCTTAAGTGTGTAGACCCTACGGGTTCGGGAGACACGTAGACATGACCGAGACACTTCTCCGGCCAATAACCAACAGCGGGATCTGGATACCCATGTTGGCTCCCACGTACTCCACGATGATCTCATCGGATGAACCACAATGTCGGGGATTCAATTAATCCCGTATACAATTCCCTTTGTCTATCGGTATGGTACTTGCCCGAGATTCGATCGTCGGTATCCCTATACCTTGTTCAATCTCGTTACTGGCAAGTCTCTTTACTCGTTCGGTAATACATCATCCCGTGGCTAACTCCTTAGTCACATTGAGCTCATTATGATGATGTCTTACCGAGTGGGCCCAGAGATACCTCTCCGTCACACGGAGTGACAAATCCCAATCTCGATTCGTGCCAACCCAACAAATACTTTCGGAGATACCCGTAGTGCACCTTTATAGCCACCCAGTTACGTTGTGACGTTTGGCACACCCAAAGCATTCCTACGGTATCCGGGAGTTGCACAATCTCATGGTCTAAGGAAACGATACTTGACATTGAAAAGCTTTAGCAAACGAACTACACGATCTTGTGCTATGCTTAGGATTGGGTCTTGTCCATCACATCATTCTCCTAATGATGTGATCCCGTTATCAACGACATCCAATGTCCATGGTCATGAAACCGTGACCATCTATTGATCAACGAGCTAGTCAACTAGAGGCTCACTAGGGACATGTTGTGGTCTATGTATTCACACATGTATTATGGTTTCCGGTTAACACAATTATAGCATGAACAATAGACAATTATCATGAACAAGGAAATACAATAATAACCATTTTATTATTGCCTCTAGGGCATATTTCCAACAGTCTCCCACTTGCACTAGAGTCAATAATCTAGTTCACATCACCATGTGATTAACACTTACATCACCATGTGATCATATCATCATGTGATTAACACCCAATAAGTTCTGGGGTTTGTTCATGTTCTGCTCGTGAAAGAGGTTTTTAGTCAACGGGTCTGCGACATTCAGATCCGTGTGTACCTTGCAAACTTTCCATGTCATATTTGTAGATACTGCTCCCACGCTCCACTTGGAGCTATTCCAAATGGCTGCTCCACTATACGTAGCCAGATTTCTACTAAGAGTCATCCGGATTGGAGTTAAAGCTTGCATCATCGTAACCCTTTACGATGAACTCTTTATCACCTCCATAATCGAGAAATATTTCCTTAGTTCTCAAGTTACTAAGGATAACTTTGACCGTTGTCCAGTGATCCACTCTTGGATTACTCTTGTACCCCTTGACAGACTCATGGCAAGGCACACACAAGTGCGGTACACGGCATGGCATACTATATAGAGCCTATGGCTAAAGCATAGGAGATGACACTCATCTTTTCTTTATCTTCTGCCGTGGTCGGGTATTGAGTCTTACTCAATTTCACACCTTACAATACAGTCAAGAACTCCTTCTTTGACCCATCTATTTTGAACTCCTTCAAAAACTTGTCAAGGTATGTCTTTGTCGAAAAAACTTATCAAGCGAACTGATCTATCCCTATAGATCTTGATGCTCAATAAAATAGTAGCTTTATCTGGGCCTTCCTTTGAAAAAAAACTCTTTTTCAAACAACCCTTCATGCTCTTCCAGAAATTCTACATCATTTCCGATCAATAATATGTCAACTACATATTCTTATAAGAAATTCTATAGTGCTCCCACTCACTTTCTTGCAAATACAAGTTTCTCATAAACTTTGTATAAACTTAAACACTTTGATCACCTCATCAAAGCATATATTCCAACTCCGAGATGCTTGATCCAGTCCATAGAAGGATCGCTGGAGTTTGCATATTATTAGCATCCTTAGGATTGACAAAACCTTCTGGTTGTATCACATACAACTCTTCCTCACAGAAACCATTACGGAAACCTTGTTTTGTCATCCATCTGCCAGATTTCATAATCGAAAAATGCAGCAACTGCTAACATAATTTAATAGACTTTTAGCATCGCTACAGATGAGACAATCTCATCGCAGTCAACTCCTTGAACTTGGCGGAAACTTCTTTGCGACAAGTCGAGCTTTATAAACGGTGACATTTCACCATTAGCGTCTATGTTTATCTCAAAGGTCCATTTGTACTCAATGACCCGCTATTCAACAGGCAAGTCTACCAAAGTCCATACTTGGTTTTCATACATGGATCCTTTCTCGGATTTCATGGCTCCTAGCCATTTATTGGAATCCGGGCCCACCATCGCTTCTCCATAGTTCGTAGGTTCATCGTTGTCCAACAACATGATTTCCAAGACAGGATTGTCGTACTACTCAGGAGCAGTACGCGTCCTTGTCGACCTACGAGGTTCGATAGTGACTTGATCCGAAGCTTCATGATCATCATCATTAACTTCCTTTTCAACTGAGTAGGCTCTACAGAAACATCTTTCTGTGTTGCGCTATTCTCTGGTTGAAACAAAGGTTCAACAACCTCATCAAGTTCTATCTTCCTCCCACTCAATTCTTTCGAGAGAAACTCTTTCTCAAGAAAGGACCCGTTCTTAGCAACAAACACCTTTTGCGCTTGGATCTGAGATAGAAGGTATACCCAATGTCTCATTAGGGTATTCTATGAAGATGCATTTGTCTGCTTTGGGTTCGAGCTCGCTAGGTGAAAAACCCATTTTCACATAAGCGTCGCAGCCCCAAACATTAAGAAATGACAGCTTAGGCTTCTGTCAAACCATAATTCTCACGGTGTCATCTCAACAGACTTAGATGGTGCCCTGTTAAAGTGAATGGATTTGTCTTTAATGCATAACCCCATAACGATAGTGGTAAAACGATAAGAGACATCATAGTACTCACTATATCCAATAGAGCACGACTACGACGTTCGAACACACCATCACACTATGGTGTTCCAGGAGGCGTGAGCTGTGAAACAATTTCCACATTGTCTAAAATTGCATACCAAACTCGTAACTTAGATATTCACCTCCATGATCATATCATAGACATTTATCTTCTTGTCACGATGATCTTTAACTTCACTCTGAAACTCCTTGAACCTTTTAAACATTTCAGATTCATGTTTCATTAAGTAAATATCCCCATATTTACTCAAATCATCAGTGAAGGTAAAGAAAAACAACGATATCCACTGTGTGTTTCAACACTCATTGGACCACATACATCAACATGTATTAATTCCAATAAGCCACTTGCCCGCTCCATCATATTGGATGACGGGGTCTCAGTCATCTTGCCCAAGAGGCATGGCTCGCATGTCTCAACCGATTCGAAATCGAGTGAGTAAAAAAAAATCCATCATCATGGAGTTTCTTCATGCGATTTATACCAATATGACATTACGTGGCAGTGCCACAAGCATGTGGTACTATCATTATTAACTTTGTATCTTTTGGTACCAATGTTATGAATATGTGTACTACTACGATCATGATTCGATAAACCATTTCGAGTGGGTGCATGACCATTGAAGGCATTATCCATGTAAACAGAATAACCATTATTCTCTAACTTATATGAATAACCGTATCGCACTAATCATGATCTAATCACGTTCATGCTCAACGCAAACACCAAATAACATTTATTTAGGTTTATCACAAATCCTGAAGGTAGAGAGAGCGTGCGATGGTGATCACATCAATCTTGGAAATACTTCCAACACACATCATCACCTTTCACCTAGCTAGTCTCCATTTACTCCGTAGCTTTTATTTCGAGTTGCTAACACTTAGCAACCGAACCGGTATCCAATACCCAAGTGCTACTAGGAGTACCAGCAAGGTACACATCACTAACACGTATATCAAATATACTTCCATTGACATTACCAGCCTTCTTATCTACCAAGCATCTAGGGGTTTTCCGCTTCAGCGAACATTCTCCTCATAACAGAAGCACTTAGTCTCGGGTTCGGGCTCAACCTTGGGTTTCTTCACTAGAGCAACAACTGGCTTGCCATTCCTGAAGTTTTCCGTTCTTGCCCTTGCCCCTTTTGAAACTAGTGGTTTCACTTAACCATCAACACTTGATGCTCCTTCTTGATTTCTACCTTCGTGGTGTCAAACATCACGAACAACTCAGGGATCATCTTATCCATCCCTGGCATGTTATAGTTCATCACGAAGCTCTAGTAGCTTGGTGGCAGTGACTTGGAGAACTGCATTAATCACTATCTCATCTGGAAGATTAACTCCCACTTGATTCAAGTGATTGTAGCACCCAGACAATCTGAGCACACGCTCAGCGATTGAGCTATTCTCCTTTATCTTGCAGACAAAGAATCTTGTTGGAGGTCTCATACCTCTCAACATAGGCACGAGCCTGAGATCACAATCTCAGCTCCTAGAACATCTCATATGTTCCGTGACGTTCAAAACGTTTTGGAGCCTCAATTCTAAGCCGTAATGTATGACGCATTGAACTATCACGTAGTCACCGAAAAGTGCCTGTCATATGTTCACAACATCTACAGACAACGCTTGAGGGAGTGATGCAGTTAGCGGTACATAAAAAACATAAGCTTTCTGTGCAACAATGAGGACAATCCTCAGATCACGGACCCAGTCCGCATTATTGCTACCATCAACTTTCAACTTACTTTTCTCTAGGATTGTATCAATAAAACTGTGGAGCTACAGCGCGAGCTATCTACGACATAATTTGCAAGGACATTTTTAGACTAAGTTCATGATAATTAAGTTCATTTAATCAAATTATTAATGAACTCCCACTTAGATAGACATCTCTCTAGTCTTCCAAGTGATACATGATCCATGTCAACTAGCCCGTGTCCGATCATCACATGAGACGGACTAGTCATCCATGGTGAACATCTCTATGTTGATCGTATCTTCTATACGACTCATGTTCGACCTTTCGGTCTTCCGTGTTCCGAGGCCATGTCTGTACATGCTAGGCTCGTCAAGTCAACCTAAGTGTTTCGCATGTGTAAATCTGGCTTACACCCGTTGTATGCGAACGTTAGAACCTATCACACCCGATCATCACGTGGTGCTTCGGAACGACGATCCTTAGCAATGGTGCACAGTTAGGGTGAACACCTTTCTTGAAATTTTATTGAGAGATCATCTTATTTACTACCGTCGTTCTATGCAAATAAGATGTAAACTGATAGACATCACATGCAATCAATATAGTGACATGATATGGCCAATATCATCTTGCTCCTTTGATCTCCATCTTCGGGGCACCATGATCATCACTGTCACCGGCTCGACACCATGATCTCCATCATCATGATCTCCATCATTGTGTCTTCATGAAGTTGTCTCGCCAACTATTACTTCTACTACTATAGCTAACGTTTAGCAATAAAGTAAAGTAATTACATGGCGTTTATGATTGACACGCAGGTCATACAATAATATAAGACAACTCCTATGGCTCCTGCCGGTTGTCATAGTCATCGACATGCAAGTCGTGAACCCTATTACAAGAACATGATCAATCTCATACATCACAATGCATCACATCACATCCTTTTGGCCATATCACATCACACGGCATATACTGCAAAAACAAGTTAGACGTCCTCTAATTTGTAGTTGCAAGTTTTTACGTGGTTGCTATAGGTTTCTAGCAAGAACGTTTCTTACCTACGTCCAAACCACAACGTGATATGCCAATTGCTATTTACCCTTCATAAGGACCCTTTTCATCGAATCCAATCCGACTAAGGTGGGAGAGACAGACACCCGCTAGCCACCTTATGCAACTGGTGCATGTCAGGCGGTGGAACCGGTCTCACGTAAGCGTACGTGTAAGGTTGGTCCGGGCCGCTTCATCCCACAATACCGTCGAATCAAGATAAGACTAGTAACGGCAAGCATATTAACAAAATCGACGCCCACAACTGCTTTGTGTTCTACTCGTGCATGGATTCTACGCATAGACCTAGCTCATGATGCCACTGTTGGGAGACGTAGTAGTAAATCAAAATTTTCCTACGCGTTCACCAAGATCCATCTATGGAGAAACCAGCAACGAGCAAGGGGAGAGTGGATCTTCATACCTTTGAAGATCGCTAAGCGGAAGCGTTACAAGAACGCGGTTGATGGAGTCGTACTCGCAGCGATTCAGATCGCGGTAGATCCGATCAAGTGCCGAACGGACGGCACCTCCGCGTTCAACACACGTGCAGCCCGGTGACGTCTCCAACACCTTGATCCAGCAAGGAGGAAGGAGAGGTTGGGGAAGGGCTCCAACAGCAGCACAACGGCGTGGTGGTGGTGGAGTAGCAAGGTATTCCGACAGGGCTTCGCCTAAGCGCTGCAGAGGAGGAAGAAGAGAGGTAGGGCTTTGCCGTGAGAGAGAGAGATCAAATCTTGTCTCAAAACATCCAAAACCTCAAGTATATATAGGAGGAGGGACGTGGAGGGCTGGCTTGGCCTCTACTCCAAAGAGGAGAGGGTCGGCCGAATTAAAGGGAGAGTCCACCTCCCACAAGGGAGGTGGATCTCCTCCTTTTAAATCCTTTTTGCCTTATCTCCTTATCTCCAGCCACATGGGCCCACATAGATGGTCTTGGCCGACCCAATATGGGCTGGTACACCTCCTCTAAGGGCCCATGAGGTCCTTTGGTCGTCACACCCCTCTCGGGGTCCTCCGGCACCCTCCCGGCACTCCCGGTACACTACCGATGAGCCCGAAAACTTTCCGGTGACCAAAACTGGACTTCCTATATATCAATCTTTACCTCCGGACCATTCTGGAGCTCCTCGTGACGTCCGGGATCTCATCCGGGACTCCGAACAACCTTCGGTAATCACGTATACCATTTCCCTATAACCCTAGCGTCATCGAACCTTAAGTGTGTAGACCCTACGGGTTCGGGAGACACGTAGACATGACCGAGACACTTCTCCGGCCAATAACCAACAGCGGGATCTGGATACCCATGTTGGCTCCCACGTACTCCACGATGATCTCATCGGATGAACCACGATGTCGGGGATTCAATTAATCCCGTATACAATTCCCTTTGTCTATCGGTATGGTACTTGCCCGAGATTCGATCGTCGGTATCCCTATACCTTGTTCAATCTCGTTACTGGCAAGTCTCTTTACTCGTTCGGTAATACATCATCCCGTGGCTAACTCCTTAGTCACATTGAGCTCATTATGATGATGTCTTACCGAGTGGGCCCAGAGATACCTCTCCGTCACACGGAGTGACAAATCCCAATCTCGATTCGTGCCAACCCAACAAATACTTTCGGAGATACCCGTAGTGCACCTTTATAGCCACCTAGTTACGTTGTGACGTTTGGCACACCCAAAGCATTCCTACGGTATCCGGGAGTTGCACAATCTCATGGTCTAAGGAAACGATACTTGACATTGAAAAGCTTTAGCAAACGAACTACACGATCTTGTGCTATGCTTAGGATTGGGTCTTGTCCATCACATCATTCTCCTAATGATGTGATCCCGTTATCAACGACATCCAATGTCCATGGTCATGAAACCGTGACCATCTATTGATCAACGAGCTAGTCAACTAGAGGCTCACTAGGGACATGTTGTGGTCTATGTATTCACACATGTATTATGGTTTCCGGTTAACACAATTATAGCATGAACAATAGACAATTATCATGAACAAGGAAATACAATAATAACCATTTTATTATTGCCTCTAGGGCATATTTCCAACAGTGTGTTCATCCATCCATCAATCCACCACCCGCGTGCATGGGGGGGCTCCGGGGTTTTTTATAGGCCAACCCCCCGGATTACAATACGAATAGAAGGCTACGAGGGGTCCTGGATGGTAGCCTCTCTAGCCGGCCGTGGGGGCCCCAGGGTGAGGGGTCTTGTCATTGGTAGGACCCGCCGGCTGCAAGGTCCCGTCGGGAGCTGGAGGGGCCCGCAGGCGGGTCCCCACGCCGGTCACTTCGCGGCACGGGTTGTCCTTTGGGGCGTCGTCTTGTGGCAGCCGGTCTGGCAGGTAATGGAGTGGTTGAGGGCGTGCCGGCACTGTTTCGGTGCCCGGTCACAGTCGGCCAAAGTCAGAGGCACTGTTGCCTCCACTGTGGTCATACGGGCACTGACCCCCGATGTGATGGGGGCCACTGTTGCCATGCGTACTTTGACTGTGGCATCCAATGCGTGACCGGCTAGGGAGCTGGGGGTCCCCGTTCCTAGCCGGTCGGCTCGTTGTAGCCGGCATTGTGGAGCCGGACTGTAGGGGGAGGCGGCTCGCCCTGCAGTCATTTTAGAAGGTTGGTGTAGAGGGTCATTTGAGGCTACCCCGGGGTTATCCCCCCGATAGAGAGTTAAAGTTTAGGGGTTCGGTTAGAGATATCCTAAGAAACAAAGAGTTAAAAGCAAAAACCAACCACATTGTAGAAGGAAATAAAACAATCTCCAATCACCTTTTTCTGCCTGTGCTACACTAGTAATTACATATCAAAAAGCATTGGTCACTCGCTTAGGACGTTTGGCACAGAAACTGACAAGTTGGGCCCACTTTTAGGTGATGACATGGAAAATGGGAGACTACACATACGTGACGGTCATTAACGACACAACATGTCATCCTAACTTAATAGGAATGGTGGACAAGTCATATCAACAAGGTGCATTCTATTTCTAGAACTCTTCCTCTAAGAATCTCTAGGTTAAGAGTGCTTGGCCCTAGGTAATTCGAGGATGGATGATCGATGGGGGAGTTGTTCTCGGGTGCGACGAAAGACCAATATTGGTCTGTGGGACGAATCTAGATCCTAGGTGAGAGCTAAGCGTAGCGATCGAGGCGTTACATCCTCCCTACTTGCCAATGATGGAGGAGGAGGATCGAAGCTGGACGAGCACTGCATTCGCTCTGACACGGTCAAGGCTGACCACATGAATTAATGGAGGCCTTTTGCTCATCAAGCCATCGCTGGCCACCTCCACAACAAAAATCACTATTTGTTGTAATTCTTGTGACGAGTTCAGAACCATCTCTAATCGATGCCTCCCTCCCGGCGCATCTTCGATGACGGTTGAGTCTGATTTTAGGTGATGAAAGTTTAGCGTCACAATCCATGTGCATATTCGATGACGGTTTTCAGTTTCATCCAAAATGTTGGAGGGGTTAGTGAAGGAAACATTTTTTTTGAGGATGTGGGGTTCAAACCCTGATCTCGGGTTCTCTCTTCCATGACAGAATTTTGAACATATTCAAATCAAATTTTTTTAGCAATAAAATTCTTTTCAGATGAAGCTAGTGAAGACAAGATCCACCCATTCAAATGCATTTTCCCGCCATCTTGAACGTTGCTTCCCTAATTCCTGGACATTCTTTGTGGTTGGATTGACCGTAGTGAGTACTTTCACCGAAAAAGGCTTTCGCCCCGCTTTATATATAAAGCAATGACCAGAGAAACAAATCCGGATACAACACGCCACCACCCCACACAACACACACCCAAGGCAAGATACGAGGGTGCCGATGCACCGCAACACTACCCAATCGACCACCAAACACACTACAGATGAGCCAATACTAGGGGCCGACGAGGACCTCCCGAGACCTAGCCACCGAGAAGTGAAGCGGGACAGTGACGAAGCATGGACTCCAAGGCAGTGCCTTCAAGAAGGGCACGACACTGATAGTCGCCACTGCCCGATCCCGAGGATCAGGTTTTCATCCGGAGCAACGAGGAGAGCCGAGGGCACCACGACGGAGCCTTCAAGAAGGGGACGATGCTCGTGGCTACCGCCACCGTCGGCCGGAGAGGACCGGGCAAGTTATGCACTTTGGTGTTAGCCCTCCGTCAAACCACCATGCTACGCAAACATCAGCAACCATGCCACCCGTGTGACCATGGCTGCCCGACCACACCCAAGACGCGTGCTTCACCACGAACACCGCGTCTCCCGTCGCCAGGGCCGCCGCCCTGCATCCAAGCAACTCCGTGAATGCCCAAAGGGCTTGGCTTTGGCTTGACTGACAGCACTCGCCGATGGAGCAGCCAGCAGCCGCCCTGCCGCGAACATCGCCAGAACCTCGCCAGACGGCACACGGCCGAGGAAAGGGGGAGTAGGAGCGGACGCGTCCGGACCGGTGCACCTCCGCACCAGCGACGGGTGGCCCCACATCGGGGCCTCCCATCCCTCTTGAGAACTCTCCACCGGACATGCCCCCGTGTCGCCTCACTGTGGCGTCCGACGCAGCTCAACGCGAGGCCACCAACGACAGCCCGCCCAGCCACCGACAAGGAGCACGAAGCCATCCCTCACCTGCAGCCAAGAGCACTCACTAGAGAGCCATCCCGCGCTGCTCGCCGTCATCCAGGGGCCGAAATAGGGGAGACCCGATTGGAGCTTGGCCAGCACGCACCACTAGCACGCGCGCCCGCCCCAAGCCCGACCACCGCGCCGCACGCAGCAGCAGAGGCGGCCGCGCCCGCCAGCGAGGCGCCGCGCGCCGCCCGCATCCGCCGGCCCGCCAGATTTGGCCGAGCCCAGACCTGGCTGCCATCACAACCATGAGCGCAGGCCGCCCCGTGAAGCCCACCGCGCCGCCACCAAGCCCTCGCTACCCCACCGCCAGAGCCTGCCGCCGCGCCTCCGTGCCCCTCACCAGCGCGAAGCACCGCCGAATGCCGTCGCCCCGCGCCAACAGCCTCCGAGCGGGATGAAGAAGAGCCCCGCCGCCACCGGCGCCGGCGGGCTTTGCCCGGCAGTGTGGTCCGGCGGTGGCGAGGGAGGGAAGGGAGGAGGGGAGGCTCGAAGCTGGCGTATAGGGTTTCCCCCCCGGTCGCCACACGGGAGCGACGCGGGGAGGGAGGAGAATATCAAACTTTTAAATAGCGCGCTAAAGTGGCGCTATAGCGTCGCTATAGCATCCAAGACATACGCCGCGCTACGCGAGATCGATTTCACCTACGACGGGTTAGCGTGCTAATAGCGCGCTAAAGGTCACTTAGCGCTAAAATTGGGCCTCTAGCGTTAGCGTCCCGCGTCTCTGGCCTAAAAATTTTGGTCCAAAATTGAATACGCTACGCGGGCCAAAGCCCAAGCCTACCAAGTCGAAGTCCCCAACTCTCCTCTCGAGCCAGACCCTATCCTCACTCCGGTCCTCTTCCCAAGCAGGAACAACGGCGGGGCCAACCAACGACCAACCATGGCGGCAGCCTCGAGCTGTGACTCCAGCGACTGACCTTCCTCGCCACTGCCTCTCAGAGACGGCTGCTCCTGCCTACTTCCTCTCGGCTGCTCCCTCCTCGCCACTTCCTCTCTGCTGCGGCGACGACCGCATCCACAGGGCGACGAAGCTCCCGGCACGACGGTGCTCCCCGCGGCGACGGTGTCCACCAGTCGACCATGAGCCAGCAAATCCCATCAGCAGGTAAGCTTATTTATCCTCTATTATCTCTTCTTCTGAATGCTTGTACTGCTACAGAAATATGTCAGGGACTGAATTCTCCCGATTCGCAACAAAAACAAATGCTGCTGAAGTTTCAGTTATAATACAGAATCACAAATATATTGGAAGTCTATTTGATACTCTCGTACATTTTTCTATCACGTATTTTGGATGCATTTAGATATACTGCAGAGTGAATGCTTTTCTACATATTGTCTTGACTCTGCAGATCCTGAACAGCCTGCGGGAGTGAATGCTTCAATGTTCGTCATGTGTGTCAAGTCTCGACTCCGAACTACCGCTAGAACATGCTGCAGTTGCCTGCTAGTTGATAATCAGAAGCATTCACCAGTATTAATAGTGTACTGCTTGTGCAGAATTACTATCCTTTGTAGCTTGCAAAATCTAATGAAGTGGTACTATATTATCCTGCAACCATTGCAAAATCTGAACATCTTTGTAGCTTGCAAAAAACAGATTGCATGTAAATCTGCCTAAACAATATATAATTTTACTTGATTGCTTCTTTTTGCATAGCTGTTGGTGGCTCCAACACAGCCTCAGTAACAGAACCTCCACTCTCTCAAGTTGTTGACTCGAATGATCCTGCGTGGAAGCATTGCACTCTTCCAGATGTGAACAAAAAGCATTGGCAGAAATACAACTATTGTGGCAAGATATGCACAGCTGGCATTACAAGGGTAAAGTTTCACCTTTCACAAATAACGAATTGTGGTGTCACAGCATGCTAGCTTCAGCATCACAAGCACAAAAGAAAAAGAAGAAGAGACCTACCGCACACCCTAGAAAGAAGAGGAAGAAGAGTGTGCAATCTCTCCTTAATAGCATTGATGAGGAAGCCATACTTTCCGCCTCTTCCGATTCTTCTTCGTCGGAATCAGAAGATGAGTCTCCCTCCAGCCTTGTCGACTCGTATTAATTGCATGGTCGGATATGCCACTTTTGTTGTTTCGAAGTATGATGGTGGTATGCTGGTATGTTTCTATGTCACGTTAGTTGGCTGAACTTATGATTTCAACCATCTCCTATTGTTGGTGTACCACTTTTGTAGTTTCAAAGTGTGTTCGTGGTATGTTGGTAGTTGCTATGCCAAACTTTGCTCTATGTAATGAAATGGACCATCTCCTGATATATGCCCCTGTTATGTATTGTACAATATGGGACTATTCTCTGTTATGTAATGAACTGCACTATGTTAGGATGTATTGTTAATTTGTTACGCGTCTATTCTTTACATTATGCTGAACTTTGCTTTGTTAGTGAATTATGTGGTTGTTCTTTGCATGAGTATGTTCTGAACTACACAATATAGTATCATTCTTCTGTTGATTTGGTTATATGCTAGTTGATATATGTCAATTTTCAAGTATTTATATGTTGAATTGATGACTGATTCTATGTCTATTTTATCATTTTTTATTGATTTATACTGAAACGCTAAATGGGGTTTAGCACGCAATAGCTGCGCTATAGCGTTTCATAGCTTTTGGCTGAGCTGTCGCTAAGAGGCTTAGCGCGCTATTTAAAACTTTGGAGAATATGCAATGAACTTGCATCAACCCCAGCGAAGTACAAAAGTGAACTAAAAAACTAGGCATCACGAGTTCATTAAACTTCACAGGACAGAAACAATTAAGTGACTTCCTCATACAAACTTCGTCAACACAACTAGTTTAAACTTCATGCCAGAAAATAAGGCTGCCACTGAAGTAAGAAATCAAGATCTGTTTAAAACAAAGCCACTACAGATATAGGTTTCTTACTCATTCCAGAGAATGGCCATGCCCATAGTTCTACTTCCAGATCACAAAAGCAGCAAAGATCCTCATCAGCAACATACAAAATGCCAGCACAAAGAGGAGAGACCTCTCTGCCTCTTGTCAAGAGAGTGAAACTAGCAACGCTCACGGCGAATGATATAGACCATCATCTTCTTCAGCCCCCCCTTGTTTTTCATCAGCTCGAAGAGGCAGATGTCCCCCTGCCGCAGGTTGTTGTCGCTGGCAAAAGAAGTCCAGCCTCCAATTATCCTCAGGGCACGATTGTTGTCGTGCAACTCACCATGCCATTGCTGGCTCTTCCCCTCTGCCCGAAGCACCAAACTCCGGCTCCCCTTCCGAAGGTACGTGTCACAGTATTGTGTGGCAAAGGTCTGTTTGTTCATATACACGCAGAATGCTGAACATATTAGAATAACAACTATGGACTTTTGCTGAAACAACTGTGGTGAAACAACCATGGGTGGTACTCCCTCCGTTCCAAAATACCTTTCGTTGAACTAAAACACCGACAAGTATTTTGGAACGGAGGGACTGGTAGCGCTGATTTCTCTCAAAACAACTAACTGTCAACTGAAAATCAGAAGGATATCATTCTAGACAAGACTTACTAGAGCGGCACGGACATTGGTCTTGGTCATGACTGCGACATAGATGTGCAGATCTGATGCAATGGCTCCAACTTTCTCCAGAACTTTCTTCTTTTGCACTTGCGTTAGACGGCCACCCAGTACCATCATGTATGGTTCTGTATCATCATGCTCGGGTGTTATTCCAATACGTTCAATATCTTCGGATTCAGATAACTCGTGCTCATATGGACTGTCTTCTCCTGTAAAATAGTTCCATGGGTAAGGGTCCGTAACTGCAGTAAAATGGTACTCCCTCCCTCCGACACTAGCCTTAGTTAAACCTTAGCCTTAGTTCAAAGCTGCGACGCTTATTAATTTATTATGGATTGAAGGGAGTAGTACCATATAACGGGATAAAGTGTTAGAAGTCAGTTGTAAAGTTAACCTGGCAAATCCTCTGACCGAGAAGATACTGCTGCATCTTTCCTTGCTCGTTTTCGACAATAGCCTGAGCTTCCACTCTGGCAATCATCTGATCGCCGTGCCAACAAATGGCTATTACCATCACTGAAACCTGTTGAAATGTCTGTAGAATTTGTGCTTGGTTCTTGATCATTGATATTGCTCTCTATGAGAGCAGTACATGACACCAATTTCTCACAACCACTAGAATCAAAGACCACAACTTTGAAGCGACAATTTCCACGGTATCGGAACGTCAACGAGTCTCTTCCTACTATATGATTGGCGTCGACAAACGCCTCCCACCCAGATCGGAGTACCGTTTTGTTCCCACGCTCAGTAATTCCGACATCGTACACATTGCCATTCGGGGCTTCTAGTTCAATGGTGCCTGACAGCTTCCACCCGAAACAGTTCACAAAGCTCTCTGGTATGACCTGAAAATTTTTGAATTGTCAGAACTATTAGTGTTGGTTTAAAAAATGTCTTATTGCTACCAATTCAGTTATCAAGGCAACCCACAACCGAGCTTACCATGCTATGCCTGGAGTGTCTATCCATGTGGGTGAAGAAACACTTGACCTTTCCATGCAAATGAGTCCAGTATCTCTTGCAGCACTCACAGGAGTTTCTCATCCGGCCGTCTACTGATGTCCTGTAAGCAGAAAAACATAGATCATGGCTGATGGCAGTGAAAGAAAATTTTGTTATCCTCTACAACATTTTGTTTTACACCGAAACTAGCCATCAAGTGTTTTTTTCCCGAAACATACAGGAGGACTGCTTGTGGTGCATATTAAGACAGAATCAAGAAACAAAGCACAGAGAGTTTGCCAGAGATGAAGCAGAATTGCAAGCCCCTGCACGCACCCATCATTCAAGTCACCTGATCTCCGACAAGAAAGAAACCTCTCCCTGTGGGAAGTTCTGAAAGTTTCCCTTGTCTAAGCGGCAGCAGATCTTGCGGAGCCCAACAAAAAGGACCGAAAGAAAGAAGCAGAATGCACATGTAGGAAAGAGATCAGCACGCATGCAAAAGGCTAGGCAGCAAACGAAAGCGAAGGACTTACTGCGCATGCAAAAAGGAAGGCCGGAAGGGAGTGCTCGATGCTCACAACGCTGAAGCGTTGCTGGAACTTGAAGAGCCAAGAATGGATACCACGGGAAGGCGGAGGGAGAGGAGCGAGAGAAGAAGCGGGTCGAGCCACCGAACGGAACGGCCTGTAGGATGCTCTGATTTGCCCTCTCATTCTTTGTCTCTGCTGCTCTGATGAGATTCTATGCCACGGGAAGGCTGGCACTACAGTAGTAGTCTGGTCGTAGACTTGTAGGCCCGTCTTGGAGAAGCGGGAGGTTTGGTCAAAAGGCATGCAGAGAGAAAGTTGGCGCCGGTTCGGCCGATGCGAGGTAGGGTGTTGGATTTCATTTTTTTTTTGAAATTCCAACATCTTCCTCATTTATTCATAAGAGACAGGGATTTCTGCCGAGATAATCTCTAGAATACACTCTGGAGGTTCATGCAACCAAACAAACCTTACATAAGTTATTCACTATCCCTTCCTTAGCTAATCCATGCATGTGCTGCGCTATTGGCTGTTCTTCTAACCCACGACACCTTCCAAGTTTGCCTAGTCTCGAGCATACCTTTAACCTCTTGTATGATTGGCCCCACCCAAGATAAGTCTGTTTCATTGCTCTGCAACCTTCGTACTAATTCCTCGCAGTCCAACTCAAGATGTAATTTTTCAACGTTTACCTCATCCGCTAGTTGGACCGCTCTCCGACAGGCTTGTAATTCGATCTTCAGTGGGTCATGGCATCCTGGGAAGAAGTGGCAAGCAGCAGCAAGAAAAGCACCATCGTGGTTCCTAAACACCACCCCGGCATGCGCCCCCATTCCCTCCTCCTTTGGTTGTTGCCCCGTCCACATTTGCCTTTATCCAACCCTCCTCCGGCGGCTGCCACTTCTCCGCTCGAGCAGGCTTTGGGATCTTGCTCTTCCTCCATCAACCTGCGAACTTGGACTGCTATGTCGGCCGCCTCGTCGATCTTCTTACCATCACGTGCATTATTCCTTGCCATCCACAAGCCGTAGACCCCCTGGACCATGACTGCTCTCTCGTCGTCAGAAGCACCTTCAAACCAAGACAGTAGCCACTTCGAAAGCGCACCCTGGGGGCTCACAGCCGCCGGCGGGATCGCCACCGGCAGCCCCAATTCCGAGTGCAAAATTTTCCAGAAATTTTGCGAGTGATGACAGGCCTATAATCTATGATAATTTGTTTCCTTTCGGCCGCACACAACACAAAAGACTCCAGGTTTAATCTTCCTCCTATGTAACTCTGATCCAACCGTCAGTCCATTCTGAATGAGTCTCCATGTGTGAGTTTTCATCCTTCCCGGTGCAACAGTGTTCCAGAGGTTCAGCCACGCCTTGTGGTGTTGAACCGAATTTGAGCACTCAGGCCTATCGTTTTTCAGTTGTTTTTTTGCCATGCGTAGATGATACGCTGATCTCACCAAGAAGACTCCATTTTTTATAAAGTTCCAGGCCAGGTACGTAGTCCTCAACATTCGGCCCTCCAACTGAAATCTGTAGGATCTCATTTGCTTCATCCGGTGGAAACATCTCATGGACCTTTCCAGCATCCCATGTTGTACCATGCACATTCATTAAGTCACAAACTCGATTAATCCCATGGACATACACCTGGCCCAGTGGCTTAAGGCTACCCTTCCGCGCGATCCAGTTGTCATGGTGAATTCTGATTTGTGACCCATCCCCAATTCTCCATGTAAGGCCTTCCAATAGCAGATTTCGTCCATGTACAATGCTGATAAAAGTATTTCCAACAGGCTCCCAAAACAACCCTGTGCATTAAAAAAATATGTTTGTTTGGACGTCGAACAACTTCAGCAGAGTCTGCAAAATACCGTGCGCACAAAAACATTTTGGACACGCACTAAAAAATGCTTTCGCAAGCTTTAAATTTGAAGCGTCGGATAGCGCACGCTTCACAACTGGCATTGCGTGTTTTGTTGGATGCGCGTTTTTTGGCTTCTACTAAATCAATATTGGCTCGACGCGCTAAAAGTGCTACAATGACACGCTATAACTATTTTGGCGCACGGAATTTTTGTGTGCCTGTTAGAGATGCTCTTAGAAAGAAAAAAAGAAATCAAATCCATGGAAGTCTTATTTCAGATTTTAGAGCAAAGACGAGTAAAATGATTCAAATTCAGAGCCAAATTTGTACAAAATCTAGGTGGATTTTGAATGAAAAAAAATCCATGCTTTTCACATAAAAAGTACTCAGCGCCAAAACAGAAGACTTCATTGGAAAAAAAGGGGGAATGACTCTCTCTCTCTTTCCCTCCATCTCTATCGAGCCCTACGCGTGGCGCCCACCACGAGTGTACCTCCTGATTCGATTTGGTTTGATTTGTTTGATTTTCTTTTTTTCCCTTTATCTTTTCCCCGCGCCAGCAGCCCTGTGAGGAAAGGAAAAGGGGGGCTCTGCTGCCATTGATGCTGGCCTGGCTTTTCCCGGCATCGCAAGCCACCATCGCCGAGGAGTAGAGTGGGGAAGAAGGATCTAACGGCGACAGTGCTAGGACCGGCCCTCCCACTCGCAGGAGCGTGGCGGGCAAGACGGGCCGAAGTGTTTTCTTCAAGACTGTGCGCTTTGGATCACTTGAAAATAGAGAAACCGCCGGGTATTCACTGGCAAGAGGATGAAGAGGATATTCACACGCACAAATCTAGTTTTTTCATCTATCGCAAGCGAGTGTCCGAGGTTGCCCTCGCTTTAACTCATCCAAAGACCAGGGATCATCCTCATTTTAAGAAATAAAGAGGAAATCATAAAAGCCTCGTGAAAATATATGTTACCATTTCTTTTTGTGATTGAAAGGCGGTGCTCATGGACTGTGAAAAAAAAGACAAGGTCCACCCATTCAAACGAATTTTCCGCCATCTTCCGCTCAATCCTTCTTCTTGAGCGTCGTCTCACTAACTGCTGGACAATCCTTGTGGATGGATTCACTAGAGAGAGTACATTATCATGTGCTGAATTTGCACCAACGCAAAGGACGTACACAAGTGAACTAAAGGAATCTCTAATGCAAACTCTCAAACCGTCCACAATCGTCAGACCAAAAGGTTTGGACGTACTTCGCCATCCAATGCGGTACCTCATCAGTCCGTGTGACCGAAATCCAGCAAACTGGCCGCAAATCAAGGGGTTTTGGTAGCATCTAGACCGCTGTCACGTACATATCCAACACCCCAGTCCCACCCTAAACTCTCTCCTCCAAGAAAACCCTCGCTTGGGAGTCCCAAGCGGTTGTCGTGCATTCATACTGGTCGGTGCTGCTCCAAAGCGAACATAACTCTAGAACATTGATGGCAGTCATAATGACGCTACCGGACGAGCGAACGATGCCGCTTCAGTGATGATGTGGTGACCGAGAAGCCTACCTCGACCACTACCCCGCACTGAAGCTGACTTGTCATCCCTTCGCTTGAATGTGCCTATTTAAGCAGGACTCCGACGTCGTTCACACCATACCACTATCCGATCATGTATGCTCCCACCCTCTCCAATCGTCTTTGCTCTTGCGCCGTCTAGACCACCATATCCACAACATGCCCAAGTCATGGTTCTCCATGTCAGTAGGCGGTGACGGCTCCACATATTTGGGTTCTGGATCTTGGCGCCACCACGGTCGCTCTCTAGGGCCCTCGACCCCCACGACCATTGGCTCCTCGGATAAGGATGAGATTGTCATCTCCTCAAGAGACAAGAAGGAGCATCCTTCGCTACAGCCACACATGTATACGGAGGCAGCGGTCACAGACGATGAGTTACTGTTGTAAATGAAGCTGAGAACGAAGCGGTCGCTCTAGGACCATGGTCCGGTGCCACCCTCGCCACTTGTCGGCGTCAAAACCGGCGGATATCGGGTAGGGGGTCCCGAGTTGTGGATCTGGGATCGATGCGTAACAGGGGACGAAAGAGATAGTGTTTACCCAGGTTTGGGTCCTCTTGAGGAGATAAAACCCTACATCCTGCTTGATTGTCTTGATGTGTATGACGATTACAGATTTGATCTACCATGAGATCGAATGACCTAAAACCCTAGACGAGCTAACTTGCCTCTACGAATGAAACCCCCTGGTTTATATATACACCAGGGGTATCTAGGGTTACACATGACCAACTTCAGACCAGGGATAGATACGCCGATCTTATCTTCAAGACTTGGAAAGCCAAGTCTTCAGAGCTTTCCTTCTTGAACACGGGGTCGCCTCACAGTCCAACATTCCCGTAATCACCGCAGAGCAACCCACCAAGCCGGCCCATGAGAGATGAGCGAACGGCCCGAGGACCCCTTAGTCTCAGACTCCCTCACCATAGCCAACCAGTGCAAAGTAGGATCCTCCCTCACCACCCCTCGACCCCATGAAGGTGGATCTGGCGCCCCCCTTTCCTTTGTGCAACCGTGACACCCAAAATCGGGTTTCTCGTGAAGGAGGAGTTGGTGTCGCCACCACATTGCAACTTGGGCGGCAAGGCTGTAAAGGAAGAGGTCATGCTACTAGTGATTGCGAATGCACACTGGCGCCTCCTGCACCGCCTCGGTGGTCGTGGAGCATCGTGTGGGCGGAGGAGAGGGTGTTGGGATCGTTTCATGGAAAATAAAAATAATATGAACACCCAAGATTTAATCTAGAAGATGCATAGCAATGAGCGGGAGAGTGTGTCTATGTACCCTTGTAGACCGTAACGCCGTTGATGTAGTCGTACTCTTCGCAAATCAATCATAATGCAAACCGATATAGCACCGAACGAACGACACCTACGAGTTATGCACACATGTAGCTCGGTGACGTCTACTCCTCCTCAATACAACAAGTGAAAGGGAAGAAGTTTATGGGATAATAGTCACCACGAGGGCATGGTGGTGATGGTGGTGGTGGATCACCGACAGCGCTTCACCAAGTAATACCAGGACGAGAAGATGGGAGGGACGGGGAAGGGTTGTGGCCGTGGGATGGGGTGATCCCTCCCCCTTGCGCCCTCCTATATATAAGGGGAGGGGGAGGGGGCGACGACCTAGGGCGAAGAGTGCTAACCAAGAAAGTGTTGGAAATATTGTTGGGAGACGTAGTAGTAAATCAAATTTTTTCCTACAATCACCAAGATCTATCCATGGAGAAACCAGCAACAAGTGGGGAGAGATTGCATCTTCATACCTTTGAAGATCGCTAAGCGGAAGCGTTACGAGAACGCGGTTGGTGGAGTCGTACTCGCAGCGATTCAGATCGCGGTGGATTCCGATCTCAGCGCCGAACAACGGCGCCTCCGCGTTCAACACACGTACAGCCCGGTGACGTCTCCCGCACCTTGATCCAGCAAGGAGGAGGGAGAGGTTGAGGGAGAGCTCCGGCAGCACGACGGCGTGGTGACGGTGGAGCTACATGGACTCCGGTAGGGCTTCGCCAAGCGCTACAGAGAACGAGGAAGAGGAAGGGTAGGGCTGCGCCGTGAGAGAGAGAAGTTGTATCTCGAAACTGCCCAAACCCTTGCATATATATAGGAGGAGGTAGAGGGAGGGCTGCCTTGGCCCCTCCTCCAAGGAGTAGAGGTTCGGCCAAACTAGGGGAAGAGTCCACCTCCCACAAGGGAGGTGGATCTCCTCTTTTAAAACCCTTTTGCCCTTTATCTCTTGATCTCTAGCCGCATGGGCCTTTCTAGAAGGACTTGGACAGCCCAAAAAGGGCTGGCACACTTCCTCTAAGGGCCCACGAAGTCCTATGGTCGTCACACCCCTCCCGGGGGTCCTCCGGCACCCTCCCGGCACTCCCGGTACACTATCGATCAGCCTGAAAACTTTCCGGTGACCAAAACTGGACTTCCTATATATCAATCTTTACCTCCGAACCATTCTGGAGCTCCTCGTGACGTACAGGATCTCATCTGGGACTCCAAACAACCTTCGGTAACCACGTACAACATTTCCCTATAACCCTAGCATCATCGAACCTTAAGTCTGTAGACCCTACGGGTTCGAGAGACGCATAGACATGACCGAGACAACTCTCCGGTCAATAACCAACAACGGGATCTAGATACCCATGTTGGCTCCCACATGCTCCACGATGATCTCATCGGATGAACCACGATGTCGGGGATTCAATCAATCCCGTATACAGTTCCCTTTGTCTATCGGTATGATTCTTGCCCGAGATTTGATCGTCGGTATCTCTATACCTTGTTCAATCTCGTTACCGGCAAGTCTCTTTACTCATTCCGTAACACATCATCCCGTGGCTAACTGCTTAGTCACATTGAGCTCATTATGATGATGTCTCACCGAGTGGGCCCAGAGATACCTCTCGGTCACACAGAGTGACAAATCCCAGTCTCGATTCGTGCCAACCCAACAAAAACTTTCGGAGATACCCGTAGTGCACCTTTATAGCCACCCAGTTATGTTGTGACGTTTGGCACACCCAAAGCATTCCTACGGTATCCGGGAGTTGCACAATCTCATGGTCTAAGGAAACGATACTTGACATTGAAAAGCTTTAGCAAACGAACTACACGATCTTGTGCTATGCTTAGGATTGGGTCTTGTCCATCACATCATTCTCCTAATGATGTGATCCCGTTATCAACGACATCCAATGTCCATGGTCATGAAACCGTGACCATCTATTGATCAATGAGCTAGTCAACTAGAGGCTTACTAGGGACATGTTGTGGTCTATGTATTCACACATGTATTACGGTTTCCGGTTAACACAATTATAGCATGAACAATAGACAGTTATCATGAACTAGGAAATAAAACATTAACCATTTTATTATTGCCTCTAGGGCATATTTCCAACAGTCTCCCACTTGCTCTAGAGTCAATAATATAGTTACATTGTGATGAATCGTACACCCATCGCATTGTGGTGTTGATCATGTTTTGCTCGTGAGAGAGGTTTAGTCAACGGATCTGCGACATTCAGATCCGTATGCACTTTACAAATATCTATATCTCCCTCCTGAATGTAATCACGGATGGAGTTGAAGCGGCGCTTGATGTGTCTTGTCTTCTTGTGAAACCTGGGCTCCTTCGCAAGGGCAATAGCTCGAGTGTTGTCACAGAATAGAGTCATCGGCCCCGATGCACTTGGAATTACTCCTAGGTCGGTGATGAACTCCTTCATCCAGACTCCTTCCTTTGCTACTTCCGAAGCAGCTATGTACTCCGCTTCACTTGTAGATGCCGCCACGACGCTTTGCTTGCTGCTGCACCAGCTGATTGTCCCTTCGTTCAAAATATACACGTATCCGGTTTGCGACTTGGAGTCGTCCGGATCTGTGTCGAAGCTAGCATCGACGTAACCCTTTACGACGAGCTCTTCGGCACCTCCATATACAAAAAACATGTCCTTTGTCCTTTTCAGGTACTTCAGGATATTCTTGACCGCTGTCCAGTGTTCCGCTCTGGGATCACTTTGGTACCTCCCTACCAAACTTATGGCAAGGTTCACATCAGGTCTGGTACACAACATGGCATACATAATAGAGCCTATGGCTGAAGCATAGGGGATGACACTCATCTCTTCTCTATCCTTTGCCGTGGTCGGGCATTGAGTCGTACTCAATCTCACACCTCGTAACACAGGCAAGAACCCCTTGTTGGACTGATCCAGATTGAACTTGTTCAATATCTTGTCAAGGTATGTGCTTTGTGAAAGACCTATGAGGCGTCTCGATCTATCTCTATAGATCTTAATACCTAATATGTAAGCAGCTTCTCCAAGGTCCTTCATTGAAAAATACTTATTCAAGTAGGCCTTTATACTTTCCAAGTGTTCTATATCATTTCCCATTATCAGTATGTCATCCACATATAATATGAAAAATGCTACAGAGCTCCCACTCACTTTCTTGTAAATACATGGTTCTTCATAAACCTGTATAAACCCAAACGCTTTAATCACCTCATTAAAGCGAATGTTCCAACTCTGAGATGCTTGCACCAGCCCATAGATGGAGCGCTGGAGCTTGCATACTTTGTTAGCATCTTTAGGATTGACAAAACCTTTCGGCTGCATCATATACAGTTCTTCCTTGAGGAAGCCATTAAGGAATGTCGTTTTGACGTCCATTTGCCAGATCTCATAATCATAAAATGCAGCAATTGCTAACATGATTCGGACAGACTTCAGCATCGCTACGGGTGAGAAAGTCTCATCGTAGTCAACTCCTTGAACTTGTCGATAACCCTTAGCGACAAGCGGAGCCTTATAGACGGTCGCATTACCATCCGCGTCAGTCTTCTTCTTAAAGATCCATTTATTTTCAATGGCTCGCTTATCATCAAGCAAGTCCACCAAAGTCAGCACTTTGTTCTCATACATGGATCCTATCTCGGATTTCATGGCTTCAAGCCATTTGTTAGAATTCGGGCCCGCCATCGCTTCTTCATAGTTCGAAGGTTCACCGTTGTCTAACAACATGATCTCTGGGACAGGGTTGCCGTACCACTCTGGTGCGGAACGTGTCCTAGTGGACCTTCGACGTTCAATTGTAACTTGATCTGAAGTTTCATGATCATCATCATTAACTTCCTCTCCAGCCGGTGTAGTCTCCACAGAAACAACTTCCTGTGCTGCGCTACTCTTCGATTTGAGTGGAGGTACAGTTACCTCATCAAGTTCTATTTTCCTCCCACTTACTTCTTTCGAGAGAAACTCTTTCTCGAGAAAGGATCCATTCTTGGCAACAAAGACTTTGCCCTCGGATCGTAGGTAGAAGGTATACCCAATAGTCTCTTTGGGATATCCTATGAAGACGCACTTCTCCTCTTTGGGTTCGAGCTTCTCAGGTTGAAGTTTCTTCACATAAGCATCGCATCCCCAAACTTTTAGAAATGACAACTTAGGTTTCTTTCCAAACCATAATTCATACGGTGTTGTCTCAACGAATTTTGACGGTGCCCTATTTAAAGTGAATGCGGCAGTCTCTAATGCATATCCCCAAAATGATAGCGGTAAGTCGGTAAGAGACATCATAGATCGTACCATATCTAATAGAGTGCGATTACGACGTTAAGACACACCATTTCGCTGAGGTGTGCCAGGCGGCGTGAGTTGTGAAACAATTCCACATTTCCTTAGGTGCGTGCCAAACTCGTGACTTAAATATTCTCCGCCAGGATTAGATCGTAGGCACTTTATTTTCCTGTCACGTTGATTCTCTACCTCACTCTGAAATTCCTTGAACCTTTCAAAAGTTTCAGACTTATGTTTCATTAAGTAGACATACCCGTATCTACTCAAGTCATCAGTGAGGGTGAGAACATAACGGTAGCCACCACGAGCCTCGACACTCATTGGACCGCATACATCGGTATGTATTATTTCTAACAAGTCAGTTGCTCGCTTGATTGTTCCGGAGAACGGAGTCTTGGTCATCTTGCCCATGAGGCATGGTTCGCACGTGACAAATGATTCGAAATCAAGAGACTCCAAAAGTCCATCAGTATGGAGCTTCTTCATGCATTTGACACCAATATGACCAACGCGGCAGTGCCACATGTAAGTGGGACTATCGTTATCAACCTTACACTTTTTGGTACTCACACTATGGACATGTGTAACATCACGTTCGAGATTCATCAAAAATAAACCATTGACCAGCGGGGCATGACCATAAAACATTTCTCTCATATAAATAGAACAACCATTATTCTCAGATTTAAATGAGTAGCCATCTCGCATCAAGCGAGATCCAAATACAATGTTCATGCTCAAAGCTGGTACTAAATAACAATTATTAAGGTTTAACACTAATCCCGAAGGTAGATGTAGAGGTAGCGTGCCGACGGCGATCACATCGACCTTGGAACCATTCCCGACGCGCATCGTCACCTCGTCCTTTGCCAGCCTCCGCTTATTCCGCAGCTCCTGCTTGGAGTTACAAATGTGAGCAACTGCACCTGTATCAAATACCCAGGAGCTACTACAAGCGCTGGTTAGGTACACATCAATAACAAGTATATCACATATACCTTTAACGTTGCCGTCCTTCTTATCTGCTAAGTACTTGGGGCAGTTCCGCTTCCAGTGACCGGTACCCTTGCAATAAAAACACTTAGTCTCAGGCTTGGGTCCATTCTTGTTCTTCTTCTTCCCGGAAACTTGCTTATCGGGCGCGGCAACAACTTTGCCATCCGTCTTGAAGTTCTTCTTACCCTTGCCTTTCTTGAAACTAGTGGTCTTATTCACCATCAACACTTGATGCTCCTTTTTGATCTCAACCTCTGCTGATTTCAGCATCGAGTACAACTCAGGAATGGACTTCTCCATCCCTTGCCTTTTGTAGTTCATCACAAAGCTCTTGTAGCTAGGTGTAAGTGACTGGAGGATTCTGTCAATGACCGAGTCATCCGGGAGATTAACTCCCAGCTGAGTCAAGCGGTTGTGTAGCCCAGACATCTTGAGGATGTGCTCACTGACAGAACTATTCTCCTCCATCTTACAGCTGAAGAACTTGTCGGAGACATCATAGCTCTCGACCCGGGCATGAGCTTGGAAAACCAATTTCAGCTCTTGGAACATCTCATATGCTCCGTGTTGCTCAAAACGCTTTTGGAGCCCCGGTTCTATACTGTAAAGCATGTCGCACTGAACAAGGGAGTAATCATTGCAGCGAGAATGCCAAGCGTTCGCAATGTCTTGCTCTGCTAGGAGAAGGGGTGTGTCACCTAGTGGTGCATCAAGGACATACAATTTCTTGGAAGCTATGAGGATGATCCTCAAGCCGTGGACCCAGTCCGCATAGTTACTTCCATCATCTTTCAGCTTGCTTTTCTCTAGGAACGCGTTGAAATTGAGGGTGACATTCGCGTTGGCCATTGGATCTACAATATAGATTGTAACGATAATTTTAGACTAAGTTCATGATAATTAAGTTCACATAATCAAATTATTTAATGAACTCCCACTTAGATAAACATCTCTCTAGTCATCCAAGTGACACATGATCCATGTCAACTAGCCCGTGTCCGATCATCACGTGAGATGGACTAGTCATCCATGGTGAACATCTCCATGTTGATCGTATCTTCTATACGACTCATGTTTGACATTTCGGTCTTCCATGTTCCGAGGCCATGTCTGTACATGCTAGGCTCGTCAAGTCAACCTAAGTGTTCTGCGTGTGTAAATCTGGCTTACACCCGTTGTATGCGAACGTTAGAACCTATCACACCCGATCATCACGTGGTGCTTCGAAACAATGATCCTTAGCAACGGTGCACAATTAGGGTGAACACTTCTCTTGAAATTTTATTGAGAGATCATCTTATTTACTACCGTCGTTCTAAGCAAATAAGATGTAAACATGAGAAACATCACATGCAATCAATGTAGTGACATGATATGGCCAATATCATCTTGCTCCTTTGATCTCCATCTTCGGGGCACCATGATCATCACTGTCACCGGCACGACACCATGATCTCTATCATCATGATCTCCATCATTGTGTCTTCATGACGTTGTCTCGCCAACTATTACTTCTACTACTATGGCTAATGTTTAGCAATAAATTAAAGTAATTACATGGTGTTTATGATTGACACGCAGGTCATACAATAAAATAAGACAACTCCTATGGCTCCTGCCGGTTGTCATACTCATCGACATGCAAGTCGTGAATCCTATTACAAGAACATGATCAATCTCATACATCACAATTCATCACATCACATTCTTTGGCCATATCACATCACAAGGCATATGCTGCAAAAACAAGTTAGACGTCCTCTAATTTGTAGTTGCAACTTTTTACGTGGCTGCTATAGGTTTCTAGCAAGAACGTTTCTTACCTACGCCAAAACCACAATGTGATATGCCAATTGCTATTTAACCTTCATAAGGACCCTTTTCATCGAATCCAATCCGACTAAGGTGGGAGAGACAGACACCCGCTAGCCACCTTATGCAACAAGTGCATGTCAGGCGGTGGAAGCAGTCTCACGTAAGCGTACGTGTAAAGTCGGTCCAGGCTGCTTCGTCCCACAATATCGCCGAATCAAGATAAGACTAGTAGTGGTAAGCATATTAACAATATCGACACCCACAACAACTTGTGTTCTACTCGTGCATAGATTCTACGCATAGACCTAGCTCTGATGCCACTGTTGGGAGACATAGTAGTAAATCAAAAAATTTCCTACGATCACCAAGATCTATCCATGGAGAAACCAGCAACGAGTGGGGAGAGATTGCATCTTCATACCTTTGAAGATCGGTAAGCGGAAGCGTTACAAGAACGCGGTTGGTGGAGTCGTACTCGCAGCGATTCAGATCGCGGTGGATTCCGATCTCAGCGCCGAACAACGGCGCCTCCGTGTTCAACACACGTACAGCCCGGTGACATCTCCCGCACCTTGATCCAGCAAGGAGGAGGGAGAGGTTGAGGGAGAGATCCAGCAGCACGACGGCGTGGTGACGGTGGAGCTACGTGGACTCCGGCAGGGCTTCGCCAAGTGCTACGGAGAACGAGGAAGAGGAAGGGTAGGGCTGCGCCGTGAGAGAGAGAAGTTGTATCTCAAATCAGCCCAAACCCTTGCATATATATAGGAGGAGGGATAGGGAGGGTTTCCTTGGCCCCTCCTCCAAGGAGGAGAGGTTCGGCCGAACTAGGGGAAGAGTCCACCTCCCACAAGGGAGGTGGATCTCCTCTTTTAAAACCCTTTTGCCCTTTATCTCTTGATCTCCAGTCGTATGGGCCTTTCTAGAAGGACTTGGCCAGCCAAAAAATGGCTGACACACTTCCTCTAAGGGCCCACGAAGTCCTATGGTCGTCACACCCCTCCCGGGGGTCCTCCGGCACCCTCCCGGCACTCTCGATACACTACCGATGAGCCCGAAAACTTTCCGGTGACCAAAACTGGACTTCCTATATATCAACCTTTACCTCTGGACCATTCCGGAGCTCCTCGTGATGTATGGGATCTCATCCGGGACTCCGAGCAACCTTAGGTAACCACGTACAACATTTCCCTATAACCCTAGCGTCATCGAACCTTAAGTGTGTAGACCCTACGGGTTCGGGAGACACGTAGACATGACCGAGACAACTCTCCGGTCAATAACCAACAGCGGGATCTAGATACCCATGTTGGCTCCCACATGCTCCATGATGATCTCATCGGATGAATCATGATGTCGGGGATTCAATCAATCCCGTATACAATTCCCTTTGTCTATCGGTATGATACTTGCCCGAGATTCAATCGTCGGTATCTCTATACCTTATTCAATCTCGTTACCGGCAAGTCTCTTTACTCGTTCCGTAACACATCATCCCATGGATAACTCCTTAGTCACATTGAGCTCATTATGATGATGTCTCACCGAGTGGGCCCAGAGATACCTCTTCGTCACACGGAGTGACAAATCCAAGTCTCGATTCGTGCCAACCCAACAGACACTTTTGGAGATACCCGTAGTGCACCTTTATAGTCACCCAGTTACGTTGTGACGTTTGGCATACCCAAAGCATTCCTACGGTATCCGGGAGTTGCAAAATCTCATGGTCTAAGGAAACGATACTTGACATTGAAAAGCTTTAGCAAACGAACTACACAATCTTGTGCTATGCTTAGGATTGGGTCTTGTCCATCACATCATTCTCCTAATGATGTGATCCCGTTATCAACGACATCCAATGTCCATGGTCATGAAACCGTGACCATCTATTGATCAACGAGCTAGTCAATTAGAGGCTTACTAGGGACATGTTGTGGTCTATGTATTCACACATGTATTTTGGTTTCCGGTTAACACAATTATAGCATGAACAATAGACAATTATCATGAACTAGGAAATACAATAATAACCATTTTATTATTGCCTCTAGGGAATATTTCCAACAAATATGCCCTAGAGGCAATGAATAAAGTGTTTATTATTATATTTCCTTGTTCATGATAATCGTTTATTATCCATGCTATAATTGTATTGATTGGAAACACATTACATGTGTGGGTAAATAGACAACACACTGTCCCTAGTATGCCTCTAGTGAACTAGCTCATTGATCAAAGATGGTCAAGGTTTCCTAGCCATTGACATGAGATGTCATTTGATAATGAGATCACATCATTAGGAGAATGATGTGTTGGACAAGACCCAAACTACAAACATAGCATATGATCGTGTCAGTTTATTGCTACTGTTTTCTGCATGTCAAGTATGTGTTCCTATGACCATGAGATCATGCAACTCATGAACATCAGAGGAGTGCCTTGTGTGTATCAAACGTCGCAACATAACTGGGTGACTTTAAAGGTGCTCTATAGGTATCTCCGAGGGTGTCTGTTGAGTTGGCATGGATCAAGACTGGGATTTGTTACTCCGTGTGACGGAGAGGTATCTCATGGCCCACTCGGTAATACAACATCACAATAAGCCTTGGAAGCAATGCAACTAAGTGCTAATTGTGGGATCTTGTATTACAGAACGAGTAAAGAGACTTTCCAGTAATGAGGTTGAACTAGCTAGGTATGGAGATACCGACGATCGAATCTCGGGCAAGTAACATACCGAAGAACAAAGGGAACATCATACGGGATTAAGTGAATGCTTGACATAGAGGTTCGACCGATAAAGATCTTTGTAGAATATGTAGGAACCAATATGGGCATCCAGGTCCCGCTATTGGTTATTGACCGTAGTGGTGTCTCGGTCATGTCTACATAGTTCTCGAATCCGCAGGGTCTGCACACTTAAGGTTTTGTGACGTTTCAGTAGTATAGAGTTATGTATGGTGGTGACCGAAGGTTGTTCAGAGTACTGGATGAGATCCCGGACGTCATGAGGAGCTCCGGAATGGTCTGGAGGTAATGATTGATATATAGGAAGTCCTATTTTGGTCGCCGGAAAAGTTTGGGCTCATCGGGAGTGTACCGGGAGACCATCGAGCGGGGTATTTCGACCCAGGAGGTAACATGGGCTGTGGGAGAGTGAATACTAGGCCTTAGTGGGCTGGTGGAAGTCCCACACAAAGCCCATGTTGCTAGGGAGAAAAAACCCAAAGAGAAAAAAGTGGAAAAATGCAAAAATAGGGTGAATCCTAGTCCTACTAGGATTGGAGGTTGATTCATCATCTCCCACCTGGTTCGGCCGACTCCTAGAGGCTTGGCCCTTGGGCCAAGCCTCTTCCTCTCTTCCTCTTATATATACTGGAGGTTTTAGGGTTTTTGGACAGAATTTTTAGCCACGTGTTGCCCATTCCTCCAGTGCATAGTTTGTCCTCTAGATCGGTTTTCCGCAGCGCTTAGGCCAAGCCCTGCCGGAATAGCTCCACCACCATCGTCGGAGCGCCGTCACACTGCCGGAGAACTCTTCTTCCTCTCTGCTCCTTCTTGCTGGATCAAGATGGCGGAGATCGTCATCAAGCTGTACGTGTGCTGAATGCGGAGGTGCCGTCCGTTCGGCGCTAGATCGGAAGGATCGTGATCAAGTTCGTGGGACGGATCGTGATCAAGTTCGCGGGACGGATCGTGATTGGATTGCGGGACGGATCGTGATTGGATCGCGGGACGCACGACGATTTGGATCGCGAAGACGTTCGACTACACCAACCGCATTTCTTAACGCTTCCCGCTTAGCGATCTACAAGGGTACGTAGATCCACTCTCCCTCTCGTAGATGCTCATCACCGTGGATAGATCTGTGTGTGCGTAGGAAAATTTTTGTTTCCCATGCAACATTCCCCAACAGTGGCATCGTGAGCTAGGTCTATGTGTAGATGAGATCTCAAGTAGAACACAAAAGGTTTGTGGGCCTTGATGCTTAGATTGCTTCCTCCCTTGGTCGGATTTTTGTTCAGCGGTATTGTGAGATGAAGCGGCCCGGACCAACATTACTCGTACGCTTATGAGACACCGATTCCCTCGACCGCAACTTGTTGCATAGATGGCTTGTGGGTGCCAGTTTCTCTCACTTAGTTGGATCGGATTCGACAAAGGCGGTCCTTGAGAAGGTTGAAAAGCAGCTAGTGTATCACCGTTGTGGTTTTTGCGTAGATGAGAATTGTTCTTGCTAGATACCCGTAGCAGCCACGTAAAACACGCAACAACAATTAGAGGAGGCCTAACTTGTTTTTGCAGGGTATGTTATGATGTGATATGACCAATTACAAGATGTGATATATGTGATGTATGAGATGATCATGTGATGTATAGATTATCACGACTTGCATGTCGATGAGTACGGCAACCGGCAGGAGCCATAGGGTTGTCTTTAATTATTGTATGACCTGCGTGTCAATCATTAAGCGCTATGTAATGCTTTACTTTATTGCTAAACGGTAGCAATAGTAGTAGAAGCATGTTGGGCGCGACAACCCCGATGGCAACACGTTGATGGAGATCATGGTGTCTTGCCGGTGACGATGGAGATCATGCCGGTGCTTTCTAGATGGAGATCAAAAGCACAAGTTCATGGCCATATCATGTCACTTATGATTTGCGTGTGATGTTAATCCTTTTATGCACCTTGTTTTGCTTAGGACGACGGTAGCATGATAAGGTGATCCCTCACTTAATTTCAAGATAAATTGTGTTCTCCCCGAGTGTGCACCGTTGCGAAAGTTCGTCGTGTTGAGACACCACGTGATGATCGGGTGTGACAGACTCTATGTTCACATACAACGGCTGCAAGCTAGTGTTGCACATGCAGAACACTCGGGTTAAACTTGACGAGCCTAGCATGCAGAGACATGGCCTCGGAACACAAGAGACCGAAAGGTCGAACATGAGTCATATAGTAGATATGATCAACATAATGATGTTCACCATTGAAGCCACCTCAACTCATGTGATGATCGGACTTGAGTTGGTGGATTTGGATCATGTGACACTTAGATGACCTGAGGGATGTCAATTTGAGTGGGAGCTTTAGTAATTTGATTAACTAAACTCATTATCTTGAACAATAGTCTAAGTAAACTTTGCATATTTATGTTGTAGATCAATGGCTCGCGCAGTAGCACCCCTGAATTTTAATGCGTTCCTAGAGAAAGCTAAGTTGAAAGATGATGGAAGTAACTTCGTTGACTAGGCCCATAATCTGAGGATTATCCTCACAGCTTCACAGAAATCATATGTCCTTGATGCACCGCTTGGTGACCAACCAAAAGACATGACCTCCGAAGACGTTAAGAACGCTTGGGAGGCACGTACTGGAGATTACTCAATAGTTCAATGTGCAATATTGTATGTCTTAGAACCGGGACTTCAAAGACGTTTTGAACGTCATGGAGCATATGAGATGTTCCAGGAGTTGAAGTTTATCTTTCAGAAGAATGCCCAGATCGAGAGGTATGAAACCTCTGATAAGTTCTATGCTTGCAAGATGGAGGAGAACGGGTCTATCAGTGAACATATACTCAGAATGTCTGGGTATTTAACTCGTCTAGCGGAGTTGGGAATTGCCCTTCCGCCAGAGGTGATCACTGATAGAGTTCTTCAATCACTGCCACCTAGTTACAAGAGCTTTGTGATGAACTATAACATGCACGGGATGAACAAGTCAGTCGCCGAGCTGTTTGCGATGCTAAAAGTCGCTGGGTCTGAAATCCAGAAAGAACATCAAGTGTTGATGGTCAATAAAACCACTAGTTTCAAGAAAAATGGCAAGGGCAAGGGCAAGGGCAAGAAGGGGAAAACCAAGAAGGATGGCAAAGCAGTTGCTACTCCTGTAAAGAATCCCAAGCATGGACCCAAGCCAGAAACTGAGTGCTTTCATTGCAAGGGAACTGGTCACTGGAAGCTGAACTGCCCCAAGTGCCTGGCTGACAAGAAGGCGGCCAACGACAAACAATGTATATATAATATACATGTTATTGATGTGTACCTTACTAGCTCTCGTAGTAGTGCCTGGGTATTTGATACCGGTTCGGTTGCTCACATTTGCAATCAAAGCAGGAACTACAGAATAAACGAAGGCTGGCAAAGGACGAAGTGACGATGCGCGTGGGAAATGGTTCCAAGGTTGATGTGATCTCCATTGGCACACTCTCTGTTCGATTACCATCGGGATTAGTGATGAACCTGAATTATTGTTATTTAGTGCCTGCGTTAAGCATGGACATTATATCTGGATCTTGTTTATTGCGAGACGGTTACTCATTTAAATCGGAGAATAAAGGTTGTTCTATTTATATGAGTAATATCTTTTATGGTCATGCACCCAATGTTAGGGGTTTATTCATATTGAATCTTGATAGTGATGACACACATGTTCATAACATTGATGCCAAAAGATGTAGAGTTGATAATGATAGTACCACTTTCTTGTGGCACTGCCGTTTAGGTCATATTGGTGTAAAACGCATGAGGAAGCTCCATGCTGATGGACTTTTGGAGTCACTTGATTTTGAATCACTTGACACATGTGAACCATGCCTCATGGGCAAGATGACTAAAACGCCGTTCTCTGGAACAATGGAACAGGCAAGTGACTTATTGGAAATCATACATACTAATGTGTGCGGTCCAATGAATGTTACAGCGCTTGGTGGATATCGTTATTTTCTCACCTTCACTGATGACTTAAGTAGATATGGGTATATTTACTTAATGAAACACAAGTCTGAAACGTTTGAAAAGTTCAAGAAATTTCAGAGTGAAGTTGAGAATCATCGAAACAAGAAGATTAAGTTCCTGCGATCTGATCGAGGAGGTGAATATCTGAGTTATGAGTTTGGCAGTCACTTAAGACAGTGTGGAATTGTTTCACAGTTGACACCGCCCGGAACACCACAACGTAATGGTGTGTCCGAACGTTGTAATCGAACCTTATTAGATATGGTGCGTTCTATGATGTCTCTTGCTGATTTGCCACTATCATTTTGGGGTTATGCATTAGAGACAGCTGCATTCACTTTAAATAGGGCACCATCGAAATCCGTTGAGACGACGCCATATGAACTATGGTTTGGCAAGAGGCCAAAGTTGTCGTTTCTTAAAGTTTGGGGATGTGATGCTTATGTCAAAAAGCTTCAGCCTGAAAAGCTGGAACCCAAAGCGGAGAAATGGGTCTTCATATGATACCCAAGAGACAATCGGGTATACCTTCTATCTCAGATCCAAACGCAAAGTGGTTGTCGCTAAGAAAGGAACATTTCTTGAGAAAGAGTTTCTCTCGAAAGAATTGAGTGGGAGGAAAATAGAGCTCGATGAGGTTATTGAACCTTTACTTCATCCAGAAAGTAGCGCAGCGCAAAAAGATGTTTCTGTGGAACCTACGATGGTAGAAGAGGAAGTTAATGATGATGATCATGAAGCTTCGGATCAAGCTAATATTGAACCTCGTAGGTCGACAAGGCCACGTACTACTCCTGAGTGGTATGGCAACCCTGTATTGGAGGTCATGTTGTTGGACAACAATGAACCTACGAGCTATGGAGGAGCAGTGATGGGCCTGGATTCCGAAAAATGGTTAGAGGCCATGAAATCCGAGATGGGATCCATGTATGAAAACAAAGTATGGACTTTGGAAGTATTATCTGAAGGGCGAAAGGCCATTCAGAACAAATGGATCTTTAAGAAGAAGACAAACGTGTAGGGTAATGTCACCGTCTATAAAGCTCGACTTGTGGCAAAGGGTTTTTCACAAGTTCAAGGAGTTGACTATGATGAGACCTTCTCACCCGTAGCGATGCTTAAGTCCGTCAGAATCATGTTAGCAATAGCTGCATATTTTGACTATGAAATTTGGCAGATGGATGTCAAAACAGCGTTCCTCAACGGTTTCCTTGAGGAAGAGTTGTATATGATGCAACCGGAAGGTTTTGTCAATCCAGAGAATGCTGACAAAGTTTACAAAGTCCATTGATCCATTTATGGATTGGTGCAAGCATCTCGGAGTTGGAATAAGCGCTTTGATGAGGTGATCAAAGCGTCTGGTTTTATACAAGTTTATGGAGAAGCTTGTATTTACAAGAAAGTGAGTGGGAACTCTATAGCGTTTCTAATATTATATGTCGATGACATATTGCTGATTGAAAACAATATAGAAATGCTGGAAAGCATGAAGGAATATTTGAACAAGAGTTTTTCAGTGAAGGACCTAGGAGAAGCTTCTTTCATATTAGGCATTAAGATCTATAGAGATAGATCAAGACGCTTAATAGCACTTTCACAGAGCACATACCTTGATAAAGTTTTGAAGAAGTTCAAAATGGATCAGTCGAAGAAGGGGTTCTTGCCTGTGTTACAAGGTGTGAAGTTGAGTAAGACTCAATGCCCAGTGACTGCAGAAGATAGAGAAAAGATGAGTGTCATCCCCTATGCTTCGGCCATAGGCTCTATCATGTATGCAATGCTGTGCACAAGACACGATGTCAGCCTTGCCATAAGTATGGCGAAAAGGTTTCAAAGTGATCCTGGAATGGAGCACTGGGCAGCGGTCAAGAATATCCTTAAGTACCTGAAAAGGACTAAGGAAATGTTTCTCGTTTATGGTGGTGAATAAGAGCTCATCTTAAAGGGTTACGTCGATGTAAGCTTTGACATTGATCCGGATGACTCTAAGTCGCAAACCGGATACATATTTATTCTCAACGGGGGAGCCGTAAGCTGGTGCAGTTCCAAGCAAAGCGTGGTAGCCGATTCTACATGTGAAGCGGAGTACATCGCAGCCTCGGAGGCGGCGAAGGAAGGTGTCTGGATGAAGCAGTTCATGACAGATCTTGGAGTAGTGCCTAGTGCACTGAATCCAATGAACCTGTTCTGTGACAACACTGGTGCCATTGCTCTGGCCAAGGAACCAAGGTTTCACAAGAGGACCAGACACATAAAGAGACACTTCAACTCCATCCGCGATTACATTGAGGAGAAGGACATACATATTTGCAAAGTGCACACGGATCTGAATGTTGCAGACCCGTTGACTAAACCTCTTCCAAGGGCTAAACATGATCAACACCAGAACTGCATGGGTGTTCGATTCATTACCATGTAAATCACATAGTGATGTGAACTAGATTATTGACTCTAGTGGAAGTGGGAGACTGTTGGAAATATGCCCTAGAGGCAATGAATAAAGTGTTTATTATTATATTTCCTTGTTCATGATAATCGTTTATTATCCATGCTATAATTTTATTGATTGGAAACACATTACGTGTGTGGGTAAATAGACAACACACTGTCCCTTGTATGCCTCTAGTGAACTAGCTCGTTAATCAAAGATGGTCAAGGTTTCCTAGCCATTGACATGAGATGTCATTTGATAACGTGATCACATCATTAGGAGAATGATGGGATGGACAAGACCCAAACTACAAACGTAGCATATGATCGTGTCAGTTTATTGCTACAGTTTTCTGCATGTCAAGTATGTGTTCCTATGACCATGAGATCATGCAACTCACGAACATTAGAGGAGTGCCTTGTGTGTATAAAACGTCACAACGTAACTGGGTGACTATCAAGGTGCTCTACAGGTATCTCCAAGGGTGTCTGTTGAGTTGGCATGGATCAAGACTAGGATTTGTTACTCCGTGTGACGGAGAGGTATCTCAGGGCCCACTCGGTAATACAACATCACAATAAGCCTTGCAAGCAATGTGACTAAGTGTTAGTTGTGGGATCTTGTATTACGGAACGAGTAAAGAGACTTGCCAGTAACAAGGTTGAACTAGGTATGGAGATACCGACGATCGAATCTCGGGCAAGTAACATACCGAAGAACAAAGGGAACATCATACGGGATTAACTGAATCCTTGACATAGTGGTTCGACCGATAAAGATCTTCGTAGAATATGTAGGAACCAATATCGGCATCCAGGTACCGCTATTGGTTATTGACTGTAGAGGTGTCTCGGTCATGTCTACATAGTTCTCGAACCCGTAGGGTCTGCACACTTAAGGTTTGGTGACGTTCTAGTAGTATAGAGTTATGTATGGTGGTGACCAAAGGTTGTTCGGAGTCCCGGATGAGATCCCGGATGTCATGAGGAGCTCCAGAATGGTCCAGAGGTAAAGATTGATATATAGGAAGTCCTATTTTGGTCGCCAGAAAAGTTCCGGGCTCATCGGTAGTGTACCAGGAGTGCCGGTAGTGTGCCGGGAGACCATTGGGAGGGGTATTTCGACCCAAGAGGTAACATGGGATGTGGGAGAGTGAATACCAGCCCTTAGTGGTCTGGTGGAAGTCCCACACAAAGCCCATGCGGCTAGGAAGAAAAAACCCAATGAGAAAAAAGTGGAAAAAGGCAAAAATAGGGTGAATCCTAGTCCTACTAGGATTGGAGGTGGATTCATCCTCTCCCACCTGGTTCGGCTGACTCCTCTCTTCCTCTTATATATACTGGAGGTTTTAGGGTTTTTGGACAGAATTTTCAGCCACGTGCTGCCCGTTCCTCCAGTGCATAGTTTGTCCTCTAGATCGGTTTTCCGCAGTGCTTAGGCGAAGCCCTGCCGGAATAGCTCCACCACCCATCGCCGGAGCACCGTCACAGTGCCGGAGAACTGTTCTTCCTCTCCGCTCCTTCTTGTTTGATCAAGACGGTGGAGATCGTCATCAAGCTGTACGTGTGCTGAACGCGGAGGTGTCGTCCGTTCGGTGCTAGATCGGAAGGATCGTGATCAAGTTCGTGGGACGGATCATGATCAAGTTCGCGGGACGGATCATGATTGGATCGCGGCACGGATCATGATTGGATCGCGGGACACACGGCGATTTGGATCACGAAGATGTTCGACTACACCAACCGCGTTTCTTAACGCTTCCTGCTTAGCGATCTACAAGGGTACATAGATCCACTCTCCCTCTCATAGATGCTCATCACCATGGATAGATCTGCATGTGCGTAGGAATTTTTTTGTTTCCCATGCAACGTTCCCCAACAGAAAGGTGGGACGCCCTCCTCCCTAGGGCTTCCCCTTTGGCCAACTTGCATGGTACTCTAAGGGGATGGTGTTGGGGAACGTTGCATGGGAAACAAAAAATTTCCTACGCACACGCAAGATCTATCCATGGTGATGAGCATCTACGAGGAGGAGAGTGGATCTACATACCCTTGTAGATCGCTAAGCGGGAAGCGTTAAGAAACGCGGTTGATGTAATCGAACGTCTTCGCGATCCAAATCGCCGAGCGTCCCGTGATCCTATCACGATCCTTCTCACGACCCAATCACGATCCGTCCTGCGATCCCATCACGACCCGTCCCGTGATCAAACCACGAATCGGCTCACGATCCTGATCACGGTCCTTCCGATCTAGCACCGAACGGACGACGCCTCCGTGTTCAGCACACGTATAGCTCGATGACGATCTCCGCCTTCTTGATCCCGCAGTAGGGAGCGGAGAGGTAGATGAGTTCTCCGGCAGCACGTCGGCATGGCGGCAATGGTGGTGGAACTATTCCGGCAGGGCTTCACCTAAGCACCGCCAAACTAGACTAGAGGAGAAAACCGATCTAGATGAAGTAGAGGGAGCACGTGGCAATTAGGGTTAGATTTCCCCTATAAATACTCTAGTATATATAGGAGGGAGGGAGGGGAGGAGGAAGCCTCAAACCCTCAAGATTTGTCCAAAATTGGAGGTGGAGGAGTCCTACTCCAATCCTATTAGGAGTAGGATTCCTCCTTTCCACTTGGAATTTCTTTCCACCTCTCCACCTTTGGGTTTTTCCCACCCCTAGCCGCATGAGACTTACTAGGGGGGCTCGTCCAGCCCACCACGGGCTGTCTTGACTCCTCCCACAGGCCATGAGGCCCTTTGGGTCGAGACACCCCTCCCGATGGTCCCTGGTACCCCTCCCGTCACTCCCGGTGCACTACCGATGAGCCCGAAACCTTTCCGACGACGATAACAGGACTTCCTATATATCAATCTTTCTCTCCGGACCATTCCGGATCTCCTCATGACATCCGGGATCTCATCCGAGACTCCGAACAACCTTTGGTCACCGCCATACATAACTCTATACTACCAAAATGTCACTGAACCTTAAGTGGCAGACCCTGCGGGTTCGAGAACTATGTAGACATGAACAAGACACCTCTATGGTTAATAAGCAATAGCGGGACCTGGATGCCCATATTGGTTGCTATATATTCTACGAAGATCTTTATCGGTTGAACCCCTATGTCAAGGATTCAGTTAATCCTATATGTTGTTCCCTTTGTTCTTCGGTATGTTACTTGCCCGAGATTCGATCGTCGGTATCTCTATACCTAGTTCAATCTCGTTACCGGAAAGTCTCTTTACTCGTTCCATAATACAAGATCCCTTGGCTAACACTTTAGTCACATTGCTTGCAAGGCTTGTTGTGATATTGTATTACTGAGTGGGCCCTGAGATACCTCTCCGTCACACGGAGTAACAAATCCTATTCTTGATCCATACCAACTCAACAGACACTCTCGGAGATACCTGTAGAGCACCTTTATAGTCACTCAGTTACTTTGCGATGTTTGATACACACAAGGCACTCCTCCAGTGTCATTGAGTTGCACGATCTCATGGTCATAGGAACAGATACTTGGCATGCACAAAATTGTAGCAATAAACTGACACAATCATATGCTATGTTTATAGTTTGGGTCTTGTCCATCACATCATTCCCCTAATGATGTGATCCCGTTATCAAATGACATCTCATGTCCATGACTAGGAAACCTTAACCATCTTTGATGAACGAGCTAGTCTATTAGAGGCATACTAGGGACATGGTATTGTCTATGTATCCACACATGTATCTGAGTTTCCGATCAATACAATTCTAGCATGGATAATAAACGATTATCATGAACAAGGAAATATGATAATAAATAATTTATTATTGCCTCTAGGGCATATTTCCAATAGATAGTGCACCTGGCCCAAATATGCCAGGGTGCCCACCCCTCTATGGTCCATGTGGGTCGCCGAGGCAGGTGGACCCCCCAAAACCCTTTCGGTGCCTCCAGTACAATACCGGTATACCCCCAAACTCTTTTGACAACCAAAATAGGACTTCACATATATAAATCCTTCAAACCACTTCGGAGCTCCTTGTGATATCCGGGATCTCATACGGTACTCCTAACAATATTCGATCACCAATACAAATATCCCAATCCTACTCTAGCGTCATCGAACATTAAGTGTGTGACCCTACGGGTTCGAGAATCATGCAGACATGACCGAGACACCTCTCTGGTCAATAGTCAATAGCAGGACCTGGATGCCCATATTGATTCCCACATATTCAACAAAGATATTTATCAGTTTGAACCGCTATGTCGAGGATTTAGTTAATCTTGTATGTGATTTCATTTGTCCAGCGACATGTTACTTGCCCGAGATTTGCGTCGGTATCACCATACCTTGTCCAATATCGTTACCGACAAGTCTCTTTTCTTGTTTTGTAATACAATATTGCCATGACTAAACTCATTAGTCACACGCTAGCAAGCTACTTTGGATATCGTCTTACTGAGAGGGCCCGGAGATACCTCTTCATCATATGGAGTGATAAATTCCAGTCTTGATCCATGCAACCCAACAAACACTTTCCATGATACATGTAGAGCACCTTTATGATCACCCAGTTATGAAGTGACATTTGGATACACACTAAGTATGCTTTCGGTGTGAGGGAGTTGCACGATCTCATGGTCTAAGGAACATATACTTGACATAAAGAAAATTTAGTAATTAAACTAAGTGACATGATTGTGACATTTGGATACACACTAAGTATGCTTTACGATTGGGTCTGTCCATCAAATCATCCTCTCACTGATATGATATCAAATGACAACTCATGTGTATGGTTACAAAATCTTAACAATCTTTGATCAGCGAGCTAGTCTAGTAGAGGCTCACTAGGGACATGATATTAGTTTATGTATCCACACATGTATTTAGTTTTTAGTCAATATATTTCTAGCATGAATAATAAACATTTATCATGAACAAGAAAATACCTTTATTATGGTGTCTAGGTCATATTTCCAACAGAGGGCGGTCAGGATGGTGAGTTGGTGACAAAGTGGGATTGGCGCAATGTGTCGTGCCGCTCGGTCGTTGGTAAGTACGACGACGCATCAACATTGGTCCACGTAGACCCCAATATCGTGGAGGCATGGACTCGCAAACGGTTGCTGACCACCATGGAGATGGCCATGCAACAATGACATCACCTAGACAAGGAGCTCACCTGGATCGGTGAAGAGTTCTCTCTTAGTGAGACAGACGCCATCGGTGCTGCCGAGGGGAGGGGGGCAAGGGCAAGGCTACCCCGAGAAGGTCATCGTTGGTCACGACTCGGCAGGAAGCGGAGAGGCTCCTCCTTTTGCTAGAAGGACCACCCCGAAGATGCCCACGACACATACCACTACAATGATGCCTCTGGCCACCCCGAGCACACGTACGGGGCCACCGTCCGCGACTAGTTAATTTAGTATTTTTTGGTTTTTGTTGAGCGGACAAAATTTCATCCTTTTTATGTAAATTTATGTCTGAACTTAGGTAATTTTTGTCTTATATGCATGAAAACTGTGATGTTTGCTCAAATTTGTTTCGACGAACAAATACAATGTCCACGAATTGGAATGGGCTCGAGAATCACTATCCACAGACGCATCTGGAGGCTTCCATGAAGAAATACAATGTTTGTTTTAGGGGTCCACATTGGAGATGCCCTAAGAAACCAGGTATCACATATTATTTAAACCTCGTAGAGGCCTGGGCCCGCAACCGACTGCGGAGCACCACGCAGATGATCGTGCAGCGATGATGTAACATAGACGAGAAGGTTGCCTCGATTGACAAGGAATTCTCTATTAGCGAGACATATGTCATCGTTGCTAGTAGGGGGCGGTGTTAGGGCATTGATACGTCTCCAATGTATCTATAATTTTTGCTTGTTCCATGCTATTATATTATCAATCTTGGATGTTTTACAATCATTTTATAGCAACTTCATATCATTTTTTGGGACAAACTATTGACATAGTGCCAAAGTGTGAGTTGTTGTTTTTGCTTGTTTCTTACTTCGTAGAAAATCGGTACCAAACGGAGCCCGAATGCTGTAGGGATTTTTGTGGATATTTTCTAGATCAGAAGAAAGCAGTTGGGCCAAACAATGCCAGGAGAGGGCCCTAGGGTGGCCACCCTCCACAAGGGCGCGCCTCGTGGGGGGGGGGGGCACCTCGGGCGCTCCCTCAACCGACTATTGAGCCTATAAATTCCCTGAAAATCCAAAAACCCTAGGGAGTCAACAAAACACAATTCTACCCGCTGCAAGTTCCAGAACCTCCAGATCCAATCTAACACCATCACGGAGGGGTTCATCTTCTTCATAGGTGCCTCTCCGATGATGCGTGAGTAGTCCAACATAGACGTATGGGTCCATAGGCAGTATCTAGATGGCTTCATCTCTCTCTATCTCTTTGTTTATGAATACAATGGTCTCTTGGAGATCTATTTTATCTAATGACTTTTGCTGTGTGTTTGTTGGGATTCGATGAATTTTGAGTTCATGATCTGTTTCTATCCATGAATATGATTTGACTCCTCTTTGATCTCTTATTTGTATGATTACTTATAGCCTCGTATTTCTTCTTGGAATCCTTGGTTTAGTTAGGCCAACTAGATCAATTTTTCTTGCCATGGGAAGAGGTGCTTTGTGATGGGTTCGATCTTGCGGTGTTCTTTCCCAGTGACATAAAGGGACAACAAGACACACATGTATCATTGCCATTAAGGATAACAAGATGGGGTCTACTCCTACATGAATAGATCTTGTCTACATCATGTCATTGTTCTTATTGCATTACTTCGTTTTCCCATGAACTTAATACACTAGATGCATGATGGATAGCAATCGATGTGTGGAGTAATAAAAGTAGATGCAAAATCATTTCGGTCTACTTGTGTTGGAAATGATGCCTATATAATGACCATTGCCTTGGATATCGTCATGATTATTTGATCTTCTATTAGTTGCCCAACAATAAATTATTCACCCACCATGTGCTATACACATGAGAGAAGCCACTACTTAATCCTACGCCCTCGGGGTCTACTTTTCCAACATATTGCTTTCCGATCTACTATTTGCAACTTTTGTTTTCAGATCTATTATTCCAAAAAATACAAAAATACCTTGCTGCACATTTTGTTTATTTATTTTACTTTGTGTTCTTGCGAGATCTATTTGCCAAAACTATCATTACCTAAGCTATCTTATTACCTAGAGAGCGTGACAACCTCTCTTTCGCGTCGGGTTGCAAGTACTAGTTTTCCGTGTGCATGTGCTGCTTACGTGGGTGCGTGATATTTCTCTACGGATTGATACCTTGGTTTCATAAACTGAGGGAAATACTTATCATCGCTGTGCTACATCATCCGTTCCTCTTTGGGGAAATACCGACGCAGTCTCAAGCCAAGTCAAAGGAATTTGTAACGCCGTTGCCGAGGAGGAAGTAATCTCATCTACTAGGTTCCTAATCACAAATATCATCTCCTTGCAATTTACATTATTTGCCATTTGCCTCTCATTTTCCTCTCCCCCACTTGAAATTTTCCATTTTATTCGACCTCTCATTGTGTTTTATGTTTTATTAGTGTTTGTGCCAAGTAATGCCTTTAGGATGATTAATAAGATGAGTACAAACAGTGATGAATCTGAAACAGAAACTTTGTTCCCAATGCACGAATTTTTATTTTTTACTGGAATGTGATATTGAGCTGAAATTTTAAAAAATTATCTCTATAAATATTTTTTACTTTTTCCTAATATTTAAGAATTTTTAGAGTTCCATAAGTATGGGTAGAGTACATATTACTACAGATTGTCCTGTTTGAAACATATTCTGTTTTTGTTGCATTGTGTGCTTGTTATGATGTATCTATGGCTTGTATTGGGGGGTATAAGTCATGACAAAGTTAGAATAAAGTAGGTATAATGCAATAATAAAATATTAATTGGTTTAAAACTGTACCTAAAGTGGTAATTTGCTTTATTATACTAACGGATCTCACGAGAATTTTGTCAAGTTCTGTGTGATTGAAGTTTACAAGTTTTGGGTGAGATCACGATGGAGGAAGGAATAAGGAGTTAGAAGAGTCAAAGCTTGGGCATGGTACAACATCCCAATGTAATATACAAAGAGTAACAAGCAACTAATCTTGGGGATGCCCCCCGAGTGGCATCCCTTCTTCTTCCAACAACCATCGGTATACTACTTGGAACTATATTTTTATTCGTCACATATCATGAGTTTTGCTTGGAGAGTCTTGTATATTTGCTTTGTTTGCTTTTCTCCTTGCTGCACACACCTATTTGATAGAGCCAAAAATATTCTACGGTTTTTTAGAATTTCTCTTTATGCTTCACTTAAAACTTTTAGCAAAGGAATTGCTCTAGTGCTTCACTTATATCTTTTTGAGCACAACGTGCTTTTACATGTTTGAAGAAATGCTCTCATGCTTCACTTATATTAATTTGGGAGTTAGTAATTTTGAATCCATGCTTCATTTATATTATTTTGAGAGATGAAACTTGTATGCTCATGTTCTTCACTTATATCCATGTGAGCTTAGCAAAAGCAATTGCAACATATGAATCTAGTCCCAAAGTGATAGATATTCAAGAGGGATATAATAAAAACTTTCATGAAGATCATTGGACAAATTAAACTTGATTTCCTGTAATAGTTTTGAGACATGACAATAGTCATATGTGAGTTATGTTGATGAGTAATTATGCTTAGTAATAATATTGGCGTTAAGGTTTGTGATTCCCTATGCAAGCACGAAAGTCAATAGTTGTGCTACGAAATAACATCCTACTTATGGTGCATTATTCAGTGTTAGTTATGCTTAATTCTTGCTTATGTAGTTTTTTTTTTCTTAGTAGGATGCTTCTTAGTCTCATGCTAGACTTCACTTTTACTAAATAGACATACTACTTGTGCATCCAAAATCCTTAAACCAAGTTTTGCTATATGAGTCCACTATACCTACCTATATATAGTATTTCCATGTTGTTCCAAGCAAATTTGTATGTGCCATCTCTAAACTTTCAAAATAAATTTTCCTTTTTGTGTGCTCGTACCGCTCATGAAACGATAGGGGGTGACTGATATTTTTTTATGCTAGATGTGTTATTCTCAAGATGAATGTTTATTCACTTGTCATTGCACGAGAGTAATGCGGTAATAGGGATACCCGGTCCCAAAATGAAAAAGATTTTTTTAATTTATGTTGTCAAATAATAAATTCCTTGGAAAGTGTTGGTATGGAAGGCAACCGTGGATTCGGCGAGCCAAGGAAAGTGAAAGTATGGTGGAAAAAGGAATAAACTTTATTTTCTATTTGGGAACCTCCTATGATGCATCTAGTGTGGAAAGATATTGAAATCTCCCAGTCGTTTTCGTTGAAAGGAAAGGCATGCCACTCAAAATATTTTCTCTCTATCAATTTAAACACTTGAGCTCTGGCACCTCTACAAATCCCTAATTCCCTCTGCAAAGGGCCTATCTATTTACTTTATGCAATTTTTATTTTTCAATTTGATTCTCCATCTTCTCTTATAAAGCATCAACTAGGAGGCACTATGATCGTACTTGAGCATTAAGTGTAGCTAATATTTGACTGTGTATTGTGAATGGATCAATGATTGAGCATTATAGGCTAGGATAACTTGCTTTAGCATTGATATTTTGAAATACATGGTTGCTTGTTGATATGCTTGAGTATTAAAGTTTTCATGTCGATACTAGACTATTGCTTTGAATCATATGAAAAGTCCAAATGTCCATGCTATAAAGAAACGAATATGTGATCAACATGATAGGTAACATTCCACATCAAAAAATTTGTTTTTATCATTTACCTATCGAGCCTATAAATTCCCTGAAAATCCAAAAACCCTAGGGGAGTCGATGAATCACAATTCCAGCCGCCGCAAGTTCCAGAACCTCGAGAACCAATCTAACACCATCACAGAGGGGTTCATCTTCTTCATAGGTGCCTCTCCGATCATGCGTGAGTAGTCCACCATAGACCTACAGGTTCGTAGGTTGTAGCTAGATGGCTTCCTCTCTCTCTATGTTTCTCAATACAACGGCCTCTTGGAGATCTATTTGATGTAATGACTTTTGTGGTGTGTTTGTTGGGATCCGATGAAATTTGAGTTCATGATCAGTTTCTATCCAAGAATATGATTTGAGTCTTCTTTGATCTCTTATTTGCATGATTACTTATAGCCTCGTATTTCTTCTTCGAATCTTTGATTTAGTTAGGCCAACTAGATCGATTTTTCTTGCCATGGGAAGAGGTGCTTTGTGATGGGTTTGATCTTGCGGGGTTCTTTCCCAGTGACACGAGGGGCAGCAAGACACACATTTATTGTTGCCATTAAGGATAACAGGATGGGGTCTACTCCTAAATGAATAGATCTTGTCTACATCATGGCACCATTCTTATTTCATTACTCCGTTTTCCCATGAACTTAATACACTAGATGCATGCTGGATAGCGGTTGATGTGTGGAGTAATAGAAGTAGATGCAGAATCGTTTCGGTCTACTTGGCTTGGACGTGATGCCTATATAATGATCATTGCCTTGGATATCGTCATGATTATTTGATATTCTATCAATTGCCCAACAGTAATTTGTTCACCCACCATGTGCTATACTCATGAGAGAAGCCACTAGTGAATCCTACGCCCCCGGGTCTACTTTTCCAACATATTGCTTTCCGATCTACTATTTGCAACTTTTTTTCCAGATCTATTATTCCAAAAAACCCAAAAATACCTTGCTGCCCTTTTTGTTTATTTATTTTACTTTGTGTTCTTGCGAGATCTATTTGCCAAAACTATCATTACCTAATCTATCTTATTACCGTAGTGAGCGTGACAACCTCTCTTTCGCGTCGGGTTGCAAGTATTTGTTGTTTATGTGCAGGTGCTGCTTACATGGGTGTGTGATATTCCTCTATGGATTGATACCTTGGTTTCATAAACTGAGGCAAATACTTACTGTCGTGATGCTGCATCATCCCTTCCTCTTTGGGGAAGTACCAACACAGTGTCAAGCCACGTCAAGCATATTTCTCCCTTAGTGGTTTTGGTGATTGATGACAATGCTTTTACAGACTAATCATGTGCATTAAGCCCTTCAGATAATTTATCATATGACACAAGATGATATGAGCCCCTCTGAGTTTGAAAGTGAAGACGATTATTTTCCTGCGTTTCGTTTTCGGTGGAATTGAGTGGTAGGAGAACCGTACTATTTAGAGGGGGTCCGCTTCAGAAAGGTTTGGCTGGAATCAACACGTACACACTTTCATTTGCACCCATGTTGCTTTCCCACTTCAATGGATTTTCCCCTTCGTGTCCTCTACATAGGTCCTTAAGGCCTCAAGCGGTAGTACCGCTCTGGGTAGCGGTAGAACCGCTTATCAGTGGCAGTACCGCTGTCCAGTATCTCGGGTACTACCGCTCCCTGTGGGAGTCTCAACTTTTCATGTCGGACTGCACGGTTGTGGCATGACAGTGCGAAGCGGTAGTATCGCTGGTCACTACCGCTCCACTTCCGCTTACTTCGGGATTCTACGCACTCTCAATGGAGGTACGGCGGCAGTTGGGCGTGGCACAACCGCTTGTTAGCGGCAGTACCACTTGCCTAAGCTGTAGTACCGCTCTAGCGGTACTGCTGTGTCCCCAGGCTCTTCCCTGCCTCTTTGAGCTCCTATGTTGCAACCCAAGCGGTAGTACCGCTTCGGCGGCACTACCACCTCGTGGCTTCATGCCATTGCACAATGCAACGTAGCACTGCCGCCAAGAGGTAGTGCTGCTCCCATGAGTGGTAGTACCGCTTGTGTGTGGGCTAAGAGGTGGATAACGGTTGGCTCTTTCTCCCACTATGAAAAGGGGGTATTCTTCCCCAAGAAGACTACCTCTTCCTTGCCTAAGCTCCATTGTTGCTTCAAGCTCTATTTTTGCTCGATCTCTCTCCCTAGCTAAGAAAACTTGTTGATTCTCTAGTGTTTGTTTGAGAGGGCCCCAATCTACACTTCCACCAAGAGAAATTTGATTCCCCCCACTAATCACTTGCGGATCTTGTTAGTCTTGGGTGTTTGAGCACCCTAGATGGTTGAAGTCACATCGGAGCCACAATCCACTGTGGTGAAGCTTTGTGGTGTTGTTGGGAGCCTCCAGTTAAGTTGCGGAGATTGCCCCAACCTTGTTTGTAAAGGTTTGGTCGTCGCGTTCAATGGCACCACTAGTGGATTCACGACATCTCGTATTGTGTGAGGGCGTTAGGAGAATACGGTGGCCCTAGTGGCTTTTTGCAGAGCATTGTGCCTCCACACTGCTCCAATAGAGACATAATTCCTCTCAAAGGGAAGGAACTTAGGTAACACATCCTCGTTTCGCTGGCTCCACTTGTGGTTATTTCTGACCTTTACTTTGTGCAAACTATATTAGTGTTGTATCATTTGCTTGCTTGCTTGCTTGCTGTTGTTGTTAGCATCATATAGGTAGCTCATTGTAACACCCGTGTAATTAAGCTACAGTAACCCTCCGTGATTAAGTTAAGTCATTTTGCTAAAATAGCCCTTCATCATATTTGTCTCATATATCATTTCAAATTCCACTTTAAATTAAAAATTCAAATAAAAAGTGAACTAAAAAAATTTCACAAACATGGAAACTAAGATGTTCTAATGTGGCAAATATTCCATAGGTAATTATGGTGGAGAAACCAACTTTTTATAATGTGGTTAAAAGCCCTAAAACAATTAAAAGGGAGGCCAAAACAATGATTTAAATGCCTTTTAAAATTGTAAAAATTCCAAATTACTTTAAATAAATCTGAAACTTTATGTGGCAGTGCCAAAAATTACACCACTATTAAAGGGCCAAGTTTCATATTTTAATAAACCTATTTGCTATTAGAAATAATTACAAAAATAAATAAGTAAAAGAAAGCAGGAAATAAAAATAAAAGAAAGGGCAAAGGCCACTATGCACTGGGCCTTAGTGCACGATGTAGATCCGGGCCAACCCACACCCCACTCATCTCCTTCCTCTTGCTACAAGAGGCAGAGGAGGGCATGGCGGCCGTCCTAGCCACCATGGCCGCTGATGCCACCGTGGCGACTATCCGACCCCTCCCCGGTGCCCTATAAGAGCCACGCAGCCTCCCACGAACCCTAGCTCCCTCACTTCCTCTCCCTCGCGCCACCATTCTCATCTCCCCACACAAACCGAGCGCCACCGTTGCCATGGTCTCACGGTAGTTGTGCCACTGTTGTCCCTATGCCTAGCCATGACGCCCCTCAGCTCCGCCTTGCTCCACCACGTCGCCTGCTGCAACCCAACGGAGCTGGGAGGCCCTGCTTCGCTGGATCCATGTCGTCTTCGTCCTCTACACTGTCGGGCCCCGCCGACGTCGAGCCTCACTCGAGACCACTTTAGCACATCTGTAGGGCCCGGTGAGCCCCCGCTCCTCCTTCACCTCTCTCTTTCCACTCCCGTGTCCGTAGCCGTTATCGCCATCAGAGCCGAACTCCGGTCGCCGCCCCGCTCATCACCATCGCGCTCATAGCTGTTGTCGCCCGCCTCCGGGCACGTCACCGTGCTCAGCACATCCCTAGCAAGCCAACGCCCCCCACCGCTCCTCCTGCCATGCCCCACAGCGTCGTCCCCGTCGAGACCCGAGTGCCTCCTCCGTCGGTTGTCGATCCTCTGGCCAACTCTGGCCACTTCAGCTCGTGCCATCGGCGCCATTCGTCGCGCGACTACGCCCCTGCTCGAATGCACCAGGTCGCGCCCAAAATCGTGCCCCGTAGCCTTGCCTCCTTCCTCACCCGCAAGCCCCACCACCTTAGCTCGTCGCCGGCGATGTTACGGCCATCCCCGACACCAACCGGTGACGCCATCGAGTGCGCGGTGTCGAGAGGGTCTTGTAGGACCTAGCCATGGGTCCAGAGGCCACCTGTAGTTGTTTTCCGACGGATCCCAAGGTCCTCCGACGTGGATTTGGTCGCCGGAGCAACTTCGGCGCCACGCGCCGACGTGGCTAGCCCGGGGCCACCCCTCGGTCACTGCCAGTGACCCGCATGGCCCAGTCAACTATGCTGACTGGGCAGCCCAGTCACTGACATGTGGCCCCACCCCTTAATTGACTAATTAGTTAATTTAGTTAAACTAATTAGTAAATGACAAGTGGGCCGGGATAGCTAATAAACCCAATTAGATTAAAATTAACTCTGTTAATCCCTACTGCCAATGACAGGTGGGACCCAGTTGTCAGGTTTGATGTGGATCAGCTGGGTTGACTTCTAACGTCATGCTCATGTAGTGCTCGCGCAATAAATTCTTTTTGAATTAATAATAACTTCAAAAAAATGTTTAAATCTTTGAAAGATAATATAAATTAATCTGTAAGTCAGATGAAAATAATTTATATATGAAAGTTGCTTAGAAAAATATAACGAATCCGAATACGCTATCCATTCATCTGTCACATGCCTCTAGCATGATGAACATGGAACTTTCCCCTCCGGGTCGTTTGTTTTATAAATGCCTAAGACGCAGGAAATATCCTCAGATATTTTCCCGCTCCGTCTGTAACACGCAACACTACCTTAGGTCACCCCTAGCATTGCATATTGCTTGGGCATGCATCGTGATGCATTTTTTTGCTTTATATTTAGTGTTTCTTCCCCCTCTTCTCTCTGGTAGACCCCGAGACCAATGCCGCTACAAGGTATGACTACGCCTCTAATGTCCAACCACTTGCAGCAGAGTACCTAGGCAAGCAAAAAACCCTTGATCGTTCCTATATCACCCCTTCATTCTCTCTCATGCTTGCATTAGATTTTGCTACTATTGTGGATAGCTCCTATTCTGATGCATAGCCTGATTTTTTGTAACATACTATTGTTACTTACCTGTTATCCTATATGATTAGCATAGGTTGGATAGTGATCCACCAGTGACCCCTCACCTTGTCCCTATTTCCCCTGCTTCATCATTGATGATTTGATCAATGTGATCTACGTCCTGAGCCCGACACATCACCTCACCCCCCCCCTTAGTTGTATGACTCTGCAGAGCTACTATCAAGTGTGGAGGGTGATGCCTCATAATGCACTCCTGATGATAACTCTATAGTGAAGCTAGTCGGTCGTGGATTATGGAGGGTGATTCGTCCTTCACCACTCCCGATAACGACTCTGTGGTGCAAAACCTCAAGTGTGAACCCTCGAGAGTGATTCCTCCCAGTTCACCTTGACGGTTACATCAAGTGGAATCCATCGAGGGTGATTCCTCCCAGGCCACCTTGATGGTTACATCGAGTGGAATCCATCGAGGGTGATTCCTCGGATTCCCCCTTGATGTTATGGACACATGATTACTTTGACTTTAACCTAGAACCATGTGAAAGACGGGTTAGCCTCGAGGGGTACCTGCAAGAGAAATGTGGAAGACGGGTCGGCCCCGAGGGGTACCCGCGAGTGAGGTGGAGTTGGGTTGACCTGGAGGGTACCCGCGAGATAATTACGCGACACGACCGGGCATTCTTAGCCCTTGTCGTAAGTCCGTGAGACGGGGCAACGGGGCCACATATCATGGATCATTGATCGTCTCCACGCGCTCTCAAAACACTAACGGGTTTGGATATGTGATCTGGGTAGGCCTCTGGCCTTTTTCGCACGAACCACCACACGGGAATAAGTGTGGGTACTCTACGTCGTACATTTGCCTGAAAGCTCTTAGTGAGCGACATGCGCCCGAGTGGCTTGCACAGGCACCTGCTTTGTATAAAGAGGTAGCTAGGACTAATCTCGGCCATCCTCGTAGTGCTTAGGGTGATGGGCCCATGACCCCTTCGCACTTAGGATTTATATCGATATGTTGACCTCTCTGTTGAACCTAGGTAGGACTACGACGTGTCGATCAGTCGAGGTCGGGCATGACCCGAGTAAGTGTGTCCGGTCAAAGCTAATCGAGTGCGCTGGGTAAGTTTGTGCCCCTGCAAGGAAGTATATCTATTCGAATAGACGTGTCCACGGTAATGGACGCTCGGAGTAGTATCCAGATCTATACAACTAGAACTGGATACTGGAGACATGAAATGGAAATGATGGCTTTGGGATCACTTTCCCACAGGGAGTCGAGGAAGGATCTCTAGGTGTTACTAAATAAACTTGCTACTTATAAATATGCTAATTTGCACTCTTTTAATGTTGCAAGATGCTTCAATATGCTAGTCTTCGATAGGCTAGGCTTTCCCCCTATTCTGGCATTTCTGCAGTTCAGTCCAAAGATATAGCCTCATTGATGATGCATAGTTAGTACTTATGTAAGTCTTGCGAGTACTTTGGATGATTACTCACGATTGATTTAAATTTGCTCCTTTTTTCCCCTTGATACGATTGATGCGATCAGATGACGGAGCCTAGGAGCTAGCCGACCTTGCCGATGACTACTACTACCCCGACGAAGTCTACTACTACATGGAGTCCGCCAATGACCAGGAGTAGTTAGGAGGCTCCCAGGCGGGAGACCTTGCCTTTTCGATCCATGCTGATGTTTGTGCCAGCCTTCTTAAGGCAAACTTGATTACTTATTTATGTACTCGGATATTGTTGCTTCCACCGACTCGTTTGTATTCAAGTTTATGTATTCGAGCCCTCAAGGCACCTGCCTTGTAATATAAAGTTTGCATGACTTTAATTTGTGTCTAGGGTTGTGTTATGATATCTTCCCGTGAGTCTTTGATCTTGATCGTGCGCATTTGCATGTATGATTAGCGTACGATCAAGGCGGAGGCATCACAAGTTGGTATCAGAGCCAACTACCTGTAGGAAGCCCCTTTCCAACTCCTTGGCCGAAATTGAGTCTAGTCTTTGAAAAAATATTTACTAACATTGTTGTGTGGCTTACGGTCCCACATCTCAAATGGGTGGTATTAGGATCTTTCATTCCTCCTATGTACTCTGGGTCTGATCTCTCTTCTATTCGGGTTAAATATTTTGTTAACTCTAACATTAGGTTCTCGTGATCACATCCACCTGGAGGGCCGTATTATCGACAACTGATTATTTTGGAAGTATGATGCATACACTATCATTTGACATATTTGAACCTCCTTGTTTCCCAGCCCCAAAAGGAACATAATATGTTGTTGCGTTCTTTGGCCAGATGTGGTACCTAGCCGAAAAACCCATCTCCGAAGAGGAGTTGGTCGCCTTCCTTGTGGCGGGTCTTGACATGGACTACCAGCCACTCATATCTGCCTTGGATGTCCGCACAGAACCCATCTCTGTCAGGAAAAATATGCAACTGATCTCTTGAACAAAGTTGGGTTGCAAGGTTGTAAACCGTCACCTACACCTCTATCTAGTACAGAAAAGTTGTCCCTTGCAGAAGGTGAATTCTAAGTCGAGAAGATGGCACCAGGTACAGGCGTGTGGTAGGTGCACTTCAGTACTTAACCCTTAGTAGGCCTAATCTTTCCTTTGCTGTAAACAAAGTTTGTCAGTTTCTTCACACCAACTACACTCCATAGGACTGCTGTCAAGCGCATATTGTGAAGTATTGGATTGAATTTTAATAAGGCTCCATCCATCCTTGTTAGTGCCTTCTCTGAGTCTGACTGGGCAGGCTGTTTGGGTGATAGACGGTCCACGTGTGGTTTTGTAGTATTTTTTTGGACCTAATTTAATATCTTGATGTGCAAAGAAATATGCTATAGTTTTAAGATCCAGTATTGAGGCAAAGTGTAAGGCATTGGCAAATGCTACAACAGAAATTATTTGGATTAAGTCAATGTTAAAAGAGCTTGAAATATGTGTCACACAAACTTCATGTCTTTGGTGTGACAATCTTGATGTCACATATTTGTGTGTCAATCCTGTCTTTCATGCAAGAACCAAGCACATTGAAATTGACTATCACTTTGTAAAGGAAAGAGTTGCTAGCAAGGAGCTAGAAATCCGGTTTGTGCATTCCAGAGATCAAGTTGCAGATGGCTTCACCAAGCCATTACTTACACGACCATTTGAGGAGTTTAAACGTAATCTTAACTTAACCAAGTTATGCTTATTGGAGGGTGTTAAATATATTTGGTCTGTTAGGTATTGGGTGCGCCAGCCCCTTTGTTCTCTGTAACGTATGGTAGGTGATAGGGTAGTTTAAGTTCAGTTTCATCCCTATCTCTATCCCTCCATGTAAATCTCCCTGGGTTGTTGATCTCCAAAGCCATCTACTTGTAACCCACGACATCTCATCAATATAACCGTGCGCGCTCCCATGTACGGGGGTAGAGACGCTTTACAAAACTTTACAGGTATCAACGTGTTCTTTAAACCTCAGGGCCTTCTCCTCATACAAACATCACCATTAACTTGCTTAAACTTTAAAAAGTTAGTACTTTCTTAAACCTCAAAATACAAAATAAAGCTGCCACTGAAGTACGGTCATAAGCTGTTTAAAATTTAGTCACTAGTTTGCCATAAAGAGAGCTATCTTCCTCACTCCAGCGAATGGCCATTCCCACAGTTTCCACTTCCAAATCACAAAAGCAACAAAGATCCCATTTTTTCGAAAAGAAGGGTATCCTCCGGCCTCTGCATCTTACGATGCATGCATCCACTTTATTAAAAAAACACGTAGTCCAACATAGTTCTGAGTACATAGTCCCAACAAATCATAAAGTGCTCACCAGGAGCAATGAAAGACAATAAAAAGGACGAAGCGGCCTCAACCAGTGGAAAGAAAAATAAGATCGGAAACTACTCTCCTATCCTATTACATGACCGCCATCCAAACCGGTTGAAGATACCCCGTGCTACCATCTCCCATCGGATAGACCCAGTAACCATACGCTCCCTGGTATCCGTTGGAGTGAGTAGTGACCACATACGGATTAATGTTGTGGCTCTGAATACAACCTGCAAAAGATGAAAGTTTGTTTTTTTGTTAAAAACCAAACCATTCCTGCAGTTCCATTTAGCCCAAAGGAGTGCATACGCCTACACGATATGTTTTGCCGTTTCTACTTCCACTCCGTTAAGCCACGTCCCAAACAACGTGCATATAGTAGTGGGAGGAGCAATGTTGAAAGTTATATAGACCGACTGCAATAAAAGTTTGGCCAGTGGGCAATCCAGAAAGAGGTGTTTGATAGACTCATCATTGTCACAAAAACTACATCTACGTGATTCGGCCCAGTTTTGTTTTGCCAAATTGTCCTTCGTGAGAATAACTTGTTTGTGTACAAACTATATGAACACTTTGATTTTTAGAGGAACTTTGACCTGCCAGATATTCGCTGTACGAGGGATAGATACCGAGTTTATCATATCCAGGTACATTGATTTGACCGAGAACGACCCATTATTCGTCAGTGGCCAGTGCACACGATCTGGTTGGTTAGATAATTGTATGTCCATCCGGTCTTCTTACGAGATGGAGCCATGCTTCTCAACGATTTCCTACCAAGTTCCTTCTAAATTGAATGTTTAGAGGAGTGGAATGTAATACCGTTGCAACAAAGATCCCATGAAAAGTGCATACAGAATGCCAGCACAAAGAGTGGATACATGTCTGTTTCCCGTAAATGCCATCAAACAAACAATTCTCTGCAAAGGATGTAGACCATCATCTTCACTTCCCCCTTGTTTTTCATCAGCTCGAAGAGGCAGATGTCCCCCTCCCGCAGGCCGTTGTCGCTCGCAAAAGAAGTCCAGCCTCCACTTATCCTCAAGGCACCTTTCTTGTCGCGCATCTCGCCATGCCATCTTTGGCTCTTCCCCTCCAGCTGAAGCACGAAACTCCGGCTCCCCTTTCGGAGGTACTTGACAGCGTATTGTGTGGCAAAGGTCTGTTTGTTCATATACACACAGAATACTGAACATATTAGAATAAAAGGCAAACTTGCAATTATGTAGATGAGTGGTAGATAACAACTATGGACTGTTGCTGAAACAACTGTGGTGAAACAACTATGGGTGGTAGTAGCATAGTTGCTCATATGGACTCATTTCTCAAAAAACAAATAACTGTCAACTGAAAATCATAAGAATATTATTCTAGACACGACTTACTAGGGAGACATGGACACTGGTCTTGGTCATGACTGCGACGTAGATGTGCAGATCAGATGCAATGGCTCCAACTTTCTCCAAAACTATCTTCTCCTGCACGTCCGTTAGACGGGCACCCATTGGCATCATGTAGGGAAGATCACAACTTATGTCTTTATACTTCTCACTTATCCGGTGATCTTCATGACCCAAAGAGAAGGTTTCTTCATCTAGAATGTTTTCAAATTAAGCAACACAGAAAGATAACAACTCTAGGCATGGTACTCCCTCCGTTCCAAAATACTTGTCGTGTTTTTTGTTCAAATTTGACCTAAAACTATGACAATTATTTTGAACGGAGTCGGTAATAATTATGTGATACTACCATCCCATACCGTCATTTGGTTCCTCTTTAATACACAATGTTGGGGCATTCTTTGTGCTCGGCAAACCACGTGTTGAGAGATTTTCACCAGAGGGATGATCAATGGTCGCTTTACGAAGCAGATGGACCATCACTTTGAATGTTCTACCCTTACGATTCGTTATGGGCTGAAAGACGCACAGATCTCCCTCCAGTAAATGATTGTCACGGACAAAGCCACACTCCTTTAGATTGCAACGACCTCCATCAGATTTGACACGGAACTCGCAGTACCATTTCTTGCTCTGCTCAGGCAGCTGTAGTTTGATAGTCTGATTTCTGCGTGCAAAGTGTGCGCGTGCATAATCCTTGGGAATTACCTGACCAGAGAAAGGTGCAGAATGTGAAACTGGCCCGAGTTTTAATAATGAGCATTAATACTGCAGTAAAAGTGAATCCCCCCAATAGCATGATTTCCACGGTAAAGCATGACGACATGTTACAACCACAACAAAAGAAAAATTCACCAAGTATACTGAATCTGCTTCAATACGATCAACCACATTTTTACTTCCATACAGTAGCAAATGACAAATGTATATTATATGGAAGTAGTTATGACGCATACAATTAACTTCTTTTTCTTGGGGAATTCATACGATTAACTCAATATTACCAGATCAGGATATGGTTTCAAACTGGGCTTCGGCATCATAGCCACAAGCAGAGGCATTTCAGGTTGAAGTTTCTGGACAAGTGCAACTATGTTGTCCTCATCTTCGTCTGTTACATAGCACTTCCCTGATAACACATAAAGAGGCGTTGAGAGCGTGCGATCATCGGATTCAGATGACTCATGCTCATAAGGACCGTCTTCTGCTGTAAAATAGTTTCAGAAGTAAGGGTAACTGCAGTAAAATGGTACTACCATATACTGTAATGTGATATAGTGTTACAAGTCAGTTGTAAAGTTAACCTGACAAATCCTCTGACTGAGAAGATATTTCATCTAACCTTGCTCGTTTTCGACGGTGGCCCGAGCTTCCACTCTGGTAACCATCCGATCGTCCTCGTGCCGACGAATGTGTATTACCGTCACTGAAACTGGTCGAAATGTCTGTAGAATTTGTGCTTGGTTCTTGATCATTGGTACTACTCTGTCTGCCAGCACAGGACACCACTTTCTCACAGCCACTAGAATCAAAGACCACAACCCTGAAGCGAGAGCTTCCACGGTATTGAAACATCAGCGAGTCACTTTCTACTATATAATTGGCATCGACAAACGTCTCCCACCCAGATCTGAGCAATGTTTTATTCATACGCTCAGTAATTCCGACATCGTACACATTACCATTGGGTGCTTCCAGTTCGACGGTTCCTGACAGCTTCCACTCGAAATAGTTCACGAATCTCTCTGGTATGACCTGCAAAAATGTGAATAACTGGAGTAGTTATCAATTTAAAACATGCATCATTGCTACTGATTCAGTTATCAAGGCGACCCGCCACTGAGCTTACCATGCGATGCCTAGAGTGTCTGTCCATGTGGGTGACGAAACACCTGACCTTTCCATCCAAATGTGTCCAGTATCTGTTGCAGCACTCACAGGAATTGCTCATCTCGCGGCCCATCAATGTCCTGTGATTAAGGAGAAAAACATAATAGATCATGAACGATGGCACTGCCAGTGAAAGGAAATCTTGTTGCCGTCTGCACCCATTTTGATTTACAACTTTACTCTGCAACTGGCCGTCAAGTTACCTGGTTTGATGACGAAGTTTGAGACCAGCAAAATGAACATGCATGGAAGACATGCAGAGAAGGGTAAGCAGCAAAAAAGAGAGAAGTCTAAGCAGCAAACAAAAGAGAAGGGCATACTGCAATGCCGGTCCAGGGGGAGGTGTTCCGTGGAGCGGGAGGCCGGGAGCGTCCTGGAACTGGGAGAACCAAGCAGGGGAAGGCGGAGGGAGAGGACTTGAACTCCTGGGAGAGGAGAGGAAGCAGGCTGAACCAGCAAATGGATGCCCTGTTTTGTTCTGTCATCCTCGTCTCTGCTACTGTGATAGGACTACTCTGTGGCAGGCACTGTATCACACGTCTAGCCGTCCAGTCGTAGACTTGTAGGCCCGTCTCGGAGAAGCGGGAGGTTTGGTCAAAGAGTTGGCAAAAAATAAGGTTGGCAACGGCTCGGTGATTACGAGGTAGCAGGGTGTTGGGTTTCATTAATTTACATGGAAAAAAAATTCAAGTAAGTACATATAAGGGCCTTTTGACTCGTAGGATTTTAAAAACGTAGGAATACAAAAGGTACAGGATGAAAAGCCGCCCGGATCAGAGGCAAGCGTAGGGTTCCTCCCCCCCTCCCGTCGCCGCCGGCACCCCTAGGCCTTCCTCGTCGCCGCTGGCTGCCCCGTCTCCCCCTCCCCCGCCCCTCCTCTCCCCCCTCGTCCAGATCCGCCCCTGCTGCGGAGTTTCCCTTTGCTGGGTCAGTACCTGTATCTGCAGCTACTGCTGCTCGTACTTCTGTTCCAACTTCGAAAGTCGGTCTGCTTTCACCTTCTTTTTTCTCGAATGGCTTTTATAACTGTCCTGCCATCGCGCAAACCCGTCGTAACACGGAACAACGCCCATGCCTCATGTTCGTCCTCCATGTTCGGCATTCCCGAGGGCGCGTGTAAGCTCATCGTTCTCTCTATCGGGGTGAAACCGTCCTTCTTGGGCATCTTTTATTGCTTGAATCAACTCATCTGATGCATGCTTCAGACTTACCAGTGCAATAATCTTTCCTGTGGCTGGGTCCAACTTTCCCCCATGCGCAAAAAACCAATTCCTGCACCTCTTGGGCCAGTTGAAGGTTACTGGAGTGATCCCTTCAGCAAGCATCTTATTCTCTAATGCATCCCACTTGGGAACGGCTGACTTGTATCCACCTGTCCCTAGTTTATGGTGATACTTTTTTTCCTCATCATTTATCTTATTCTTTGCCGACTTCTCCATAGCAACTATCGATGTCCTGTACTCGATAAATGCGTCCGAGTGATCCCTTACCTTCTCGTATATTCCTTTGAATTCGGGCGCCTTCTTGCCTTTAGCGTTGTAGTCAGTCCATAATCTTTCTTCCAAGTCTGGAACGCGTCGGCCATCTTATGGAGAGCAAACTCCTTGACTTTGTTCCTTTGACGCTCCGAGAGAGAATCTGGTAGGGTGAAATGCTCCATGAGCTCTCGCCAAAGGGCATCTTTAATTCTTGTATTGACATAATTCACTCCTGGTTTTGGTTCCTTTGGCTGAATCCATTCATGCATTGTGATTGAGACTCCGTCTCTAACAACCACTCCGCATTGACGCACAAATGTCTTGGCATTGGCTTCAGGGTGAGTCGGTTCGCCATTATGTTTGAAAGCATCAAGATTGAGCTTTACGTTGCCGTCCAATATTTTGGCAGCGCCTTGTACATTTCTACTAGATTGGCTCAATCCGGAGGGCTGATAATTAAAATAAGAAAGATTTGTTAATATATATATATATATATACACACACACACACACACAAATCAATTAATACACACGTAATGATCACCAGAGGCTAATGGATGTGTATATACCTCGCCGAACATTCTTGGTTGTTCCGGATTTTGGAACATAAGTTGTTATTCCTCGGTCTCACATCCATCACCGTGATCGTTCAGATATTGTGAGTCATCATCATGATCATGTGATTCACCTCGAAGGTCCGCTGGGTTTTCGAAGGAGCGTATCATGTCGAAGATGTCCTCTTCATGAGCTCTACCGGTATTGTCCATAGCTTAATAACTAGTCCATAATAATATAGATAAAACAAATTAGTATTTAAATTAGCATGCATTCAAGAAGCAAAATAACTGATAGTTAATTAATAATGCATCATCGAATACATATATAGTATAGTTCTTAGAAAAAATCTCATCTGCATAATCTTGGATAATTTTCAATACATCGGCTAATCTCCATCGATCTAGCTAATACATCATAATAATACATCATAATAGTAGCTAGCTAATATATCGATCTAGCTAGAACCCTAGCGCCCGACGGATATCGGGGCAGGCAGTGGACACCCAAAGAGAAGGAACCATCACAGGAACATAGCTTCAGTGAGATCCCTGAAGAATCTGCTAGGTATTGTCGGACCTGGCCTCCAAAGCTGCCTTGTAGCGTCGGACGTGCTCGTTCTCCTTGCTCACATGGTACTGTACCACCTCCGCGGGGGACTCAAGCCTCTCGATCGTCTGTGGCCCATGCGACCGCCATCACAGAACCTCCGGGTCGACGACGGGCTAGCTCCTAAACTAAACATAAACTAACACATATCCTAATAACCTGATAACCTAACTAACTAACTAACTAAATAGCGGTGTTGTGTCGTGGTCGAGGTCAGGTGTCGGGGGTGTCGTGTTGGGGTGTCGGGGTTCGACGTCGAGGGACCCTAGATACCTTAGCATCTACACACTAGTTCGGCGATCATCGGGGCGATCGTCGGGGAGAGGGGTCGGCCGGGAGATCTCACCTAGCCTCCTGACCCGAAGGTGGCGTCAGCGACGGGCTCGGGGCAGCGGCAAAGGGATCATGGAGCGGCGGCCGGAGTGAGCGGGCCGACGGCGACGGGACCGACGACGAGGGGCGGTGGCCGGGTAGGCGAGGGCGACCGCGGCGAGGGCGACGGCAGCGAGGGGTGGCGTCCGGGTAGGCGAGGGCGACCGCGGCGAGGGCGACGGCGGCGAGGGCGACGGCGGCCGTGGTGAGGGCGACGGCGGCCGTGGTGAGGGCGACGGCAACGAGGGGTGGCGTCCGGGTAGGCGAGGGCGACCACGGCGAGGACGACGTCGCCGAGGGCGACGGCAGCGGTGGTGAGGGCGACGACGGCGCGACCAACGGCGGCGAGGGCGACGACGGTGGTGGTGCGACGGCGGCGGTGGTGAGGGCGACGACAATGGCGCGGTGGTGGTGCGACGGCGGCGAGGGCGACGACGGCGAGAGCGATGGCGGCGAGGGCGACGACGGTGGTGGTGCGACGGCGGCGGTGGTGAGGGCGACGGCAATGGCGCGGTGGTGGTGCGACGGCGGCGAGGGCGACGATGGCGAGGACAACGGCGGTGAGGGGGACGGCAATGGCGATTTCGGCAGCCTGGCGGCGCAAGTTGAGCTCTCCCGGTGCGTTGCTCGGCCCGGGACGACGAAGTCCTCTATTTATACCAGGCACACCTTTAGTACCGGTGCGTGGCACGCACCGGTACTAAAGGGTCTTTAGTACCGGTGCTAGTCACGCACCGGTACTAAAGGTCCCGCCAAAGGAGCGCGGGGGCGGTGGACCTTTAGTACCGGTGCGTGACACGCACCGGTCTTTAGTACCGGTGCTAGTCACGCACCGGTACTAAAGGTCCTGCCAAAAGAGCGCGGGGCCGGTGGACCTTTAGTATCGGTGCGTGGCTAGCACCGGTACTAAAAGTGTTTTTTTAATTAAATATTAGTTATTATTTTCAGAAAACCCCGTAAACTTTAGAAAATCATAGAAAAAATGTAGGACTCCAACGGAAATAAATAATATATGAAAAAATATCAGAAAAATATAAAGAATCTGTTTATGGCATTTCCATGCATGTTTTAACAACTTCAACTCCTGTATAAGATAATTTGACTAAATATGGCATTTGAAATATTCATATCTCGAGTTTGAAAAGCAGTACAAATGAACTCTAAAAGGTTGTAACTTAGCATGACATCATAATTTCACCCACATAGCAACTTCTAGAGAGTTGAGAGGGTTACGGCAAAAACTGGATGCACTTCATGTAGAAATTGGACAATCTCATAAGAAGTATGAGAGTTTCGGACGAAAATTCATCTATTACAAAGGGATTTCATTTTTAATAACTTATTTTAACTCCATACTTTTTGTGTGTTCAATATGCACCATTCAAAGGCACATCATCAATTTTCAACCCTTTCTGACTTCATTTGATATTTTTCATGCATTTAATGATTTATTTTGAGCTAAATGACCCTAAATTTGAAAAGCAATACAAATGAACTCTGAAAAGGTTGTAACTTGGCATGACATCATAATTTCACCCACATAGCAACTTCTAGAGAGTTGAGAGGGTTACGGCAAAAACTAGATGCACTTTGTGTACAAACTGTTACAAAGATATACCATGCTAGGTAGGAAATGCATGCATGTCCTTCACATAAATATATAGAAAGTGATGACAGTGAAGCCGGTCACGTCCCAGAGTGGGATCTTGCGGTGTAAGACTTTTTCTGCGTGTTTGTCCCTTTCTTATGATTGCGCCGTAACCATGGATAATTTTCATCATTTAACAGGATGCTTGGGTCAGTCTTCACTCTGAAGGGAGGGATTTCATGAAACTTTTCATAATCTTCGGACATGTCTGTCTTGTCCTCCACTCCCACAATGTTTCTTTTCCCTGAAAGAACTATGTGGCGCTTTGGCTCATCGTATGATGTATTCGCTTCCTTATCTTTTTTTCTCCTCGGTTTGCTAGACATGTCCTTCACATAGAAAACCTGAGCCACATCATTGGCTAGGACGAATGAGTCATCTGTGTATCCAAGATTGTTGAGATCCATTGTTGTCATTCCGTACTGCGGGTCTACCTGTACCCCGCCTCCAGTATATTTGACCCATTTGCACCGAAACAAAGGGACCTTAAGATCAGATCCATAGTCAAGTTCCCATATCTCCTCTATGTAACCATAATATGTGTCTTCAAAGTTGGTTGCATCATAGCGGACACCACTGTTTTGGTTGGTGCTCTTCTTATCTTGCGCGATCGTGTAAAATGTATTCCCATTTATCTCGTACCCTTTGAAAGTCGTTACAGTCGAACTTAGTGTCTTGGCCAACCAGTACAGTTCATCTAGAACATCGTTGTCATTGATGAGCTTTGTTTGCAACCAACTGGCAAAAGTCTCCATGTGTTTACGTTCAATCCAGGGGTCAGACTACTCCGGGTTCTTGGACCGTACAATATCCTTGTGTTCCTCCATATATGGAGTCACCAAGGTGGAATTTTGTAGAACCGTGTAGTGTGCTTGAGTGAAAGAATGCCCGTCCATATTTATTGCTTCTTTCTTTCCTAATGTGCCTTTTCCACCCAATCTCCCCTCATGCCGCGATTCAGGAAGACCAATCGGCTTAATGTCAGGAAAAAAGTCAACACAAAACTCAATAACCTCCTCTGTTCCATATCCCTTGGCGATGCTTCCTTCTGGCCTAGCACGGTTATGAACATATTTCTTTAAGACTCCCATGAACCTATCCAAGGGGAACATATTGCGTAGAAATACAGGACCCAGAATGTTAATCTCTTCGACTAGGTGCACTAGAACGTGCGTCATAATATTGAAGAAGGATGGAGGGAACACCAACTCGAAACTGACAAGACATTGGACCAGGTCATTCTGTAACCTTGGTAGGATTTCTGGATCGATTACCTTCTGAGAAATTGCATTGAGAAATGCGCATAGCTTCACAATGGATAATCGAACATTTTCCGGTAGAAGCCCCCTAAGTGCAACTGGAAATAATTGCGTCATAATCACGTGGCAGTCATGAGACTTTAGATTTTGAAATTTTTTTCTCTGCCATATTTATTATTCCCTTTATATTCGACGAGAAGCCAGACGGGACATTGATACTAAGCAGGCATTCAAAAAAGATTTCCTTCTCTTCTTTCGTAAGAGCGTAGCTGGCAGGACCTTGATACTACTTTGGAGGCATGCCGTCTTTTTCATTAATTCTTTGCTTGTCCTCCCGTGCCTCCGGTGTATCTTTTGTCTTTTCATACACGCCCAAGAAGCCTAGCAGGGTCACACAAAGATTCTTCGTCACATGCATCACGTTGATTGCATTGCGGACCTCTAGGGCTTTCCAATATTCAAGTTCCCAAAATATAGATTTCTTCTTCCACATGGGTGCGTGTCCGTTGGCGTCATTCGGAACAATTGTCCGCCAGGACCCTTTCCAAAGATTACCTGTAAATCCTTTACCATATCAAATATATATTCACCAGTACGGAGGCCAGGCTTCTTTTGGTTATCTGGCTCACCTTTGAAATGGTTGCCTGCCTTTCTTAAGATATGCTTGATCGGTAGGAATCGACGATGTCCCAGGTACACATTCTTCTTACATTTATCCAATATATACTTTCAGTATCATCTAAACAGTGCTTGCATGCATTGTATCCCTTGTTTGGATGTCCTGAAAGGTTACTAAGAGCAGGCCAATCATTGATGGTTACAAATAGCAACGCTCGTAGGTCAATTTCCTTCTGTGTGTGTGCATCCCACACACGCACACCTGTTTTTTTCCACAACTGTAGAAGTTCATCAACTAGTGGCCTTAGGTAGACATCAATGTCGTTGCCGGGTTGCTTAGGGCCTTGAATGAGCACTGGCATCATAATGAACTTCCGCTTCATGCACAACCAAGGAGGAAGGTTGTAGATACATAGAGTCACGGGCTAGGTGCTGTGACTGGAGCTCTACTCGCCAAAAGGATTCATGCCGTCTGTACTAAGAACAAACCATAAGTTCGTTGCGTCAGCTGCAAAGTCCTCGAACTCCCTCTCGATTTTTCTCCACTTCGACCCATCAGCGGGTGCTCTCAACATCCCGTCTTTCTTACGTTCTTCTTTGTGCCATCGCAACAACTTGGCATGCTCTTTGTTTTGGAACAAACGTTTCAACCGTGGTATTATAGGAGCATACCACATCACCTTGGCAGGAACCCTCTTCCTGTGGCGTTCACCCTCCACATCACCAGGGTCATCGCGGGGGATCTTATAGCGCAGTGCACCGCATACCGGGCATGCATCCAAATTCTTGTACTCCTCACCGCGGTAGAGGATGCAGTCATTAGGGCATGCATGTATCTTCTGTACCTCTAATCCTAGAGGGCAGACAACCTTCTTTGCTTCGCACGTACTTTTAGGCAATTCGTTATCCTTTGGAAGCATCTTCTTTATCATTATTAGCAATTCTTGAAATCCCTTGTCAGTTACACCATTCTTCGCCTTCCATTGCAACAATTCCAGTGTGGTACCCAACTTTTTCTGGTCATCTTCACAATTTGGATACAATAATTTCTTGTGATCCTCTAACATGCGTTTCAACTTCAACCTCTCCTTATCATTTTCGCAGTTTCTCTTTGCATCAGCAATGACCTAACCCAAATCATCAGCGGGCTCATCTGATGCCTCTTCTTCAGCTTCCCCCATTGATGCCTCTTCTTCAGCTTCCCTCATTGTTGTATCAACGAAAGGATAGTTTTCATCATCCTCTTCTTCTTCATTGTCTTCCATTATAACCCCTCTTTCTCCATGCTTGGTCCAACAGCTATAGCCAGACATGAAACCGGACTTCAGCAGGTGGTAGTGAAGGGTTTCTGAGTTAGAGTAATTCCTATCATTCTTACAGTCACGACATGGACAACACATGAAACCATTCTGCTTATTTGTCTCAGCCACATGAATAAAATCATGCAGGCCATTAAGAAACCTTGGACTTAGTCGGTCACCGTACATCCATTGCCGGCTCATGTTCACTACACAACATCGAAGTGTCCAAATTAATACAACTTCATCATCACATTACAACCAAAAGTAGAGCTAGCAGTGACCAAATGTTATTACTGCAAATAATGGATACTTATAGTTCATACATATACATCTCATAAAACAACACCAACTATCTAAAACATGTGAATACAACAACAAATGCGATCATAATCGCAACTAAAGTAACAATTGAGCCAACACCATAATGATACCAAGCCTCTTTATCAATGGCATATTTTCTAATCTTACTAAGCTTCAAGCGCATTCCAACCATCTTGTTCTTATGATCATCGACGATATCGGCAACATGCAACTCCAGTCCCATCTTCTCATCTTCAGTTCTTTTCAATTTTTCTTTCAAATGATTAATTTCTTTTTCAGCTTGTGTTAATTTCTCGAGCAGAATTGCATAGTCGGTTGGAATTTTTGGTTCAACTACTTCCTATAGATAAAAATATCTACGTCAATTTGGTGGCATAATTAATTGTCATAGACATTAGATGATGTGTGAAATAGTTATAAAAGATAATTAACGACATACCACATCTGAATCATAGACTGGACGAGGGCCGACGTGGGCGGATACCATAACCATTACACTATAGAATAACTAACAATAATACAAGTAAGTAAATCGTACACGCAGCTATCTAAATCATACAAGTAATTTTTTTTAAAAGATTTTAAGAAGAACAAGAGGCTCACCAAGGTGGCCCGTGCCGCGACGAGACGGTGCGGACGATGGACGGTGGTTAGGACGGCCGGGGATGGGAAGGCACACCAAATAAACCACACCTACACATATGCAACCTAACAAGTTAATTTGAGCTCAAATTGGATATAAATCAAATAAACTCCCACAAATCACATATCTTTGAGCATACCACAAGCTAATCTAGCAAGAGATGAAGGAGCAAAGTTGATAACCTTTATGAACACTTGTATAGATGGGGTGCCTTTAAATCTTGACAAATCCTTGGCAAAATGGAGGATGAGCTTTGAGCAAGAAGAAGAACAGGGGAGAAAACAGAGCTCTTTTGATTGGCTGCGGACAGATGTATATGTAGGAAGTCTTTAGTACTGGCTGGTGTCACCAGCCGGTACTAAAGGTTGCCCTTTAGTACCGGCTGGTGACACCAGCCGGTACTAAAGGTGCAAGCGGGGCCCATGTCTGACCAAAACCCTGCCACACCCCCTTTAGTACCGGCTTGTGAGACGAACCGGTACTAAAGGTCCCTCACGAGCCGGTACTAAAGGTCGCCCTGATCCTAGCCATTGTAGCTGGCATGAATCGGGACTAATACCATCTTTAGTACCGGTTCGTGACCAGACCGGGACTAAAGCTCGGGACGAAAGGTCTGTTTTCTACTAGTGCACACGTACTCAGGCTCTCCTACAAAGCCGTGGGTGCGGCTTGCACTAGTGCCGGGAGCACCACACAAGTCACAGAGGACCCCGGGGATGCCTTCCCCGATGTTGCGCCCATAAAGAAGAGGCAACTGTTCTCCCAGAATCGAGCGGTGACGAAGCGGGTGCCGGTGGACGAAGGAGACCCTGGCTCCACCTTCACCATCGGTGCCAACTTACCCCAAGATCAAGAGGAGGCGCTGGTGGCCTTCCTTTGGGCGAACAAAGACGCGTTCGCTTGGAGCGCCTCCGACCTGGTGGGGGTCCCAAGGGACGTGATCGAGCACCATCTCATGGTGTGCCCGAACGCGCGTCCAGTGAAGCAGAAGGCAAGAAGACAAGCCCTGGAGAAGCAGGCGTTCATTTCTCAGGAGGTCGACAAAGCTCAAGAAGGCGAGGGTCATCCGGGAGGTCCGCTGCCTGGAGTGGGTGGCAAACCCGGTGGTCGTCCCGAAGAAGTGCGGGAAGGAGCATATGTGCGTCGACTTGACGAGCCTCAACAAGGCCTGCCCTCAGGGCCCATTCTTGTTGTCGCGCATCGACCAGATCGTGGACTCCACCGCGGAGTGTGACCTGCTATGCTTCCTGGAAACCTCCTCGGGTTAAAACTATATCAAGATGGCGGTGGGGGACGTTGAGAAGATGGCCTTCCTTACTCCGCGTGGGGTTTTCTGCTATACGTGCATGCCCTTCGGGCTGCGGAACGCCGGGGAAACCGTCCAGTGGATGATGCACATCACCCCAGGGCCGCATCTCGGGAGAAATGCGGAAGCTTATGTCGACGACATCGTGGTCAAGTCCAAGGAGGCCAAGACCCTGGTCGAAGATTTGAAGGAGATGTTCGCTAGCTTGAGGGAGGTGAACTTGAAGCTCAACCCTAAGAAGTGCGTCTTCGGGGTTCCCTCAAGCAAACTACTCGGTTTCCTGGTGTCACATCAGGGAATCTAGGCGAATCCAGAGAAGGTCAAGGCCATCTGCAAGATGAGCTCGCCCCAGACCCTCAAGGAAATGCAGAAGCTGGCAGGATGTGTGACCTCCTTGTGGCGTTTCATCTCCAACCTTGGCGAGCGGGCCTTGCAGTTTTTCTAGATCAAGAATAGGAAGGGCCCTTTAGAATGGACCCCTGAGGCGGACACGGCCTTTGAAGAACTCAAGCGATACCTCACGAGCCCACCGGTGATGGTAGCGCCTCGCCCTCGGGAGCCCTTGCTGTTGTACCTGGCTGCCACCCCACTCCGCTAGCGCTGCACTGGTGGCGGTCAGGGAGGAGTAGGTCATCACGTGCCAAGACCGCAGGCGATGGCGGGCCCCGATCCGTGGGGCCAGGGGGCTCGCAAGATCCTCAGGGGCATGTTTCCTCCCAAGACGAAGCGTCGGAGCTCCAAGCTCTTCCAGTGGTCCCTGGAGCGCCCTACCCTCCGGAGCCTCAAGCTGCCCCAGCGGCTCCTGAAGCACTCTACCTTCCTAAGGCCCAGGCCTCTCCAACGGTCTCAAAAGCACTCGGCCCTCATGAGGATTACTCCACACCGGAGGCCCCCGAGGAGCCCAAGCATCCTGGGCCTGCGACGGGGCAGGGCATTGCCGAGGGCTTCACTCTCATCGAGCACCCAGTATACTATGTTAGCACAGTGTTGCGGGACGCGCGCTCCTGTTACCCCATGTAGCAGAAGCTCATCCTAGCGCTCCTTGTCGCTTCGAGGAAGCTGCACCATTACTTCTAGGGGCATCCTATCAAGGTCATCTCTACTTACCCCTTGGAGACAATACTGCATAACCCCAATGCGGCGGGAAGAGTCGCCGAATGGAACATCAAACTGCAAGCCTTCAACATCGAGTTTAGCACGACCAGTGTTATCAAAGGGGCAGCCTCAATAGATTTTGTGGCGAAATGGACAGACACCCCGGACCGGGGGCTGGACGGGAGCCAGTCCCTCGTCCCTGGGGATGAGGCACTAGGAGGATGGATCATGCATTTCGACGGAGCCTTCACGTGCCAAGGGGCTGGAGCTGGGGTCATGCTCACTTCCCCGACGGGAGACAAGCTCAGTTATGCTGTGTAGCTCTGCTTCCAGCATGGCGAGAAAGTATCCAAAAACATCACAGAGTACGAGGGCCTCATCACCGGCCTCAAGGCGGCGACGGCTCTAGGGATTCGGTGCCTCACTGTCAAGGGCGACTCCCAGCTCCTTGTCAACTTCTCCAACAAGGAATATACACCCAAGGACGATCACATGGAGGCATATCTGGAAGAGGTACGTATGATCGAAAAACGTTTTCAGGGGTTGGAGTTGCAGCACATCCCGTGCAACGTGAACAAGGAAGCCGACGATATCGCCAAGACGGCCTCACGCCGCAAGCCCCAGGAGCCAGGCGTCTTCAAGGAGCGGCTCTTCAAGCCCTCCGCGGCACCGCATGCGGAGAACCTAGCGCCACAAGGAGAGAAGCTCCCCCAACACCGATCTTGGGGGCTCCGGACTATGGCCAGACCTCAAGAGCCCGATTGCTTCTAGCCCTGGAGCCTCAAGACGACAGCTACGTGCAGGAGCTCATGGCATATCTGCTTTACGGCACGTTGCCGAAGAAGGAGGAAGACGCGGAGCGTGTTGCCCGACAGGCCATGGCCTACTGCCTCCACAATGGTGACTTGTACCGCAGGCGCCCTAACGACATCGCGCTGTGGTGCATCTCCAAGGAGCAAGGACGTGAGCTGCTGGCCAACATCCACGGAGGAGACTACGGGCATCACTCTTCCTCATGCATGCTTGCAGGGAAGGCGTTTCGATCGGGCTTCTACCGGCCCTCAGTGCTTGACGACCCGCGCAGGGCCTCCATGTTGGGGAACGTTGCATGGGAAACAAAAAAATTCCTACGCACACACAAGATCTATCCATGGTGATGAGCATCTACGAGAGGGGGAGTGGATCTACGTACCCTTGTAGATTGCTAAGTGGGAAGCGTTAACAAACGCGATTGATGTAGTCGAACGTCTTCGCGATCCAAATCGCCGAGCGTCCCGCGATCTAATCACGATCCGTCCCGATCAAGCACCGAACGGACGGCACCTCCGCGTTCTGCACACGTACAACTTGATGACAATCTCCGCCTTCTTGATCCAGCAAGAGGGAGTGGAGAGCTAGACAAGTTATCCAGTAGCGTGAAGATGCTGCGGCAATGGTGGTGGAGTAATCTCAACAGGGCTTTGCCTAAGCACAGCTGAAACCGATCTAGAGGAGAAACTACGAACTAGAGGGTAGGGTTGCACGTGGCTGAAAATCTTTTGCCAAAACTCTAAAACCATCTAGTATATATAGGAGGAGAGGATGAGGAGGCTTGGCGCAAGGGCAAGCCCATCTAGGCTTTGGCTGAAGTGGAGAGGAGGAGTCCTCCTCCTCCACTCCTGGTAGGATTAGGACTCCTTCCTTATTTCCATCCTTTTTGCCTTTTTCCACCTTTTCCACTTAGGAATCTCCTCCCAGTCACATGGGCCTTGTGTGGGACTTTGGCCAGCCCACTAAGGGCTGGTATTAGTTCTCCCATGGCCCATGTAGCCTCTTGGGTCGAAATACCTCTCCCGATGGTCCCCCGGTACACTACCGGCACTCTCGGTACACTACCAACGAGCCCGAAACTTTTCTGGCAACCAAAATAGGACTTCCTATATATCAATCTTTACCTCTGGACCATTCCAGAGCTCCTCGTGAAGTCCGAGATCTCATCCGGGACTCCGAACAACCTTCGGTCACCACCATGCATAACTCTATACTAACAAAACGCCATCGAACCTTAAGTGTGCAGACCCTACGGGTTCGAGAACTATGTAGACATGACCGAGACACCTCTACGGTTAATAACCAATAGCGGGACCTAGATGCCCATATTGGTTCCTAAATATTCTATGAAGATCTTTATCGGTCGAACCTCTATGTCAAGGATTCTGTTAATCCCGTATGATGTTCCCTTTGTTCTTCGGTATGTTACTTGCCCGAGATTTGATCGTCGGTATCTCCATACCTAGTTCAACCTCGTTACTGGCAAGTCTCTTTACTCGTTTCGTAATCCAAGATCTTGTGACTAACACTTAGTCACATTGCTTACAAGGCTTATTGTGATGTTGTATTACCGAGTGGGCCCTAAGATACCTCTCCGTCACATAGAGTAACAAATCCCAGTCTTGATCCATGCCAACCCAACAGACACTCTCGGAGATACCTATAGAGCACCTTTATAGTCACCCAGTTACGTTGTCACATTTGATACACACAAGGCATTCCTCTGGTGTCCGTGAGTTGCATGATCTCATGGTCATAGGAACATATACTTGACATGCAGAAAACTATAGCAATAAACTGACACGATCATATGCTACATTTATAGTTTTGGTCTCGTCCATCCCATCATTCTCCTAATGATGTGATCCCGTTATCAAATGACATCACATGTCAATGGCTAGGAAACCTTGACCATCTTTGATCATCGAGCTAGTTCACTAGAGGAATACTAGGGACAGAGTGTTGTCTATTCATCCACACATGCAATGTGTTTCCAATCAATACAATTATAGCATGGATAATAAACAATTATCATGAACAAGGAATATAATAATAAACACTTTATTTATTGACTCTAGGGCATATTTCCAACACTCCAGACCATTCCGCTCTCCCGGCCCTTCACGGTCTGGGGGTTGGACATTCTGGGGCCTTTCCCGTGGGTAGTGGGTGGATACCGCTACCTCTACGTCGCCATCGACAAATTCACCAAATGAGCGGAGGTGGAATCCGTTCGCATCATCCCGGCCGGGTCGGTCCTCAAGTTCATCAAGGGACTCTTAAGCTGTTTTGGCATCCCCAACCGCATCATCACCGACAACGGTTCATAGTTCACAAGTAACCTCTTCAAAACCGATTGTGCTAACCTTGGTACGCATATATGTTACGCTTCGGTGGCCCACCGAACGAGCAATGGCCAGGCGGAGCGCGCCAACGTGGAAGTCCTGTGGGGCCTCAAGGCATGGAGCTTCAAGAAGAAGCTTGAAGCCTGCGGCAAGGGTTGGATCGATGAGCTTCAGTCGATGTTGTGGTCCATACGCACCACCCCGACTAAGACTACCGGCAAAACCCCCTTCTTCCTCTTCTACGGAGCCGAAGCTGTCCTCCCCCACGAGATCAAGCACCGGTCCCCGCGAGTCTTGGCATTTGACGAGGAGCGTCGGGATGCCGAGCGGGGAACGTACCTCCTGCTCGGAGAGGAGGCGCGACGTCGGGCCTCGCTCCGAGCTGCACGGTACCAGCAAGCCTTACGGCGCTACCACTGCCGCAACATTCGCTCCAGGACCCTCGAAGTCGGAGATCTCGTCCTGAGGTGGGTTCTCTCTAGGGAGGGCTTGCATAAGCTCTCGCCCATGTGGGAGGGCCCGTTCAAGGTCGCTCATGTCTCCAGGCCTGGCGTCGTGAGCTTGGAGACTCAGGATGGGGTCCCTATCCAGAACGCCTGGAACATCCAGCACCTCCAGAAGTTCTACCCATGACACTCTCACGTAATAATGAGCGGGCTGTATACGCCCAGAGCCCCCTGAGGACGCGGAGGGGTTCCTCCCATGCAATGTGGCAGCCACAACCCGGAGCTGGCGGAGAAGACAACACTACCCATCAATGGCTATGCCCATGCAACATGGATGCTCTACGCTCAGCGCTGGGGGAAGATGAAGGCCAATCTAAGTGCCGAACGCGGCCGTTATTTGCATTTCTCTTGTTTGGATTTGCCAGCCTTTATGAAATCAAACCCGCGGTCTATCCAAATCACGTTTAGTCAAAAATGTCAAAGTTTTGTTTTCATTGCCATCTCTTATGTCGTTCTCTTCCTCCAAGTTAAGCATTCGCCTGCTCCCCTCCCCCTCATACCCCGCGAGCGGGGGCTGGGGGGCACAGTGCTTACACATCGCCAAGGCCTTGGCACCCGGATCCTCACATGGTACTCATGGGTGGGTTAGTAGGCGCATGCTGCCTCATACTCGCCTAGAGGCTCCATTCTCGGCCCGACACGCCATCTTGGAAAGGAAAGAATTTTTTATTCATACAACTTGAGCGTCTAAGGGGGCTCCTGAGCATCGCGCTCAGGAGCCTTAACGGCCGCAATGCCAATTGACTCTCCTGGTGCATCAGGAGTGTCGTGGCCTCGCCCCGTGAAGTGCGTCCTTGGTTTCCGGCCGTACCTAACGTGGTGGGGAAATGCGCGGGACTAGGACCTGTCGATGCAGGTCTACTTGGACTACAACTGGAAGCCTCAGGAAGCCCAGCCTTCCCAGAGCAGGAAGCGGAATATTCTGGGGTGGGTGGGGCGCTTGAGTGTCTAAGGTGACTCCTGAGCATCACGCCTCAGGATACTAACTGGTCATAATGCCACCTGTCATGGGAACGAGTCTGACAGTAGAAGTTAGGGGTACGAAAAGAGAGGGCAGAGTCCTAGCTATGGCGAGGATGTACACACGGATGTATGAGTTCAGGCCCCTCTCGTGGAGGTAACAACCCTACGTCTCAGTGCTCGGGAGCTTTTGTCGTGTGGAGTGTAAGTTATAGAGGTTGCGAACCCTTGTGCCAGAGGGGGTGGTAGCTTATATAGAGTTCACTGCCCCTCATAAGTGCGAGGCATCCAAGGGTTCGATCGTGGGTATAAAGACGAGCGTTACTAGTAACATACATCATAATTGCTATTAATGACGACTGGCCTAACGCCTGCCCGTTGGCCTCCCTGGGGTGGCTTATGGTCTTCTAGTGTTGACTGGAAGTTAGGTCTTCCGAGTGACGGGTTATTGTCGAGTGGAGGTCTTTCGAGTGAAGAAGCTTTCGAGTGGATAAATGTCGAGTGACTTGAGCATCATGGTGAATCTAGTCGGAATCTCTCTTGTAGTCCTTAAGTCCTCCAATATAGTATCCTTTGGTAGGGTAAGTAGGTCAGGCGTAGGACCCTACCCTAGGTACACATCCTCGTCATTAGCCCCCAAATGGATCGGGGTTCGAGTGGTAAAGGGGGATCGACGCCAATTCCAAAAAGGCATCAAACTTCTGAATGAATTTTGGGGCTTCAACAAAGCTTGCATCGATTGAACTCTTTGTTATTCGCCCGGATCAATTCTGTCTTGAAAGTGTCCGAGTGAATTCTCAATGTCAATTTTGTTCTGAGTGACCTGCAGGGGTCTTTGGACATGTCGGGTCGCTATGCCAGGCCTGGATTTTGCGGGATACAAAAATTTGGGAAGCGCGCGTGCCTGCGATGATGACGCCACGATTGGGGCGAGTGAAGGCATGGCGCCTCAATTCTTGTGCCGCTCATTTTGCCACGCACTGGGCAGTGTCTGCGGTCGAGATATGCGGGGATCTAGCAAGCCCACGAGTCAGCGAGACACTCGACGAGGCATAAATTCCATTGCGCTGCAGTCTGCACGGTACTTTCCCCCAAATCCCCTCTCTTCCTCTGCCTCCTCTACTTCCAGCGCGCATCTCTACTCCACCCCGATGAACGTCATTGCCACGATGATGAAGGGGACGATCGAGAAGCTGGAGCGCGTCAAGAAGGGGGCGCGAAGGGCAAGGCCAAGAAGCCATTGACCACGTGTTTCACCGTGCCATTGGGGTGGATCCAGGGGGATTTTCTCTCGTCGATGGTCACCGCCGCGGATGTCGAGAATCTCATTAACGACGGGCTTGTGGCGGACGGTTCCTGGAGGCTGTTGGAGAGGGAGACCGAGCTGGAGCCGCGCGAGGGGGAGCAGGCCCTTCTCCTCACCCATGTCAAAAGAGGTTTCTCCATGCCTCCCCATCCATTTTTTCGAGGGTTTTTGAACTTCTTCGGCGCTCAGCTCCATCACTTTCCTCCGAATGCCATTTCCTATCTTTTTTGCTTTCATCACTCTGTGCGAGTGCTTCTTTGGTTGCTCTCCCCACTGGGGTCTGTTCAAACACATTTTCACTATCAGATCTTAGTCGGTCAAAAAGGCCAACCCTTAGGATGGTAAAACTCATGTAGTCTAGCTGTGTGGGGGGTTTAGGAATCCAGAAGAGAGCCCAGAATTCTTTTCCTTCCATGACTTTCCCTGAATCGGTTAGAGGTTGGCAGTCGACATGGTTTTATTGCAAGGATATAGCTTCTCCCAATATGTCGACTCGTCTTTCCGCTTTCACATCATATCATCCTACCGTTCCCAAGTCCCTGAAAGTATCGGAGGGAGAGAGAGTCCAAGTACGAATCCTAGTAGATGCCATAGTGAACCTTGTCTGTGGGGGAGTGACTGGTATGGATCTCCTGGAGACATTCCTCGGTCGACGGATCCAGCCGCTCAAGGCAAGGAACCACACTATGTGGCATTATGCAGGCCCCGGGGACTCGACCTGGACGCACCCAGAAGAGGTTTCACAGAAAACTGTCGAGCAATGGCTTCAAAGTATTACCAGGGCTTGCGACAACCCCCGGGGGGCCAAGAGTATCCGGCCTTACTCTGCTGAGAATCCGCTGAAGAATCTGGTAAACTTTGCGTTGTCAATTGTCGTATTACTTTGTCGAGCGATTGATTGATATGTCGATTGACTTCCTTGTTTGAATCCGACAGGAGTGGACGCACATGCATTTGCCCGTGCCCAATGCGAACCAGCCTGAAGATGGCGGGGAGAGTGAGGGTGGCAGTGTGCACATAGATTGCGCTGACGACAGCGAAGATGAGTATGAAGCCTTTGGCGAGAACGAGGAAGAAGTCGAGTCTCCTCCACACATGGAACATCGCTCCAAGTTGTGTCAGGATCCTGCGACTGCCGCGGGTAAGACCTTGGCTTTGAGTGAGAGGAACCCGAAGCAGGACCGGACCTCGACTGTCGAGTCGAGCGAATGAGTCGTGAAGCATCCTAAGCCCAACACGTCGAAACCTCGCAAAGCTGTGCCCCGCATGAAGATGGTTCTGCCCGTCATCTCAACGTAAGTGTTTGCTTTCGTCTTTCACTGTTGATTGTGACTTCAAGTTCTGACTAGTCGAGTGGAATTTGGCCTACCAGTGCCTCTACCTAAGTGACTTCGCCTCCACGGGACGGAGAAGAGCGCATGGATGTGGATACTGCTGACGCGGCCACTTCCCAAAGAGGTAAACAAATCTTCACTCCGCTCTATTTCTTGAATATGATTCATCGATTGCAAGAGTTAACGTTGCCGATTGATGTTTGTACAGGTCATTAAACTGGAAGACGATGAAGAACTACCTCGGGGTACGGGGGTGAAGGTGAGACCTTAGGAACCCCGCGCGTACGTGCCCGAAGAACACCATCAGCACAAACGCCCCAGCGATCAACTGTTAGATCATCCCAGGGGATAGGAGACTCATCACAAGCCAGAACCGAACTCGTGATTCCGCTGTCGAGTGCTCCACCAACAACTTGAACCATCGTGGCATCGACTCCAATCGGACAGCCTCAGACTACCCCGACAACTCTAGCCGCAGTATCACTCTAGCCGGTGACTGCCTTTCCTCTGCACCATGTCCTGGAAGACCAAACTGGGGCTGGGAAGGAAGCCATGATCCAGGCGGAGAAAATAATGTTGTGCACCAAGGAGACGTATGAGGCCAGCAAGCTGGCTTATGATGCGAGTGCGGCGCTTCGTACCAACGTCCGAGTAAGTGCATTTCCGATTGAATTCCTGTCTTCTTTGATTGTACACCCACTGGGTGTCTTTGTTCCATAGAATATTCATAAGTTCTCTACTTGACTAGATCAGGTCTTAATCTAGTAAATTTCGGTCCAGTGGGGGCATGCTTAGTGCACCCACTTGGTGTAGTCCCCGAGACCGCTATCGAATGATAAAGACATCGGCAGGGGTCTTAGAAACAGACAATTTTCATATGCTTGCGCATGGTGTGTTTTTTGTTCTTCCACTCAACAGATCGAGTGTTGTTAGATCCAATGGGGCATGTCGAATGCACCCACTGGGTGTAGTCCCCGAGACCTTCGTCGAGTGCTTGCACTGGCGGGGGTTTGATAGAGACCATCTTCTACTTGGACAGGGCAGACCTTGTCGAGTGCTTTTAGCTGTACCACTCCAAAGATACCTTATAGGTTTCATGGACATCATTTCATCAACCATGATATGACGCTACTTCAGAGGTGCGGGTGGGGTGGTGGGCCCTTCAAGGGTCACTCGACGGATCGGGTGGTAGCAGGTCCGGTGAGGGCACACTGGGTGCACCCGCTAGGTGTAGTCCCCGAGACCGCTGTCCAGTGCTTGCACTGGCGGGGGTTTGATAGAGACCGTCTTGTGGTTGGACAGGGCAGACTTTGTCGACTGATTTAAGAACCAATGGGGGCACGCTGAGTGCAGCCATTGGGTGTAGTCTCCGAGACTACTGTTGATCATTGACGATGAGCAGTAGTCTTAGGAACTTGAACTGAGGGTTCTTTGTCATACGCGGAGAATGTTTGCCACTCGACGTGTTGAGTGGACTCTTTTCCCTTAGTTCTTCCTCTCCTGAATGCAGGTTTCATGGATATTATTTCCATCAACCATGATATGATGCAGGTTTCATGAACATCATTTCATCAACCAGGATATGACGCTATTTCAGGGGAGGGGTGGGACGGGCGCCGCCATGCAGTCGACTGTTCTTAACATTCTTCACTCGGAGTGGAGGAATTTCCATGTCGTCTGACCTTGTTTTTTATTGATTTCAGAGAGCTTGTGAACTTGGCACTGAATACAAGGACCTGGAGGAGGAAAGGAACCAGCTGCGACTAGATCTGGAGGTCTTAAAGAATAGCTTGGAGCATTCGCGAACTGATTTGAAGACTCTTGGAGGTAACCTTAGTTGACCCAATGTATTCTTACTCTCACTTTCCATCCTTTAAACCGAGTGATCTCACTCGAACAAACATACATGATGAAAATCATCGACTCCAAGCATGACTCGACAATGCTATTTCTTTAGATACCATGAAGAAAGCGCTGGAGGACAAAGACATGGCGCTTGCTGATGCCCAAAAGACGGTGAGGGAGAAAACTGAAGCCGCCGAGAAGAAGGTGGCTACTGCCAAGAAGATAGAGGAGGACAACTCCAAGCTGAAACTGGAACAGGGTGAACTCATCAAGAAGACCGAGGAGCTAATCAAGAGGAGCAATGGCTTGGAGAAACACTTGGGGGAGTTCGCGAGGAAGATGTACATCATACTCGACGGTAATTGTCCTTGCCGAATGAATTTATTTAACTCCCATCGGTTAAAAATATGATAATTTTCCCATTCCTTCTTCCATGTAGAATTCTGCCAAGACTTCGAAAAAGAGACCGAAGAAATCGAGCCCAATCTGGATCCCACCAAGTAAACCGTTGGTGATGTCGTGGCCATGAACATGTTCCGACTCAACGTTCGACTCCAGGGCATCCAAGCATATATCCTTCGACTGAAAGCCGCGCTGGAGAGGATCAACAAAGAGCTATGGCCCGAGGACACCCTTTAGAATCATCTTGCATCCATGATGGCCCGTCTTAATGAGATCCCCAGTCAAGTGCAAGCTTGGAAGAAGTCAGCTGCCCGATGCAGAGCCGATGTGGTGATTTCCCTTGTCAGAGTCCATTGCAAGGAGGCAAGGGAGGACAAGTTGAAGGATCTCTGAGTGATGAACACAAAGAAGCTTCAGTTTGAAGATTTCGTGGAGACCTTCATTGACACAGCCACTAGGATCGCAAATGGGATCGACTTGGACACCTTCGTCGAGCCAACAAGTCCGTCTGGCGCTTGAAAAACTTGATTCGTAGAGAAAACTTTATTTGCCTCGAAATGCCGAGTGAAATGTATCAGTCGTAAAACTTCATTCAGGCCTTAAGCCTGAGAACCTTTGCTTGCGTGCGAAACCTTTATCCGTGCTGAAACAATTGGATTTATCCGTATTTGGTTTTCAATTGTTTGCTTGACTGGATTTGTTTTTTAACTTAGGCGAAAGCTGGTCCACAGCTAAGCCCCTGAGTGTGAGGATTGCTCAACACTCGGAAAAATTGGTTCATAGCTAAGTTTCAGAGTGCATAGATAGTAATCAACTCGGAATTTATTTTTAACTTAGGCGAAAGCTGGTTCATAGCTAAGCCCCCGAGTGTGAGGATTGCTCAACACTCAGAAAAGCTTAGAACTTAGACGAAGACTGGATTGCAGCTAAGTTTCCGAGTGAATAGATAGTAACCCACTCAGAATTTATTTCGGATTTAGGCGAAAGCTGGTTCACGACTAAGCCCCCGAGTGTGAGAATTGCTCAACACTTGGAGAAGTTTTGAACTTAGACGAAGACTGGTTCGCAGCTATGTTATCGAGTGAATGGACTGCTATCCACTCGGCAGTTTTTTTACTTAGGTGAAAGCATGTTCGTAGCTAAGCCTCCAAGTGTGAGGATTGCTCAACACTCGGAGAGGTTTTGAACTTAGACAAAGACTGCTTCGCAGCTAAGTCACCTAGTGAATGGACTGCTATCCACTCGGCAGGGTTTTTAACTTAGGCGAAAGCATGTTCGCAGCTAAGCCCTTGAGTGTGAGGATTGCTCAACACTCAGAGAGGTTTTGAACTTAGATGAAGACTGGTTCGCAGCTAAGTCACTGAGTGCATGGACTGCTATCCACTCAGTAGGGTTTTTAACTTAGGCGAAAGCATGTTCGCGGCTAAGCCCTCATGTGTGAGGATTGCTCAACACTCGGAGAGGTTTTGAACTTAGACGAAGACTGATCCGCAGCTAAGTCACCAAGTGAATGGGCTGCTATCCACTCGGCAGGGGTTTTAACTTAGGCGAAAACATGTTGGCAGCTAAGCCCCTAAGTGTGAGGATTGCTCGACACTCAGAGTGTTCCCAAGTGTGAAATTGTATGACCAAAATCGACGAAAGACTATGGAAGTCAAACTTGCATTAATGACATTGTCTAAAATATTTTTATTACATCAACATCACTCTAGTTTCAGGTATAGAAACGTCGGAGAAGATCTGCATTCCAGGCTCTTGGCTCATCAATCTGCCTTTTGAGGTTGTACAGGCGATATGCTCCGTTGTTCAACACCTTGGTGGCGAGAAAAGGACCTTCCCACGCCGGAGCGAGCTTGTGGGGTCGCTGTTGATCCACTCGGAGCACCAAGTCACCCTCATGAAACGATCGACTCTTGACGTGTTTTGCATGGAAGCGTCGCAGATCTTGCTAACATGTCGCGGTCTGAATCAAAGCCATCTCTCACTCTTCCTCTAGGAGATCTATGCCATCCTGTCTGGCTTGTTCAGCTTCAGCTTCAGAATAAGGATCCACTCAAGGAGAATTGTGAAACAAATCACTCGGCACGACAGCTTTGGATCCATAGACCAGGAAAAAAAGAGTTCTTCCAATCGACCGATTAGGCGTTGTTCTCAAGCCCCATAAAACAGATGGCAACTCCGACACCCAGGCTCCGGCAGCATGTGCTAGGTCCCGCATGAGACGAGGCTTCAGACCTTGTAAGATGAGGCCATTAACTCGCTCGACTTGACCATTGGTTTGAGGATGTGAAACGAAGGCATAATCCACTCGAGTGCCTTGAGAAAAGCAGAAGTGTCTGAATTCTTCCGAGTCAAAGTTTGTGCGATTGTCCGTGATGATGCTGTGGGGAACTCCATACCGGTAGATTATTTCTCTCATGAACTTGACTGCAGTACGAGAGTTTAGTTTCTTTATTGGTTGGCCTCAATCCACTTTCTAAACTTGTCGAATGCAACAAGCAAATGAGTAAAATCACTCTGTCTAGTCCGAAAGGGACCAACCATATCCAGACCCCAGACAGCGAGCGCACAAGCAAGTGGAATAGTCTTCAGAACAGACGCAGGTTTGTGAGATAAGTTTGAATAGAACTGGGACCCTTCACAATGATCGACAATGTCCTTTGCCATCTCATTGGCACGTGTCCAGAAGAAACCGGCTCTATATGCTTTAGCGACGATTGTCCGAGAGGACACATGATGGCCGCAAGTTCTCGAGTGGATTTCATCGAGGATCATTCGACCTTCTTCAGGGGAAATACATTGCTGCGTCACACCAGTCATGCTTTCTCTGAACAGCTGATCCCCGAACACAGTAAAAGCTTTTGATCTGCGCATGATCTGCCGTGCCTCAGTCTCATCTTCAGGAAGTTCTTGCCTCAGGATATATGCAATATAGGGCACTACCAAGTCGGGTTTGATGACCAGAATCTCCATGACCAAATCAATAACCGCAGGAACCTCAACCTTAGTCGGATCAGAGGGGCTCATAGCTTTCGGGTGCTCATCGGTGAAAGGATCCTCCTGCACCGAAGCAGTGTGGAGGTGCTCCAAGAATACATTGTCGGGGATAGGTTGTCGAGTGGATTCAATCTTTGCTAGTTCATCAGCCACTTGATTCTTCACTTGGGGTACATGATGGAGTTCCAGACCTTCAAACTTCTTCTCAAGCTTTTTAACAGCATTGTAGTATCCAGTCATAGCGGGGTTCCGAACATCCTACTCTTTCATCACTTGATTGGCAATCAAATCTGAGTCATCATAAACCATTAGGTGCTTGACACCGAGTGAGATAGCCATGCGCAACCCATATAAGAGTGCCTCATATTCTGCTTCATTGTTGGAGGAATCGAAGTGAATCTATAAAACATAACTGAGTTTGTCACCTTTCGAGACACCAAGACAACGCCAGCACCAGACCCGTTCAACATTTCAGAGTCATCAAAGAACATGGTCCAGTGTGCCGAGTGAATATGGATTGGCTGTTTCTGTTCAATCTACTCGGCCATAAAATCGGCAAGTGCTTGAGACTTGAACGCTTTCTTGGCTTCGAAATTGATGTCAAAGTATAGGAGTTCAATTGCCCACATAGCCACTCGACAAGTCATGTCTCGATTGTTGAGAATCTCAGATAACGGAGCATCACTGATGACTGAAATTGAGTGGTCTTGAAAATAATGTGCTACCTTCTTCGTTAACATATAAATGCCATAGACAAGCTTCTGGTAATGCGGGTACCTTTGCTTTGAAGGAGTTAACACTTCAGAAATGTAGTAAACTGGGCATTGGACTTTGTAGGCCTTGCTCTCCTCTTCCCGCTCGACATTCAACACTATACTGATGACTTGATTAGTAGCCGCGATGTATAGGAGCAAAGGCTCTTTGCTGTGCAGAGCAGCGAGCACCGGCTGGGTGGAAAGCAGGGCTTTCAGTTCGACAAACGCTGCTTTGGCTTGTAGAGTCCACTCGAACGTGTTGGACTTCTTCATCAGCCGGTATAAAGGCAATGCCTTCTCATTGAGACGAGAAATGAATCAACTCAATGCTTCTAAGCAACCTGTGAGCTTCTGAACATTGTGCACTCGCATGGGACTTTTCGTTCGGTATTGGAGCTGATTTTCTCAGGGTTGACATCCATCCCTCGCTCGGAAACGAGAAAAGCGAGTAACTTTCGCTAGGGACACCAAAAGTAAACTTAGCCGGATTCATCTTTATATCATACATCCTCAGATTGGCGAAAGTCTTGGCCAAGTCAGCTAGCAGGTCGGAACCTTTGCGGGACATGACGACGATATCGTCCATGTACACCTCAACATTCCGAGGGATCTGGTCGAGTAAACATTTCTGAATCATGCGCATCAAAGTAGTGCTAGCATTCTTCAAACCAAATGGCATGGTGATAAAGCAAAAACACCCGAATGGGGTGATGAAGGCTGTTTTTATTTCATTCGGACCAAACAGACGGATCTGATGGTAACCGGAGTAAGCATCCAGAAACGATAAATGCTCGCATCCCACAGTCGAGTCAACAATCTGATCGATGCGAGGGAGCGGAAAATGATCTTTCGGGCAGGCCCGATTGATATGCTTGAAGTCGATACACATGCATAGTGACTTGTCCTTCTTGGGGACCACAACAACATTCGAGAGCCACTCGGAGTGGTAAATCTCTCGAATGAACTTGGCGTGTAAGAGATGAGCCACCACTTCGCCGATTACTTTACGCTTCTCTATCGCCAATCGACGCAAATGCTCTTTCACTAGCTTGGCCTTTGGATCAACTCTCAGTCGGTGCTCAGCCAGCTCCCTGGGAACCCCCGGCATGTCAGCAAGCTTACATGCGAAGATGTCCCAGTTCTCATGGAGGAACTGGATGAGCTCGGCTTTTTATTTGCTGTCGAGTGTTGATGATATGTTTGTCGGCGTGACAGTTGAATCTGTCGGATGAATGTGCACCTTCTTCACTTCCCCTGCCGACTAAAAAGCTAACTCGGAAGCAGGCTTCTTAGCACGCAGCAAATCAGCAGGGTCAGCGCTCTTCTTGTATTCTTCCAACTCGACCATAGCCATCTGATGATCGGGAATTTTGGAGCCCTGCTGGAGGCACTCCTCAGCCCGCTGTCGATGGCCAATGACTGTGATCACACCTTTGGACCCGGGCATCTTTAGCTTGAGATACACGTAACACGGACGAGCCATGAAACGAGCATTTGCTGGCCGACCCAAAATGGCATGGTATGCGCTTTGGAAGTCCATGACTTCAAACATCAATTTTTCCTTGCGAAAATCTGTATCCGTCCCGAAAGTCACATCCAATGCGATCTGGCCAAGTGACTTGGGCTTCTTCTCTAGGATGACTCCATGGAATTGCATGTTGCTCTCACAGAGTCGACACATCGGAATGCCCATCCCTTTAAGGGTATCTGTATACAAAATGTTCAAAGCGCTGCCACCGTCCATAAGGACCTTTCGGAGTCGAGTGCCCCCCACAACAGGATCAACCACCAAAGCCTGCTGACCAGGAGTGGCCACATAGCAGGATGATCCATCTGATCAAACGTGATGGCATACTGAGACCACTTGAGGTAAGTGGGAGTTGTGGGCACGACCATTTTGACCTCCCTGTTTATGACCTTCAGTCGACTCTTGCTTTCAACATCAGCAAAAATCATCAATGTAGCATTGACATCGGGAAACGTTTCTTTATCTTCATCATCATCATGTTCAGGGGTTTTCTCACTCGACGGGGCCTCCTTAAGCTGCTGAATCAGCAGTCGACACTACCAAGTGGTGTCGGGGATATACCCCGCGGTATGACCCGGCCTGGCGACTCACAGGAGACCCAAAAAGGACATGCCATTTTATTAGTGACCCGGCAGGCGGATCACAGCCCAAGACCCAACGTGTAAGCCGGCGCCAGGCGACTCACAAGAGAAGGCTCAAAGAGAGAAAGACTCCCTGCCGAAGGTTACAAGACCCGGAATAGGATTCTAGAGAGACTAGTCCTACTCCTACTCCTAGTAGGACTCTATTTATAAACCTACCCTCTCCACTTATATAAGGAGGGGTAGAGCACCCCTAGAGGGGGAAGGGACACAAGTCCACAAGTTTAGACAGATTAGAGGCTCTCGGGATTAGAGGTAGCAAACAACACCCTTGTAACCGAGAGATCTCCTTCATCATCAATACTAGACAAGCAAGACGTAGGCTTTTACCTCCATCGGAGGGGCCGAACCTGGGTAAACTCCATGTCTCTCGATTCCGATCAACCCCTTCAAGCCACCACGTAGTTGCGTCTTTGCCCTGAACCTAAGTCTGTTGACCCGGACATCTGCCGTGACAAAACCACGACAGTTGGCGCCCACCATGGGGCGAGATCACGGTGGTTTGTCTTCTTGAAGGGATCTCTGCTGAGGATCGAGAAGCACACAATTTTTTGGATAAAGAAGAGCTGGGTGACTCCTTTGTCTCTACGGCGGGCTAGCGTTGCCGAGCCGCCCCGGCCAATGAGCCGTCGCGACCTCCACCTCCGTTACAGGCCGGCGCTGCCGAGCCGCCCCGGCCGATGAGCCGCCGCGACCTCCGCCTCCGCTGCGGGCCGGCGCCGCCGAGCTGCCCCGACCGATGAGCCGCTGCAACCTCCGCCTCTGCTGTGGGCCGGCGCTGGTGATTTTCCCCAGCCGAGCCGCCTCCACCATGATTCGCACTACCACCCGCGTCGCCGGGTCACAGGTGCTATCCACCCAATTTATTTTATCTATACATTTTTGATTCCTTCGAAGAACAATTACTTCGTCTTTGTAATATTTTTTACACAGGACAAATTATTCATTACCGAAGTGGCATCATATCGCGGAGATGGAGGCGCACCAGCGTCGTTTGGCACTGGCGTCCGTACCGGCTTATAGAGCCACAACCGTCTTTCGCGGCCGCGCCGGCTCGCAATGTCCGCGGCTGAGTCATCTATCCACGCCGGCTTACAATACCCACGGCCGAGTCACCCGTCCGCTCCGGCTTACAATGCCCATGGCTGATTCTCTCATCCGTGCTTACAAACACCACCGGCGACTCGCACGTTCGTGCTGGCCTACAACGCCATGGCCGTCTCTTGTGGCTAAACCGGCTTACAACGTCGTGCTGTCTCTCGCCACCGCTCAGGCTTACAACACCATGGCCGTCTCTCGCCATCCGCGCCAGCTTTCAATGTCGTGACGTCTTGTACAACAACACTGGCTTACAATGCCACGGCTGGTTTCTACGTCTACATCAACGCGCCGGTACCACTCGTGCTGACCTGGAATTATGAGCCGCCACATTCGCGATATGGTCTTCACCAACAACGTCGCAACTCACCGACCGCCTGGCTCGCAATGCCGTGGCCATCTCTTGCGACCGCGCTGGCTTACAGTGTCATGGTCGTCTCTCACGATCATGTCGCAGTTGGCTTCGACGTCTACATCAACATGCCAACGGCCGCATACACCACTATGAGCCGCCCAATTGACGCACGCAAGCTGCCGCCCACAGTTTGATATACATCAACATATCGGTGCAGTGCTCATCGATACGAGCCGCCCAAACGGACAAGCGCGCAAGTCGCCGCCATTACAGTGTGGTTCACTTCAACAACCAGCCCGGACGAACCATTGACCGAGTCATTCAAACAATTTGTATGGGATCATCTATAACCCACCACGGTCAACCTCAACCATTAGTGGAGACTCTCAAAGCCGCCTCTTCGAGTCAACTTAAGACTCCGGGGTTACAGACATGGTGAGTCATGTTTGGTCGTTTTTCAACGAGAACCCCAGGTTTTTGCAAGAGAAAACCCAATCCTGGGGGCTATTACATTATTGGCGGATGATTAAAAGTTGCCCAAGAGGACGAACCGCCGTGATGCACCATTCAAAACATAGGTGCCTAAATTTATTTGGAGCTTCTGTCGTTCCTTCATACACGATGGCGGCTTACAAGATGGCGATTTAGAAGAAGAATTCACAAATATTCCAGTTGACATATCAACTGCGACTGCTGAGGGCAACTTCTTACCTTCGGGTATCGCTTCTAATGCCCTATCGGCCGGCTTTATGCCAAATCTCCGGCTAACACGATTAGCCGCGGGCTGAGGGCGGCTTCTTACCTTCGGGTATCGCTTCTAATGCCTTATCGGCCGGCTTTATGCCAAATCTCTAGCTAACACGATTAGCCGCGGCGGAGGGCGGCTTCTTCCCTTCGGGTATCGCTTCTAATGCCTTATCGGCCGGTGTTTACACCAAATTGCTGAAGGGGGCTTCTTACCGACGGGTATCGCTTCTAACACCGTATTGGCCGGATTTATGCCAAATCTCCGGCTAACACGATCAGCCGCGGCGGAGGGCAGCTTCTTACCTTCGGGTAGCACTTCTAATGCCTTATCGGCTAGCGTTTACGCCAAATTGCTGAAGGGGGCTTCTTATCGACGGGTATCGCTTCTAACACCCTATCGGCTGGCTTTATGCCAAATCTCCAGCTAACAGGATTAGCCGCGATTGTAGGGTTTTCTTACCGACGGGTATCTAACACGCTAACAACCGGCAGAGGGCGGCTTCTTACCTCCGGGTATCGCTTCTAATACCTTATCGGCCAGGCTTTATGCCAAATTTCCGGCTAACAGGATTAGCCGCGGCGAAGGGCGGCTTCTTACCTTCGGGTACCGCTTCTAACGCCTTATCGGCCGACTTTATGCCAAATCTTCTGGCTAACACGATTAGTCGGGGGCTGAGGGCAGCTTCTTACCTTCGGGTATCGCTTCTAACGCCTTATCGGTCGGCTTTATGCGAAATATTCCGGCTAACACGATTAGCCGGGGGCTGAGGGCGGCTTCTTACCTTCGGGTATCGCTTCTAGCGCCTTATTGGCCGGCTTTATGCCAAATCTTCCGGCTAACACGATTAGCCGGGGGCTGAGGGCGGCTTCTTACCTTCGGGTATCGCTTCTAACGCCTTATCGGCCGGCTTTATGCCAAATCTTCCGGCTAACACGATTAGCCGTGGGGGCTGAGGGCGGCTTCTTACCTTCGGGTATCGCTTCTAACGCCTTATCGGCCGGCTTTATGCCAAATCTCCGGCTAACACGATTAGCCGCGGGGTGAGGGCGGCTTCTTACCTTCGGGTGTAGCTTCTCTAACCCTAACAACTGGGTGTAGCTTCTCTTACCTTCGGGTATTGCTTTTAACGCCTTATCGGCCGGCTTTATGTCATCTCCGGCTAACATGATTAGCCATGGTTGTAAAAGGGGGCTTCTCACCTCCGAGTGTAGCTTCTCTAACCCTAACAACCGGCGTTCGCACCAAAAATACTGACAAGTCAAACATTGCATCATATATTACATCAACATTACATCATATATTGCATCAACATTGCATCATGCATCGAATCATATTCACATGACATGCCGGCTTATCAAGCCGGGTCAGAGCGAGATTATGAAAGAAGGAGCAATGTTATAATATCTCCGGGTTGTGCTTTTTCAAGCCGCCCTTACAACAATGCAGTATATATTCTGTCTTGTTCATTTTTGCAGGTTTTATCTCTTAAGATGAGCCGCCATTAAGTACTCTGCAAGAGTAAATGGATTTTTAATAGCCAACCTGGCTAGGTCTTTGTGATTTATCAAAACCAGTACTAGATGATTGGGGTTTTCAGGCCGGCTCGGAGAATTCATTATTTTTCAAGAGCCGCCCTATCTGATATAATGCCGTGTCATCTAAGAAACCGGTTCTCAGTTTTCTTCAATTGTGCTCTGTGGTAATCTACAACACTCACGGATTCCTCCAAAATACATTTGCCGGGTTACATTACAACCACGAGCAGGGATTTCATGTCAAAGACGAAGGAATTATTCCAGGATATTCATTCCGGGTTATATTACAGCCACGGTCAAGGATTCATCCAACAAGTTGTGGTGAGTCATATTATTCTCACATAGTCTTGAGTCACTGCAGGCACATAATCCGGAGCTTGGGGGCTACATTATTCAAGTCCAGTATATCAAATATGCAAGTCTCATGTCGCTGCAAGCATGCACCATGGCACTTGGGGGCTAATGCAAGCCAGTTTTCAAATCATTCATTGTCAGCAAGACCACATTATCTCAAGGATATGAGCTGGTATTTCTATATTTTTTCCCAGCTCAGTAATTCTTACTGACCCGATACTTGGGGGCTACACCGCTCAGGTCAAATTTTCTAAAAGTCCCAAGTCGTCGCAGGCATGTGACCCGGCACTTGGGGGCTACAGTATTCAGCTGTTCAAACAGATTAAGAGATTCAAATTGAAGACCCGGCCCATCACATGATGATGAGCCGACCCTTGGGGGATACACCTGCTAAAGTTTCATAAAGTATAAGACAGTTATAAGTCCCAGGTTGCTGCAGGTAGGACAACCCGACACTTGGGGGCTACACAGTCCAAAATATTATTGCAAAGCACCAAGTTATCATGGATAATCTCGGAGCTTGGGGGCTACAGGTATTATGGACATATCAAAAACTTTGAGGAGAATTTTCAAGATGTTAATTATGGAGTTCTGTTGCTAGACCCGGCATCACCAACATTTATGACCCGGCGTTATCAAAAGATCATAACCCGCCGGATTTTATATAAGCCGCCCTGCTTCACAACAATGGAAGTCCGGTTTTACATCAGATGCATTTTCATCCCAATATTTTTATCAAGTCAGCTGGATTCTAGTTATTTGACCCGGCGTCACCAACGATAATAACCCGACATCATCAAGGATTATGATCCGGCGAAAATGACCTGCCAAGAGTATTGGAAGCCGACTCAATGGCATATGGGTGTTCTATTCTCAATATTTTTCAAAGAACATTAACAAGCAAGATGATTATCAAAGACGACTATTTCATATGCAGAAAAGACCCGGATTTCTAAGGAGCCATTTCATAAGCCGACCAAAGGAGCAAGCCGTCTACTTAACATATTTATTATTCTTATTTCAGGAGCTTAGCATGAACAAATTCAAACTAACCTGGGGGCTAATGTTGGGGATATACCCCGCGGTATGACCCGGCCTGGCGACTCACAGGAGACCCGAAAAGGACATGACATTTTATTAATGACCCGGCAGGCGGATCACAGGACGACCAGGCCCAAGACCCGGCGTGTAAGCCGGCGCCAGGCGGCTCACTAGAGAAGGCTCAAAGATAGAAAGACTCCCTACCGAAGGTTACAAGACCCGGAATAGGATTCTAGAGAGACTAGTCCTAATCCTACTCCAAGTAGGACTCTATTTGTAAACCTACCCTCTCGACTTATATAAGGAGGGGTAGAGCACCCCTAGAGGGGGAAGGGACACAAGTCCACAAGTTTAGACAGATTAGAGGCTCTCGGGATTAGAGGTAGCAAACAACACCCTTGTAACCGAGAGATCTCCTTCATCATCAATACCAGACAAGCAGGATGTAGGCTTTTACCTCCATCGGAGGGGGCCGAACCTAGGTAAACTCCGTGTCTCTCGATTTCGATCAACCCCTTCAAGCCGCCGTGTAGTTGCGTCTTCGCCCCGAACCTAAGTCCATTGATCCGGACATCTGCCGTGACAAAACCACGACAAGTGGTATGCTTGGGCAATATCAAATTGCCTTCTTCATCTTTCCTCGTGTGGATTGCACACGGTAAATCCAACACGTTAGTTCCTGACTGGTTCTTTCCTTTCTTCAGGTTGAATTGTCCCTTGGACTTCCCCTTATTTTTCCCTTTTGGCCGCCAGGGCGGTTGCCTCTGCCTGAACAGGGCCATCAACCTTCTACTTCTGCTTCCGAATGGAATTGTCGCCGTCATCGTTGTTGACTGCCTTTCCTTTGTCGCTACGGAGGCGGTGTTCTTCTTGACCATTGGCATACCGAGTGGCGATTTCCATCATTTTACTCAGTGAGATGTCACCTGTTCACCCAAACTTTAGATAGAGCTCTCTGTATTTCACTCCAGCCTTGAAAGCACAAACAGCCTTATTCTCGGAAACATTTTCCACTGTATGATGCAGAGTGGACTAGTGTTGAATGTAATCTCTCAAAGTCTCGTTGGGCTTCTGAACACAATGTTTCAAATCAATCAGACCAGCAGGATGCTTGCAAGTGCCCTCGAACGTTCAACACTCGGGCGAAATCATCCCAGCAGTGGATGCTAGAAGGAGCCAAGCGATTCAGCCATGCACGAGCTGAACCATCTAACATCAGGGACAAATTCTTGATTGCAATGTTATCATTACCACCACCAATCTAAACAACCACTCGGTAATCATCCAACCATGTTTCTGGCTTTGACTCGCCAGAAAATTTGCCGATCCCGGCCGCCAACCTGAAGTTGGGGGAATATCCGCAGAACGAATAGAGCACTCAGGACCAGAAATAATAGTGGTGCTTCCACTCGGAAAATCTCTATCATACCCATCCCTGTGGGCTCTACCTCTGTCAATCCGCCTCTGAGTGAGGAGGTCTCGAGCATCAAACCCTGCATTCCGCTCATCATCGAACGAGCGCCTTTCGTCCTGGTGCCGGGGCACGTCTGGACCACCCCGCGGAGGAGTGGGCACTCGACGATGGTCATCACGGTGACACTGATCTCTATACTGATCCTCATGAAAACCTCCACCCCTGCGGCGCAAGGGCAATCCAGGACTATGTGCTGATTGAACAGTCTCTGCCTTTGGTGAATTACTATGAATCCTATTGCGCGATTGCGAAACAACAGAATTTTGATGCTGCGCTGCATCAAGAAAATGCTCTAATCTGTAGCAACCCTCCACCAGCCTCTGATCATGATAGATGAATGGAATCTGCTATCCTAGCTGCAACTACAACGTTTAAAACTGGAGTATGGTATACCTCAACATTGTTATGTGAACCACTCGGAAACAGCTGTCATTGACGTCGACTGGGAGCCGGTGGGCACTCGCGAGAGCGCTCGTCGAGTTCTCTCTCGAGTTCTTCGAGCCGAATGCGTGTGGCCTCCAAGGCCTGAGCTTCAACGGTCGCATCGACGATGGGTGTATGGAGGACCTCCGCATCATGGTACGGCTACCCACTCGACGGCCCACTAGTCTCTTGCCTGCCGTGGCCGAAGCCTGGCGGCGGGATCTGATGAGAACCAGCCATAAGTACCTCCGCTGCAGGATCACAACTCTTGCACTCGGAGGGAACGTCACACTGATCGGAGTCCGACTCGAACACGTCGTGAAATGACTCAGCGGGCTCAATGGCCGCAATCTGCGGAGATGAAACTTGGCGGGCCACCGCATGTCTGACCCAACGCTCATCGCTTGTGACGGTGAACATCGGGGAGAGCCGAAGAGCATGGAGTCGACGGCTACCGCATAAGCACACCGTAGGAGCTCGCACGGAAGTGCGTGGCCCCACGAACTAGGAGCGCCTCGATGTTGAGAGGCGCTTCTTGGAGCCATGCTCAATCGTCGGTGATGAAGGTGAGCGCTCCGAAACGGATCTCGTGGCCCGGGGAGAAAACACTGCCGGAAGACATGACGAAGGAGGAAAAATGCAACCTCGCCGGAAGTCGCTTAGATGCCTGTGCCAACTATCGTGGGAATGAGTCTAATATTAGAAGTTAGGGGTATGAAAGGAGAGGGCAGAGTCCTAGCTACGACGAGGATGTACACACTGATGTATGAGTTCAGGCCCCTCTCGTGGAGGTAATTACGTCTCAGTGCTCGGGAGCTTTTGTCGTCTAGAGAGTGTAAGTTACAAAGGTTGCAAACCCTTGTGCCAGAGGGGAGGGGCATCTTATATAGAGTTTTCTACCCCTCATAAGTGCGAGGCACCCAAGGATTCGATCGTGGGTTCAAAGACGAGCGTTATTGGTAACATACGTCATAATTGCTATTAATGACGACTGGCCTAATGCATGCCCGTTGGCCTCCCTAGGGTGGCCTCTGGTCTTTTGGCGTCGACTGGAAGTGAGGTCTTCCGAGTGATAGGTTGATGTCGAGTGGAGGTCTTTCGAGTGAAGAAGCTTTCGAGTGGATAAATGTCGAGTGACTTGAGCATCATGGTGAATCCAGTCGGAATCTCTCTTGTAGTCTTTAAGTCCTCCAATATAGTGTCCTTAGGTAGGGTAAGTAAGTCAGGTCTAGGACCCTACCCTAGGTACATATCCTCATCATCACCCGACTTCCTCGTGTCGTCCTTGGTTTCCGGTCGGCATTAGGAGTACCGGGGCCCCGCCTTGTGGGGAAAGTCCATGGTAATATGGTCATACCCTGCGATGGTAGGGAAATGCGCGGGACTGGGACTTGCTGAGGTAGGGCTACCTCAGAGTCAAAGGGGGCTCCTGAGCATCGCGCCTCAGGAGCCTTACCCTGTCATAAGGCCAGTCGAACCCCTGGTGTCGTCCTTGGTTTCCAGTCGGCAGCAGGAGTGTTGGGGCCCTACCTCGTGAGGAGCGTCCAGGGTAAGATGTTCGCACCCCGCGATGGTAGGGAAATGCACGGGACTGGGGCCTGCAGACACAGGGCGTTGTCAGAGCCCACAACTCACCTCAATCGCAAGAACAAAAAGCCGACCGGGCGAACGGACCCTCCGGGCACCACAGCCGCACTCCAAAACCCGAAATCCTACTGCGGGCCTATCAAGCTAAGTATCCTAATTGCAATCGGGAGGCAACTCCAGTTGATGAAATGCAGAAGGTACTAATAAAGTGGGACAGACGCCCAAATGTGTTACACGCCCACAGGTCCTCCCTTAGTTCTTGTGTTGCGGGTGCAAAAGAAAAGGATGGGAAAGAAAGTGAGAAGCCGCATGGGGGCTGTCGCCTCAGGAGCCCGACGCCGGTGCATCGACGTTTAGTCGGTGTCCTCCTCCTCCTTCACGACCCCGCTGAAGCGCGCCGCGGTAGAGGACTACCCCCTGAGACCCAGGCGTGTCGGCGTGGCGGTGCACCATAGCTGCTGTCGCTCAGGCTCCCCTTGGAGGGGGTGTTGCTGCTGTTGGAGGCGCGACGCCCATCATGAAGGGCAAGCTCGCTTCCAGGATTGCCGCAGCCAACGTCTTCCGGGCAGCACCCCAGGCGCTCGCCCTCACACCCGAAGATCTTGACAAAGAGCGTCGCATCTCCATCATACTTGAAGTGGAAGGTACGCCTCCCCTTCAGCCATGGGTGTGGGCGAACGTTTGCCACCCGAGGTTTAGGTACACATAGCCCTTGGGGGCAACCTCGAGCTCCGCCCACGATGCCCCATTGTAGTAGCTGTCGGCCTGCAGCCAAAGGACGGCAAGCCCTCCGGCCAGCAGGGCCCTCGCAAACAAGTTCGGGAGCTGGAACCAAGCGGCTTCCGGCATGTCCGCCCACGTCATGAATTCTAGAGCCGAGTCGGTCGAGTGGAGCCGCGGGCGCGGCTGCCGGGTGGCCATCGCTGACCTCCCACCTCGGCCGCCACCACGTTCACCACCGCGGCCACCCGCGCTGGACGGTGTTCCCCCATGACCACTGTGGCACGTTGGGGCATGGCCGCGCTCGCCGGGAGCTGCCCCCGGCGCCATGACATGTTTCCAGGGGCAACCGCGGCCCCTCTGATGTGGCGGGGCGGCAGGTCCATCCCCGGGAGCCTTCCCCTTCTCTGCAGCAGAAAACTTCCTCATCGGCGCCATTGTTGGGAGGGGATAGTTCGAGAGGTGTGGAGACAGAGATGACGAAGATGAGTGAGGGTTTTCTCGCCCTTGCCAGTTTATATATAGCCAAACACCGCCCGGCGTCCCCTCGCATTCCGCGAGCGCACAACTCGTCAAAAGGTCACCTCCGTGTGGCCCGGAGCAGCAGCAGCCCTTAATGGGAAGCAATAATGGCCGGCGCTATGCCCAGGCGTCACGTCGGTATGACTAGGTACGCTTCCGGACGCCCTCGGGGAGCGGAAGCACCGCCGCCGAGGCGTTTGACCTGTGCCAAGCCTGGCCCGCAGGCATTTGGGGGCCCACGACACTTCGGGCTGCCCTCCAGGCTTCGCCCTTAAGCTAGCTCGAGCACGCCTTGGGCCCAGGGGCTACTATCGGCGTTCTGGGAACGGGGGTACCTAGACCTGCCTGCCTACGGCCCAGGGCATGGACCACTTCATCAACCAAACGCGACCAGGCGCGCCCCCACTCAAGACAAGGCCCTCGCGAGGTCCCTAGCCTTGCGAGAAGGAACAACGACAAGACCCGCGAAGGATGGGCCTCCTGAGGACACCTCCGGAGCGGTGGAGATCTCAATGCAAGGCTTGACCTCAGGAGTCAAGGGTGACGCAAAGGAGGACAGGCGGGCATCAGTGAGCCAGGTGGCGCAGTTTCCTCTTGGATGTAAAGGGATCAAGGACATACGCGGGTTCCCAAAGCACCCCCAAAGGTTTCCATTCCAGTGCAAGAAGACCACAACCACTCACCCCGCAGGGCAGATGCCATCGCTGAGCCCATCCCTGCACCGTCGACAACTACTTTGCAGGCGAAGGCCGCCTTTGGGCAGGCCGAGCACGTCCTGCTACCCCCCCATTAAAATTGTCCGTTGTAGAATCCCTTCCCGCCATGGTGATAAGGGAAGAGGACTGATACGCCGCCAACGTATCTATAATTTTTGCTCGTTTCATGCTACTATATTATAATTCTTGGATGTTTTACAATCATTTTACTATAAATTTATATTATTTTTGGGACTAACCTATTAACCCAGAGCCCAGTGCCAGTTTCTGTTTTTTCCTTGTTTTGAGTTTTACAGAAAAGGAATATCAAACGGAGTCCAAACGGAATAAAAATTTACGGTGATTTTTTATGGACCAGAAGAGACCCATGGAGCATCGGAGTTGGGCCAAAAGACCCACAAGGCAGTCACAAGCCTCAGGTGCATGGCCACCACCCTGCGCATGCCCACCAAGCTTGTGACTCCCTCTTTGCCCATCCTGACTCGTTTCCACCACCATAAATTCCTATAAATCCCCAAAACCCCAACGCAGAAGGTAGATTAGCAGTTCTGCCGCTGCAAACCTCCAGAGCCATGAAAAATCAATCGGGAGCCCGTTCTGGCACCTTGTCAGAGGGCAAAACCATCATCGGAGGCCATCTTCATCATCCCGACGCTCTCCATGATGAAGAGGGATTAGTTCACCCTCAAGGCTGAGGGTATGTACCCGTAGCTATGTGTTTGATCTCTCTCTTTCTCTCTCTCTTGTTCTTGAGATGGCACGATCTTGATGTACCGCAAGCTTTATTGATATAGATGAATCATATGGAGTTTTCCCCTCTCTATCTTGTTGTGATGAATTGAGTTTTCCCTTTGAAATTTTCTAATCGGATTTTGTTTTTAAGGATTTGAGAACACTTGATGTATGTCTTGCGATGGGATATCCGTGGTGACAATGGGAGGTTCAATTGATCCACTTGATGTATGTTTTGGTGATCAAGTTTCGGGTTCCATGACCCTGGGAATCTATGCATAAGGGTTGGCACATGTTTTTGTCTTGACTATCCGGTAGAAACTTTGGGGCACTCTTTGAAGTTCTTTGTGTTGGATTGAACATGATGAATCTGAAATTATGTGATGCATATCGTATAATCAAGCCCATGGGTACTTGTGGTGACATTGGAGTATCTAGGTGATATTAGGGTTTTGGTTGATGTGTATCTTAAAGTGTTATTTTAGTACAACTCTAGGGCTGTCCGTGACACTTATAGGGATAACTCATAAGATTGATCAGAAAAGATAACTTTGAGGTGGTTTCGTACCCTACAATAATTTCTTCATTAGTTCTCCGCTATTTGTGACTTTGGAGTGAACTCTTTGTCGCACGAGAGTTACTTACATATGATTCAACTATGCCAATATTGTTGAGAGAACTTGCACTAGTGAAAGTCTGAACCCTAGGCCTTGTTTCTAAGCATTGCAATACCGTTTTTGCTCACTTTTGTTACTTCCTACCTTGCTGTTTTTATATTTTCAGATTAAAAAAACCTATATCTATCATCCATATTACACTTGTATCACCATCTCTTCGCCGAACTAGTGCACCTATACAATTTACCATTGTATTGGGTGTGTTGGGGACACAAGAGACTCTTTGTTATTTGATTGCAGGGTTGCTTGAGAGAGACCATCTTCATCCTACACCTCCCATGGATTGATAAACATTAGGTCATCCACTTGTGGTAAAATTGCCGTTGTTTTACAAAACTTTGTGCTTGGAACACGTGTCTACAAGAAGAAGGTTGTGTACTAGACATCAAGCTCTTTTCTGGCGCCGTTGCCGGGGAGGTGAGTGCTTGAAGGTATATCTTTAGATATTGCAATCAAATCTTTTAGTTTCTTCATTTTCACTAGTTTGGTTTTATAAAATAAAACTACAAAAAACTGGAATTGGGGTTGCCTCATATGCTTCATCTTTTTTATGTCTTTCATGAAAATGATGGAAAGGAAAATTCTGCTCAAGTGTTAGAAGAAGAAGTTATTAAAATGTTTGGCACTAAATCTTTGAGTGATGAGCATGATTGCAATATTGTTAGTATGAATTCTCTGGATATTAATTATGCTAATGATATGCAGAGCTACAAGCTTTGGGATGCTATGTTGGATGAAAATGATATTTTTAGTCCCCCAAGTTTTGATGAGCAAAACTATTATGATTATGACTTGCTTCCTATATATGATGATTATTGTGATGGCACGTATGCTATAAAGAGTAATGACAACCATGAAACCTATTATCATGATTCTAATATTCAATGTGGTTATGTCAATCAAGTGTCACATGATAGTTATTTTGTTGAGTTTGCTCCCACTACTTTGCATGAGAAGAAATTTTGTTGTGTGGAGAGTAGTAGAATTTCTATGCTTGTAGATGATGAAAGTAATGCTTTATGTTCTGGTTATATTGTGGAACTCCTTGATGATGCTACTTCAAATTATTATGAGGGAGGAACATATGCTTATAGGAATTGCAATAATATCAAGTTTCCTCTCTATGTGTTCAAAGTTTTGAAGTTGTGCTTGTTTTGCCTTCCTATGCAAGTTGATTCTTTCTCCCATAAATTTTTTGCTCACAATATCCCTATGCATAGGAATTGGGTTAGACTTAAATGTGACTTTAATGAGATTCATGATGCTCTTTTGCATGTTTCAACTATTATTCCTATGTGGGCATCATTGAAATCATCATGCCTAGCTAAAAGGCATTAAAGAAAAGCGCTTGTTGGGAGACAACCCAACACTTATTCCTTCTGTTTTGATGTGTTAACATGATTAAGCTACTGTAGTAATCATGTTTTGTGTCTTTTCTTTTAATAAAGTGCCAAGTAAATCCTTTGGGATAGTGTGGATACTTGCTAGTTTGATTTTGTGCACAAATAGAAAGTTTTGCGTCCAGTAGATGAATTATCTGATTTTACTAGAGCGTCACAACTTTGTGAAATTTTTACACAAAATTTATATGCAAATTCCTTGATTTTTCCTAATTATTCAGAATATTTAGAGTCATGGGAGTATGGTGATCATATAGACCTACATAGACTGTTCTGTTTTTGACAGATTCTGTTTTGCATGCATAGTTTGCTTATTTCAAGTGTTCCTATAGCTTTTAAGTATTATAAATTGTGGGAATGATGTAATAAAGTAAGTATCATGTGGGAATAATTATGAATCTTGTCTTGTCAGCACCTAAGTGCATGATTTATCTTTACTATACTAACCCATCTCACGAAGTTTCGTTAAGTTTTGTATGATTGAAGTTTTCAAGTTTTGGGTGAGACACCGATATGAGGAGAATAAGGAATGAAAATAAAATAATCTTTGGTATTCCCAAGGAACCCCCAAGGTAATATTAAAGGAAGACTTAAGCGTCTAAGCTTGGGGATGCCCCTGAAAGCATCCCCCGTTTCGTCTTCAACACTATCGGTATATCTTACTTGGAGCTATATTTTTATTCGTCACATAATATGTGTTTTGCTTAGAGCATCATTATATTTTTTTATTTTCTGTTAGGTATTATTTATAATCTTATTTTTCAATAAAAAGTTCCAATAATTGCCTTTGGGATGCTTGCATTGCATGTTTTGATGAGTGCTGTGTAAAAACAGAAACTTTGGATGTAGTGTTTGAATTTTAATATTTTACTGGAACATGGAAAGTTTCTGAAATTTTTACACAGTATGGTCATATAAATTTTATAGGATTTTCTAAATTTTCATAATTTTTTAGTTACATAAGTACACTGTTTTCATAAATTTCTACAGACTGTTCTGTTTAGACAGATTGCTGTCATAGTTTCGTTATCTACTTATCCTATAGTTTCCATAGCCTATATTGGTAGATATAAATTGTGGAAATGATAGTATATAGTACCTAATGTTTGAGAATTATTATGCAACTTGTATTGGCAGTACTTAAAGATTTGATTTATTATTATGTGTACTAACCTATCTCACGAGTTCTTTTTTGAGTTTTGTGTGGATGAAGTTTTTGAGAATAGGTGAAACCGTGGCATGAGAGGATTGAACGAGATACAAAATCTCAACCTTTGGGATGCCAAAGGTACCCCAAGTAAATATTTCAAGAACTCTCAAGCATCTAAGCTTGGGGATGCTATGCATCCCACCTCTCTTCATCAACAATTATCAGTTAGCCTATTTTGAGCCTAAATTTTTATTCGTTCACATGATGCGTGCTATTCTTGGAGTGCTATTTTTATTTTGCTTGCTGTTTGAATAAACTACTTAAGATCTGAAAATATTTATTGAGGGAGAGATAGTCCTCACATAGCTCCTTAATTGTTTGACCATTCATATCCTTTGTGAGTAGCTTGTCATTTGCTCATGTGCTTTACTTAAATTTGTTTGAGCTTGTCAAAAAAAACAATGGCAATACATGAAACTAGTCCCAAAGTGATGGATATCCAAGGAGGATATAATAAAAACTTTCACGAAGATCATGGGACAAATTAAACTTGATTCTTTGTAATAGTTTTGAAACATGATGATAGTAATATGTGATTCATGTTAGTGAGTAATTATGCTTAGTAAGAATATTGGTGTTAAGGTTTGTAATTCCCTATGCATGCACGAAAGTCAATAGTCATGCAATGAAGTTACATTCTACTTGTGGTGCATTACTCGGTGTTAGTTATGACTCAATGCTCACTTATGTGATTTTTCGTTCCTAGGTTTGGCTGCTTCCCAATCTATTTGCTAGCCTTCGTTTGTACTAAGTAGAAATATTACTTGTGCAGCCAAAATCCTTAAACCAAGTTTTGCCATATGAGTCCACCATACCTACCTATATGCGATATTTTCATGCCGTTCCAAGCAAATTTGTATGTGCCATTTCTAAATCTTCAAAATGAATTTTCTCTTTTGTGTGCCTATACCGCTCATGAAACGGTGGGGAGTATCCAATATTTTTCCATGCTAGGTGTGTTATTCTCACAATTTGTGTTGATTCACTATCATTCACGAGCAAGTGGCTGGTAATAGGGATTCCCAGTCCCGAAATCAAAGAAAGAAAAAAAATGCAAATAATTAAACAAAACTCCCCCAGGAATGTTGTTGGTGTGGACGGTACCCGTGGATTCGGCTCGCCGTGGAGTGTGATTGATTGGTGCAGGGGGAGTAAAAACTTTACTATTCTGTTTGGGAACCGCCTATCATGTATCTAGCATGGAAAGTATTGTGATCTACTTCGTCGTTTTTGTTGACAGGAAAAGCATGCCACTCAAAATATTTTTCTCTCTCAATAGAAACCTTGAGCTCTCGGACCTCTACAAATCCCTACTTCCCTCTACGAAGGGCCTATCTATTTACTTTATGCAATTTTTATTTTTTCTTTGAGTCTCCATCTTCTCTTATAAGCACCAACTAGGGGGCACTATGACCGTACTTGAGCATTGGGCATAGATAATATTTGAGTGTGTTTCATGAATGGATCAATGGTTGAGCATGACGGGCTAGGGATAACTTTCTTTAGTGTTGATATTTTGAAAGACATGGTTGCTTGTTGACATGCTTGAGTATTGAAGTCATTATGTTAAAACTAGACTATTGCTTTGAAACATTTACAAGTACAAATGTCCATGCTATACATCGAAGACAATAATATGATGAACATGTTAGGCAACATTCCACATCAAAAATTATTTGTTTTTATCATTTACCTACTCGAGGACGAGCAAGAATTAAGCTTTGGGATGCTGATACGTCTCCAACGTATCTATAATTTTTGCTTGTTTCATGCTGCTATATTATCATTCTTGGATGTTTTACAATCATTTTACTACAACTTTATATTGTTTTTGGGATTAACCTATTAACCAGAGCCCAGTGCCAGTTTCTATTTTTTTTCCTTGTTTTTGAGTTTTACATAAAAGGAATATCAAACGGAGTCCAAACGGAATAAAAATTTACGGTGATTTTTTATGGACCAGAAGAGACCCACAGAGCATTGGAGTTGGGCCATAAGACCCACAAGGCAGTCACAAGCCTCAGAGGCATGGCCACCCCTCCTATGCGCACCCACCAGGCTTGTGACTCCCTCCTGGCCCATCTGACTCGTTTTCACTACCATAAATTCCTATAAATCCCAAAAACCCCAACGCGGAACCTAGATCGGGAGTTCCGCCGCCGCAAACCTCCAGAGCCACAAAAAACCAACCGGGAGCCCATTTCGGCACCCTGTCAGAGAGGGAAACCATCACCGGAGGCCATCTTCATCATCCCGGCGCTCTCCATAACGAGGAGGGAGTAGTTCACCCTCGGGGCTGAGGGTATGTACCAGTAGCTATGTGTTTGATCTCTCTTTCTCTCTCGTGTTCTTGAGATGGCACGATCTTGATGTACCGTGAGCTTTAATGATATAGATGAATCATATGGAGTTTTCCCCTCTCTATCTTGTTGTGATGAATTGAGTTTTCCCTTTGAAGTTTTCTTAACGGATTGAGTCTTTAAGGATTTGAGAACACTTGATGTATGTCTTGTGATGGGATATCCATGGTGACAATGGTATGTTCTATTGACCCCCTTGATGTATGTTTTGGTGATCAACTTGCGGGTTCCGTGACCTTGGGAATCTATGCATAGGGGTTGGCACACGTTTTTGTGTTGACATTCCGGTAGAAACTTTGGGGCACTCTTTGAAGTTCTTTGTGTTGGATTGAACATGATGAATCTGAAATTATGTGATGCATATCATATAATCAAGCCCATGGGTACTTGTGGTGACATTGGAGGATCTAGATGACATTAGGGTTTTGGTTGATGTGCATCTTAAGGTGTTATTTTAGTACGAACTCTAGGATTGTCCATGACACTTATAGGGATAGCTCATAAGATTGATCAGAAAAGATAACTTTGAGGTGCTGTCATACCCTACAATAATTTCTTCATTAGTTCTCCACTATTTGTGACTTTGGAGTGAACTCTTTGTCGCACGAGAGGTACTTACATATGATTCAACTATGCCAATATTGTTGAGAGAACTTGCACCAGTGAAAGTATGAACCCTAGGCCTTGTTTCTAAGCATTGAAATACCATTTTTGCTCACTTTTGTTACTTGCTCCCTTGCTGTTTTTATATTTTCAGATTACAAAAACCTATATCTACCATCCACATTACACTTGTATCACCATCTCTTCACCGAACTAGTGCACCTATACAAGTTACCATTGTATTGGGTGTGTTGGGGACACAAGAGACTCTTTGTTATTTGATTGCAGGGTTGCTTGAGAGAGACCATCTTCATCCTACACCTCCCACGGATTGATAAACCTTATGTCATCCACTTGAAGGAAAATTGTCGTTATTCTACAAAACTCTTCGCTTGGAGGCCCAACACGAGTCTACAAGAAGAAGGTTGTGTAGTAGACATCAAGGACCCGGGCCACCGCTATATATAGAGGATAGGTTGCACCATAGAGAGGGATCCCCTGATCCATCGAGAATCTATTCCACTACTTATCCACCACCAAGCCACAAAGGGCCTCAAACACCTAAAGAGAGCCCTCAGGAGGCCCAAGAACACTGTATTATTTCACCCACATCACCTCCTCGAGAGGCAATCCACCAAAGCAGGAGTGGGGTATTACGCTTCGCAGCGCCCCGAACCTGGGTAAACTGTCGTGTTCATATTCTCCCTCGGCTTTGTGTGAGTTCATCATTGTGTCTATCGAGTAGCGAGCTAGGGCGAAAGGCTGTAGGGATCTTCGCACACGCCCCTATGTTCGAACCTTAAGGGTTTTGAGGAGCCCGAAATCGAACAGACAGGAAGAGAAAACCATTCGTCCTTGCTCATCATGGAGGATCATGCTTGCCCCTGCCGCAACTGTACTCTCATTGTATGACCCATCAATATTCAGCTTCAGCATGCCAACGGGCAGTCTCTCCCAACTTTTGGTTATACCAGGTATAATATGCAAAGCTACATCCACTACACCTTTTCCTCTGATAATTTTCTCAATAGTTTGGTTCTTCATTTGCGATAAACTCACTAGATAACTGCATAAGAAACGTCGGGATCCTTCGGCGGATGGAAAAGGCTTGTCATGAGTAAGGTCATTATGTCCATGTCACGCTCCCCAGAGGATCATCAAGATACGAGCACAGTCTTGGTAAGTATGTGGGATTAGAAGCTCCAGGATCCACTCAGTTTGTAGACGGTCCATAATCGCATGTGAGGGAAGGTCCCATACGTCATGCATGGTGTTCCATAAAGCCCGAGCCGACGGGCAGCGATGAAGAGCATGCTTTACATCCTCATGTTCTTGCCCATAGATCGTGCACAATCCGGTGATCGGGATATGATGATTTTCTTATTCTCCTTTGTTGCCAGTGAATTTGTGATTGCATGCCAGGCAAAGGTACAGACTTTGGGAGGAACCGACAAACTGCACAACTTATTCCAAATATCACGATCACCAGTCGGCCTAGTACTTGTGGCTGGCACATTATGAGCATGCTCTGTCAAGCTGAGGCCAAGCTTATAAGCACTCCTAACACAGAAGATACCATTTTTTCTGGCTGCCATGAAAGAAAGTACGGTTCACATCTTGGTGAGGTATGGATGGATAAGATGGCCCTCACATCAAATGTTAGAAAGTTATCCCACACGACAGCTACATCCCATGTACCCCGTTCATCAAGCAAGCTTGAAACTCTTATGAGTCTGGACTAACCTCAAGTGCTAATCGGCTTGAGCATTGATGAGCATGGTATCCAATTGGCATGCTAGATGCGGACCGATTCACCATTACCAATGCACCATATCATGCCTTCCTTGAGAAGTTCGAGCCCATGAGCGGTAGCAGACTAAGTTGACGAGGGCTGCCCTGTAAACACAGTGTCTAGTAGATTTCCTTGCGAGTAGTATCGGGATTTTAGTACGCGTTCACACAGACTATCCGGTGTTTGCAACAACCACCAAGTTTGAGAAGCCAGTAGTGCCTGATTAAAAATCTGGATCTCTCGGAATCCCATTCCACCTTTCCCTTTTTATCTTTTTTTTTGAAAAGGAGGAATTAAGCCCCCGGTCTCTGCATCAATCGATGCATGCAGCCATCTTATTAAAATAAATCCAAAACAAAGTCTTCGATCCATCAAGCGCTCCAGCGCAAAACAAAAAATGCATGAAGATAATAAGTTGCCACATGCGGCAAAGCTAACACTAGATTACGGTGCCTATACACCTAGCCTATTATTAGCATGCCATCCAAACCGGTTAAAGATAACCCGTGCGACCATCTCCCATCGGTTGCACCCAATATCCATAAGATCCCTGGATTCCGCATGACTGAGTAATGACCACATACGGATCCAAGATGTTGCTGTGAAGATGACCTGCAAAAGGTTGTTGAAATTCTTGCCATTAAAAATCATGTCGTTCCTGGTATGCCATATAGCCCAGAATAGAGCACATATCCCAATTCTGATAAGTTTTGATATTTGAACGTCTACTCCATCGAGCCACGTTCCAAATAGGGAAGTAATACATGTTGGTGGGTTAACATTAAAAGCTATATGTATAGTCCGCCATAAGAGTTTCGCAAGAGGACAATCGAGAAAGAGGTGTCTTATTGTTTCATTCTCATTGCAATAGCAACAGTTAGGTCTGCCTCCCCAATTTCGTTTTGCCAAGTTATATTTGGTTCATACCACACCCTTGTGTATGAACCAAATGAAAATTTTAATCCTAAGAGGCACTTTGATTTTCCAAATATGTAATGATCTCGTGAGTGGTCCAGTATTTACCAGATCCGTGTACTGGACTTTACTGAAAATACACCATTCGCAAGTAAAGTCCAACATACACTATCTGTCTGATCAGATAGTTGCACTTGCATCGGCCTATTGACCAGATGTAGCCATGCATTCTAGCGTTCTCCCAGCAAAGCTCGCCTGAATTGCATATTAAGAGGTACCGAATGTAATACCATGGACACATACTCTTCTTTACCTAGCGCAATATTATAGAGCGAAGGATATTGAAGTGCTAATGGGGTGTCTCCAAGCCAGTTGTCTTCCCGAAATCTTGTTCAGGTCCCATCACCAACTACAAATTTCACCGTCTAAAAAAGTTCATCTTTATCTTCATTAACCCTTTCCAGAAACGTGAGTCATTTGGTCTCGCTATAACCTGCACTAATGTTTTGGAATGTAGATATTTATTCTTCAAAATTTGGACCCACATCCCCTCGGTTTTTGTAGAGAACCTGTATAGCCATTTGCTAAGCAGGCATCTGTTCTTTAGTTCTAAATATTCAATGCCAAGTCTCCCTTGGTCTGTTGGTTTACACATTATATCTCAGCGAGCCAATCTATATTTCTTCTTAGCTTCATCACTTTGCCAGAAGAAATGAGATCTGTAAAAATCTAATCTTTTTCGTACCCCTACCGGTACTTGAAAGAAAGATAATAAAAACATCGGTAACTAGTTAAAACCGAGTTTATGAAAACTAGCCTCCCTTCATATGACATAAGCTTGCTCTTCCAGCAACTTAATTTCTTTTCAAATCTATCTTCAATACATTTCCATTCCTTATTCGCCAGTCTTCGATGATGAATAGGAATTCCCAGATAGCCGAATGGTAGTGATCCCATTTCACAACCAAATAATTGTTTGTAAGCATCCTCCTCTTCTCTTGCCTTCCCAAAGCAAAATAATTCTCTTTTGTTAAAGTTAATTTTCAGCCCAGACAACTGTTCAAATAAGCACAAAACTAGTTTCATATTCCTTACTTTTGCCATATCATGTTCCATGAAAATATCCGCGTATTGTAGTATGGACACCCCCCACTACCAAATGTGGGACGAGTCCTCCTACATGACCCTTTTCTTTAGCTCTACCACTTAGTATAGCCAACATATCCGCTACAATGTTGAACAATACAGGCCACATAGAGTCTCCCTCCCTCAATCCTTTTTGTGTTTGAAAGAAATGACCAATGTCATCATTAACTTTAATCCCCACACTGCCTTTCTGGATGAAAGAGTCCACCTGATCCCTCCATTATTCATTGAACCCTTTCATCGATAAGGCCTGTTGAAGGAATGGCCATTTGACTTTACCATATGCTTTCTCAAAATCCACTTTAAAGATAACCCCATCTAGTTTCTTTGTATGTATTTCGTGTAGTGTTTCATGGAGTACAAAAACACCCTCTAGAATGTGTCTCCCAGGCATAAACGCCGTCTGCGTCGGTTGGACTACAAAATGAGCTATCTTCGGCAGTCTATTCGTGCCAACCTTTGTGAATATTTTGAAGCTAACATTGAGGAGACAGATCGGTCTAAACTGCTAAATGCGCATAGCATCCACCTTCTTTGGCAACAACGTGATTGTTCCAAAGTTTAGGTGAAATAGCTGTAGCTGACCATTGATAAATCATGGAACATAGGCCAAAGATCTCCCTTAATGATATGCCAGCATTTTTTATAAAATTCCGCCGGAAACCCGTCCGGCCCTGGTGCCCTATTTTGTTTCATTTGTGCTATTGCATCGAACACCTCCCCGCCAGAAACGTGATTGTTTCATTTGTTTCATTTGGTGCCCTTTTGATCGGATCATCTTATCCCAACTAAGCCAATGTGTTTTGTGCTTCCCATTTTTTGCTCCCCGCCAAAAGTTGTGGATCAACTTGGAAAGTTCATCACAAACAGAGAATGGAAGTTTAAAAGCTCCCATAACATACGTCTGTAGTGTTTGAGCGATCGACTTCATAAGGATTTCTCTACCACTCTGTGCTTGATTATTGTCACCCCAAAGCAATATGCATTGTGTGAGTTTGGCCTGAAGACCCTGGAATTTTCCATGCCTCATGCGACCTTCCGGAGTTGGTAGACCCAAATATTTTTTCCTCAAAAATTTGTTGTTCCACATGAAGAATTTAGCGTGTTTCTTCCTGATATGATAATAGACAAAGCTTGTTAAATTGGATTGAGTACTTTGCAAGATTAATGAGTTGACCAGTACTTTCAACATAAGTATGAATGACATGTTTAACTCTCAATGCTTGCTCCGCATTTTCCTTAAAAAAGAGGAGTGTGTCATCGGCGAAAAGGAGGTGAGATACCCCTAGTGCCTGACGACACACCTTCACCGGTGCAAGAGCTCCAGCTGCTACCTTAGATTGCAGAAGAGCCGAGAGTCTCTAAGCCACAAATAAAAATAGAAATGGAGAGAGAGGGTCACATTCACGGAGGCCTCGAGTTGGGAGAATGCTTCCATAGATCTTCATTAAATTTCATTGGATACCTCACCGTGGTAACGCATCGCATAATCCATTGCACTCACAGGTGAGCAAAGCCCATTTTTTGCATTGCCTCCTCTAGAAACTTCCTGTCGACACGATCGTAATCCTTTGATAGGTCCACTTTATAAGCACAAAAAGAATTCTACTGTGATGCGCCATGTTCTAGAAAGTGCAAACACTCAAGTGCAAGAAGAACACTATCTGTGATAAGTCTACCTGGAACAAAAGCGCTTTGGTTTTCAGAAATTATCTCTCCCATGAACGGTCGCAATCTATTAACTAAACACTTTTACACAATCTTGTATAGGACATTGCATAAAATGATTGGTTTGAAGTCCTTTAGCTCAGAAGGATTGTAAATCTTGGGAATACGCACAATTGGTGTATCATTCACCCCCCACTAGCATATCTCTTGTACGAAAAATTCCATTATGATTTGACAATACCTAACTTCAATAAATCCCAATTACGCTAGAAGAAACGGGTAGGGAGACCATCCGGTCCTGCCGCCTTGAGAGGGCAAACTTGAAACAACGCATCGGATATTTCCTCCTCTGTGAACGGTTTGCAAAGTTGCTCATTCATTCCATCAGTCACAAGGTTCTCAAATAAATTGATAACCGGACTAGACAAGAGGGAGGGGTCTCTAGTATACACAAATTTGAAATACGAGACTACCATACGTTTCATCTCTGAGGGTGATCCATGGACAATACTGTTTCCATCCTTCAGCCAAGCAATTTTATTTTTTAGGGCATGCAAAACAGCTCGCTGATGAAAAAATTTAGTGTTTCGCCCCCCTCCTTAAGCCACGTTATGCGTGAACGCTGCAGCAACAACATTTCTTCCCTGTATAGGATTTCATTCATAAGGTCCATAGTAATCCTGATTACGTCAGCTGATGCATTTAATCCTTTAATAAGTCTTGATTCCAATTTTTAGAGCAAAGGCGATTCCAAAAGAAAATCAAATTTGGTAGCAAATTTCTCCACCATCTGGGTGGAATTCGAACAAAAATAATCAATGCGAAAACATAAAAGAAGAAAAAGGGAAACATTTCGGTTTGACGCATCGGCTGAATCCTCGACCGGTCGCTTTCCCAGCGACGTTTATGGGGCCACACACACATCTCATCCCACCCACCCCTTTACTTTCTTCCACACATCGAGAAGCTTATCCATGCACTTCTCTTCTCCCCTGCCTCTCATCTCTCCTCTCAAATGCAAATCCGCCATGAAATCCCTCCCTTTTTTCTCCTCTGGCTTCAAGCCAACTATCAAGCCACTCCGGTGAGCTAGGACTTCCCCTTAAACCTTCTCCTTAGTCTATCCCCCCATGATCCATGGCCACATACGGCTGCGCTCTAGATCTGGCGATGCGCCATGCTACAAGTGGGCAGGTTCCCATGTTGGAACTGTTGTCATGCTGGAACCATCGATGCCCCATGCTGGAACAAGGCCTCACCCGTGCTGGAATAGGCTACTCGATTTGATAGAACAATCGATTTCAAAACACCACATCCATATCGGTGAGCATTGGTGTGGGACGTATTTTTTGCTGGAACCCGCGAGCTGATTACTAGAACTGGCTAAGTTTTTTGTTGCGGTCGTCGGCGACGCATGTTGTTGTTGTTGTTGTTGTTGTTGTTGTTGTTGTTGTTGTAACCGGTATATGTTTTTCCTGCAATTGGTGATTTGTTTTGCTACAACGGTTTGTTTTTCTGCTACACTCATTCACGACCAAGCTGCATCCCATCCCGTGATGGCGGTGACCTTTTTTTTCTGCAATCATTGAAGTTTTTGCTACGTCCATCGAGGATTTTTCTACATGCTTTTTTCATGGTGCAGTTGTAAGCTCGACGATGACGACGATGATTTTTTGTTTCTACCTTTGTTGCTTTTTTTGCTATGGCCTATCATTTTTTCTGCTACATACATCCATTTCTTTGCTAAAATCATGTGTTATATCTGGCGATAGAAGAGGCGAGCGCGAGCGGTGGCCAGCGAGCACGGGTGGCATGGGTGGCGAGCATGCAAATATCCCCTCTTTTCCATTTCCGTGCATGTGCTGAAAGAATAAGATGACTTAGTCGTGACTATGTAGACCGTTGATTTCATGCGGGATCCAATGCTTGATAGCCGATGGCTGAATCTTGGGTCAACGCGCCAGCGCCTAGCGTTCGCTGGAGAAAAAGGGAAATGATTCTCGGGAGCCCTACATGTGGCGCCCACTGGAGTGTCCCTCCTGATCCTGTTTTGTTTGGTTTTTCTATTTCCTTTTATTTTTGTTTTGTTTCCCTATTTCTTTTATTTTTGTTAACTTTCGTGCATGGTTTTTTTATGAAACAAAACACCATCCAATGCTTGATAGCCGATGGCTGAATCTTGGGTCAACGCGCCAGCGCCTAGCGTTCGCTGGAGAAAAAGGGAAATGATTCTCGGGAGCCCTACATGTGGCGCCCACTGGAGTGTCCCTCCTGATCCTGTTTTGTTTGGTTTTTCTATTTCCTTTTATTTTTGTTTTGTTTCCCTATTTCTTTTATTTTTGTTAACTTTCGTGCATGGTTTTTTTATGAAACAAAACACCACCTACTTTATTCAATAGATAAAATAGATACATCGTCAACGAGGAAGGTATCAATTTCATTCAACAGTTTATCAAATCAATCATAAGTCATAGAAAATCTTACTAGTCTGGCTAGTTTGTGAGCTGCCATATTTGCTTCGGTATTACAATGTTCAAACCTAGAAATAGGACAAGCGATATGATAACAATCGTCAAAAATCGGCGTCACTATGTCCGTGTGAGAGACTCCGTTATTCATTGCCTCGATGACCCCCAGATTGTCATGATTAGATGGTTGCACCCCGTTCATTGTGTTAGAGACAAAACATATTGAAGTGCCAAAGCTTCAGCTGCTAGGACATCTACACACCAGTCTATTCTCCCATTTCTTCCTTAATGAATTTACCTCTGTTATCCTTGAAGACCGCCCCGATAGTGATTCTAAGATCATCATGACCAAAATAAGCATCAAAATAAAGTTTTACACAACCCACTAGGGTCGAGTCCAATCGCTTCTATGCTTGCTCTTGAAGAGGAAGTATTAACAAAAAAATTTTAAGCGCATGAATCCCTATTGATATCTCAGAGTCACTCTTGGTTGTTTCCTCATCTTTTCCACCAAAGGTGCCGGGTAGTAGTGTCAATCATCTCTCGAACATTCTTTGTTGTCACCAAACTCAAATTTTGGTCTTGCATAAGAAGTACGAACTCTACAACCGCCTCACTGACACGATCAATTTCACATGTTCTTATGATGATTTCGTTCAAACCCAACCTTCTCCAAACCTCTATTGCTTTGTGGCATAGACATAACACATGCTTTGTATCTCCTGGATTAGAAGAGAAAGCATGAAATTGGGGCGAGACTTTTATATGTCCAGTGGCAAGTGTAGCACGCCACGGGAGTGTCCCATGCAGCATGTCGGATTTCGGGCTCCGCAAAACCCCAAGAAGTTTGAGCACAGGAGCGTGTGCGAAGATCCCCTGCGGCCTCTCTCTACCTAGATCGCTACTCGATGATTCCTATGACGAACTCGCACGATGACGAGGAAGCAGATGCACACGATGATTTACCCAGGTTCGGTCCGCTGCGAAGCGTAATATCCTACTCCTGCTTTGGTGGATTGCCTCATGAGGAGGTTTGTGGATGAACTAATACAGTGGTGGCTTGCCTCGCGAGGGGGCTCTCGTGGTGTTGCCTCTCTTCTGTTACCTCTTCGTTTCGTTGTCCTCTCTACGATGCAGCCTATCCTCTATTTATAGAACCCTGGGTCCTCTTCCCTTATCACTATGAAGGGAAGGGATCCCACAGCGGCCAAATTTGAAGGGGGACAGTAGTACATCTTTATCCTGATGAAAGGTGGTATTTGCGTGCAAAGTAGCTGATGATGATGCAAAGGTGGGATCGATGATGACATCCTTCCTGCTGGGCTCGTGGTCGTGGTCTTGTTGCGCCGGAATGGAAACCTTGGGGGGGGGGCTTTGGGAACCTGCGTACGTGTGTGCCCCCTTTGCACCAAAGGGGAAACTGTCCACGTGGCGCGCTGGTGACTGCCTGTCCTGCCTTGCGTCATCCCCGGCCTCCCGAGGACAGGCGCTGCATAGAGATCTCCGCCGCTCCGAAGGGAGCCTGAGGAGGCCCGTCCTTGCTGGTCTTGATGACGCTTCCCTCACGAGCTCAGGCCCTCATGAGGGCCTTGTCTTGAGCGCGGTCTCGCTAGGTCATGCCTGGCTGACGAAGTGGGCCATGCCCTGGGCCGTAGGCAAGTAGGTCTGGATACCCCCGTTCCTAAAATGCCAACAGTAGCCACTGGGCCCAAGGCGCGCACAAGCTGGCTTTCTGGCGAAGCCGTTGAGGACGGCCCGAAGCACCATGGGCCCAACACGCGTTGTGTGCGAGGACGCCGACGCCTCCGTTCCCCGAGGGCGTCAGGAACCGCCCCAGGTCAAACTGACATGACGGCCGCGCGCTGCACCAACCATCATTACCCTTCCTTGAATGTTGTTGCTCCCTTGGGCCTCCACTCCTCGGGCCACATGGATGTGACACGATGGTGGCAGGTGAGGTGACGTGAAGCAGGGTTGCATGCCAATCGAGTCAGCCTTTCGACGCCCGAGGGGCGCATGTCGCCTGCTCTCCCACGATGCCTCGTGGCCATGGTTACACCTATAAATCTTCCCTCCCCCACGGGGCCTTGCCATATCGAAGTGCCCGTCTGCTCCCGTAGCTCTAGAGAAAACCCTCTCCTCTTCTTAGCTTCTCCCTTTCCCCATGGCATCTAGAGGAAGCGCTGCCGATGCGGTGAAGCATGCGGGGCCGTCAGCTTCCTCGCCCTCTTCCGAAGGTAGCAGCGGGGGGCCCTCGGGGCCGGCGCAAGTTCGCCGACGCTGGGCCATGGTTGATGAGTGAGTGCTCTGCCGCCTCCTTCTGTCTTAGTTGTCATGTCCAGTGCTCCGGAGATGATCCTCCCCTTCTTCTAGGGCGCCTGCGGCCAAGAAACGCATGCTCGGGGTACTACAGGAGGAGGTGGACGCGCTGTAGGCCCAGCTGGCGACCACCGAGGCCGCCTTCCACGCCGCCCTCAGGAGTGAAGCGGTGGCCAGGGCGGAGCTGGCGTCCCTCCAGGCCCAGGTTAAGGAGGCAGCCGATGCCGTGCAGGCCGCCCAGGACGAAGCGGCGCATGCCAAGATGCTGGAGTCCGAGAACGCCAAGCAGTATCTTGACATCGTCCACCACGCGGTCGGTGCGGTGAGCCGGTTCGTCCGTGAAGCCCCGACGCTACCCTACGCACACGGAAACGGGGGCTACCTCAACTTCTTCCGCAGGGTGGTGGAGATGCTAGAGACCGATGTCTCCCGCATGAATGCGAACAACAAGGCCGACATGCACGACCTCTTGGAGCTTCCCTTAACGTGCGTCTTCTCCAACTTGCGCCACCTCGCCCCGGAGCTCGACCTCCAGCGCGTCAGGGAATGGATGCTTGAGGGGCTCTAGAGGCCCCTCCGGGATGAGGTGTGCCCGCACGTCGAGTCCTTGGTGGAGCGGTTCATCGAGGTGCCCGTCTCCGGTGGGGAGGACGGCTCCGGCGCCGCGGTGGCAGGTGACTCAAACGGCGACAACGACTCCTCCACCTAGGCCTCCCCTGTCTTCCTCTCCTGGTACCTGTAATATTTTAAGAAAAACTTGGCCCCTCCGAGTGTCAGTCTTTTGCGTATTACCTTTGTCTCTGTCCTTCCTTTTCTTAAATCACGGTCACCTACTTGCCGTGGTGTGATTTAGACTCTTTGCCCGGGGCCTGGCGCCATTGCCGATGCGGCCGGTGATGGCGGCCGGCAGGGCCCTCGCGAGGCACTCTCTCCTGAGGGGCAGCTAGCGGCCGCTTCTCCCTGGGTTCGTGGCATTGGTACTTCTCATGGCAAGGTCCCTCCCCTCGTGCCGTTTCTCTTGGCGCTTCAGGCCTCAGGAGTTTCGGTAACCGCGCGTAGTGGCCCACAGTACCTACATCCTCGTATTAGTACGCACAACCCTTACCCCGTCCCCGAGCCATCATTAGATCAGGAGGCTCATGATCGGTTCGGTAGCATACTTAGCTTGTAGGGCAGTGACGATCTCGTGCGTCGCGAGGTGCGGCCGGGTTGTCTAGATAGTCCGCGATTCCGCCTGGGGCGCTTCTTCCTTGTTTGTGGAACAGTTTGGGGGGGGGGGTCTTTCGGTACTTTGTGTCTTCGGGACTCAACCACGAGCAGACCTCGCCCACCATTGGGGCATCCGGATCACCTGGACGAGACCAAAAGGGGCGAGGCCTTGGCCATCGCTGGAGCGGCCGAATCGCCAGGACGCAACCAGGGGGCCCTATTTAAATTGAATGTAGTTGCCTCTAATGCATAACCCCAAAACGATAGTGGCAAAACGATAAGAGACATCATAGCATGCACCATATCCAATAGAGCACGACTATGACGTCCGGACACACAATCAAACTATGGTGTTCCAGGTGACGTGAGTTGTGAAACAACTTTCACATTGTCTAAAGTTGTATGCCAAACTCGTAACTCAGATATTCACCTCCAGGATCATATCGCAGACAGTTTTATCTTCTTGTCACGATGATCTTAAACTTCACTCTGAATTTGCTTGAACTTTTCAAATGATTCAGACTTGTGTTTCATTAAGTAAATATACACCATATCTACTCAAATTATCAGTGAAGGTAAGAAAATAACGATATCCACCGCACGCTACAAGACTCATTGGATTGCATACATCAACATGTATCATTTCCAATAAATCACTTGCCCGCTCCATCAAACCGAAAACAGGGTCCTTAGTCATCTTGCCCAAGAGGCATGGTTCGCATGTCTTAACCGATTCAAAATCGAATGAGTCCAAAGATCCAATAGCATGGAGTTTCTTCATGCAATTTATACCAATATAACATTTAGCGGCAGTGCCATAAGTATGTGGTACTATCATTACTTACTTTGTATCTTTTGGCATTTAATGTTATGAACATGTGTACTACTATGATCAAGATTCAACAAACCATTCTCACTGGGTGCATGACCATTGAAGGTATTATTCATGTAAACAGAATAACCATTATTCTCTAACTTAAATGAATAACCGTGTTGCAATAAACACGATCTAATCATGTTCATCCTTAACACAAACACCAAATAACATTTATTTAGGTTCGTCACTAATCCCGAGGGTAGAGAGAGTGTGCGATGTTGATCGCATCAACCTTGGTAACATTTCCAACACACATCGTCACCTCACCTTAGCTAGTTCTCTGTTTATTCCGTAGCTTTTATTTCGAGTTACTAACATTTAGCAACTGAACCGGTATCCAATACCCAGGTGCTACTAGGAGTACTACCAAGGTACACATAAATAACACGTATATCAAATATACTTCTGTCGATGTTGGCAACCTTCTTATCTACCAAGTATCTAGGGTTGTTCCACTTCAGCAACCGCTCTCCTCATAATAGAAGCACTTAGTCTTGGGTTTGGGTTCAACTTTGGGTTGCTTCACTGGAGCAGCAACTGTCTTGCCATCCATGAAGTTTCCCTCGTTACCCTTTCCCTTTTAAAAACTGGTGGTTTTACTAACCATCAACACTTGATGCTCCTTCTTGATATCTACCTTCGCGGTGTCAAACATCGTGAATAGCTCAGGGATCATCATTTCCATCCCTGGCATAATTATAGTTCATCACGAAGTTCTCGTAGCTTAGTGACAGTGACTTGAAGAACTATATCAATCACCATCTTATATGGAAGATCAACTCCCACTCGATTCAAGCGATTGTAGCACCCAGACAATCTGAGCACATGCTCAATGATTGAGCTATTGTCCTTCATCTTGAAGGCAAAGAATCTTGTTGGATATCTCATATATCACAACACGGGCACGAGCCTAAGATCCAAATTTCAGCTCTTAGAACATCTCATATGTTCAATGACGTTCAAAACATTTTGGAGCCTAAATTCTAAGCCATAATGCATGATGCACTGAACTATCAAGTAGTCATCGAAACGTGTCTGTCAGATGTTCACAACATCTACAGATGACACTAGAGGGGGTGGCGCACCGAGCGGTGCATTAAGGACATAAGCCTTCTATGCAGCAATGAGGAAAATCCTCAGATCACGGACCCAGTCCGCAATATTGCTACCATCATCTTTCAACTCTATTTCTCTAGGAACATATAAAAATTCAAGGGAGCTATAGCGTGAGCTAGTAATCTACAACATAATTTGCAAATACACTACTGACTATGTTCACGATAATGAGTTCAATTAATCATATTACTTAAGAACTCCCACTCAAATTGACATCCCTCCGGTCATTTGAGTGATACATGATCCAAATTCACCAACTCAAGTCTGATCATCACGTGCGTTGAGGTGGTTTCAATGGTGAACATCATCATGTTGATCATATCTACTATATGACTCATGTTCGACCTTTTGGTCTCTTGTGTTCCGAGGCCATGTCTGTACATGCTAGGCTCGTCAAGTTTAACCCGAGTGTTCTGCACGTGCAACACTGGCTTGCACCCGTTGTATGTGAACGTAGAGTTTATCACACCCGATCATCACGTGGTGTCTCGACACGACGAACTTTCGCAACGGCGCACACTCTGGGAGAACACAATTGATCTTGAAATTTTAGTGAGGGATCACCTTATAATGCTACCGTCGTCCTAAGAAAAACAAGGTCCATAAAAGGATTAACATCACATGCAAATCATAAGTGACATGATATGGCCATGAACTTGTGCTTTTGATCTCCATATTGAAAGCACCGACATGATCTTCATCGTCACCGGCATGACACCATGGTCTCCATCATCTTGATCTCCATCAACGTGTTGCCATCGGGATTGTCACGCCCACCATGCTTCTACTACTATTGTCACCGTTTAGCGATAAAGTAAAGCATTATATAGCGCTTAATGATTGACACGCAGGTCATAGAATAATTCAAGGCAACCCTATGGCTCCTGCCGGTTGCCGTACTCATTGACATGCAAGTCGTGATATTCTATACAATACATGATCATCTCATACATCACATATATCTCATCATGTAATTGGCCATATCACATCACAACATACCCTGCAAAAACAAGTTAGACGTCCTCTAATTGTTGTTGCATGTTTTACGTGGCTGCTATAGGTATCTAGCAAGAACAATTCTTACCTACGCATAAACCACAACGGTGATACATAAGTTGCTTTTCAACTTTCTCAAGGACCGCCTTAGTCGAATCCGATCTAACTAAAGTAGGAGAAACAGACACCCGCTAGCCATCTTTGTGCAACGAAGTTATACGTCATTCGATGGAACCGGTCTCTCGTAAGCATACGAATAAGGTTGGTCCGGGCTGCTTCATCCCACAATACCGCTGAACCAAAACACGACCAAGGGAGGAAGCAATCTAAGCATCAACGCCCACAAACTCTTTGTGTTCTACTCGAGATCTCATCTACACATAGACCTAGCTCATGATGCCACTGTTAGGGAACGTTGCATGGGAAACAAAAAAATTCCTATGAACACGCAAGATCTATCCATGGTGATGAGCATCTACGAGAGGGAGAGTGGATCTACATACCCTTGTAGATCGCTAAGCGGGGAGCGTTAAGAAACGCGGTTGGTGTAGTCGAACACCTTTGCAATCCAAATCGCCGAGCGTCCTGCAATCTCATCACGATCGGTCCCGTGATCCAATCACGATCCTTCCCGCGAACTCATCATGATCCGTCCTGCAATCTCATCGCGATCCATCTCGTGATCTGATCACGGTCCTTCCGATCTAGCGCCGAACGAACGGCACCTCCGCGTTCAACACACGTACAGCTCAATGACGATCACTGCCTTCTTGATCCAGCAAGAGGGAGCGGAGAGGTAGACGAGTTCTCCGGCAGCGCGACGGCGTTGCGGCGATGGTGGTGGAGGAATTCCAGCAGGGCTTCACCTAAGCACCGCTGAAAACTGATCTAGAGGAGAAAACGATCTAGAGGAAGAAGAGGGCAGCACGTGGCAATTAGGGTTAGATTTTCCCTCTAAATCCTCTAGTATATATAGGAGGGAGGGAGGAGAGGAGGCAGCCTCAAACCCTCAAGGTTTGGTCGAAATTGGAGGTGGAGGAGTCCTACTCCAATCCTATTAGGAGTAGGATTCCTCCTTTCCACTTGGAAACTCTTTCCACCTCTCCACCTTTTGGGTTTTTCCCAACCCTAGCCGCATGGGCCTTAGTGAGGCTTAGACCAGCCCACCAGGGGCTGGTTTGACTCCTCCCACAGCCCATGAGGTCCTTTGGGTCGAGACACCCCTCCCGATGGTCCCCCGGCACCCTCCCGGAACTCCCGGTACACTACCGATGAGCCCGGAACTTTTCCGGTGACCAAAACAGGACTTCATATATATCAACCTTTACCTCTAGACCATTCCGGAGCTCCTCATGATGTCCGGGATCTCATCCAGGACTCCGAACAACCTTCTATCACCACCATACATAACTCTATACCACCGAAACGTCACCGAACCTTAAGTGTGTAGAACCTGCGGGTTCGAGCACTATGCAGACATGACCGAGACACTTCTATGGTCAATAACCAATAGCGGGACCTGGATGCCCATATTGGTTCCTACATATTCTATGAAGATCTTTATTGGTTGAACCTCTATGTCAAGGATTCAGTTAATCCCATATGTTGTTCCCTTTGTTCTTCGGTATGTTACTTGCCTGAGATTCGATCGCCGGTATCTCCATACCTAGTTCAACCTCGTTACCGACAAGTCTCTTTACTCGTTTTGTAATACAAGATCCCATGGCTAACACTTAGTCACATTGCTTGCAAGGCTTATTGTGATGTTGTATTACCGAGTGGGTCCTGAGATACCTCTTCATCACACGAAGTAACAAATCCCAGTGTTGATCCATGCCAACCCAACAAACACCCTTTGAGATACCTGTAGAGCACCTTTATAGTCACCCAGTTACGTTGCGACGTTTGATACACACAAGGCACTCCTCCGGTGTCCGTGAGTTGCATGATCTCATGGTCATAGGAACATATACTTGACATGTAGAAAAGAGTAACAATAAACTAACACGATCATATGCTACGTTGGTAGTTTGGGATCATTCTCCTAATAATGTGATCCCGTTATCAAGTGACATCTCATGTCCATGACTAGGAAACCACAACCATCTTTGATCAACGAGCTAGTCTATTAGAGGCATACTAGGGACATGGTGTTGTCTATGTATCCACACATGTATCTGAGTTTCGGATCAATACAATTATAGCATGGATAATAAACAATTATCATGAACAAGGAAATATGATAATAACCAATTTATTATTGTCTCTAGGGCATATTTCCAACAGGTTCAATCATATCCCAAAGTTCTTTTGGGAAAAAGAGCGACAGACCTTCAGAAATAACCAGCCTGAGAGAACTTCCAAACCCATCAAACTCCAGCACAACAGAGTTAAGGACCTGCTAGCAAATTCCATCAATGAACTGTTGAATAACTCTGAAGGGGTTCAAAGGGAGAAGCTCTGCAGAACCCTCGGGGGGCAACAAAGTAGGAGTGTAGATCCTCTTGAGCATTCCACCTATCCAGCATAGGAAATCCCTGTCAACCTCCAAAACCACTGGTGCAAAACCTCTGTGTGCACGACTAAAAGCATTCCTCGCTGCTGGTACACCAGAAATGAAATCATCAGCTAGGGCCTCCACATAAGAAGCTTCAGACCAAACATCAGGCAGATTGTCAACAACATTGTGCTCTGGGGGCACTCCATCCATCGAAGAAGGTCCATCATACTGAAAGAAGTTCCTAAAACTGAATCCAGTGTATGGGGCAGGGACTGCAGGCCAAACTCTCCAACCATTTTCCTTAACTTGTACTTCCTCCTTTGGCTCAATGTTCTAAGCTGCTTCATTTGCAGCCTGTTGTTGTGCAAGCTCATCAATCCTTGCCTATTGTAGAGCTGTATAGTAAGGAAGCCGGTATGGATGAGGGGATACATTGAGCATTGGTGGCTCATCTTCATTACCAACAAGACCTGGGACAGTGTTCCTACCATTGAGGACATAGATAGGAACAGACCAAGAGCATCCCAATCCTGACAGCATTCCCACTCTAGTAACCAAAATACAGGTTGATTGAAGGGGAAATATCGGGTTCTACCACTTATGTTGCTATTGATGCACCTGTCAACCAAAATACACCATATAAGCATTTCAAAACTCTGAATTTAATTTTGCACATACATAAAACATATCTCTACTACGTCACACAATTTTTGATTTAAATAGACCTACAAATCTGGATAGGAAAAATAATAATCAAATAATGTTTTGAATAGTGGTCCCTTCGTTCTCAAAACGAAGACATGTAACTTTGCTCAAGTCAAATGGTGTAAAGTTTGGCCAAGTTTTTAGGTAAAAATTACCAACAACTACAATACTAAATAGATATAATATAAATTATATTTTATTATGGATTTTACGATAATCCCTCCGTCGAAATTTAGTAGCCCCCCTTGTTTTTTCGGTCCAACTTTGACTATCTATTCAAATAAAGAAATTGAAGTATGTGCTACAAAAAGTATAGTGTTTGATTTTTATTTAAAGAGGTTATCCACTGTATATTTTGTGACAGCTTTTAGTTTATTAGTTAAATTCATGGTCAAACCTGGGCCACAATAAAAGGGATCTTAATAAACCCAAACCGAGGGAGTACTAATTTGATATTATAGTTGTTCATAAATTTCTCAGAAAATTGGTCAATCTTTGTACCATTTGACTTAAGCCAAAAACTGTATGCCGTCCTTTTGAGAACAGAGGGAGTACCCATTTTAGATCGGGCCATAAATTTGGGCCATTAACACAAACAACTCTAGTTTTGATATTTTTATTTCCGAACTTGTGGTTCAAATTTACTTTTGATATTTTGTGACATGATTAATGTATAGTATGTGTGCATGCTAAATTATTTTCAGATTTCTTGAACACTTATACTGTGACTTTTGGCCTTTTGAGCATCCGGTGCACCTTAGACGTACCCGATCAAGGCAGAACCGGCAGACAGGTCGCTGCGTAGGCTTTCTCTACAATGCTGCGACCACCGTGAACAAGCAAGAAAACAAGCTCCAGCTCTCCTGAGGGCCACGTATTTGTGCAAAAGCAGACAGAGAGGAGAAGGCCAGATTATTTGCCCATATATTCGTTAAACACCACCGAATTTTGGTAAGATAAACCGTACCCATAGTTTATTTCAGAGTAAAAAACAAACCAAAAAACCTACAAAGTACCAACGCATAGAGCAGGTCGAATAATTTTCTCTTCCAGTTCTGTGAGTTAGCACAGCTTGCTGGGAATGATATGGATCTTCATGTTAGGCATCCTCTTGTTCTTCTTCAATTCAAACAGACAGATATCGCCGAGTTGCAGACTGTTGTCATGTACTCCCTCCGTTTCAAATTAGTTGATTTGAATTTATCTAGATACGGATGTATCTAACACTAAAACATGTCTAGATTTGAATTTACTTTGCTAAGGAACCACCTTTTTCCATTTCTATGCACCACCATCCTGGTCTTCCATATCCGACTCATGCACTGGAGCACCATAGTTTGATTTTTGTGTGGAAGATGTGCGGCAGCAGCATACCGCGAACTTAATTCCTGTTTTATTACCAATGTAAACATGTTACAGTAGCAGGTCGAATAATTTAACCATTGAAATATTTAAAACTATGTGGACTGAAATTCCTGAGACGTTACACATATCGGGGTGCATTGTGCTGAGATCGCTGGATCAATGCAAACGGTTGCATTGTTACTTTTTGATCTGTACTTGCCACAAAATTCTTTTTTGGCTTGCAATTTCTTTTGCGCTTACATCATAGAAATGATATATTCTAATAGAAAAAAATCTGAAATATATTATTTTCTGGTCACCGTCTCACAAGGCAAATACAGAGTCAATTATTTGAGACCCTGGGACACAAGGTCATTACGCTGTTCAGTTTTGGCACTATTCAAAATCCGACAACAAGAAAATAGAATAAATTTGATGTATCGGTTTAAAAAGGGGTGTTAATCTTACTAGCATGTTGTGCTTAATGGCATCAACGTAGGTCTTTTTCATTATTGATACGTAAATGGGAACTTCAGACTGGATGGCTTGCACTTTAGCTTCAACAATGTTCTCCTGAGATAGAGATAGTTGGCTCCTGAACGGTAGAATGTAAGGAGGCACAGCAAGACCATGAGAGTTCTTTCTCTCCAGAGGTTCATGAGAAACCCTACGCATGTTGCTTTCCGAGGAAGCGTTTTCTCCTGCAAATAACTTTAGATCATAAGAACGAAATAATCTAAAATGTATCAAATTGTTTTAGTCTAGCAAATGTTTTGTAAGGTACTTTGTATTTGTTTTACCCTCGCCTGAGCCAGCCCCTTGAACACCACCGGTTCCACCTCCCGAGTGACTTGTTTCTCCACGAAGTAGATAGACCGTAAACTTGGATCTCCCCACACCCTTTTCCGGTACAAAGATGCAGATATCCCCTTCCTGCACACTGTTGTCACAGACAAAGTCTAACCAATGCCCTATAAGCATGTACTCACTTCTATCTTTTGTCATGTAGAATCTGGGATGCCACTTATTGCTCTTCTTGTCTGACGTTTGAAGTGTGATAGCCACACTTTCGTTTGGAAAGTGTGCGATTGCATGTTCCTCAGGAATGATCTGATAACACAAGAGACAAGATGTGATGCCATTAATAAATAAACAAGAACCAAAAGCTAAGTAGTGAACTCCCAAGATACCCGACTTCTTATTAATGTAATATATAATATAGAAACAGAAATGGACGGCGTTAGGCGTGACAAGCAGATCGTATTGAAAATACCAAGTTGCCCATTTCATAAACTTTTTTTGTGAGTTTACCAGTGAAGGACTAGGTGGTTCAACAGCACGCTGACTCATGACATCAACGTATACAGCAGTCTCGGGTTGAATTCTATCTACAAGCGCAATCACTTTCTCATATTGTGCTCCAGATAGACAACTCCCAAGTGATAGCACATAATTATGTCCTCGAGGTGTTCGATGATCATCGGACTCAATAGGACTGTCGTCTCCTGTACAAAATTTGCAGGAAAAAGGACAGTGAGTACTTTAAACTTTGGCACATATGCACTTGTAACTTAACAATCTAACCTGATTTCTCAAAGGAAGTGGCTTTTGCAGCCTTTTTTGCAGTATTTCGATGATCCCAAGAGCTACCCCTCTGACAGCTAGGATGTATTTTTCTACCTGATGGTTGTTTGGTATGATCATCAGAGCTGCTTCGTATATCAACTGAATCTGCACCTTTTTCTTGAATAGTCCCATCACTTGTGCAAATATCATTTCTTTCAACAGGGGAACGATCAATGCTTGATTCGCGAAGATGATGGACTGTCACCTTGAAGTTTCTTACATCACTCTTCGTCATTGGTTGAAAGAGGCAGAGATCACCCTCGCGCACATTATTGTCACGGACAAACTCATGCAAATAGAGGTGGTGTCCCTTTTCATCAGGTATGATGCGAAAATCACAGAGCCATTCCTTACTCTTTTGATGTAGCTTCAGTGTGATCGTTTGAGTTTTGCTAGGAAAGTGATTGACTGCATAGTCCTTAAGTATTGCCTATAATTAATAAAGAGAGAAGGGCAAAAGACGAATATGTGATGCGGCTATAATTTGTAGTATAAAACAAAGTATCAAGACTAGCAACTAAGGATATTCAAGACAGCTCCAACTTACCTCTCTAGAGGTAAGAGGAAGTCTAAATCTGAACTTTAAATTTATCGATTGATCAGGCTTACTTTGGAAAGCTTGTTCAGGAAACTAGTCACTCAGTGATTAAAATAGGAAAGTAAATACGCTCACACACAACATTTGAACCTTTCACGTGATTGATGCCTTGCAAGAAAATTATACTCCACAAATTTATTCTTGGATCGTATAATAAACGCAAAACAAAGTTATTAAAATAATTTTGGTGAAAATAAACACTAAAGAATCATAAAGGAATTTTGGAATTACATGGTTACATCTTACTTGAACCTGAAATATGGAGCACATACGAAAATAGTAATGGTAGTTTTTTAAATAAAATAGAGACGAAAATATTGGATTTTGTGCTGCAAACGTACAGTTGATTAGAAGCAAATGATTTTGATGTGCGTCAAAGTGTACCATAATAATTTAGTGTCATTAAGAAAATGAGATGTTTGCTAAGCTTAGCTAAGAATTTCCACTCACACAATTCCTTTTGAACACCTCAAAAGAGAAGATTTAAAAATATTTTGCTTATCATGGTCTATTGGTGTGTAATAGATCAGCCTAGACATTGGATCAAAATAATAGGACGATCCAACTGTTTGGGAGTGTCTTACAATATCTCAAACTTCCCCAATACACATAATTTCAACTATGAAGACATATATTGTTAATTTAGCAACACATACCAGTTTGATGCATAAGTGTCTTTGTGAGCGCTGTGAAAACTAACCATTAAGACAACCTTTCTTATTTTTTGTAAGATTTTCCAAGATATATGGTGTATTGGTGTATTATAGTTTGTTTTCTCAAAAGTTAACGTTTTTATTTTAAACCAAGTTTATAGCAAAATATATGAAAAGATAAAATGCATATGCAAGCAACCCAAACAAAAAAATAAAATATGAAATTATATTTCATGGTGAATCTAATGATAATGTGTTGGTATTGTGGACACTGATATTTTCTCGATATATTTGGTCAAAGTTCGAGAAGTTTGACTTTTAGAAAAATTCGTCCACCTAATTTTCGAATGGAGGGAGTATAGTAGTATTAAAAGATAAAATGCAGATGCAAGCAACCCGAACAACTAACTTGACTTACCAGATCAGGATATAGTTTCACATTGGTCTTCTTCATCCTTACCACAAGCATGGGGATTTTAGGTCGAATTTTCTCGTCAAGCGCATCTATTTTCGCCTTCTCTGCCGCTGTAAGATCGAACTTCCCTTGTAAGACATAATTCTTCTCCTTTTTGCGGTGTAATACATAGTCCTTGGAAGGCATCTGAAGATCATCCGGTTCCACAGGCTCATCTTCAGATGGATTGTCGTCTGATGCATGTAAAAGAGTTCTAGAAGTAAGAGAAGATGATGCAGTGAAGGTAACTGAAATTTGACAAAGTATTAACCTGACAATTCCTCAGCCAGAGAAGACATTGCGGCGGTCTTTACTTGTTTCCCACGACGGCCCGAGCGATCCCTTGGGCATTCATCTGGCCCTTCGCTCTCTTTCGACTGAATAGGATAATCATCGGAACTGCTTGAACTATCAGCATGAGCTGTGCGTGCTTTCTTAGCATTAGAAGCACTTTTCGCCTGCCTGACGAACCTCTTCCTCCCACATCGCTCGTGTGGATTTCTCATCTCGGAGCCGTTTTGCGAAATGGCAGGGTTCAGCAAACTAGGAAGCAGATACGTGGCATCGTCTATCAGTGTTACAAAAACTAGAAAAGTGTCCTTTCTCGACGGACAAAACATTTTCTTTGTTCAGATCAGAATTAGAAAAGACACACAGAAACAGATGAAACGATACTCTCTCCTTCGCATTATCAAAGTCTTCCCAGATTGTAGGGCGTAGAAACAGCCGCTAACAATCCGGACTGATCGATCGTGTGGCTTCCTGAAAAAGGGGATCGCTAACAGGAATCTGGTGATGGATGTTAGGGAAGATCGTGAAGGAGGTGCAGAGGTAAATCAAAGGTCGGTCGAGAAGATCCGTGTGCAGATGCGGAAACACAGTACTGGAACAGATTGATTAGATCACAAGAACTGGAAGGAGATGGGCTTAGGAGAAGAACCTTCACTCTGGACGTGGTGCTGCAGGGAGATGAACCGGTAACGCAGCAATCAGGAAGCAGTGGTAATTTAAGAAGGGAGCTGCAACGGCCCAAAGGTCCTTCTTTATGAAACGTTACCTGCTTTTCTGCTTACAAATTTATTGGATGGTTAATATAAAAAAAAGATTTATTGTATGGTGACATTTTACAAGGGCCAACCTTTTTTGATTCATGCGCTTGACCAAAATATACGCTCGGAGAGAGTATCATGGCAACTCCAACGGGCCGATGGATGCGGATTTTATCCAGTTTTTGTCTATTGGGGTCGGTGTTTTGGGTGGCATACAACCTATGCTACCAAGCATTCCAGGAAAGCTCATATCTACATTGATCGTCAACAACCGGATTGTATTTGCGCAGTTGGCTCTCTCAAGTACTCCTGGCCACACACTACTACCACGGCTTGATTTTAGGAATGTGCCATGTGGACTCTCTAACGTGGACATACTCATCAATAAGATCACCGAGTTTTTCATATACAAGCATCCGAATAGCTGCAGTGCATTTCTGATAAGAGGAAAAGCAACCTTTCCTAAGGCATCATCCTTGCAATCATCGTACGTCGTCACCCCCTCCCGGATATGATTGACGCATGTCTGGCCATACTGTCGGTGTCAAAACCGGCGAATCTCGGATAGGGTGTTCCGAACTATGAGACTAGGATCGATGGTAACAGGGGACGAAGTAGATGATGTTTATCCAGGTTCGGGCCCTCCTATGGAGGTAAAATCCTACATTCTGCTCGATTATATTGATGATATGAAGGTTATATAGTTGATCTACCTCGAGATCAAATAGTTAAAACCCGAAACTACTAGAGTCGCCTTTTCAGTATATTTGTTACGCCGATCGGCCCGAAAAGGCAACTCTACTAGAGTTCTTGTAACAACATACTCCGTCTGTCCCGTAATGTAAGACGCTTTTTGACACTACACTAGTGTAAAAAAACGTCCTATATTATGGGACGAAGGGAGTAGATCAGAAACAGATTTTCCTAGAGAGAGAAAAAAGCTAAATTTGCATTCAGATAACAAACGCAGTGCAAAAATACAAGTCAGGGTTTACACGAAGCTAAAACAACACTTTGACTAGGACTTGTAGAAACTAAGAGTTTTAGCCATCATGCAGTAGTCCTCGGAGATCAACCATACCATGGTTTGGTTTTTGATTAGAGTACAAAATATAGTTCTAGCAGAACTAGTTTGCACCCAGCGGTGACCTTTTCCATACATTTGATTCGGCAGGTGGTCCTTTTGGACAAAAATTCGAAACAGCAGGGTTCATCATCCCCTTATATTACAAAGTACTCCCTCCGTCCCAAAATAACTGTCTCAACTTTGTACTAGTTCTAGTGCAAAGTTGTACTAAGCTTAAGACACTTATTTTGAGACGGAGGGAGTATAAACTAACACTGATCACGAGAAATGATATGGACAATCATTGTAAGCTTCCTCCGGTTCCGCTTCAGCTCGAACAGGCAGAGATCACCAACTTGCAGACGGTTGTCAGTGGCAAATTCGCGCCAACCTCCTTCAAGGACACGTCTACTACCCTTCCGAATACGCATATGGGTTTGCCATTCCTTCCCCGTACGCTCGAGCAAAATAGTTTGCTCTTTCTTTGGAAGATACACAGCAGCATATTTTGCACCGAACTCCTAGTATTTTACAGATACAAGGATGTTACAATTACAGGTCGACCAATGATGTTGGTAAAATAAAACAGCCCTACAACATAGGTACAGAATCTGGTGGCATTTATTTGATTCGGCTGCAAAAGTAGTTTTTAATCCAAACAGTTTGCTAATAGCACAGTAAATTGGAGATCCAAAACCCACGGCGTCACTGGCTCGCTAAATTGCTAAGATTAGTTATCTTAATTCCTTTTAAACTTAATTATGTTATGACAGATGACAACAACTTGGGGGGCTATGACTAGGTAACAATAAAATTCCAGAAAAAAATTAGCTTACCAGGATGTAATTCCCTTTGGTACCAACATTGATTTTGTTGATGATTGCCACATACATATGTGCTTCGTGTTGGATGGCTTGCACTTTATCTTCAACTATGATCTTTTGCAATGGAGATAGAAACCTCGTTTGTGGTAGTATGTAGGGCGGCACAAAAGGACATGCTTGCGCCTTGCTTTCTGAGTGAATTAGATGAACCATAAATGTGAACTTTGCCCCACCCTTTGTTGGTACAAAGATGCATATATCTCCCTCCTCCACATGATTGTCACAAACAAAATCTGACCACTCCCCCCTAATCTTATGAATACTTCCATCATTCCCCTTGCAGAACCTGGGGTACCACTTTTTGCTCTCGCCCGGCCTCTGAAGTATGACGGATGCACTTTCATGGGGAAAGTGTGCAGCTGCGCATTCCTTAGTGATGGTCTGATCACAAATTAGACAGAGTGTGATGCCATTAACAGACAAACAAATAAACAGGAATGCAAAACTCAGCCCAAATATGTTTCAACTGTCAAGAAAGAAAAACATTTATGTTAAGTATTCAGAAAGGGCAATGAGAACATGAGCATGACATAGTTTCCCAATTCCCCTATAGCATTCAAACCATAAATATTAACTAGTAAACACCTCTCTTAGATCTAGAGACCACAGAGGGTTGTAGTGCGCTAAAAAAGAACTCAGGAAATTTACCAGAGAAGGATACAGTGGTCGGACATTGGACTTCCTCATGATAATCACGAATGCAAGAGTTCTGGATTGAATGTCCTGGAGAAGCCTGTCTATTTTCTCTTTTTGTGCGTCAGCTAAATTACTCCTACTTGGCAACACATACTTATCCTTTGGAGGTCCTGGAATCATCAGAGTCGAAAGAATCATACTCTGAAAAATTAGCTTCTCCTAGATAAATTCGTAGGTCAAACTAACAATGGGTAATGTATACGAAATGACCCATGTGTGCATGTACTTAACAAAAAAAAATCGATGCAATTTTGTTGACGCAAATGTAACTTAAGAATATAACCTGACTCCGCAGATGGAGTGGACATAACAGCTGTCTTTCTAGTACTCCCACTTTGGCATTCGTATGATCTTCCACTTGCTGAAAATTTAGTACGCACAAACAGATTTTCACGTAAACTAGAACAAAAAATATGAATTAGATCGGAAGTACTTGCATCATACTGCCATACCATCAGAATATTGTTCCTCCTTAACACGCGCTGTTGGGATCATCTTTGGGAGTGTGTGATCATCCGATCCAGAAGACTCATGCTCATTAGTACTGTCTTCTTTTGTATAACCGTTTTCAAGAGTAAACGCAACTTCAGATAAAACGGCACCTTAAAGCATAACAGATAACACAAAGGTACAAGCAAGCTGGCAAGCTAACCTGACAAATCCTCAGATGGAGACGATGTTGCGTCTGTCCTCGACAGTTCTCTACAATGTCCTGAGCTTTCACTTTGGCATCCATCTGATCGTCGATCCATTGACGAGTGAGTATTACGATCGCTGGAACTGCTTGACATTTCTCTAGAATTTGTGCTTGGTTCTTGACCACTCATAGTTCTCCCTATGCCAAAACAGGGTACCGTTTTCTCACAACCACTAGAATCAAAGACCGCAACCTTGAAGCGAGAACTTCCACGGTATCGGAACATCAATGAGTCTTTCTCTACTATGTCATTGGCATCAACAAACACCTCCCATCCAGATTGGAGAACTCTTCTATTCCTGTGCTCAGTAACTCCAACATCGTACACAATACCATTAGGGCCTTCTAGTTTGACGGTCCGTGACATTTTCCCTACGAAATGGTTTGCAAACCTCTCTGGTATGACCTGCAGCAACAGATGTACAAGTAATTTTTAAAGGAGTACTAGTTGAAATCAAGGTGAAAAATAGCATGCTATCATAAAATATCACGGGCCTTAAAATACTCTATTAGGGTGCTATATCGCGCTATAGCATTGTTATTAGCGAGACTTTGTACATTGATTTATTTAGCGAGACAATTTTCAAAACACTATAGCGTGCTATTTTTATTCAGTGGTTTAAATGGAGTACATTTCCCTAAAATTGGTGGAGGTGAATAAGGCATGATAGTCCCCGACAGCTAAAATTGGGAGATGACGAGTTAAAGATGACTATTTTATTTCAACTATATTTTTTCGACGGGAATTATTTGCTTCGCATAAATAAGGGCAATACGCCTTTGATCCAAAAAAAAATATATAGAGGCTCTGCATCTGCAATGTCATATTACTTGGAACAGAGCATATTACCATGCAATGTCTTGAACTTTTGCTCAACCGCCTGACGAAACGAGTGACCTTCCCATGTAGATGGTTCCAGTATCTCTTGCATCCCTGGCAAGAATTTTTCATCTCCCAGCTTCTATATCCCAGAGTCCAGGCCTTCTTGAGCTAAAGAACTGCAACCAAAGAAGCCTGCTAATCAGGAATGAACCAGCTCAGTACAGGCTTCGCGGAGCAGTCCGGTACAGATCCTGCGATGGCCGTGCCCAGGAGCTGGAAGGAAGAAGAAGGCCTTGGTTGAGAAGGGCGTGGAGAAACAGAGGCGGAGAAGAGAAGAGAGGGAAATCATTCACCGGGACTGGCTGGACTGGCCTCCACTAGTGAGACGCTTGGTGTTCCCGAAGCAACCCAAGAGAGGGGCAAAAACCAGACGGCAGAGATGCCACGCCAACGCCGTTATGATGTCCTGACTTGTCAGTTGTCACCGCTCATCTGATGGCAAAACGGATCAAAATGTAGCTTCTTAAAGAAAACTCTTATTTATGTATTTATTTATTTATTACTAGTAGCATAAATATACGTGCGTTGTCATAGGAGAAAACTCCTGTTCATATGAATCAGCCAGATTGAAAACGTTGAAACAAGGATCCCCGGTGACAAAAAAAAAAAAGAGGGATCGTTTGATCAGGACATGGAGTGTGATTGCAAGTAAATTGATCTGACTGACCAACGCTAAGGGCTTCTTTGGTTTAAAAGAATTGCATAAGATTTTTGGAGGATTTAGACCCTTAAAACCTTTTTCTTTGATGGACGTTTGATTGGTAGGATTGACATTCTTAGGAATTTTTCCATAGGATCCATTTGTATTACATTTTGACTAAAATCTCTTTGTTGAGTTCTTTTATTTTTCCTGTGCTATCAAACGTTTTTTAAAACCATGTGGGATACTATAGGACATGTCATCCTATTCCTGTATTTTTTTTTCTATTTCTTCGTTTTGAGAATCCTGCAAATTAAAGAGGACCTAACTTTTGATTGTTAGTTCATTCTTTGTATTATTAGTTCATTCTTGTATTTAAAATAAAACGTGAAAAAATAGCAATATCAAAAAGAATGAACTAATAGCAGCAACATCAAGCAAACCAATTGAGAGGAGTCATAGTTGCCCAAGCATAATCTGCTCTTTCTAAAGTTTCAAAAATAATAATTATGTAGCTCACATCAAGACACATTTTATCAATAAAATTTACAGTGAATTTCACTGTTTACCCAGTAGTTGTACATTTCTGACACTAATTACCGTGTAAGTCTTCTACAATATCCCTTTTGGATGCTTTAGCCACTCGTTTTTTGATGCCTGTTCATCAGGCAAGGTGTGAGGTGACGCCTGGGGTTCAAAAATATATGAACGACAACAAGGAATTGGATAGATGGACAAAACAAGTCTGAACATGATCGTCAATGATGCCCTTCGATCTTTATAGACTTTTCTACGAATCATTAACGCAGCATGCCGGTCCTATCTAACATAAACAAGAAAAATGCAAAATTGGGGAAATACCGTGTTAAAAGTACCAAAATCTGATATTTCGATAAAGTTCCACTAAATGGGGTAATATGTGTCACAAATGTATAAGTATAGGGTAAAACGTGGAATTCATTCTAAAATTTATAGACATTATATGTCCATATGCATGTGAGTATTATTTGTAGTTATTTTGTGAACTTACTTAAAGTTTTGTTTTTGACTTTTGCATAATTCTGGCTCCATGCCGTTTAGAGAGTCAAAAATCCGTACTCAACAACAAAAATGAACAATGCATAAATTGCCTCCATGCTATTTATGGAAACACATGGCTGCAATATTGTTGAGAAAATAGAATAGGTGGTAATTGTGTGAGAGGGTGAAAGAAAGAAAACCACTTCTCTGGTGTGTGGGTTGTGTACGTTGTGTGTCCATGTGTTCATTATTATGATAATCCAGATCAATCAAATCTAGCCAACAGCCTCGTAATTACATGCGTGTGCCTACAGATAGGGAATGATCGATTTAGTTGCTTGCTTAGTTATATCTTTGGAGGCATGCATCGTCATATACTACTATGTTTAATTATCAGGTAGTATTTTGTTTAGTCTGTCGTGCTCGTCCATCTAGCAGGATCTTGCTCAGTGTTCTTGGAAGTGCATGTACCCATCATAGACTCTTTTTTCTTGTGTACTTAATACTTCGCCTGTTTGATTGATCACGCTATTTCCTTCCGCTATGTCCCCAACAAGTCTAGTTGTACTTATTTTTTTGGTACTTAATGCAAACGCCTCTTGAATTGGCCGTGTTGTTCCTAGGTTATTTTTCCGCGAAGTCTATTACCGGCCCATATTTCATCCTCAGTTTGTTAATCACTCGCATGTTGATTCCTTAATAACTTGCTAACGTATAAACCGGTAGGTTTTGATGTAAGAAAGCAACGTGGGACTATTTCATAGGTGAACCAACATGAAAGGTTGGTTGTAAGATTGATGTTATGTTGTTGCCCCTCGTAGGCGTTGGGCTAGAGAAGCAGCCCAAGCGGAGGTAGATGGGCTGGCCTAGAAACCACAGCGCATATATATTAATTCTATGTAATTCTGTCAAATAGTTCTATGATGGGAGTTGGCTAGTGCGTTATGGGCTTTTCTATGGGATCCAGAGTTTGAATCCTCCATACGCAATTCTTTTCAGGACGGTGAAAATTCAAAGAAACACACCATCCTTTATTAATAGGTATAGACATAGATAGGTAACCACTTTGTATTATGAGTTTATGACATTGATTGTTTTTTCTAACAAAGGACATTAATAATGTCGTGTCTAAGAGATACAAGCATAATAAACATACACCCATTCTTACACGACTAAAATGCATGTGATCAATATTAATGACCTGCATAAATATCAATCCAGCTAGGAAGGTCATGCAAAATTGAAGTTGTGCCTAGGCATAAAAAAGATAATGAAAATTCCAAACCAAATGGCAATAGGCAGCAACATCAACCACCATCTTTGTTAGCATAGGAATTGCTAGAAAGGTTCTTCGTCATCAACGCCTCCAGAAAAGGGAAACGGGATTTATGGTAGGCAGGAGCAGGGACACACGGATTCTAGGCAACATGATTGCGTCAAGATTAAAAAAACAATGTCTCTAGGGCTTAATTACTCCATGCTTGCAGCTTTCTATAGAGACTGCATTGCCCATCCATACCACCTTTTTTTTCTTTTGACTTCTAAATTTGATATGATATAGATTTTAATCAAAATTCCATTTTATATTTTAAATTTGAGCCTTCATGGGGCCCACGAGTCACATGGGAACGCCCGTGACCTGTGGCCCCATCGATGCTTCTCACCGTACTTCTTTTTCCAGTTTTTTCATATATTCTAAAATAACTCTTCATAAATTTTCAGGTTATTTGGAGCTCCATAGCTATCTCTGTTGTAGCTTCTTCAAGCCCAGAATTCCAGCTGCGGCAATCTCCCTCTTGTTGTGTATCTTACAAACTAAAAGACAAAAGGCATTACAATTTCATTATAAAGTGGAATATAACTCTAAAACTTTATAAATAATAGTAGGTTAACATGATGCAAAAATTAACGTATCAATGGTATAGGCGGGTCAGCTGACCTATGGGCTTTGGAGGTGAGACGGCCAACAAAAGTTGGGCTCGGACATGGTATGGGTCATTGACAGTGGGGGCCCTCAGAGTCGTTACCTTGCAGAAGGCAATAGCGAATCCGTTCTATTCTCCTAGCCCATATTGCCCCAAAGGAATCCCTAGGTCTTATACCCTCGGACCGGACCATGATGTTATTCTCGTGACATGGTAACCTCTTGGGGGCATGTTTTGGAGATGGTTTTGAAAAGGCATGGTGCCCTGATGGTTGGTTTTGGTAATTGATGACAATCCCTATGGACTAATGGTTGCTTTGAGTTATGCTTGGAGATTTGTCATGCATTACTTCAAGACCATGCATTGATTTCAAGGCTATAAGGAGATTATGTGTGACCAAGGTGTTTTTCAAGGAATTATTCAAAGTTTGGTCATGTGATATTTGAGCCTATAGCAAGCATGCCTTGAAGAAGAAGATTGTGTGAACGTTCATGTTTATCTTCCAAACATCATCTTTGTGAAGAGAGAAGATAAGATACAAGGTTGATCAATACTTGCTATGGCAAGGAGTGATTCAAGTTGATTAACACACAAAGCATATAAGTTCTACCAAGTAGGATCAAGTGATACTATGGTATGGTAAGCATTGTCCAATATGTTCTGTGTACTAACCCACGATCTTTGTGAGGTTTTCATATGGGGTTAGGTATCTTTGCATGAGCTTGCATCCAAAAAAATCTCATGCAACCCATGAACGATGACATCAAGTGGTGATCGTCATCAAGGTTGTAGTATGCAAGTTCAAATGGAGAATCGCTAAGAGATCATGCTTGAAGTTTGTCGTCCATTATGTTGATAATGGACATGTGAAGATGAGCTGAAGATGGCCTCTCGAGTGAGTATCTTGACTATATCGTTCGTAGAGAGCTTAAACCATTGCATCCTTCGCATTATCTTTCTTGGTTCTTGTTTGGATCTTTTGCATGTGAGTTTTTGAGCTTACCGTCTCCATCATGACAAGCTTAAGTTTATCGAAAACGGATTTCATATGCATCTTCTTTGCATTTTCGGTGTTGGAGATGTTGTCAGTTGATTTTTGAAAGGTTCTCTTCCTTATCATATTGGCCTTTATTTTGCATTGCTAGTCCTTAATATAACTAGCCTCTATTTGGATAATACTTGTCGTCCTCTATACAACAAGCTTGAGTTTGCTGATTTCAGAGCCCGTATACAAAAGTTATGCCAGTTTCACACTTCTTGCATCCAGTTTTCTTACTTGGGGATTTCTTGAAGCTCCCAAGCGGTAGTACTGCCCTGGGCAACGCTAGTACCGCGTCATGCAGTACTTTTGCCTTCCAGTGTCGCGAGCATTTCCGCCGGGTCCATGCGGACTTTTTTGCATCGACGGTAGTAGGGCGGTAGTAGGATGCAGTTGTACCGTTCTGCGTCCTACTACTGTTGCTACTTTCACTTATTTTGGGCTTTCTGTAACCTCATCACAATTTTTAGCGGTAGTACCGCTAGCCCGAGTGGTAGTACTGTTGTACTGCGGGCTGGGGGCATACCAATTGGATTTTCTCCACCTGTAAAAAGGGGTCTTCTCTGTGATGGTTCTTATCCTTCTCAGCTCGTGTTTTTCCCCATTGTTGACCATACTTGAGCTTGCTAACTCTTAATCCCTTCAACGATTGTTGCTCCTTTTTGAGGGAAAAGAGATGAGATCTAGATCCATGTTTCCACCAATCACTTTCTCCTCTATGTGAGGGGAACCTTTTGGGGTCTATATCTTGGAGTTTATTGTGTTCTCTTGTTCTTCCTCTCATATTCCTCCATAGTTTTTGCAGTTGTGGTGGAATTTGTGAGTGAGGGACTTGACCACTTCGTGTGTTCTTGACATTGCATTAGTTGCATCGCTTTGAGCACTAGTAGAAAACAGTGCTTTGGTTGAGGCCAGGATAAGGGCATTAATCCCGGTTCACTTACGAATCGGGACCAAAGGGTACATCAGTCCCGGTTCATGAGGCCAGGGCGCCGGCCGGGCCTCGAGGGCCATTGGTACCGGTTCGTCTAACAATTTTGGTCCCAGTTCCAGACGCGAACCGGGACCAATGAGCCTCGCTCCTAGCCTATCACCTTTAGTGCCGGTTGGTAGCTAGAACCGGGACCAAAGGTAAGTCTTTTGTCCCAGTTCTAGCCATCAATCGGGACTAAAGATAAGACTATATATACCCTCGCCCTGCCCCTGCCCGCTCACTTTGTTTTTTGGCCGCCGGCGTGTGCAGGTGTGTGTTGCTCCAGCTCTCACCTCCTATGCATATGAGGTGTTCGATGAAATGCATGAGCCACACTTAAGCTTTCTCCTCTCCAAGCTCAACCTCCAAGCTCCATTTTCCTCAATATTTGTCTAGGTTTGACGGTCCATCCTGTCCTGTCCCCGTCCTCACCGCCGTCGATCGCCCGTGCCGATCTCGTCGCCGAAACCACCATGGTGAGCCTCTTGTTCTTACCTTCTTTGTAAAAGAAAAACATTCTTACTTGTATGATTTAGATAGATACTTGTACAATTTTCTTACTTTTATTATTGTTTGTTATTATATAGTGCCATGGTTTTGGTATCCGGCCTCATATGCCCTCATCCTATCTATGATATGGATGTGGTATATTATTTTTTAGAACTATTTCTTTCATTTAGTGTTTATGAAAATTATGCTGACCAACGTGACATAGATGTTTTTATCTAGGAGGTATGTGAACCAGAAATTAGAACCGACCCTCTTGTCGAGAGGTTAAATTTAGTTTAAAAGGAAAATAATTACTTGAAGTAAAAATTGAAAATAATTGAGGAGGAGAAGATGAAATTGGAGTTGCATGTTGCCAATGTCATCGGTGATCACAAGATCAAGATGGATGCAATGCGCTTGAAGATTAGAAAGATTAGAAAATATGCCATTCATACCGAGGCTTGGTATCATTATGTCGTTGGATCAATTGGTACCTTAGTTGCGGTTATGATCACATTTGTTGTTGCATTTAAATGTTTTACATAGTTTCAATGTATGTTTTAATTAGATGCTCTAGAGAGCTATATGTTGTTCAATGAGAATTATCTATGAAATTTATGTATTTGTTTTTTTAGTAATAATAGTTGATCACTATTGTACTTTGGTTTTAATGTGATGATGAACTTCTATTAACTTGGTCACTTCTTTATTCATGATGTTTTGTAATGGTTTTTGATACACTTAATTATATTTTTGATGCTGAGACACAATCGGGTGATGAACATGAGCCTTGTGATAACATTAATAATGATGCTCAACCTAGTAACGATAATGATGTGGAGATTGAACCTGCTGATGATCTTGGTAACCCACAATCTAAGAATAAAAGATATGATAAAAGAGACTTCATTGCTAGGAAACATGGTAGAGAAAGAGAAACATGGGTTTAGAAACCCATGCCCTTTCCTCCTAAACCATCCAAGAAAAAGGATGATGAGGACTTTGAGCGTGAAATGATTAGACCTCTCTTTTTACGTATGCGCTTGACTGATATTTTGAAAATGTCTCCTTATTTTAAGTATATGAAAGATATTTTGACAAATAAAAGAAAGATACTGAAGGCTGAGATTTCCACCATCTTTGCTAATTATACTTTTAAAGGTGGAATACCTAAGAAACTAGGAGATCCAGTAGTACCTACTATACCATGCTCTATTAAAGGAAATTATGTTAAAACTGCTTTATGTGATCTTGGAGCTAGTGTTAGTGTTATGACTTTCTCTTTATACCGTAGACTTGATTTGAATAAGTTGACACCTACTAAAATATCTTTGCAAATGGCTGATATCAATTGCTCTACCTGTCGGTATTTGTGAGGATGTACCTGTCGTAGTTGCAAGTGCTACTATCTTGACGGACTTTGTTATTCTTGATATTCCCGAGGACGACAGTATGTCGATCATCCTTGGTAGACCCTTTTTGAATACTGCAGGGGCTGTTATTGATTGCAACAAGGGCAATGTCACTTTTCATATTAATGGTAATGAGCATCGGTACACTTCCCGAAGAAACAGCCTCAAGTTCATAGTATCAATTCTATTGAAAAAATTCCAACAATTATTATTGGAGACTTTGAGTTCCCCCTTCCTACTGTCAAGACGATATATGATATACTTATTGTTGGGGAAATGCATATCCTCATTGAGGTAACTTAGTGTTATTCGAAAATTCTTCGGTTTCATGTCATTCGAAAGAAGTTCGTTAATAAGACTTGATCAAACTTATTGATGGATTCCTTTTGAGGAGCATGAGATCGATGAATTTAGAAAGCACAACTCCCTACACCTAACTTTTACTTTTTATTACCTAGATGAAATTAAGTAAAAATGCTATTATTTTTCTGCTTTCTGAGTTTTCCGTGCAATAGAAAAATGACCTGAAAATAAAAGTTCCTAGAATCCCCTGGAAATTTAGTATGATTTTGCTAGAATATTTAAGAATTTTTGGCACTGAGAATGCATCAGGGGGCCGCATCAGGGGGCCACAAGCCTACAGGGCACGACCACTCCCCTGGTGGTGCCTAGCAAGCTTGTGGGTCCCACGTGGCCCCCTCCACTTATTCCAGCACCCATTCACTCCATCTTCCTCCAAAAAAATCCCACCGTTGCTCAAACTCGTGTTCTAGCTCATCTTGCTGCCATTTTTGATCTCCTTGCTCAAAGCTCCATTTGCAAAACTGTTTAGGGGATTGCTCACCGGTATGTGACTCCTCCAATGGTCCAATTAGTTTTTGTTGTAGTGCCTTATATATTGCAAATTTTTGTTGTTAGGGTGACCTTGTTCTTGAGCTTACATGTAAAATTTGTATGGTCCAAAGTAGTTTTGATGCATTATATAGTCTCTAGGCACTTGAGGGAGTAGTTGCTATGAGTTTTGTTGAGTTTTGTGCACCTTTATTTTCAGTTACTAAAAATTTCAGAAATTTTTCAGAAATGTTGAGAAGGTTGCTAACAGGATATTCAAGTCGGGGGTTCTAAGGAAGATGAAAATGAAATGAAGGAGAAACCCAAAATACAATCTTCCTCGCATCGCAGAAATCCGACCATGTGAATGTCCGTGTAACACATTCTTGAGGGCGGCTGGAATTTATGAAGATTTCTATTATTTGGCCGAGAATGCAGGCATCATCGACTTCCTCAACGATAAGTGTGACCAGTACCTCTTGCTCACTAATACCTTTGTGCAAATTTTTCACTTTCATCCTAGGGAAGACCCTCCTACAGTAGAATTTCATTTATATGATGTGCCTAAGAAAACGAATCTTTATGATTTTTGCAAAGTTTGCAAGATACCCTATGAGGGCAGCATCACGGAACCACGTCCTCGATACATGGAAGATTTTATTGCCTCGGTCACTGTAGGAGAAACAAATATATTTTATAACCAGAGAGGAGGAAAACGAGTACGAGAAAAATGCAGAAACTGCTCGCCTTCATGTTGTAGTGGTACAGGCGGTAGCCGTCGTAGCCCAGCACGACCCCAACTTTGACTTCGAATATTATCGAGGCCAGCCATGGCACTAGACCAACTTAGGCCAAAAGCCTAAACTTGGGGGAGTATGTATTTCTCACCGACATTACATTCATGTTCACACACTTATTTCAGTTGTCGGTGTTCATGCTTTTTCATTGTACTATTCATGGTAGTTTAATTCTTGTTTTGCTTTCTTCTTGTGTGTTTAATAAACTTTGAGAAAAATACAAAAAAATTAGTTCTAGCTTTATTTCCTAGTTGCTTAGTTGTAGCATTAAAGATAAAACCCAAAAAGATTTATTGTTCTTCTTTTTGCTTGTTGGGAGCTTTCCCGTGTAAATAATTTTCCTTTCTTTTCTTTGGGTCGTAAGGAGAAGACCACAATGACGTGTTGAGTGGCTCTCATATGCACTATTGTTTATCTTGCAAAGAGCCCATATTGCCTTGTCTTCTCCTTTGGTTTATTGTTTGTAGATTCAAGCTTAGTCCAATGCACGCGCACTCTTATTATTATTCACATCGTTCAGTCGTGCAAGTGAAAGGCAATAATGACGATATTTGATGAAAAGATTGAGATGGAAAAAAGCTCATATGAACTCGACCTATCTTGCTTTTGTAAATATGATTAGCTCATCGTTTCCAGTATGTTATGGGTTGAACATGTTTGCAATAACAATTAGAGATTACAGTTATTCATGCCACGCTTAATTAGCTAATTGTGGATAATGGTTCGTCTTGAGTGCAAACATGCGCATTAAAATGGATGTGATGTAGTATGATAGAATGGTATCCTCCTCTGGATGATTCAAGTGGCTTGACTTGGCACATGTTCATGCATGTAGTTGAAACAAATCAACATAGCCTCTACGATATTTATGTTCATAGTGAATTATATCCTACTCATGCTTGCATTGAATGTTGGTTAATCTCAAGGCATGTTGATGACAATGTCACTCTCTAGTTGGCTGCTCCCCAGTCTTTTGCTAGCCTTCACTTGTACTAAGCAGGAATACTGCTTGTGTATCCATCTCAATAAACCCAAAGTTGTTCCATATGAGTTCACCATATCTACCTATATGTGGTATTTACCTGCCATTCCAAGTAAATTTGCATGTGCTAAACTTTAAACCTTCAAATAAACCTTCTATTTTGTATGCCCAAATCGCTCATGTGGCGATTGGGGGCTGTCAGTATCTTCCATGCTAGGTGCATTATTCTCATGATATGTGTTGATTCACTATCATTCACGAGAAAGTGGCTGGTAATCGGGATGCCCAGTTCCATGCTCGATATAAAAAGCAAAATATAATTAAACAAAACTCCCCCAGGAATGTGTTTGTATGCACGGTACCCGTGAATTCGGCCCGCCATGGAGTGTGATTGATTGGTGGAGGGGGAGTAAAAACTTTACCATTCTGTTTGGGAACTGCCTATAATGTGAGCAACGAAAGCATACCGCTCCAAAATCATTACCTATCTCTATTTTAAAAGCTTGAGCTCTGGCACCTCTGCAAATCAATGCTTCCCTCTGCGAAGGGCTTATCTATTTACTTTATTGTTGAGTCATCATCCTCTTATAAAAGGCACCAGTTAAAGAGCACCATTGACATTTGTATGCCTTGCTATTAATTGATGTTGAGTATGAGCATGACTGGATCTCTCTCACCGTGAACTACAATGTTTAGTCAGTCCTTGTTCTCCAGAGGTGCTCTGCATTTATGTTTGACGGTCTCAGAAAGGGCTAGTGAGATACCATTATGTCATATTGTATCTTGATTGTTTTGATAAATTTTTGTCATGTGAGACTTGTTATTATTGCTCGCTAGTTGGTTATGCCATTGACATGAGTAAATATGAGACCTAAATGTTATTGTGAATGTGGTTAGTTTATAATCTTTGCTGAAAATCTGAACATAAGTTAGACATATTTACAACAGCAAGATCAAACAGAGTTTGTAAAAGTTTTTCTTTACCACTTTCATTTTATCAACTGAATTGCTTGAGGACAAGCAAAGGTTTAAGCTTGGGGAGTTGATACGTCTCCAACATATCTACTTTTCCGAACTCTTTTGCCCTTGTTTTGGACTCCAATTTGCATGATTTGAATGGAACTAACCCGGACTGACGTTGTTTTCAGCACAATTGCCTTGGTGTTATTTTTGTGCAGAAATAAAAGTTCTCGGATCATCCTGAAAATTTACGGAGAATATTTTTGGAATTAATAAAAAATATTGGTGCAAGAATTAACCAGAGGGGGGCCACCAGCAGGCCACAAGCCTGCTAGCCGCAGCCACCCCCCTGGCCGCGTGGAGCAGGCTTATGGGCCCCTCGTGGCTCCTCCGACCTCCTCTCCAGATCCATATAACCCTATTTGTCGAGGAAAAAATCAGAGAGAAGAGTTCGTCGTGTTTCACGATATGAAGCCGCCGCCATTGCTAGTTCTTCCTCGGGAGACCAGATCTGGAGTCCGTTTTGGGCTCCGGAGAGGGGAAATCGACGCCTTCGTCATCACCAACCATCCTTCATCACCAATTCCATGATGCTCCTCACCGTTCGTGAGTAATCTCATCGTAGTCTTTCTGGACGGTGATGGGTTGGATGAGATTTATCATGTAATCGAGTTAATTTGGTTAGGGTTTGATCCCTAGTATCCACTATGTTCTGAGATTGATGTTGCTATGACTTTGCTATGCTTAATGCTTGTCACTAGGGCCCGAGTGCCATGATTTCAGATCTGAACCTATTATGTTTTCATGAATATATGTGTGTTCTTGATCCTATCTTGCAAGTTGTAGACACCTATTACAAGTTATGATCCGCATCCCCCAGGGTGACAATAAGTGGCATTCTTTTCGGTGATTACTGTAGTTTGAGCAGTTCATGTATTCACTAAGTTCTAATGCTTTGGTCCGGTTCTCTATTAAAAAGAGGCCTTAATATCCCTTAGTTTCCAATAGGACCCCGCTGCCATGGGAGGGTAGGACAAAAGATGTCATGCAAGTTCTTTTCCATAAGCATGTATGACTATATATGGAATACATGCCTACATTACATTGATGAATTGGAGCTAGTTCTGTGTCACCCTATGTTATAACTGTTGCATGATGAATGACATCCGACATAATTATCCATCACTGATCCATTGCCTATGGGCTTTTCATATATTGATCTTCACTCAGTTACTTTTCCGTTGCTACTGTTACAATCACTACAAAACTCCTACTATCACTTTGCCACCGTTACCGTTACTACCATATTACTTTGCTACTGAATACTTTGCTGCAGATATTAAGACTTTCAGGTGTGGTTGAATTGACAACTCAGCTTCTAATACTCGAGAATATTCTTTGGCTCCCCTTGTGTCGAATCAATAAATTTGGGTTGAATAATCTACCCTCAAAAACTATTGCGATCCCCTATACTTGTGGGTTATCACCCACCAGGAGGTTACAAGCCTGCCAGGCGCGGCCACCCCCTGGCCGCGCCTAGGTGGCTTGTGACCCACCTAGAAGGTCCCGACGCCCATCTTATGCTATATGAAGGGTTTTGACCTGGAAAAAAATAAAAAGAGAGTTTCAGGACGAACTGTCGTCGTCTCGAGGCGGAACTTGGACAGAACCAATCTAGAGCTCCGACGGAGCTGTTCTGCCGGGAAAACTTCCCTCCCGGAGGGGGAAATCGAAGCCATCGTCATCACCAATGATCCTCTCATCGAGAGGGGGTCAATATCCATCAACATCTTCATCAGCACCATCTCCTCTCCAAACCCTAGTTCATCTCTTGTATCCGATCTTCGTCTCGAACCTCAGATTGGTACCTCTGGGTTGCTAGTAGTGTTGATTACTCCTTGTAGTTGATTCTAGTTGGTTTACTTTGTGGAAGATCATATGTTTAGATCTTATATGATAATTAATACCCCTCTGATTATGAACATGAACATGCTTTGTGAGTAGTTACGTTTGTTCCTGAGGACATGGGATAAGTCTTGTTATAAGTAATCATGTGAATTTGGTACTCGTTCGATATTTTGATGAGATGTATGTTGTCTCTCCTCTAGTGGTGTTATGCGAACGTCAACTATATAGCACTTCACCATTATTTGGGCCTAGGGGAAGGCATTGGGAAGTAATAAGCAAATAATGGGTTGCTAGAGTGACAAAAGCTTAAACCCTAGTTTACGTGTTGCTTCGTAAGGGGCTGATTTGGATCCATATGTTTCATGCTATGGTTAGATTTATCTTAATTCTTCTTTTGTAGTTGCGGATGCTTGCGAGAGATGTTAATCGTAAGTGGGTGGCTTGTCTAAGTAAGGGCATCACCCAAGCACCGGTCCACCCACATATCAAATTATCAAAGTAACGAACGTGAATCAAATGAGCATGATGAAAACTAGCTTGATAGTAATTCCCATGTGTCCTCGGGAGCGCTTCACTTTATATAAGATTTTATCCAGGCGTGTCCTTTGCTACAAAAAGGATTGGGCTACCTTGCTGCACCTTTTCTACACTTGTTACTTGTTACTCATTACCAATTATCTTATCACAAAACTATCTGTTACCTATAATTTCAGTGCTTGTAGAGGATACCTTACTGAAAACCGCTTGTCATTTCCTTCTGTTCCTCTTTGGGTTCGACACTCTTACTTATCCAAAGGACTATGATAGATCCCCTATACTTGTGGGTCATCAAGACTGTTTTCTGGCGTCGTTTCCGGGGAGTGAATCCCCTTTGGTAAGTGGAATTTGGTAAGGAAAAAATTATATAGTGTGCTGAAATTTATTGTCACTTGTTACTATGGAAAGTAATCCTTTGAGGGTCTTGTTTAGGGTATCTTCATGTCAACCGGAAGCACAAAGAATTGCCCCTCAACCTACTGAACCTACTGAAAATATTTATTATGAAATTCCTTCGGGTATGATAGAGAAACTGCTGTCTAGTCCTTATGCAGGAGATGGAACACTACATCCTGATTTGCATCTAATCTATGGGGATGAAATTTGTGGATTATTTAAGCTTGCAGGTCTGCCCGAGGATCACGTTAATAAGAAGGTCTTTCCTTTATCTTGTATATAAGGAGAAGGCATTGACATGGTATAGGCTATGTGATGATATTGGATCATGGAGCTACAACCGATTGAAAATGGAATTTCATCAGAAGTTCTATCCTATGCATCTAGTCCATCGTGATCGGAATTATATCTATAAATTTTGGCCTCATGAAGGAGAAAGAATCGCTCATGCTTGGGGGAGGCTTAAGTCAATGTTATGTTCATGCCCCAATCATGATCTCTCGAGAGAAATTATTATTCTGAATTTTTATGCTCGGATTTCTTGTAATGATCAATCCATGCTCGATACTTCTTGTACTGGTTCCCTTTACTTCTTGTAATAGGAGATCATTGTTATCATGGCTTATGTGATGTGGGTGCTAGTGTGAGTGCAATTCCTTTTACCTTATATAAAGAAATTATGAATGATATTGCACTAGCTGAGTTAGAGGAAATTGATGTTACAATTAAGCTTGCTAATAGAGATACTATAGCACCAGTTTGGATTGTTAGAGATGTTGAAGTCTTGTGTCGGAAAATAAAATATCCTACTAATTTTCTTGTCCTTGGTTCCCCACAAGATGATTTATGTCCCATTATATTTGGTAGACCATTCTTTAGTACTGTTAATGCCAGGATAGATTGTGAGGAGGAAACTGATACTTTTAGTTTGGGGGATGAGTCTCATGAATTTAATTTCTCTAAATTTCGTAGACAACCCCATGATAAAGAATTGCCAAGTAAGGATGAAATTATTGGTCGTGCTTCTATTGATGTGCCTCCTACTGACCCCTTAGAACAATATCTGCTAGACCCTGAAGACGATATGCATATGAATGGAAGGAATGAAATAGATAAGATTTTCTTTGACCAACATCCTATTTTGAAACAAAACTTGCCTGTTGAAATACTTGGGGATCATCCTCCACCCAAGGGCGATCCCGTGTTTGAGATTAAATAATTACCGGATACTCTGAAATATGCTTATATTGATGAAAAGAATATATATCCTATTATTATTAGTGCTAACCTTTCATAGCATGAAGAAAGAAGATTATTGAAAACTCTGAGGAAGCACCATGCTGCTATTGGATATACTCTTGATGATCTTAAGGGCATTAGTCCCACTCTATGTCAGCATAAAATTAATATGGAGCCCGATGCTAAACCAGTTGTTGATCACCAATGACGGTTAAATCCTAAAATGGAAGAAGTGGTAAGAAATAAAATATTAAAGCTTCTGGAGGCAGGTATTATTTATCCTATTGCTGATAGTAGACGGGTTAGTCTCGTTCACTGCATTCCTAAGAAAGGAGGTATTACCGTAGTTCCTAATGATAAAAATCAATTGATCCCACAAAGGATTGTTACAGGGTATAGAATGGTAACCGATTTTAGGAAATTAAATAAAGCTACTAGGAAAGATCATTACCCTCTACCTTTTATTGATAAAATGCTAGAAATATTATCCAAACACACACATTTTTGCTTTTCTAGACGGTTATTCTAGTTTCTCTCAAATACCCGTGTCAAAAGAGGACCAAGAAAAGACCACTTTTACTTGTCCTTTCGGTACCTTTGCTTATAGATGTATGCCATTTGTTTTATGCAATGCACCTGCTACCTTTCAAAGATGTATGACTGCTATATTCTCTGGTTTTTGTGAAAGTATTGTTGAGGTTTTCATGGATGATTTTTCCGTTTACGAAACTTCTTTTGATGATTATTTGAGCAACCTTAATCGAGTTTTGCAGAGATGCGAAGAAACTAATCTTGTCTTTAATTGGGAGAAGTGCCACTTTATGGTGAATGAAGGTATTGTATTGGGCCAGAAAATCTCCAAAAGAGGTATTGAAGTTGACAAAGCCAAAGTTGATGCTATTGAAAAAATGCCATGTCCTATGGATATTAGAGGTATAAGAAGTTTCCTTGGTCATGCTGGTTTCTATAGGAGATTTATTAAAGACTTCTCTAAGATTTCTAGGCCTCTCACTAATCTTTTGCAAAAAGATGTTCCATTCATTTTTTATGATGATTGTGTAGAAGCATTTTAAATTCTTAAGAATGCCTTGATTTCTGCACCTGTTGTTCAACCACCTGACTGGAACCTACCCTTTGAAATTATGTGTGATGCTAGTGATTATGCCGTTGGTGTTGTTCTAGGACAAAGAGGTGATAAGAAATTAAATGTTATCCATTATGCCAGTAAAACTCTAGACAACGCTCAAAGAAACTATGTTACCACTGAAAAGGAATTTTTAGCAGTTGTGTTTGCTTGTGATAAGTTCAGACCTTATACTGTTGATTCCAAAGTAACTGTTCACACTGATCATGCTGCTATTAAATATCTTATGGAAAAGAAAGATGCTAAACCTAGACTTATCAGATGGGTCCTTCTGCTACAAGAATTTGACTTGCATATTGTTGAGAGAAAGGGTGCTGATAACCCCGTAGCGGATAACTTGTCTAGGTTAGAAAATGTTCTTGATGACCCACTACCTATTGATAATAGCTTTACTGATGAACAATTAGCTGTCATAAATACTTCACGTAATGGTCCTTGGTATGCTAATTATTCTAATTACATTGTTGCTAAATTTATACCGCCTAGTTTCACATACCAGCAAAGGAAAACGTTCTTCTATGATTTAATACATTACTTTTGGGATAATCCACACCTTTATAAATAAGGAGTAGATGGTGTTATTAGACGCCGTGTACCTGAGCATGAACAAGAACAGATCCTATACAAGTGTCATTTCGAGGCCTACGGAGGACATCACGCTGGAGATAGAACAGCACACAATGTATTACAATCTGGTTTTTATTGGCCTACTCTCTTCAAGGATGCTCGTAAGTTTGTCTTGTCATGTGATGAATGTCAAAGAATTAGCAATATTACTAGACATCAGGAAATGCCTATGAATTACTCTCTTGTTATATAACCGTTTGATGTCTGGGGTTTGGATTATATGGGACCTTTTCCAATGTCCAACGAGTATACTCATATTCTAGTTGTTGTTGATTATGTTATTAAGTGGGTAGAAGCTATTCCAACTAGTAGTGCTGATCATAAAACCTCTATTAAAATGTTGAAAGAAGTTATTTTCCCTAGATTTGGAGTCCCTAGAGATTTAATGACTGATGGTGGTTCACACTTTATTCATGTTGCCTTCCGTAAATTGCTTGCTAAGTATGATGTTAACATAGAATTGCATCTTCTTATCATCCTCAGTCTAGTGGTCAAGTAGAATTAAGCAATAGAGAAATTAAATTATTCTTGCAAAATACTGCTAATAGATCTAGAAAGAATTGGTCCAAGAAACTTGACAATGCATTATGGGCTTATAGAACTGCTTACAAAAATCCTATGGGTATGTCTTCGTATAAAATGGTTTGTGGTAAAGCATGTCACTTACCTCTAGAACTAGAGCATAAAGCTTATTGGGCAATCAAAGAGCTCAATTATGATTTCAAACTTGCTGGTGAGAAGAGGTTATTTGACATTAGCTCACTTGATGAATGGAGAACCCAGGCCTATGATAATGCCAAGTGGTTTAAAGAAAAGGTTAAGTGATGGCATGATAAAAGGATACAGAAGCGTGAATTCAATGTAGGTGACCATGTCTTGCTATACAATTATCGTTTAAGATTTTTGTAGGAAAACTTCTCTCTAAATGGGAAGGCCCTACATTGTCGAGGAAGTATATCGCTCCGGTGCCATCAAGATCAACAACGCCAAAGGCACAAATCCGAAGGTGGTAAACAGGCAAAGAATCAAACATTATATCTCAGGTACTCCCATAAATGTTGAAACCAATATTATCAATACCATAACTCTAGAGGAGTATATTAGGGAGACCTACCGGAACGTTTCGGACTCCGAAAATGTATAGGTATGTGGTATGGTAAGCAAACTGACTCCAAAACTTTCCCAATAGCAATTTTCTTGGTTTTGGAATATTTAATAAATTGGGAAAATTTCAAGTAGTTCGAAAGAGGCACGAGGAGGTGACAAGCCTACCAGGCGCGACCACCCCTTGGCCGTGCCTAGATGGCTTGTGACCACCTGGTGCACCCTTCGGACTCAGTTTTCTTGTGGTATACTCCTTTGGGTCAGTAAAAATTCAATATATAATCTCCCGAAGGCTTGGACTTTCGTATCACAACAATACCTCCTGTTTTTGTTTTGAGCCGTTCCTGCAGCAGATTTAGATCATCATGACATCCCCAAGTTCTTCAAAGTACAAGTTCTTTGAGAAGGTCATCAACCCCTATCTTGCGGAGGTGCTGCGACACCCTCAAGCCATTGAGATGCGTGAGGGGGTGCTGCACTTCCGTGACATTGAAGGGCCAAAGAAGACCGGAAGCATGGAAACGAGGCTAGAAGCAATTGAGCAGCAAGTCTTCAAGTGCCAAGGGATGGTGGAACATGGACTCAATGCCAATCATATGATGATCTCTGAGTTTACCCATAAATAAAAGCTAGACACCAAGGACATCGGGGAACATATCTTCAAGCTTTACGAGAAAATCGAGCATCTCCAAGCCCAGATTTATGATCTGCAAACCAAAACTGTGAGTATGAATACAAATTTAATAGAATGAGTTTGGCTGCTGATTTGACGATTCTGGAGACTCATTCATCTTTTTACGATGGTGAGCCTATGCCTTGGAAGACGGAGGACAATCTTCCAACCTCATCAACAACTCCACCACCATCACCCCCGAAGAAGGACACCTAAATACATGGTTATGGGCACTCCCCTTGGCTTGTGCCAAGCTTGGGGGAGGTGCCCCGGTATCGTATCACCATCAACTTTTTATTTTCTTGTTTTTCTTAGTTCAATCCTTTTGGTTATATCTTGATCTAGTAGAATAAAATTTTACTATGATCTAGCTTTGAGTTTTTCCTTTTTGTTCCCCTTATGTAAGCGAGTCCGAGAGTTATATAATGAATAGTAGTTTTCATGTGAGGGCTTTGCTTGCTTGCTATGATCTTGAGAAAAATAAATTAGAAATAAAAGAAGAATAGAATAAAGGAAAATATTATATATGATAATCTTATGGGGAGTGATGACTTCACATACAAGAAGTATGTCGGTTAAAACTTGTTGGGAGTTGACAAACATAGCGATTGGTCATTGGGGCAAATAAAAGGAAGTAATACAAAAAGATAGGTTCACATATAAATATATTATCTTGGACATATTTTATGATTGTGAGCACTCATTAAAAATACTATATGCTAAGAAGTTGATGTTGGACAAGGAAGACAACAAATGTTGGAAATATGCCCTAGAGGCAATCAATAAAGTGTTTATTATTATATTTCCTTGTTCATGGTAATCGTTTATTGTACATACTATAATTGTGTTGATTGGAAACTAAATACATGTGTGGGCATATAGACAAACATTGTGTCCCTAGTGTGCCTCTAGGAGGCTAGCTCGTTGATCAAAGATGGTTAAGGTTTCCTGGCCATGGACATGATATGTCATTTGATATCAGGATCACATCATTAGGAGAATGATGTGATTGACAAGACCCAAACTATGAACGTAGCATATGATCGTGTCAGTTTATTACTACTATTTTCTGCATGTCAAGTATCTGTTCCTATGACCATGAGATCGTGCAACTCATTGACACCGGAGGAGTGCCTTGTGTGTATCAAATGTTGCAACGTAACTGGGTGACTATAAAGGTGCTCTACAGGTATCTCCTAGGGTTTCTGCTGAGTTGGCATGGATCAATACTGGGATTTGTTACTCCGTGTGACGGAGAGGTATCTCAGGGCCCACTCGGTAATACAACATCACAACAAGCCTTGCAAGCAATGCGACTAAGTGTTAGTCATGGGATCTTGTATTACGGAATGAGTAAAGAGACTTGCTGGTAACGAGATTGAACTAGGTATAGAGATACCGACGATCGAATCTCGGGCAAGTAACATACCGAAGAACGAAGGGAACGACATACGGGATTGTGTGAATCCTTGACATAGAGGTTCGGCCGATAAAGATCTTTGTAGAACATGTAGGAACCAATATGGGCATCCAGGTCCCGCTATTGGTTATTGACCGTAGAGGTGTCTCGGACATGTCTACATGGTTCTGGAACCCGCAGGGTCTGCACACTTAAGGTTCGGTGATGTTTTGGTATAGATGAGTTATGTGTGTTGGTGGCCGAAGGTTGTTCGGAGTCCCGGATGAGATCTCGGACGTGATGAGGAGCTCCGAAATTGTCCGGAGGTGAAGATTCATATATAGGAAGTTTCGTGTTGGTTACTGAGAAAAGTTCGGGCGTCACCGGTAACGTACCGGGGGTGTCGGGAGGGTCCCGCGGGTCCAGTTACCTAGTTACGTTGCACCTCCATAATCCAGAAACATCTCCTTAGTCTTTTAGTTACTAAGGATAATCTTGACCGCTGTCTAGTGATCCACTCCTGGATCACTCTTGTACCCCTTGACAGACTCATGGCAAGGCGCACACAGGTGCGGTACACAGCATGGCATACTATACAGAGCCTATGTCTTAGGCATAGGGGACGACATTCGTCCTTTCTATTTCTTCTACCGTGGTCGAGCTTTGAGTCTCACTCAACTTCACACCTTACAAAGCAGGCGAGAACACTTCTCTCTGACTAATCCATTTTGAACTCTTTCAAAATCTTGTCAAGGTATGTACTCATTGAAAGTCTTATCAAACATCTTGATCTATCTTTACAGATCTTGATGCTCAACAATTAGGTAGCTTTATTCAGGTCTTCCTTTGAAAATCACTTTTCAAACAACCATTTATGCTTTCCAGAAATTCCACATTATTTCTGAATAGCAATATGTCATCCACATATACTTATCAGAAACTCTATGGTGTTCCCACTCACTTTCTTGCAAATACAAGTTTCTCATAAACTTTGTATAGACTCAAAAACTTTGATCACCTCATCAAAGTGTACATTCCAACTCCGAGATGCTTGCTTCAGTCTATAAAAGGATCACTGAAGCTTGCACACCTTTTAGCATCCTTAGGACTGATAAAACCTTCTGGTTGTATCACATACAACCTTTCCTCAAGTAAACCGTTAAGGAAATGATTTTTGGCATCCATCTGCCAGATTTCATAATTGGAAGTGCAGCAACTGCTAACATAATTTCAACAGACTTTAGCATCGCTACGAGTGAGAAAGTCTCATCGCAGTCAACTCCTTGAACTTGTCGTAAACTTCTTTGCAACAAGTCAAGCTTTACAAATGGTGACATTTACCATTAGCTCATGTCTTCATTTCAAAGATCCATTTGTACCTAACGACCTGCCGTCCAACGAGCAAGTCCACCAAAGTCTATACTTGGTTTTCATACATGGATCCTTTCTCGGATTTCATGGCCTCTAACCATTTGTTGGTTTCCGGGACCATCATCGCTTCTCCATAGTTTGTAGGTTCATTGTTGTCCAACAACTTGACCTCTAAGATAGGGTTGTCGCACCACTCAGGAGCAGTACGCGTCCTTGTCGACCTATGAGGTTTGATAGTAACTTGATCCGAAGCTTCATGATCATCATCATTAACTTCCTCTTCAACTAACGTAGGCTTCACAAAAACAACTTCCTGCGCTGCGCTACTCTCTGGTTGAAACAGAGGTTCAATAACCTCATCAAGTTCTATCCTCCTCCCACTCAATTCTTTCAAGAGAAACCTTTTCTCGAGAAAGGACCCAGTTTTTAGCAACAAACATTTTATGCTTGGATCTGAGATAGAAGGTTCACCCAACTGTTCTTCGGGTATTCTATGAAGATGCATTTGTCCGCTTTGGGTTCGAGCTCATTAGGTGAAAACATTTTCCACACAAGCGTCACAGCCCCAAACATTAAGAAATGACAGCTTAGGTTTCCTTCAAACCATAATTCACACGATGTCATCTCAACGGATTTAGATGGTGCCCTATTTAAAGTGAATGTAGTTGTCTCTAATGCATAACCCCAAAATTATAGTAACAAAACGATAAGAGACATCATAGCATGCACCATATCCAAGAGAGCACGACTATGACATTCAGACACACCATCACACTATGGTCTTCCAGGTGGCGTGAGTTGTTAAAGAATTTTCACATTGTCTAAAGTTGTATGCCAAACTCGCAACTTAGATATTCATCTTGACGATCATATCGTAGACATTTTTATCTTCTTGTCACGATGATCTTAAACTTCACTCTGAATTTGCTTGAACCTTTCAAACGATTCAGACTTGTGTTTCATTAAGCAAATATACACTATATCTACTCAAATCATCAGTGAAGGTAAGAAAATAACGATATCCACCGCACGCTATAAGACTCATTGGATTGCATACATCAACATGTATCATTTCCAATAAGTCACTTGCCCGCTCCATCAAACTAGAAAACGGGGTCCTTAGTTATCTTGACCAAGAGGCATGGTTCGCATGTCTCAACCGATTCGAAATCGAATGAGTCCAAAGATCCATCAGCATGGAGTTTCTTCATGCGTTTTATACCAATGTGACATTTAGCGGCAGTGCCACAAGTATGCGGTACTATTATTATTAACTTTGTATCTTTTGGCATCAATGTTATGAACATGTGTATTACTACGATCAAGATTCAACAAACCATTCTCACTGGGTGCTTGACCATTGAAGGTATTATTCATGTAAACAGAATAACCATTGTTCTATAACTTAAATGAATAACCGTTTATGCAATAAACATGATCCAATCACGTTCATGCTCAACGCAAAACACCAAATAACATTTATTTAGGTTTGTCACTAATCTCGAAGGTAGAGAGAGCGTGCGATGTTGATCACATCAACCTTGGAAACATTTCCAACACACATCGTCACCTCTCCCTTAGCTAGGTCTCCGTTTATTCCGTAGCTTTTATTTCGAGTTATTAACATTTAGCAACCGAACCGGTATCCAATACCCAGGTGCTACTAGGAGTACTAGCAAGGTACACATCAATAACACGTATATCAAATATACTTCTGTCGATGTTGCCAGCCTTCTTATCTACCAAGTATCTAGGGTTGTTCCGCTTCAGTGAGCGCTCTCCTCATAATCGAAGCACTTAGTCTCAGGTTTGGGTTCAACTTTGGTTTTTTTCACCGGAGCAGCAACTGACTTGCTATCCATGAAGTTTCCCTCCTTGCCCTTGCCCTTTGCGAAACTAGTGGTTTTACTAACCATCAACACTTGATGCTCCTTCTTGATTTCTACCTTCGTGGCGTCAAACATCGCGAACAGCTCAGGGATCATTATTTCTATCCCTGGCGTTTATAGTTCATCACCAAGTTCTAGTAGCTTAGTGACAGTGACTTGGAGAACAATATCAATCACTATGTTATTTGGAAGATCAACTCCCACTCAATTCAAGCGATTGTAGCACCCAGACAATCTGAGCACATGCTCAACGATTGAGCTATTCTCCTTCATCTTACAAGCAAAGAATCTTGTTGGAGATCTCATATCTCGCAACACGGGCATGAGCCTGAGATCCTAATTTCAGCTCTGAGAACATCTCATATGTTCCATGACGTCCAAAACGTTTTGGAGCCTCCATTCTAAGATGTAATGCATGACGCACTAAACTATCAAGTAGTTTATCAGAACGTGCCTGTCAAATGTTCACAACATCTACAAACAACACTAGAGGGGTTGGCGCACCGAGTGGTGCATTAAGGACATAAGCCTTATGTGCACCAATGAGGACAATCCTCAGATCATGGAGCCAGTCCGCAATATTGCTACCATCATCTTTCAACTCTATTTCTCTAGGAACATATAAAAATTCAAGAGAGCTACAGCGTGAGCTAGTAATCTACAACATAATTTTGCAAAGACAGTACTGACTATGTTCATGATAATGAGTTCAATTAATCATATTACTTAAGAACTCCCACTCAAATTGACATCCCTCCGGTCATTCGAGTGATACATGATCCAAATTCACCAACTCAAGTTTAACCCGAGTGTTCTGCATGTGCAACACTAGCTTGCACCCGTTGTATGTGAACGTAGAGTCTATCATACCCGATCATCACGTGGTGTCTCAACAAGACGAACTTTCGCAACGGTGCACACTCGAGGAGAACACAATTCATCTTGAAATTTAAGTGAGGGATCACCTTATAATGCTACCGTCGTCCTAAGAAAAAAAGGTGCATAAAAGTATTAACATCACATGCAAATCATAAGTAACATGATATGGCCATGACCTTGTGCTTTTGATCTCCATGTTGAAAGCACCGGCATGATCTCCATCGTCACCGGCAAGACACCATGATCTCCATCATCTTAATCTCCATCAACGTGTCGCCATCGGGGTTGTCGCGCCCAACATGCTTCTACTACTATTGCTACCATTTAGCGATAAAGTAAAGCATTACATAGCGCTTAATGATTGACACGCACGTCATACAATAATTAAAGACAACCCTATGGCTCCTGCCCGTTGCCGTACTCATCGACATGCAAGTCGTGATAATCTATACATCACATGATCATCTCATACATCACATATATCACATCATGTAATTGACCATATCACATCACAACATACCCTGTAAAAACAAGTTAGACGTCCTCTAATTGTTGTTGCATGTTTTACGTGGCTGCTATGGGTATCTAGCAAGAACAATTCTCATCTACGCAAAAAACCACAACTGTGATACACTAGTTGCTTTTCAACCTTCTCAAGGACCGCCTTTGTCGAATCCGATCCAACTAAAGTGAGAGAAACTGGCACCCGCAAGCCATCTATGCAACAAGTTGCGGTCGAGGGAATCGGTCTCTCATAAGCGTACGAGTAATGTTGGTCCGGGCCGCTTCATCTCACAATACCGCTGAACAAAAATCCGACCAAGGGAGGAAGCAATCTAAGCATCAATGCCCACAAAACCTTTTGTGTTCTACTCGAGATCTCATCTACACATAGACCTAGCTCTGATACCACTGTTGGGGAACGTTGCATGGGAAACAAAAAATTTCCTACGCACACGCAAGATGTATCCATGGTGATGAGAATCTATGAGAGGGAGAGTGGATCTACATACCCTTGTAGATCGCTAAGCGGGAAGCATTAAGAAACGCGGTTGGTGTAGTCGAACGTCATCGCGATCCAAATCGCCGAGCGTCCCGTGATCTCATCACGATTAGTCCCGCGATCCAATCACGATCTTTCCCGCGAAATCATCACGATCCGTCCCGTGATCTCATCACGATCCGTCCCGCGAACTCATCACGATCCATCCCGCGATCTCGTCATGATCCGTCCCGTGATCTCGTCACGATCCGTCTCGCAATCTTGATCACGGTCCTTCCGATCTAGCACCGAACGGACGGCACCTCCGCGTTCAGCACACGTACAGCTCGATGACAATCTCCACCTTCTTGATCCAGCAAGAGGGAGCGGAGAGGTAGAAGAGTTCTCCGGCAGCGTGACGGCGCTGCGGCGATGGTGGTGGAGCTATTCCGGCAGGGCTTCGCCTAAGCGCTGCAGAAAACCGATCAAGAAGAGAAACTATGCACTGGAGGAACGGGCAGCACGTGGCTGAAAATTCTGTGCAAAAACCCTAAAACCTCCAGTATATACAAGAGGAAGAGAGGAGGAGGCTTGGCACAGCCTCCAAGGAGTCGGCCGAACCAGGTGGAGGAGGTGTACTCCACCTCCAATCCTAGTAGGACTAGGATTCACCCTATTTTTGCCTTTTTCCACTTTTTCTCTTTGGGCCTTTTTTCCCAAACTACATCGGCCTTGTGTGGGACTTACACCAGCCCACTAAGGTCTCGTAAACACTCTCCCACAGCCCATGGAGCCTTTGGGTCGAAATACCCCTCCCGATGGTCTCCCGATACACTACCGATGAGCCCGAAACTTTTCCGGCGACCAAAACAGGACTTCCTATATATGAATCTTTACCTCCGGACCATTCCAGAGCTCCTCGTGACGTCTGGGATCTCATCCGGGACTCCAAACAACCTTCGGTCACCACCGTACATAACTCTATACTACTTAAACGTCACCGAACCTTAAGTGTGCAGACCCTGCGGGTTCGAGAACTATGTAGACATGACCGAGACACCTCTACGGTCAATAACCAATAGCGGGACCTGGATGCCCATATTGGTTCCTACATATTCTATGAAGATCTTTATCGGTCGAACCTCTATGTCAAGGATTCAGTTAATCTCATATGATGTTCCCTTTGTCCTTCGGTATGTTACTTGCGCGAGATTCGATCGTCAGTATCTCCATACCTAGTCCAACCTCGTTACCGGAAAGTCGCTTTACTCATTCCGTAATACAAGATCCCGTGACTAACAATTAGTCACATTGCTTGCAAGGCTTATTGTGATGTTGTATTACCGAGTGGGCCCTGAGATACCTCTCCATCACACGAAGTAACAAATCCTAGTCTTGATCCATGCCAACTCAATAGACACCCTCGGAGATACTTGTAGAGCACCTTTATAGTCACCCAGTTACGTTGCGACGTTTGATACACACAAGGCACTCCTCCGGGTATTCGTGAGTTGCATGATCTCATGGTCATAGGAACATATACTTTACATGCAGAAAACAATAGCAATAAACTGACACGATCATATGCTACGTTTGTAGTTTGGGTCTTGTCCATCACACCATTCTCCTAATGATGTGATCCCATTTATCAAATGACATCTCATGTCCATGGCTAGGAAACCTTAACCATCTTTGATCAACGAGCTAGTCTATTAGAGGCATACTAGGGACATGGTTTTGTCTATGTATCCACACATGTATCTAAGTCTTCGATCAATACAATTATAGCATGGATAATAAACAATTATCATGAACAAGGAAATATGATAATAACTAATTTATTATTGCCTCTAGGGCATATTTCCAACATCTGTCTCTCCCACTTTAGTTGGATCGGATTTGATTAAGGTTGTCCTTGTAGAAGGTAGAAAAGCAATCTTCAGATCACCGTTGTGGATTTGTGTAGGTAAGAATCGTTCTTGCTAGATACCCATAGCAGCCACGTAAAACATGCAACAACAATTAGAGGACGTCTAACTTGTATTTGCACGGTATGTTGCGATGTGATATGGCCAATTACATGATGTGATATATGTGATGTATGATATGATCATGTTTTTGTATAGAATATCACGACTTGCATGTCGATGACTACGGCAACCGGCAGGATCCATAGGGTTGTCTTTGATTATTGTATGACATGCGTGTAAATCTTTAAGCGTTATGTAATGCTTTACTTTATCGCTAAGCGATAGCAATACTAGTATGAGCATGGTGGGCGCGACAACCCCGATGACGACACAATGATGGAGACCATGGTGTTATGCCGGTGACGATGGAGATCATGCCGGTGCTTTGGAGATGGAGATCAAAAGCACAAGTTCATGGCCATATCATGCGACTTATGATTTGCATGTGATGTTAATCTTTTTATGCACCTTGTTTTGCTTAGAACGACGGTGGCATTATTAGGTGATCCCTAACTTAAATTTCAAGATGAATTGTGTTCTCCCCGAGTGTGCACCGTTGCGAAAGTTCGTCCTGTCGAGACACCACGTGATGATCAGGTGTGATAGACTCTACGTTCGCATACAACGGGTGTAAGCCAGTGTTGCACATGCGGAACACTCGGGTTAAACTTGACAAGCCTAGCATGTACAGACATGGCCTCGGAACACAAGAGACCGAAATGTCGAGCATGAGTCATATAGTAGATATGATCAACATGATGATGTTCACCATTGAAACCACCTTAACTCACGTGTTGATCGGGCTTGAGTTGGTGAATATAGATCATGTATCACTCAGATGGCTGATACGTCTCCAACGTATCTATAATTTTTGATTGTTCCATGCTGTTATATTATCAATCTTGGATGTTTAATAATCATTTTTTAGTCATTTTATATCATTTTTTGGTACTAACCTATTGACATAGTGCCAAGTGCCAATTGTTATTTTTCCATGTTTTTACATCATAGAAAATCAATAACAGACGAAGCCCAAATGCCGTGAAACTTTACGATGATTTTTTATGGTCCAGAAGGAACACAACGGGCCCTGGCTGCGCCTCAGGGGTGCCCCAAGGGAGGCACAACCCACTAGGGCGCGCAAGGAGGCCCAGGCGCACCCTGGTAGGTTGTGCCCACCTCGGGTGCCCCCCGGACCGCCTCTTTGCACTATAAATACCCCAATATTCCACAAACCCTTGGGGAGGTGACGAAATATTCTTCCAGCCGCCGCAGAGTCCAGAACCACCAAATCCAATCTAGACACCATCTCGGATGGGGTTCACCACCTCCATTGGTGCCTCTCCGATGATGCGTGAGTAGTTCTTTGTAGACCTTCGGGTCCGTAGTTAGTAGCTAGATGGCTTTCTCTCTCTCGCTGAATTCTCAATACAATGGTCTCTTGGAGATCCATATGATGTAACTCTTTTGCGGTGTGTTTGTTGGGATCGATGAACTTTCAGTTTATGATCAGATCTATCTTTATATACATGAAAGTTATTTGAGTTTCTTTGATCTCTTATATGCATGATTGCTTATAGCCTTGTATTTCTTCTCCGATATTTGGTTTTTTTTTGGCCAACTTGATCAATTTATCTTGCAATGGGAAGAGGTGCTTTGTAGTGGGTTCGATCTTACGGTGCTTGATCCTAGTGACACAAAGGGAAACGACACATATGTATCATTGCTACTAAGGATAAAATCATGGGGTCTATCTCTACATAGATAGATCTTGTCTACATCATGTCATCGTTCTTATTGCATTACTCCATTTTTCCATGAACTTAATACACTAGATGCATGCTGGATAGCGGTCGATGTGTGGAGTAATAGTAGTAGATGCAGGCAGGAATCGGTCTACTAATCTTGGACGTGATGCCTATGTAATGATCATTGCGTGGATATCGTCATGAGTATTTGAAGTTCTATCAATTGCCCAACAGTAATTTGTTTACCCACCGTTTGCTATTTTCTCGAGAGAAGCCACTAGTGAAACCTACGGCCCCCGAGTCTCTTTCTCATTATTTGCCTTTGTGATCTACTTTTCCTTTGCTTTTATTTTCAGATCTATTAAACCAAAAATAAAAAAATACCTTGCTGCACTTTATTTTATTTGGCATTCGATCTATAATCATCTACAAATCTTTCTCCCATCCACTTGCCTTTCTGGCACTGTTACCCGAAAGGGATTGACAAACCATTTAACATGTCGGGTTGCGAGTATTTGTTATTTGTGTGCAGGGGCTGTTTACGTTGTGTTTCTTGGTTCTCCTACTAGTTCGATAACCTTGGTTTCATATCTGAGGGAAATACCTACCTCCGTTGTGCTGCATCATCCCTTCCTCTTTGGGGAAATACTGACATATCTTCAAGCGACATCAATGACCTGCGGGATGTCCATTTGAGTGGGAGCTTTAGTGATTTGATTAACTAAACTCATTATCTTGAACAATAGTCTTAGTAACCTTTGCTTATTTATGTTGTAGATCAATGGCTCGCGCAGTAGCACCCCTGAATTTTAATGCGTTCCTAATGAAAGCTAAGTTGAAAGATGATGGAAGTGACTTTGTTGATTGGGCCCGTAATCTGAGGATTATCCTCACGGTTTCCCAGAATGCTTATGTCTTTGATGCACCGCTTTGTGACCCACCCGCTCCCGTGTCAACTGAAGACGTTAAGAACGCTTGGGAGGCACGTCCTGGAGATTACTCAATAGTTCAATGTGCAATGTTGTATGGCTTAGAACCGAGACTTCAAAGACGTTTTGAACGTCATGGAGCATATGAGATGTTCCAAGAGTTGGAGTTTATCTTTAAGAAGAATGCCCGCATCAAGAGGTATGAGACCTCCGATAAGTTCTATGCTTGCAAGATGGAGGAGAACAGGTCTATTAGTGAACATATACTCAAAATGTCTGGGTATTCGACCCGTCTGGCGGAGTTAGGGATGCCCCTTCCGTCGGAGGCGATTACTGACAGAGTTCTTCAATCATTGCCACCTAGCTACAAGAGCTTCGTGTTGAACTATAACATGCACGTGATGAACAAGTCAGTCGTCGAGCTGTTTGCGATGCTGAAAGTCGCTGAGTCTGAAATCCAGAAAGAACATCAAGTGTTGATTGACAATAAAACCACTAGTTTCAAGAAGCATGGCAAGGGCAATAAGGGTAACTCCAAGAAGGGTGGCAAAGCAGTTGCTCCTCCCGTGAATAAACCCAAGGCTGGACCCAAGCCAGAAACCGAGTGATTTCATTGCAAGGAAACTGGTCACTGGAAGCAGAACTGCCCCAAGTATCTGGCCAACAAGAAGGCAACCAACACCAAACAAGGTATATATGATATATATGTTATTGATGTGTACCTTACTAGCTCTCGTTGTAGTGCCTGGGTATTTGATACCAGTTCGGTTGCTCACATTTGCATCTCAAAGCAGGACCTACGGGATAGACGGAGGCTGGCTAAGGATGAAGTGACGATGCGTGTGGGAAATGGTTCCAAGGTTGATGTGATCTCCGTCAGCATGCTCGCTCTTCGACTACCATCGGGATTAGTGATGAACCTGAATAATTGTTATTTAGTGCCTGCGTTAAGCATGAACATTATATCCGGATCTTGTTTATTGCAAGACGGTTACTCATTTAAATCAGAGAATAATGGTTGTTCTATTTATATGAGTAATATATTTTATGGTCATGCACCCAATGTGAGGGGTTTATTCTTATTGAATCTCGATAGTGATGATACACAGGTTCATAGCATTGATGCCAAAAGATGTAGAGTTGATAATGATAGTACCACTTTCTTGTGGCACTGCCGTTTGGGTCATATTGGTGTAAAACACATGAGGAAGCTCCATGCTGATGGACTTTTGGAGTCACTTGATTTTGAATCACTTGACACATGTGAACCATGCCTCATGGGCAAGATGACTAAAACGCCATTCTCTAGAACAATGGAACAGGCGAGTGATTTGTTGGAAATCATACATACTGATGTGTGCGGTCCGATGAACATTGAGGCGCGCGGTGGATATCGTTATTTTGTCACCTTCAATGATGACTTAAGTAGATATCGATATATTTACTTAATGAAACACAAGTCTGAAATGTTTGTAAAGTTCAAGCAATTTCAGAGTGAAGTTGAGAATCATTGTAACAAGAAGATTAAATTCCTGTGATCTGATCGAGGAGGAGAATATCTGAGTTATGAGTTTGGCAGCCACTTAAGACAGTGTGGAATTGTTTCACAATTGACACCGCCTAGAACACCACATCGTAATGGTGTGTCCAAACATCATAATCGAACCTTATTAGATACGGTGCGTTCTATGATGTCTCTTGCCGATTTGCCACTACCGTTTTGGGGTTATGCATTAGAGACAACTGCATTCACTTTAAATAGGGCACCATCGAAATCCGTTGAGACGACACCATACGAATTGTGGTTTGGCAAGATGCCAAAGTTGTCGTTTCTTAAAGTTTGGGGATGTGATGCTTATGTCAAAAAGCTTCAGCCTGAAAAGCTGGAACCCAAAGAGGAGATGTGCGTCTTCATAGGATACCCAAAAGAGACAGTTGGGTATGCCTTCTATCTCAGGTCTGAAGGCAAAGTGTTTGTTGTTAAGAATGGAACATTTCTTAAGAAAGAATTTCTCTTGAAAGCATTGAGTGGGAGGAAAGTAGAACTTGATGAGGTTATTGAACCTTCACTTCAACCAGAGAGCAGCGCAGTGCAGAAAGATGTTTCTGTGAAGCCAACGATGGTTGAAGAGTAAGTTGATGATGATGATCATGAAGCTTCAGATCAAGTTGCTATTGAACCTCGTAGGTCGACAAGGGCGCGTACTCCTCCTGAGTGGTACAACAACCCTGTCTTGGAGGTCATGTTGTTAGATAACAATGAACCTACGAGCTATGGAGGAGCGATGATGGGCCCGGATTCTGACAAATGGTTAGTGGCCATGAAATCCTAGATGGGATCCATGTATGAAAACAAAGTATGGACTTTGGAAGTATTACCTGAAGGGCGAAAGGCCATTCAGAATAAATGGATCTTTAAGAACAAGACGGACGCGGACGGTAATGTCACCGTCTATAAAGATTGATTTGTGGCAAAGGGTTTTTCACAAGTTCAAGGAGTTGACTACGATGAGACCTTCTCACCCGTAGCGATGCTTAAGTCTGTCAGAATCATGTTAGCAATAGCTGCATATTTCGACTATGAAATTTGGCAGATGGATGTCAAAACAGCGTTCCTTAATGGTTTCCTTGAGGAAGAGTTGTATATGATGCACCCGGAAGGTTTTGCCAATCCAGAGAATGCTGACAAAGTTTGCAAACTCTAGCGATCCATTTATGGACTGGTGCAAGCATCTCGGAGTTGGAGTAAGCGCTTTGATGAGGTGATCAAAGCGTTTGGGTTTATACAAGTTTACGGAGAAGCTTGTATTTATAAGAAAGTGAGTGGGAGCTTTGTAGCGTTTCTAATATTATATGTGGATGACATATTGCTGATTGGAAACAATATAGAAATGCTAGAAAGCGTGAATGAATATTTGAACAACAGTTTTTCAGTGAAGGACCTAGGAGAAGCTGCTTTCATATTAGGCATTAAGATCTATAGAGATAGATCGAGACGCTTGATAGCACTTTGACAAAGCACATACCTTGATAAAGTTTTGAAGAATTTCAAAATTGATCAGTCTAAGAAAGGGTTCTTACCTGTGTTACAAGGTGTGAAGTTGAGTAAGACTCAATACCCAGTGACTGCAGAAGATAGAGAAAAGATGAGTGTCATCCCCTATGCTTCATCCATAGGCTCTATCATGTATGCGATGCTATGCACAAGACCCGATGTCAGCCTTGCCATAAGTATGGCCGGAAGGTTTCAAAGTGATCCTGGAATGGAGCACTGGACTACGGTCAAGAATATCCTTAAGTACCTGCAAGGACTAAGGAAATGATTCTTGTTTATGGAGGTGATCAAGAGATCGTCGTAAAGGGTTAGGTCGATGCAAAGCTTTGACACTGATCCGGATGACTCCAAGTCGCAAACCGGATACGTATTTATTCTCAATGGGGAAGCGGTAAGCTGGTGCAGTTCCAAGCAAAGCGTGGTAGCCGATTCTACATGCGAAGCAGAGTACATCGCAGCCTCGGAGGCAGTGAAGGAAGGTGTCTGGATGAAGCAGTTCATGACGGATCTTGGAGTAGTGCCTAGTGCACTGAATCCAATGGCTCTGTTCTTTGACAACACTGGTGCCATTGCTTTGGCCAAGGAACCAAGGTTTCACAAGAGGACCATACACATAAAGCGACGCTTCAATTCCATCCGCGATTACGTCGAGGAGAAGGACATAAATATTTGCAAAGTGCACATGGATCTGAATGTTGCAAACCCGTTGACTAAACCTCTTCCAAGATCTAAACATGATCAACACCAGAACTGCATGGGTGTTTGATTCATTACAATGTAAATCGCATAGTGATGTGAACTAGATTATTGACTCCAATGCAAGTGGGAGACTTGGAAATATGCCCTAGAGGCAATCAATAAAGTGTTTATTATTAAATTTCCTTGTTCATGATAATATTTTATTGCCCATGCTATAATTGTGTTGATTGGAAACTAAATCCATGTGTGGGCATATAGACAAACATTGTGTGACTAGTGTGCCTCTAGCAGGCTAGCTCATTGATCAAAGATGGTTAAGGTTTCCTGGCCATGGACATGAGATGTCAATTGATATCGGGATGACATCAATAGGAGAATGATGTGATGGACAAGACCCAAACTATGAACATAGCATATGATCGTGTCAGTTTATTGCTACTCTTTTCTACATGTCAAGTATCGGTTCCTATGACCATGAGATCATGCAACTCACTGACACCGGAGGAGTGCCTTGTGTATATCAAACGTCGCAATGTAACTAGGTGACTATAAAGGTGCTCTACAGGTATCTCCGAGGGTGTCTATTGAGTTGGCATGGATCAATACTAGGATTTGTTACTCTGTGTGACGGAGAGGTATCTCAGGGACCACTCCATAATACAACATCACAACAAGCCTTGCAAGCAATGTGACTAAGTGTTAGTCGCGGGATCTTGTATTACGGAACGAGTAAAGAGACTTCGTGGTAACAATATTGAACTAGGTGTAGAGATACTGACGATCGAATCTCGGGCAAGTAACATAGCGAACAACGAAGGGAACGAGATACACGATTGTCTGAATTCTTGACATAGAGGTTCGACCGATAAAGATCTTTGTAGAACATGTAGGAACCAATATGGGCATCCAGGTCTCGCTATTGTTTATTGAGCGTAGAGGTGTCTCGGACATGTCTACATGGTTCTTGAACCCACAGGGTCTGCACACTTAAGGTTCAGTGAAGGTTGTTCGGAGTCCTGGATGAGATCTCGGACGTGACGAGGAACTCCAGAATGGTCCCGATGTGAAGATTCATATATAGGAAGTTCCGTGTTGGTTAGCGAGAAAAGTTTGGGCGTCACCGGTAATGTACCGGGGGTGCCGGGAGGGTCCCGGGGGTCCACCGGAAGGGGCCACCTGCCCCAAAGGCCTACATGGGCTGTGAGAGAGGGACCAACAGACCCTAGTGGGCTGGCTGCCCCTACGACAAAGGCCCATGCGGCAAGGGTGTTGGTGGGAGGGCCAACCCTAGGGTAGGCGCCACCTAACTTGGGTGGCAAGCCACCCTAGGGCGCCTCCACCCTTGGCCGCCACCCCAAGGGGGAAACCCTAGGGGTTTGGCGCACCACCCCTCCCCATATATATATGTGAGAGGGAGGAGGGCAGCCGCACCCTAAGCCACGGTACAGCCCTTCCTCCCTCTCCGATAGCCTCTCCTCTAGTAGTTTGGTTCGGCGTCGCTTAGCGAAGCTCTGCCGGATCAGCTCCACCACCACCGCCGCCACGCCGTCATGCTGTCGGCGAACCCATCTACCTCCCCGCTCCCTCTTGCTGGATCAAGAAGGCGGAGATCTTCATTGAGTTGCACGTGTGCTGAATGCGGAGGTGTCATCCGTTCGGCACTTGATCGGGAGTTCGTGGGACTGCTTGCGATTTGGATCGCGGAGACGTACCACTACATCAACTGCGTTCTTTAACGCTTCCTCTTAGCGATCTACAAGGGTATGTAGATCCAATCTCTCCTCTCATAGATGTTTATCTCCTAGATTGATCTTGGTGAAGCGCAGGAAATTTTTTGTTTCCCATGCAACGTTCCCCAACAACATAATGGGTTATGTTTGCTTATTTCCGAAAGTAAGTTATATTGTTATAAACCCTCCAACATGTAGTGCTTGCTTCCACCTGATATTAACCAAATCTTCCGCACCAAGTAGATATATTACTTGTGCGTCCATATACCCTCAACCCAGTTTTGCCATGAGAGTCCACCATACCTACCTATGGATTGAGTAAGATCCTTCAAGTAAGTTTTCATCGATGCAAAAAGCAATAAGAATTGCTCCTAAATATGTATGATCTTTTATTGTAAGGGAAAATAAGCATTGTATGAAATTGTGATAGTAAAGGTTGATATCACAAAGGGCAATACAACACGGCGCTCCTTTGCATTAAGGGTTTGCAAATCCAAAAACAAAAAACGCATGACAACCTCTGCTTCCCTCTGCGAAGGGCCTATCTGTAACATTTACTCTATAAGTACTTACGTTTATGCAAGAGTCATGGTGATCTTCACCACGTCCTATATTTTGCCTTTTTCACTTGGCAAGCATTATGTGTTGGGGAATGATCTTAAAACATATATCCACTCGGAATTGGGTAATCATGAGTTATTATTGTTGACATCACCCTTGAGGTTAGTAGTTGGGATGTAAAACAATAAACCCCTATCTTTCTCGGTGTCCAATTGAAGCTTTAATCTCATGAGTACCGCGTGAGTGTTAGAAATTGTGAAATACTAAAAGATAATTGAGTATGTGGATTATCTTTACAAGCTCTTATATTGACTCTTTCCGATATTATGATAAATTGCAAATTGCTTCAATGACTCAGAGCACAGTTTGTCAGTTGTCAATAAAGTTCTTGGTTCATACTTTTGCCCTGTGAATGAATTGTTACTCCAGCATTAGAAATTATATATCAATAAGTATTGTTTATCTAAAGATGATCATGGTGCCCTCATGTCCATATTTTATTTTATCGACACCTCTATCTCTAAACATGTGGGCATATTTATTGATCTCGGCTTTCTCTTGAGGACAAGCGAGGTCTAAGCTTGGGGGAGTTGATACGTCCATTTTGCATCATGCTTTTATATGGATATTTATTGCATTATGGGTTGTTATTACACATTATGGTACAATACTTATGCCTTTTCTCTCTTATTTTACAAGGTTTACATGAAGAGGGAGAATGCCGACAGCTGGAATTCTAGACTGGGAAAGGAGCAAATCTGAGAGACCTATTCCGCACAACTCCAAAAGTCCTGAAAAGTTACGGAGAATTGTTTTGGAATGTATAAAAAATATTGGGCGAAACAAATACCAGAGGGGGCCCACCAGGAGATCACAAGCCTCCCACGCGCGGCCACCCTTAGCCGTGCCTAGGTGGCTTGTGACCCACCTGGCAGGTCCCCGACGCCCATCTTCTGCTATATGAAGGGTTTTGACCTGAAAAAAGAGCTTTCGGGACGAAGCACTACCGTCTCGAGGCGGAACTTGGACAGAACCAATCTAGAGCTCCGACGAAGTTGTTCTGCCGGGGAAACTTCCCTCCCCGAGGGGGAAATCGAAACCATCCTCATCACCAACGATTCTCTCATCGAGAGGGGGTCAATCTCCATCAACATCTTCATGAGCACCATCTCCTCTCCAAACCCTAGTTCATCTCTTGTATCTGATCTTTGTCTCAAACCTCACATTTGTACATGTGGGTTGCTAGTAGTGTTGATTACTCCTTGTAGTTGATTCTAGTTGGTTTACTTAGTGGAAGATCATATGTTAAGATCCTATATGATAATTAATACTCCTCTGATTATGAACATGAACATACTTTGTGAGTAGTTACATTTGTTCCTGAGTACATGGGATAAGTCTTGTTATAAGTAATCATGTGAATTTGGTACTCATTCGATATTTTGATGACATGTATGTTGTCTCTCCTCTAGTGGTGTTATGTGAACGTCGACTATATATCACTTCACCATTATTTGGGCCAAGGGGAAGGCATTGGGAAGTAATAAGCAGATGATGGGTTGCTAGAGTGGCAGAAGCTTAAACCCTAGTTTATGCGTTGCTTTGTAAGGGGCTGATTTGGATCCATATGTTTCATGCTATGGTTAGATTTATCTTAATTCTTCTTTTGTAGTTGCGGATGCTTGCGAGAGAGGGTAATCATAAGTGGGAGGCTTGTCCAAGTAAGGGCAGCACCCAAGCACCGGTCGACCCACATATTAAATTATCAAAGTAACGAACGTGAATCAAATGAGCATGATGAAAAGTAGCTTGACAGTAATTCCCATGTGTCCTCGGGAGCGCTTCACTTTATATAAGAGTTTTTCCAGGCCTGTCCTTTTCTACAAAAAGCATTGGGTTACATTGCTGCACCTTTGCTACACTTGTTACTGGTTACTAGTTACCAATTATCTTATCACAAAACTATCTGTTAACTATAATTCCAGTGCTTGGAGAGAATACCTTACTAAAAACCGCTTTGTCATTTCCTTCTGCTCCTCATTGGGTTCGACAATCTTACTTATCGAAAGGACTACGATAGATCACATATACTTGTGGGTCATCAATTTACAAGTAATCTTTGGAAAGGGTCGTGACGGACTATCTGTTCCGAATGACGCTGAGGGATGCATCATAAAATTATCAAAGTTATTTTTGTTAAAAACTTTAATAGCAAAAGGAATATTCATAAAGTAATTTTTTGTTAAGAACTTTTAATATGCAAAAAATAACATAAAAATAGCAAAAGTGAAAATATATGAGAATTTATAGAGAAAATTCAACCTAAATTCAAGGTGCTAGTTAGGCTAACTAGCAATTTAGGTTGAAATTTATCTATAAATTCGCATATATTTTCAGGTCGGTTAGGCCCACAAGCCTGCTTTAGAGAGGAGCTCAATGTTGCAGCCGCGGCGGGGATTATAAACAGGTCCGGGCGCCCTTCGCTTGGCGAGGTGGGACTAAACATCCAACCACACCACGGCTGTGCCAGGCACAGGCCTTTGGTACCGGTTGGTGGCTCGAAGTGGGACCAATGCCACCCTTTCGTCCTGGTTCGAGCCACCAACCGGGACCAAAGGTCCCTTCCCGCGCTGAAATTGGGCTGCCGAAAAGGAGACCTTTAGTCCCAGTTGGTGGCCCGAACCGGGACGAAACGGTGTCATTGGTCCCGGTTTGAGCCACCAACCAGGACCAAAGGTATTCACATATAAGGTGGGAGTTGTCGAATTCTTCCCCAACCTCTCCCATTCGTCCCGACGCCTATGCCCTATCACGACACCACCAGGCTGCCGGAGCGTGCCGGAGCCCCCGAGCCCATCCTCGTCGTCGCCTCCGTCCCCAAGCCCGCCCTCATCGTCACTACCGCCCCCGAGCCCGTCCTCGTCGTCACCGTCGTCCCCGAGCTCGTCATCGTTGCTGCTGCTGCCCCCGAGCCTGTCCTTGTTGTCGCCGCCGTCCCCAAGCCCATCCTCGTCGTAGCCGCCGCCCCCGAGCCCGTCCTCACCGCCAACCCCGAGCCCGTCATCGCCACCACCCCCAAGCCTGACCTCACTGCCACCCCGAGCCCATCCTCGCCACCGTCGTCATCATCGGGGTAAGAGAGTTGTTTTTAGTTGTATTTAGTTGTTTTTAGTTGTATTTAGTTTTTTTTATCGTATTTGTATTTGTTGTATTTAGTTGTTTTTATTTGTATCGCATTTGTATTTGTTGTATTTAGTTGTTTTTATTTGTACATGGGGTAGGAGAGTTTTTTTAGTTGTTTTTATTATTTAGATGTTTAGTTGTTTTAACATCAGTCGCCGGTTACGCGATATCGAGGAGTCCCCGATGATCGTCGGTGAGGGAGAGTACCCCCCGACGATCGTCGGTGATGCGATATGATGTTTAATTAGATGTTTAAATGTTTAGTTGCATAGCATAGCCGTTGAGTCCATGATGCCCGGCCAGCATCCTCGTCGTCGACTCGGTAGCAACCACCTACTTGAGAGGCGCCATGTTCGGGACTGGGCTCCGTCGGGCTGGCACTAGGAGATGCTGCCTTCCGGGGTGCCCAGCTTGGTGAGGAATCAGGGTCCCGTCATCGACCCAGAGGTTCTTTGGTGGCGGTCACATGGACCATTGCCGGTGTAGAGGGAGTCGGCCCCCACGAAGGTGGTACGTCACCGTGTCAGGGAGGAGGACGAGCACGTCCGACACTACATGGATGCGTTGGACGCCGGGTTCTCCAATACCTGGCAAGTTCTTCAAGGATCTCACCCGAGCTATGATCCTATCACAGTTCCTTCTCTTTGGGTGTCCACTGCCTGCGCCACGAGATGTCAACTAGATCTGTATTAGTGATATTATATAATAATATTCGAGATGTATTAGTGATAATATTCGATGATGTATTAGTGATACTATTCGATGATGCATTAGTGATATTATATGATCGTATTTTTGCATTGCCTTGTATTGATTGGCATATCTCATGTTTGTATATTGCCATGTTGTAATATTTGCAGAAACTATAGATCATAGAGACTTAGAAAAAGAACAGTTGTTGGGGGATATAATCCGTGAGGGAGGTGATCCCTTGTCATATATCAACAACACCGAATGTCAGGAAGGAGAGAATGATGGCTCCGGTGATTCAACACTGAAGGAGGAAGGAGATCATGACAGCTCCGGTGACCGAATGGTGGAGGAAGGAGATCATGATCGACTCTAGTGACCGAACGGAGGAGGGAGCCTCAACTGTTGCAAAGTCTGGTGAGGTAAGGAGACGATGCCCAAAGAAAAGGTTGCGCCAGGATGAAAGGTTCACGATCACTGAAGTCGCGAAAGATGGCTAACCGATTGCTCCGAAGCGGACCAAGGACGCATTTGTACATCAGTGTGGAGTTGTTGTTAGGGACTACGTTGATGTCTACTATGCAACCTTCTTCTTGTAGACTCGTGTTGGGCCTCCAAGCACAGCGTTTTGTAGGACAGTGGCAATTTTCCCTCAAGTGGATGACCTAAGGTTTATCAATCCATGGGAGGTGTACGATGAAGATGGTCTCTCTCAAACAACCCTGCAACCAAATAACAAAGCGTCTCTTGTGTCCCCAACACACCCAATACAATGGTAAATTGTATAGGTGCACTAGTTCGGTGAAGAGATGGTGATACCAGTGTAATATGGATGGTAGATATAGGTTTTTGCAATCTGAAAATATAAAAACAGCAAGGTAACAAGTAACAAAAGTGAGCAAAAACGGTATTGCAATGCTTGAAAACAAGGCCTAGGGTTCATACTTTCACTAGTGCAATTTCTCTCAATAATACTGGCATAGTTGAATCATATGTAAATACCTCTCGTGCGACAAAGATTTCACTCCAAAGTCACAAATAGCGGAGAATTAACGAAGAAATTATTGTAGGGTACAAAATACCTCAAAGTTATCTTTTCCGATCAATCTTATGAGCTATCCCTATAAGTGTCACAAACAGCCCTAGAGTTCGTACTAAAATAACACCTTAAGATACACATCAACCAAAACCCTAATGTCACCTAGATAGTCCAATGTCACCACAAGTACCCATGGGCTTGATTATACGATATGCATCAAACAATTTCAGATTCATCATGTTCAATCCAACACAAAGAACTTCAAAGAGTGCCCCAATGTTTCTACCGAAGATTCAAGACAAAAACATGTGCCAAGCCCTATGCATAGATTCCCTAGGTCACGGAACCCGCAAGTTGATCACCAAAAGATACATCAAGTGGATCAATAGAACATCCCATTGTCACCACGGATATCCCATCGCAAGACATACATCAAGTGTTCTCAAATCCTTAAAGACTCAATTCGATAAGAAAACTTCAAGGGAGAACTCAATTCATCACAAGAAGATAGAGAGGGGAAAACTCCATATGATTCATCTATATCAATAAAGCTCGTGGTACATCAAGATCGTGTCATCTCAAGAACACAAGAGAGAGAGGTCAAACACATAGCTGCTGGTACATACCCTCAGCCCCGAGGGTGAACTACTCCCTCCTTGTCATGGAGACCGCCGGGATGATGCAGATGGCCTCCGATGATGGTTTCCCCCTCTGACAAGGTGCCGAAACGGGCTCCCGATTGGTTTTTCATGGCTATGGAGGCTTGCGGCGGCGGAACTCCCGATCTAGGTTTCTTTTCAGAGTTTTGGGTATTTATAGGAGTATTTGGAGTTGGTCCCATGTCCAGAAGGTTCCCGAGGAGGTCACAAGCCAGCTAGGCGCGGCCAGGGGGTGGTCGCGCCCCTGGTGGCTTTTGACTCCCTCTAGACTCTTCTCCGGTATCTTTTCGCTCCAGTATTTTTTATATTTCGCAAAAATATTCTCCGTAAATTTCTAGCCCATTCCGAGAACTTTTATTTCTGCACAAAAACGACACCATGATAGTTCTGCTGAAAACAACGCCAGTCCGGATTAGTTCTAATAAAATCATACCAAAATCATATAGAATTAATGTAAACATGGCATGAATACTTCATAAATTATAGATACTTTGGAGATGTATCATACGTCGCGATCAACACCCAAAAATGGAATAAGTATGATAAGGACCCTAAAGTTTCTTATGTCCAGGATAGACTGAAAGATGATCTTTGGATCAAGCTGATGACAAATTTCAGCCTATCACGAGAGGAGGATCCGAATAACCGAGTTATAGAGCGAAAGTTCGAGGCATTTTCTCTTAAGAAGATGTCAAAACTATTCAGGAACTAGAAGAAAGAGTTGAACACAAAGTTTGTCGAGAAAGAGGAGACTCTGGAATTCATCGGTCGATATGAGAAGATAAGAGATCAATGGCCCAAATTTGTGGCCTACAAGAAATTAGAGAAGGGTAAGAAAATGTCACTGGAAAACAAGAAAAATGTTGCAGCAAAGAAGTATTACCATTACACGGGGTCAGGTGGCTACTACAAAGCCTGGCCGTTGTGGAACAAAGCTGAGCAAGACATGCTTGCTAAGAATGTCCAACCAGTGACATTGCACTGGCCAGATCGTTCAAGGACTTGGTTCCTCGGGGTTGGGGGGACTTTGGATCCAGAAACAGGGGAGTGTGTTTGGACGGACGAGCAACTTGCAATACCCTTCCAGAAGCTTCAGGCAGCAATCAAGGCAGCATAGGAAGGGACGTTCATTCCCGACAGAGATAAGGACAAGCTAACAGAGGCCCTCGGGAATCCTAAACGCCCTGGACGAACACGAGTCACATAGGTCTCCGTTCCGTGGGTGCATGCATTTCCCAATAGCATTGGTTATAGAAGCCGAGAGATAAAGAGGAAACAAGAAGCAAGCGAAATATAGAAGCTCAATGCAAGATTAGCAAAACTAGAGGAACTTGAGAGCCAGCGAGCTGCCGACCAACCATCTCCGTGGCACAAAGATCCTTCCTTCGACGCTGCCCCACAAGCTACCCCACCATCTCAGCAGAGAAGCAACATGGCTTCCACGGGGCTCGTTCAGCCTGATTTCACGGCTCCTCGCTACCCCGTGGATAGTATCACGAAGGCTGAATATTGTGAGCTAATGACGAAATGCCAGAAGCTGATCTTCAAGGCGGCGGTCGGCTCTGTTATACCTCCTCGAGCTAAGGGAACTTTCCATTGTCGTCCGATTCCACATGGCTATGTTGTTGTCATGGTGGATGAAATAATGGATAGATTTGAGGGGTTGGAGCTTAACAGCCCTACAGGTGAAGAGGATACTATTCTTATGGAAAATGCTTTGAGGAGTACCTATTGATACGTCTCCAACGTATCTATAATTTTTTATGATGGCATGCTATTATATTATCTGTTTTGGATGTTTTATATGCATTAATATGTTATTTTATATTATTTTTGGTACTAACCTATTAATCTAGAGCCTAGTGCCAGTTTTTGTTTTTCCTTGTTTTTGAGTTTTGTAGATATGGAATATGAAATGGAGTCCAAACGGAATAGAACCTTCGGAATGAATTTTTTTGGAAGGAAACAAATCAACCATGCTTGGAGTGCACACCAGGGCACCTGCCAGGAGGTCACAAGCCTGGTAGGCGCGGCCACCCCCTGGCTGTGCCTAGCAGGCTTGTCGTCTCCTGGCAGGTCTCCTAACCCTATTCTTCATCCTATAAATACCCAAATATTCCACCAACACCAGAATGATCCATGCAAATACTTTTCCGCCGCCAGAAGCCTCCGATCACGAGAGATCCAATCTTGGAGCTTTTCCGGTAATCTGCCGAAGGGGGTTTCGATCACGGTGGGCATCTACATCAACTCCATTACCCCTCCGATAATGCGTGAGTAGTCCACCACAGACCTACGGGTCCATAGCTAGTAGCTAGATGGCTTCTTCTCTCTCTTTGATCTTCAATACCATGTTCTTCATGATCTTCATGGGGATCTATCCAATGTAATCCTCTTTTGTGGTGTGTTTGTCAATATCCGATGAATTATGAGTTTATGTTCGGATTATCCATGAATCTTATTTGAATCTTCTCTCAATTCTTATATGCATGATTTCATATCCTTGTAAGTCTCTTCGAGTTATTGGTTTGGTTTGCCCAACTAGATTGGTAATTCTTGCAATGGGAGAAGTGCTTGGTTTTGGGTTCAATCTTGCGGTGTCCTCACCCAGTGGCATAGTAGGGGTAGCAAGGCACATATTGTATTGTTGCCATCAAGGGTAACAAGATGGGGTTTTCATCGTATTGCTTGAGTTTATCCCTCTACATCATGTCATCTTTCTTAATGCGTTACTCTGTTCTTCATGAACTTAATTCTCTAGATGCAGGCAGGAGTCGGTCGATGTGTGGAGTAATAGTAGTAGATGCAGAATCGTTTCGATCTACTTGACACGGACGTGATGCCTATATGCATGATCATTGCCTTGGAGAACTACATGATTATTTGCTTTTCTATCAATTGCTTGATAGTAATTTGTTTACCCACCATGATATTTTCCTTCAAGAGAGAAGCCTCTAGTGAAATCTATGGGCCCCCGGGTCTACTTTCCATAATATATAATTTCAGATCTATAAACCAAAAATACCAAAAATACTTTGCTGCAATTTATTTACCTTTTACCTTCCTTTCTCGTTTACATCTATCTCTATCGGATCTAATCCTTGCAAATAATTGTGAAGGGATTGACAACCCTTTTATAGCGTTGGGTACAAAAGTTTGATTGTTTGTGTAGGTGCATTCATTGGTGACTTGCTTGTTCCTCCTACTGGATTGATACCTTGGTTCTCAACAACTGAGGGAAATAATTATCTACTTTGTTGCATCACCCTTTCCTCTTCAAGGGAAAACCAATGCAAGCTCAAGAGGTAGCACGTGTCTATGGAGAAAGGAGTACATCAAGCTCCCAAACTGGACGCCTCAGCAGACTCAACCTCCTCTGGCGTGTCAAGGCACTCCGCCTCCTCCTCCTCCAGCGTGTCATGGCACTCCGCCTCCTCCTTCTCCTCATCCCGCGCGTCAGGGCACTCCGCCTCCTCCTTTGCCTCCTCCGGCACGTCAGGGCACTCTGCCTCCTCCGATGCATCAGGGCACTCCGCCTCCTCCACCTCCTCCTCTAGCGCATCAGGGCACTCCGCCTCCTCCGATGCATCAGCAACGGCGGAAGAGAGACGCCACCGTTTCGGTGGCTAGCAGTACAATAGGCGGGAAGAAATAGAATTTTGGTCTAAGCCTCAAGCCTCTTCCAAAGTTACGATATGAGAGGATTGGTAAGGAAAACACTGAAATCACTAAAGACGAAGTGCAGGCCCATTTTGCATGGAAACATCCACCTCCGAAGGAAATGGTAGATCTGGTGAAACCGAAGCGCACTCTGGATGCCCTGAAGCGACCACCATCGCCTCCGCTGCAATCCAACTATGACTGCTGTATCCAAAAGACATATGATGAAGCGCGGCGATCGGGAAGTACTTCAAGTGCTGCAAGATAAAAAAACGAAGAAGCGGGAAAACAATTCCCCAGCTCAGTGAACAGGAGAAGCAATCGTGCCTCCCCTGCTCAAGGTGTCTAGCGATATCGCTAATCATCTGGTGCTACTACCCGGTACCACTCTTGGTCTTTACGTGGATGATGATGTACAGTTTGAAATGGCTGGGGTAGTAGTACATGACATTAGATACGAGCACGGGAAGCCTCTCGTCAAACCTGATCATCCTCATCTAACAACGATGATGCACAAATTGCATGATTGGTACATGAAAACCTACAGGGAGTCTGGGACCGATAGTTTGATGGTCGGAATTAAAAAAATAGCATGACTTCATTGGATCCGACCTGATGCATGTTGAATTTGTGGAGTTATTTCAGTTATTCAATCAAGAGGCCCTCGACAAACAACTCATGACTTGCTACTTTCTGTAAGTATTACTTCTATAATTAAGTCTCTAGCTCAGCTTGTTCATTGCAAGTATATATAATTATCCTCACTATATTATGCAGATTGAAGATCGTCGAATGCAAAAAAAGGACATATCTATGACATTGGGTTCATTATCCCAAATACCGTAAATGAATGGTCAGTACGAAATAGAGCCAAAGTTACTGAGGACAACTTGCTAGAAGCGTTCCTTAGACATCAAAACAAAAGGGAAATACTCTTTCCTTACAACTTCAAGTGAGTGTTACTATCTTGTGCATATTTGGTTTCACTTACTTGAGGTTAATTAATGTAATTGATAAGTTATGCGTGCGCATGTTCCACTTTATTCTACTATCCATTAAGCTTGACGGGGCATTAGTAACTGTCTTAGACTCGAGACGTAAAGATCCCGAGGATTATGCGGACATGACCGCAATGCTCCAGAAGTAAGTTCAATCAATACCGGGACCATATCGACAACTTTCGTTCATTTCCTGATATCAAGTAATCATTTTATTTGCCTGCCAGGGTTTGGAAATAGTTCACCGGAATGGTTCCCGGTCTAAACAACGAGCTGCGATTTACACACCCCAAAGTAAGTAGTACTAGCTAGTTCCGCGCATCTCTCATTGATTCTAGTTTCATCAATACCATTATCATGCTTGCTTATCAGTTTGATTGAACTCTATTCTCGTAAAGTGCTTGTACCAGGAACTTGGAAATCATTTACGTGGATACTACGTATGCGAATTCCTTCGCCACTCGACCTCTGAGCGGGGCTTCTCTCAGAAATAATTTGAAGTACGTAAACAATATTCACAATTTTATTTTATATATTACCATCAATTGTGTTGAGTTTCATTCTTATATATGTATTAAACCCCTTCTTTAAATTAGATCTAGAAGATGCGGGATGAACTCCTACCACATGATCGCATACGAGAAATTCAAGAGGAATTGGCGGGAGTCTTTCTTGACCACGTCATACGTGAACACGAAGAATACCATGTGAAATTGTGAATGGATCTTAGGTAGATGATGTTAGGATTGTAAGAGATGGTATATTGTACATATGTAGTAGTGTCGGATAGATATACGAAAACTTGTTGTTCGACCAAGCACGGAGAAAGAGATGTCACTTCTCTCTATATATGTTCATTTTGATCTTGTGTAATTAGTGGTTTCCTTCATTTGCTTAATAGCTAGCGTCGAGTTCTCTCTATATGTATAGTAGCTAGCGTCAACCAAGTACGGAGAAAGAGAGGTCACTTCTCTCTATTAGCTAATTAGCACAATATGAAACCCCTAAATTAACCCTCCAAACCCCCTAAACCCCCCTTCCAAAAAAATAGCGCCTGCGAGATGCTCACGCATGGCTGCCTTTTGGTCCCGGTTGGTGTTACTAACAGGGACTAAAGGTCCTCCGGCCTGGGCGCCCCACAGCAGCCACGTGGATCCCCTTTGGTCCCGGTTCATAAGCAAACCCAAACTACTAGTTTTGGGTATTAGTCCCGTTTGTTTTGTCCCAGTTTCAAAACCAGGACTAAAGGCCCTCTAGAACCGGGACTAGTACCATATTTTCTACTAGTGGAGTTTTCCACAGTGATACGTGGTAGTGAAAAGTTGAGAAGTTTATTACTCTTGGGTGTTTGGGCACCCTAGAGCATGTGCCTCTTGGGTGCTTGGACGCCCTAGACGGTTGGTGGTGTCTCGGAGCTCAACCATTATTTGTAAAGCTCTGGGAAAGCATCAGAGTCTTAAATTAGGTTGTTGAGATAACCTCGAGCAGTTTGTACGGGTTCGGTGACCGCCCCCAAGGGTTGCCAATTGTATGGGTTCGGTGACCCCCTCAAGGATCCCTTAGTGGAATCACGACATCTTGCATTGTACAAGGGCATGATGAGATTAAGGTTGCCCTGGTGGCATCTTGGGGAGCATTCTTCCAACACACCGCTCTAAACAAATATTAGCATCCGCAGGCAAAGGCGAGTCAAGTGGGCAGGCTTTAACGGGCTTCACCCTACCCTCCAGAAAATGCAATTTTACTACTAGTCTACTTCGGCCCAGCCCATGTTCCTCCAACGCAGATAAGGGACCAGGACTCATAGGAGGCAACCTAATCGCTGACTGTCAGTGTCATCGTTCCTCTGGAGTTGGTCGCACGCGCCGCCACCAACACACAAGACGACAGTCAGCAGGAGCAGCACCGCAGGTCCGCAACTTGGAATCCATTACCCTCGCCTCGCCGTCCTACCGGAGCGCCACAGATGCATCACCACCTCATGCAGGCTGCGCCACGATGCGCGCAGCGACCTGCAGCCAGCAGGAATCCTACGGCATCTAGCGCGCCAGCCATCGGTTGTTAGTGCCTTATGGCCGGAGAAGTGGAGGAGCCGAGGGCCGGAGCTAGGATTCGACACGAACCACCGCCACCGCCTATGCCACGTGTTGGGAATATGCCCTAGAGGCAATAAATAAAGTGTTTATTATTATATTTCCTTGTTCATGATAATCGTTTATTATCCATGCTATAATTGTATTCATTGGAAACACATTACATGTGTGGGTAAATAAACAACATTCTGTCCCTAGTATGCCTGTAGTGAACTAGCTCGTTGATCAAAGATGGTCAAGGTTTCCTAGCCATTGACATGTGATGTCATTTGATAACGGGATCACATCATTAGGAGAATGATGTGATGGACAAGACCCAAACTACAAACGTAGCATAAGATCGTGTCAGTTTATTGCTACTATTTTCTGCATGTCAAGTATGTGTTCCTATGACCATGAGATCATGCAACTCACGAACATCGGAGGAGTGCCTTGTGTGCATCAAACGTTGCAACGTAACTGGGTGACTATAAAGATGCTCTACAGGTATCTCCGAGGGTGTCTGTTGAGTTGGCATGGATCAAGATTGGGATTTGTTACTCCGTGTGACGGAGAGGTATCTCAGGGCCCACTCGGTAATACAACATCACAATGAGCCTTGCAACCAATGTGTCTAAGTGTTAGTCACGGGATCTTGTATTACAAAACGAGTAAAGAGACTTGCCAGTAACGAGATTGAACTAGGTATGAAGATACCGACGATCGAATCTCGGGAAAGTAACATACCGAAGAACAAAGGGAACAACATACGGGATTAACTGAATCCTTGACATAGAAGTTCGACCGATAAAGATCTTCATAGAATATGTAGGAACCAATATGGGCATCCAGGTCCCGCTATTTTTTATTTACCGTAGAGGTGTCTCGGTCATGTCTACATAGTTCTCGAACCCGCAGGGTCTGCATACTTAAGGTTTGGTGACGTTTCGGTAGTATAGAGTTATGTATGGTGGTGACCGAAGGTTGTTTGGAGTCCCGGATGAAATCCCGGACGTTACGAGGAGCTTCTAAATGGTCCGGAGGTAAAGATCATATATAGGAAGTCATGTTTTGGTCGCCGGAAAAGTTTCGGGCTCATCGGTAGTGTACCGGGAGTGCCAGTAGTGTACCGGGAGACCATCGGGAGGGGTATTTCGACCCAAGAGGCTCCATGGGCTGTGGGAGAGTGTTTACCAGCCCTTATTGGTCTGGTAGAAGTCCCACACAAGGCCCATGTGGTTTGGGAAAAAAGGCCCAAAGAGAAAAAGTGGAAAAAGGCAAAAATAGGGTGAATCCTAGTCCTACTAGGATTGGAGGTGGAGTCCACCTCCTCCACCTAGTTCGGCCGACTCCTTGGAGGCTTGGCCCTTGTGCCAAGCCTCCTCCTCTCTTCCTCTTATATATACTGGAGGTTTTATGGTTTTTGCACAGAATTTTCAGCCACGTGCTACTCGTTCCTCCAGTGCATAGTTTCTCCTCTAGATAGGATTTCTTCAGTGCTTAGGCGAAGCCCTGCCGGAATTGCTCCACCACCATCGCTGGAGCGCCATCATGCTGCCGGAGAACTCTTCTACCTCTCCGCTCCTTCTTGTTGGATCGAGACGGTGGAGATCGTCATCAAGCTGTACGTGTGCTAAACGCGGAGGTGCCGTTCGTTCGGCGCTAGATTGGAAGGATCGTGATCAAGTGCGTGGGACGTATCGTGATCAAGTTCGTGGGACGGATCATGATTGGATCGTGGGACGGATCGTGATTGGATCGCGGTATGGATCATGATTGGATCACCGGACGCACGGCGATTTGGATCGCGAAGACGTTCGACTACACCAACCATGTTTCTTAACACTTCCCGCTTAGCGATCTACAAGGGTACGTAGATCCACTCTCCCTCTCGTAGATGCTCATCACCATGGATAGATCTGTGTGTGCATAGGAAAAAATTTATTTCCCATGCAACGTTCCCCAACAGTGGCATTATGTGCTAGGTCTATGTGTAGATGAGATCTCGAGTAGAACACAAAAGGTTTGTGGGCGTTGATGCTTAGATTGCTTCCTCCCTTGGTCCGATTTTGGTTCAGCGGTATTGTGAGATGAAGCGGCCCGGACCAACATTACTCGTATGCTTACGAGAGACCGGTTCCCTCGACCACAACTTGTTGCATAGATGGCTTGCGGGTGCCAGTTTTTCTCACTTTAGTTGGGTCTGATTCGACAAAGGCGGTCCTTGAGAAGGTTGAAAAGCAACTAGTGTATCACCATTGTGGTTTTTGCGTAGATGAGAATTGTTCTTGCTAGATACCCGTAGCAGCAACGTAAAACATGCAACAACAATTAGAGGACGTCTAACTTGTTTTTGCAGGGTATGTTGTGATGTGATATGGACAATTACATGATGTGATATATGTGATGTATGAGATGATCATGTGATGTATAGATTATCACGACTTGCATGTCGATGAGTACGGAAACCGGCAGGATCCATAGGGTTGTCTTTAATTATTGTATGACCTACGTGTCAATCATTAAGCGCTATGTAATGCTTTAGTTTATCGCTAAACGGTAGCAATAGTAGTAGAAGCATGTTAGGCGCGACAACCCTGATGGCAACACGTTGATGGAGATCAAGATGATGAAGATCATGGTGTCATGCCGGTGACGATGGAGATCATGCCGGTGCTTTCTAGATGGAGATCAAAAGAACAAGTTCATGGCCATATCATGTCACTTATGAATTGCATGTGATGTCAATCCTTTTATGCACCTTGTTTTTCTTAGGACGACGGTAGCATTATAAGGTGATCCCTCACTTAAATTTCAAGATGAATTGTGTTGTCCCCGAGTGTGCACCGTTGCGAAAGTTCGTCGTGTTGAGACACCACATGATGATCGGGTGTGATAGACTCTATGTTCACATACAACGGGTGCAAGCCAATGTTGCACGTGTAGAACACTCGGGTTAAACTTGATGAGCCTAGCATGTATAGACATGGCCTCGGAACACAAGAGACCGAAAGGTCGAACATGAGTCATATAGTAGATATGATCAACAAAATGATGTTCACCATTGAAGCCACCTCAACTCACGTGATGATCGGACTTGAGTTGGTGGATTTGGATCATGTGACACTCAGATGACTTGAGGGATGTCAATTTGAGTGGGAGCTTTAGTAATTTGATTAACTAAACTCATTATCTTGAACAATAGTCTAAGTAAACTTTGCATATTTATGTTGTAGATCAATGGCTCGCGTAGTAGCACCTCTGAATTTTAATGCGTTCCTAGAGAAAGCTAAGTTGAAAGATGATGGAAGTAACTTTGTTGACTGGGCCCGTAATCTGAGGATTATCCTCATGGCTTCCCAGAAATCATATGTCCTTGATGCACCGCTTGGTGACCAACCAGAAGACATGACCTCCGAAGACGTTAAGAACGCTTGGGAGGCACGTACCGGAGATTACTCAATAGTTTAGTGTGCGATAGTGTATGGCTTAGAACCGGGACTTCAAAGACGTTTTGAACGTCATGGAGCATATGAGATGTTCCTGGAGTTGAAGTTTATCTTTTAGAAGAACGCCCGGATCGAGGGGTATGAAACCTCCGATAAGTTCTATGCTTGCAAGATGGAGGAGAACGGGTCTATCAGTGAACATATACTTAGAATGTCTGGGTATTCAACTCGTCTAGAGGAGTTGGGAATAGCCCTTCCGCCAGAGGTGATCACTGACAGAGTTCTTCAATCACTGCCACCTAGTTACAAGAGCTTTGTCATGAACTATAACATGCACGGGATGAACAAGTCAGTCGCCGAGCTGTTTGCAATGCTAAAAGTCGAAGAGTCTGAAATCCAGAAAGAACATCAAGTGTTGATGGTGAATAAAACCACTAGTTTCAAGAAAAATGGCAAGGTCAAGGGCAAGGGCAAGAAGGGTAAAAACCAAGAAGGATGGCAAAGCAGTTGCTACTCCTGTAAAGAGACCCAAGCATGGACCCAAGCCACAAACTGAGTGCTTTCATTGCAAGGGAACTGGTCACTGGAAGCAGAACTGCCCCAAGTACCTGGCTGACAAGAAGGCGGCCAACGACAAACAAGGTATATATGATATACATGTTATTGATGTGTACCTTACTAGCTCTCGTAGTAGTGCCTGGGTATTTGATACCGGTTCGGTTGCTCACATTTGCAACTCAAAGCAGGAACTACGGAATAAACGAAGGCTGGCAAAGGACGAAGTGACGATGCGCGTGGGAAATGGTTCCAAGGTTGATGTGATCGCCGTCGGCACGCTCTCTCTTCGATTACCATCAGGATTAGAGATGAACCTGAATAATTGTTATTTAGTGCCTGCGTTAAGCATGAACATTATATCTGGATCTTGTTTATTGCGAGACGGTTACTCATTTAAATCAGAGAATAAAGGTTGTTCTATTTATATGAGTAATATCTTTTATGGTCATCCACCCAATGTTAGGGGTTTGTTCATATTGAATCTTGATAGTGATGACACACATGGTCATAACATTGCTGCCAAAAGATGTAGAGTTGATAATGATAGTACCACTTTCTTGTGGCACTGCCGTTTAGGTCATATTGGTGTAAAACACATGAGGAAGCTCCATGTTGATGGACTTTTGGAGTCACTTGATTTTGAATCACTTGACACATGTGAACCATGCCTCATGGGCAAGATGACTAAAACGCCGTTCTCTGGAACAATGGAACGGGCGAGTGACTTATTGGAAATCATACATACTGATGTGTGCGGTCCAATGAATGTTACAGCGCGTGGTGGATATCATTATTTTCTCACCTTCACTGATGACTTAAGTAGATATGGGTTTATTTACTTGATGAAACACAAGTCTGAAATGTTTGAAAAGTTCAAGCAATTTCAGAGTGAAGTTGAGAATCATCATAACAAGAAGATTAAATTCCTGCGATCTGATCGAGGAGGTGAATATCTGAGTTATGAGTTTGGCAGTCACTTAAGACAATGTGGAATTGTTTCACAGTTGACACCGCCCGGAACACCACAGCGTAATGGTGTGTCCGAACGTCGTAATTGAACCTTATTAGATATGGTGCGTTCTATGATGCCTCTTGCTGATTTGCCACTATCGTTTTGGGGTTATGCATTAGAGACAGCTGCATTCACTTTAAATAGGGCACCATCAAAATCCGTTGAGAAGACGCCATATGAACTGTGGTTTGGCAAGAGGCCAAAGTTGTCGTTTCTTAAAGTTTGGGGATGTGATGCTTATGTCAAAAAGCTTCAGCCTGAAAAGCTGGAACCCAAAGTGGAAAAATGCGTCTTCATAGGATACCCGAAAGAGACAGTCGGGTGTACCTTCTATCTCAGATCTGAAGGCAAAGTGTTTGTCGCTAAGAACGGAACATTTCTTGAGAAAGAGTTTCTCTCGAAAGAATTGAGTGGGAGGAAAATAGAGCTTGATGAGGTTATTGAACCTTTACTTCAACCAGAAAGTAGCGCAGCGCAGAAAGATGTTTCTGTGGAACCTGCGATGGTAGAAGAGGAAGTTAATGATGATGATCATGAAGCTTCGGATCAAGCTACTATTGAACCTCGTAGGTCGACAAGGCCGCGTACTACTCCTGGGTGGTACGGCAACCCTGTCTTGGAGGTCATGTTGTTGGACAACAATGAACCTACGAGCTATGGAGGAGCAGTGATGGGCCCGGATTTCGAGAAATGGTTAGAGGCCATGAAATCTGAGATGGGATCCATGTATGAAAACAAAGTATTGAGTTTGGAAGTATTACCTAAAGGGCGAAAGGCCATTCAGAACAAATGGATCTTTAAGAAGAAGACAGACACGGACGGTAATGTCACCGTCTATAAAGCTCGACTTGTGGCAAAGGGTTTTTCACAAGTTCAAGGAGTTGACTACGATGAGACCTTCTCACCCGTAGCGATGCTTAAGTCTGTCAGAATCATGTTGGCAATAGCTGCTTATTTTGACTATGAAATTTGGCAGATGGATGTCAAAACGGCGTTCCTCAACGGTTTCCTTGAGGAAGAGTTGTATATGATGCAACCCGAAGGTTTTGTCGATCCAGAGAATGCTGACAAAGTTTGCAAACTCCAGCGATCCATTTATGGACTGGTGCAAGCATCTCGGAGTTGGAATAAGCATTTTGATGAGGTGATCAAAGCGTTTGAGTTTATACAAGTTTATGGAGAATCCTGTATTTACAAGAAAGTGAGTGGGAGCTCTATAGCGTTTCTAATATTATATGTGGATGGCATATTGCTGATTGGAAACAATATAGAAATGCTGGAAAGCGTGAAGGAATATTTGAACAAGAGTTTTTCAATGAAGGACCTAGGAGAAGCTGCTTTCATATTAGGCATTAAGATCTATAGAGATAAATCGAGACGCTTAATAGCACTTTCACAGAGCACATACCTTGATAAAGTTTTGAAGAATTTCAAAATGGATCAGTCCAAGAAGGGGTTCTTGCCTATGTTACAAGGTGTGAAGTTGAGTAAGACTCAATGCCCAGTGACTACAGAAGATAGAGAAAAGATGAGTGTCATCCCCTATGCTTCAGCCATAGGCTCTATCATGCATGCAATGCTGTGCACAAGACCGGATGTTAGCCTTGCCATAAGTATGGCCAAAAGGTTTCAAAGTGATCCTGTAATGGAACACTGGGCAGCGGTCAAGAATATCCTTAAGTACTTGAAAAGGACTAAGGAAATGTTTCTCGTTTATGGAGGTGATGAAGAGCTCGTCGTAAAGGGTTACGTCGATGCAAGCTTTGACACTGATCCGGATGACTCTAAGTCACAAACCGGATATGTATTTATTCTTAACGGGGGAGCGATAAGCGGGTGCAGTTCCAAGCAAAGCGTTGTAGCCGATTCTACATGTGAAGCGAAGTACATCGCAGCCTCGGAGGCGGCGAAGGAAGGTGTCTGGATGAAGCAGTTCATGACAGATCTTGGAGTAGTGCCCAGTGCACTGAATCCAATGAACCTGTTCTATGACAACACTGGTGTCATTGCTCTGGCCAAGGAACCAAGGTTTCACAAGAGGACCAGACACATAAAGCGACGCTTCAACTCTATCCACGATTATGTCGAGGAGAAGGACATAAATATTTGCAAAGTGCACACGGATCTGAATGTTGCAGACCCATTGACTAAACCTCTTCCAAGGGCTAAACATGATCAACACCAGAACTGCATGGGTGTTTGATTCATTACAATGTAAATCACATAGTGATGTGAACTAGATTATTGACTCTAGTGCAAGTGGGAGACTGTTAGGAATATGCCCTAGAGGCAATAAATAAAGTTTTTATTATTATATTTCCTTGTTCATTATAATAGTTTATTATCCATGCTATAATTGTATTAATTGGAAACACATTACATGTGTGGGTAAATAAACAACACTCTGTCCCTAGTATGCCTCTAGTGAACTAGCTCGTTGATCAAAGATAGTCAAGGTTTCCTAGCCATTGACATGTGATGTCATTCCATAACGGGATCACATCATTAGGAGAATGATGTGATGGACAAGACCCAAACTACAAACGTAGCATAAGATCGTGTCAACTTATTGCTACTGTTTTCTGCATGTCAAGTATGTGTTCCTATGACCATGAGATCATGCAACTCACGAACATCGGAGGAGTGCCTTGTGTGTATCAAACGTCGCGACGTAACTGGGTGACTATAAAGATGCTCTACAGGTATCTCCGAGGGTGTCTGTTGAGTTGGCATGGATCAAGACTGGGATTTGCTACTCCGTGTGACGGAGAGGTATCTCACGGCCCACTCAGTAATACAACATCACAATGAGCCTTGCAAGCAACGTGTCTAAGTGTTAGTCACGGGATCTTGTATTACGGAACGAGTAAAGATACTTGCCAGTAACGAGATTGAACTAGGTATGAAGATACTGACGATCGAATCTCGGGCAAGTAACATACCGAAGAACAAAGGGAACATCATATGGGATTAACTGAATCCTTGACATAGAGGTTCGACCGATAAAGATCTTAGTAGAATATTTAGGAACCAATATGGGAATCTAGGTCCCGCTATTGGTTATTGACCGTAGAGGTGTCTTGGTCATGTCTACATAGTTCTCGAACCCGCAGGGTCTGCACACTTAAGGTTTGGTGACGTTTTGGTAGTATAGAGTTATGTATGGTGGTGACCGAAGGTCGTTCGGAGTCCCAGATTAGATCCCGGACGTCACGAGGAGCTCCGGAATGGTCCGGAGGTAAAGATTCATATATAGGAAGTCCTGTTTTGGTCGCCGGAAAAGTTTCGGGCTGATCGGTAGTGTACCGGGAGTGCCGGTAGTGTACCGGGAGACCATCGGGAGGGGTATTTCGACCCAAAAGGCTCCATGGGCTGTGGGAGAGTGTTTACCAGCCCTTAGTGGGCTGGTGTAAGTCCCACACAAGGACCATGCGGTTTGGGGAAAAAGGCCCAAAGAGAAAAAGTGGAAAAAGGCAAAAATAGGGTGAATCCTAGTCCAACTAGGATTGGAGGTGGAGTCCACCTCCTCCACCTGGTTCGGCCGACTCCTTGGAGACTTGGCCCTTGTGCCAAGCCTCCTCCTCTCTTCCTCTTATATATACTGGAGGTTTTAGGGTTTTTGCACAGAATTTTCAGCCACGTGCTACCCGTTCCTCCAGTGCATAGTTTCTCCTCTAGATCGGATTTCTGCAGTGCTTAGGCAAAGCCCTGCCGGAATTGCTCCACCACCATCGCCCAAGCGCCGTCACGCTGCCGGATAACTCTTCTACCTCTCCGCTCCTTCTTGCTGGATCAAGACGGCGGAGATCGTCATCAAGCTATACGTGTGCTGAACACGGAGGTGTCGTCCGTTCGGCGCTAGATCGGAAGGATCGTGATCTAGTTTGTGGGACGGATCATGATCAAGTTCATGGGACGGATCCTGATTGGATCATGGGATGCATCGTGATTGGATCGCGGGATGGATCATGATTGGATCGCGGGACGCACGGCGATTTGGATCGCGAAGATGTTCGACTACACCAACCGTGTTTCTTAACGCTTCCCGCTTAGCGATCTACAAGGGTACGTAGATCCACTCTCCCTCTCGTGGATGCTCATCACCATGGATAGATCTGTGTGTGCGTAGGAATTTTTTTGTTTCCCATGCAACGTTCCCCAACACCACGCCCTCCTGGCGTACTCCGAGCAGGTTGCGACTCTTACCACATTCGGCGCATCTGCACATGCATTGCCTGCTTGATTCTAAAATTATTGGCTCAAGTTGTATTTCTATTAATTAATCTAGTGTAAATTACAATTTTTCTAGTTCATGAACTATTAAATGATTTAGTGTTAATTACAATTTGCTTGCAGATTTGAAAATGAAGATAAAGACTATGGATATACATTGTTTTTATGCAAGCAGTTCAACCCCTCCTCCAAGGCCTGATCCCCCCTGCGGTTGTCGAACCTGAACGTGAGCCAACAAATCTGACTACAAACTTAATTGTTGTGAGCACAATCCCTCCCCCTGACCCCCAAGTGTTGGGAGGAAACATGCCATAGTTGATGAGAGCACAAACCAATGAAGACAACCTATACCAGAATTTCATCCAAGTCAAATTATTGTAGATCCAGGTCTTAGAATACCACTAGAAGATTATGCTCCTGAAATTAGAAGTGATGTAAGAAGAGCTTATTTGTTGCAAGGGCAAAATAAAGCTATTGGGCATAATTTGAAGAGGACAAAGGATGGTAAAATTTGGAGATCCTTTCAACCCACGTGGTTCAACACGTATGATTGGTTCGAATATAGTGTGGAAAAGGAGGTCGCTTTTTGCTTTCATTGCTTTATTTTCAAGAAACCATCACAAGTCATTAGATTTGGAAATGATGTTTTCACAAAAGATAGTTACACTCGTTGGAAAACAGCCCTAGGAAATTTTAGAAAGCATGTTGGCGGTCCATCTAGTTATCACAACATTGCAAAGGGAGATTGTGATGATTTCAACAATCAGCAAGCAAGTGTTGCTCAATTCTGTGTGTATAGCAAGGAGGTTGAGATATCTTATAAGATTCATCTAACTGCATCATTGTATTGTGCATGGTATCTCATAGCACAAGGGGAAGCTTTTCGTGGGCATGATGAATCCTCCACTTCCATCAACAAGGGTAATTTCAGAGAGTTATTGGACTGGTATAAGGACAATAAAGAAGAAGTGAAGGAGGCATTTGATAAGGGGCCAGGAAACGCACAAATGATTTGTTCTGACATCCAGAAGGACCTTGCTACAGCTTGTGCAATCGAGGTAACCAAAGTTATTAAGAATGGCATTGGAGGCAAGAATTTCTCAATACTTATTGATAAGGCTAGATATTGCCCAATAAAGGAGCAAATGGCGGTGATTGTGAGGTAAGGCATACCATATTGTAGTATCTTTTTAGAATTGTACTACCGAGGTTTACTAATCTGATTTCTTGATACATGTAGATTTCTAGATGATTATGGGGTACTCCAAGAGAGATTCCTTGGAATTAAGCACATCACCGATTGTACATCTGCTGGAATAAAGGAAACTTTGGTTGATGTGTTGGAATATCATGGTTTGTCACTTTCTAGGCTACGTGGCCAGGGCTATGATGGTGCTTCAAATATGAGAGGGGAATTCAACGGTTTGCAAAATTTGGTTAGAGATGAAGCTCCATACGCATTTTATGTTCATTTCTTTGCTCACTAGTTGCAGTTAGTGGTTGTCACTGTTGCTCAATGTAGTCCTACTATTGCTGATTTCTTCAATCATATTCCATTGATAGTGACTCAAGTGTGTTCAACTTGCAAAAGGAAAGATGCATTACTTTCCAAACATCATGATGAATTGTTATATTTGATGGAGAATGGAAAGATTTCAGCTAGAACCGGGTTGCATCAAGAATCTAGCATAACAAGACCAGGAGATACTCGTTGGGGCTCACATCTTAGAACCTTGCTTCGTATATTCACAATGTGGAATGTTGTGGTCAATGTGCTAGGAATTGTTATGGTTGATGCTCGGGAACACACATGTCAAGGTGGAGCTAGAGGTTTTCTTAAAAACATGGAATGCTTTGAATTTGTGTTCATCATGTTGTTCTTGATAAACTTGTTGAGCAACAAAAATCATCTATCTCAATCTTTGCAGAGAAAGAATCAAAATATTGTTGAAGACATGCGTTTGATCTTGGATGTGAAAGAAAGCTTCCAGGACATGAGGGACAATAGGTGGGAGTGTTTGTTCAACCAAGCCAAGAACTTTTGTGAAACCCATGATATTGATGTGACAAACATGGATGATCTTGTTGGAACTATGGGTCAATCTATTCGCACAAAGAATAAGGTGACTCGCCTTCACTTTTACAAGGTTAGCATATTCAATGTTGCCATTGATGCAACTATCACTGAGATGAATTACAGATTCAATGAAGTTACCACCGAGTTATTGGATTGTATGTCTTGTCTTAATCCAGCAAACAACTTCTCAAGACGTAGACAAACTTATTCGGCTTGTTGAAATTTATGATGACGACTTTACAGAAGCTGATCGGTTGTTGCTAAGAGTAAATCTCCCAAGATTCCTTATGAACATTAGGAGAAGTGATGAATTTAATGGATGCCGGGATGTGTCCACACTTGCTAGGTTGATGGTTGAAACAACAAAACACACTACTTTCCAGTTGGTTTATCGCCTCATCGAGTTGACACTCATTCTTCCTGTGGCCACTTCATCAGTTGAGCGAATATTTTCGGCAATGAAGATCATCAAGACAGATTTGCGTAACAAACTATTTGATGATTGGATACATGATTTAATGGTGTGCTACTGCGAGAAAGAGATATACAGAAGCATTCATGATGACCAGATCATGAAACTATTCCAAAAAATCAGATCTCGGAAAGGGCATTTGCCTCGTGAGTTTAATGTGATTCCTTAGAGGTATACATGCCAGTGTTATTACTTTACTTAATTGAGCACGACTTATTGTTGCATCACTAACGAGTGTGCTAATTTGGACAGATGGCTTGTGGTTGGTAAAAATACCATTTGTAAGAACCAACATCTCATTGTATTTTGTTGTTGTTTCTCTGGTACTATGATGCCTTGGTGTGTGAATTGTATGAACCTTTCTGGTATGGTTAAACACATTACAACTATTGGACTTGAGAAATTTCAAGTTTTGAGCACTGATTTGACATATATTTTCTGTTTAGATTGACAATACCAAATATTTAGTTCAAAATTAAATATTTTTCAAAAAAATCATAAAAAATCCATGAAATACTTCTTGTTTCCAATAGTATTTTCGGAAAGTTTGAGAACATTTGGCCATATGGAGTAGGAGATAATGACTATTTAGCTAAGCAAATTCAAAATTTAGTTCAAAATTTAATAATTTTCAAAAATACTAAAACAATTCCAGTAAATACTACGTGTTTCCGGTAGTATTCTGAGAAAGTTTCGGAACATTTTGCCAAATGGACTAGCAGATAATGGGTATTTTGCCAAGCAGATTCAAAATTTGGTTCAAAAATTATTATTTTTCAAAAATTCCGGAAAAAATCTACTAAATACTACATGTTTCCAGTAGTATTCTAGGAAAATATCAGCTTATTTGAACAAAAGAATTACGAGAATATATTGTTTTTCTTCAAACAAACATTTTATTTTTTTGCCTTAAACTTTGAGCCTACCCTCCATTTTCTTTTTGGATTCACCATTGTCCGCAGGGGAGTGAACTTCGGGATACATCATCGTTTCCGCGTGCATCGATTATCACTTACCCGAACTCTTTACTTATACATTTTATTTTATGATAGTCATAGTGTTTCATGTTATATATCTTGTTATCACTTAGTTGTTTGTATTGCTTAACATAAGTTATTGATGCGCATAGGTGAGCCTAATTATTTTAGGTTTTATACTTAAAAAATTAAACGTTAGTTTTATTCCACATTTGTTAAGCCTAAACCGTAATTATTTTAAAACGCTTATTCACCTATCCTTTTCTAAATGACATCCACGTCCTTTTAGGTTTGGTTGAAGGGGCCAATGGTATTCATGTAGTTGGAGCTTTTTTTTTGTCTCTTTGGTGCCTAGACACGGGTGAATGAGGCATGTGGTGCCGCTTTATGCAGTAACGACGGGTATCGACGTTCTTTTGCGGAATTGTTGTGTGGCGGAGATGGTTCACGGTAACAATGTCAGTGAGGTCGTGGTGTGGATAACAAGACCATGACGGAGCTTATGGTGGCAGGTCATGGCCATGGCGATGCAATGTTAGCTCGTAGTGTATTGTTCGGGACCAATGGCCATGCCCAAATTGACCATTGGCATACATTTGCAACGAAGGGGTGTCACCGTCGGGACGTCCCCCAATATGGGATTTTAGCAGTACCATCCTCCTTCGCTAGCTGATCCATCCGGGCGTCACACGGATGTCGTTGATCCCTGGCTCCGCAAACAACTATTAGCGGATGTCCACGCTCGGTTCGTGGAGATTTGCACCCTCTTCGTTTGGTCAGCAACAACTCGACATGGATCGTTGTTACTCTTTTTTCCTTTTTCTTCATTAGACAACTTTGGTCTTGTACGAATTTTCTATTAGGCGATGTATTTCTTTATGTGTATGTTTGTCTTTATGTTGAATGTGCACATCTTTGTTCTACAGAGGCTAGGTGTGTTTATTGTGTTTATGTTTCCTCTTGATATTGCATTATGCACATTATCGAAAATGTATGTGAAGTTTTTCGTTTGCATGTCTTGTATAGACTTAAGACTTTAAATACTGTAGTCAGTGGCGGAGCTACATTCGAGGCCTGGGGCCCGAGCCGGGTCATGACAGAAACAACCTTTATTTACTGTAGACTTTTTTGCATTATTTCACACCACAGTTTACTGTAGCATTGAAGCAGGTCCGGAGTCCAATGTTATTCTGGCTTCGCCCCTGATTATAATACTTGATGCAAAGCAAATTTAAAGTGCAACCTTTTGCTTTGGGCGCGGCATTTCAGGGCCAGATTTGTTGTCCGCTAGGTGCTCTTGCATCATGGTACTACACGTATGGAAATGATCGAGTTAATCAGTGGCATGTCCTGGCGCGAATTCCATGGAAGGGGATACACAGGTAGCACAGTCAAACCGAATCAATTATTGCCGATTACGTAGCACCGCGTCTCAGGAAAGGGTATTACGACTATTTGCAATGGAAGTAACATGTATAGTAATATAGATGTTATCTAAATAAAATATATAATGTGGCATCTAATTAATGAGAAAAGAAAAAAATTAAGTAACATGCTATGTTACTATAACATAACAAATTTCAAGACAAGATGAGTCTATAAGCTAATAAATAAAAGACTCTTACTATCTTTATATTATTATCTACCGTAGAAATAGTAACTTACACTAATAACATATATATGTTACTATTCTACGTTACACTAGTAGGTCAAATCCAAGCAATTATTGGCCGGTTATACAGCACCGCATGGGACCGATGATCCGGCGACCATGCTAATCAACAAATTCAGTTCGGACTTGCCGCTTTCACGGTTCGCCGTCACCAAGAGGAACAGGACCAGCCAGCCACCTCGAACTTTTCCAGCGCGTAGCCACACACACAGTGCATAGGGGCAGCAACAACAGCGCGACATGTGCTCGTAGCCTAGCCCAGCTACCGGAGCGTGACATCCTCCGACGCACTACAGCGAATGTCGTACCACCACTACTACGAATGTGTGATGCTGTTCACACATGCAGGGCTAGGCCGGCCGGCCGGCGTGCCGGTGCCGGGCTCGGCATATGCACAGTGCGTACGGGAAGGAACAGCATGCATATGGCATCGGCGCGAGCGATCCAAGCGCAAGGCGCCAAGGCCGCATGCCGACCGGGGGCCCGCGCGCTGGAATACTTGTCCGCGGTCAGTTGGGCAGGCGCGATCGGGACGGGCGGACACATCGGAGCCGGCGCCGGCGTATGCCGGGCTTGTCTCGGCGTGGCGTGGAGAGGGACGAGTCGTCGGCGATCAGATGTGATAGGGCGCGTCAAAGGCTGCCGCCGCTGCCCGGCGCAGGCGGGACGCGCTGGGCCATGCGATCGATCGACGGTGTGGATGGAGCGGGGCGGAGTCCTGGTCGCGGTCGCCGGGGGGCACCGGCATGGCATGGCGTGGCAGCGACAAGAACACATCAGCTGGGCCTGGGCCAGGGCTATGGATCTAGGTAGGCGCCTATTTGCCGCCGCCTCGGTCCGGGAACCCTTGTCCTCTTTTACGTGCCCGGCTCCCTAGGTTCTCACATGCATCTTCCTCCTCCGTCTCTCTGCCATCTCGCCGAACTGGTTTCGGGTAAAGGTAAATGCGCTTCAGAGAATGCCATCTCGCCCAACTGGTTTCGGGTAAAGGTAAATGCGGTTCAGAGAAAGGTCCCCCGAACTTAAAGATCACACCGTCGCCTTGCAGCATCTCCAGCCGTTGGTTCCTAATCGGCGCTTTCAGCCCATTATGAACGTAGAATCGAACTCCAAAACATTAAAATGTTTCGAGTTTTTATTGAAAGATAATACAAAAGATAAAATAAAAAAAGACTACGTAGCCGTCCCGTCGCTGTCGTCCCGTCGCCGCGCGCCGCATTCTACATGCCAAGGAGCTTGTAGAAGTTGGTGTAGTCGTCGTCGTCGTCCCGTCACCGTCGCTGCCGTCGCCGTCCGGCGCGCCGTGGCCGCCGTCCCTGCTGCAGCCCTGTCCTGCGTCGCCGAAACGGTGCAGGTCAGGGTTGGAGGGCTCGGGCGCCTCCCCGTCGCTGTCATCGTCGAGGATGATGAGGCCGGCGATCTCCTCCTCGCGGCGGGCACGGTGGCGAGCCTCGATCTCCTTGAGGGCCCAGCGCTGCCGCTCCACCTCCTCCCGAATATAGTCGTCCCGTGCCCACTTCAGGGGGGGCTCGTCGTCGGCGGTGGCCATGTCCAGGTGCTCCTGCTTGACCACCGCCGGCGGGCCAGGCTCCGTCTTTAGCCTGACAAGGCGGAGGTGGCCGCAGGGAGGCGAGGGCTCGCGGCGATGGCCCTCGTTGATGGTGATGCCGCCGTTGCTACGTCCACTACGTCGGAGCGGCGACAACAAGCCGGGCTCGGCCTTAACGGCGACGAGCGGCGTGCGCGTTGCGCCGGAGGAGTGGGAAGACTGGGAGGACTGGGAGGAGTACGAGGACGACGACGGTGCCTCCATACGCCGTGGCTGCCACGACGAGCCCCTCCGGCGGGAGACGGACGTCGCCTCCGGGTACCCGAGGCGCGGCTCGTTGCCGCCCTCGATGTGCTCGAGGACGGCCTCGAGAGTGCGTCCGGGGATGCCCCACCAAAGACGGTGGCCCTCGCTGTTGTTGCGGCCGAGCGCGGGGTCGCCGTTGGTGGAGGCAAGCTGCTCCTCGCGACGGTACTCAAAGTAGGCCGTCCAGAGGGAGGTGCTGTCCGGGGCGTACCTCGGTTGTCGGCGATGTTCCTCGGACAGGGTGAACCGGATCCGGGCGATCTCGACGCGTCGCTCGGCTCCGGTGGGCACCGGTGGCACGGGGACGCTGCCCGCGCTGAGCCTCCTGGCGTCAGGCACCCGCATGTCCGACGGCGTCGGGTACTCCGCCTCGAATAGCAGGGGGGCCTCGTCCTCGTGTGCCGGCAGCCAAAGCCATTGCGGGCCGCGCTGTTGCCAGGGTAGCGCTCGGCCATTGCGGGGGGAGAGGAAGAGAGGAGATAGCCGGGAAGAGAGAGGGCGTCGCTCGTGGGATTGGGGGCAGGCGACGATGTGTGGCGAACATCGGCGAGGTCACCTTTTATAGCAGGCGAGCAGGCGGCACCATGCAGACGCGTCGGAGGGTGATGTGTGGAGACGTGTCGCCCCGTACTGACTGCGCTGCCCGTGAACGCCGGCTCGTGAAGGCGCGATATCAATGGAAGGCTGACCGACGACAGCCTTGCATTGATTCCCCGCAGGGAAACCGAGGCGATGAGGATAACCACACCGCTAGGTCGCTGACTCGGCAGACCCACCCCGTTTTCGTGCCAAAACGTTTCGCCCGGCGCCCCTAGGCGCCCCCAGCGCGCCGAGTTCCGCCTGGGTACGCCGGCGCTAAATTAGGCCCTAACCGGCGAAAAATGAGCTCGTGGGGCCGATTTTTGACCGCCGGCACAAAAAAAGGCCTTTTGGGGGCCTCTGTTGGGGAACGTTGCATGGGAAACAAAAAATTCCTACGTTCACGCAAGACCTATCCATGGTGATGAGCATCTACGAGAGGGAGAGTGGATCTACGTACCCTTGTAGATCGCTAAGCGGGAAGCGTTAAGAAACATGGTTGGTGTAGTCGAAAGTCTTCGCGATCCAAATCGCCGAGCGTCCCACGATCCAATCACGATCCATCCCACAAACTCTAATCACGATCCGTCCCGCAAACTCGATCACGGTCCTTCCGATCTAGCGTCGAACGGACGGCACCTCTGTGTTAAGCACACGTACGGCTTGATGACGATCTCCGCCGTCTTGATCCAGCAAGAGGGAGCGGAGAGGAAGAAGAGTTCTCCGGCAACATGACTTCGCTCCGGCGATGGTGGTGGAGCTATTCCGGCAAGGCTTCGCCTAAGCACTGCAGAAATCCGATCTAGAGGAGAAACTATGCACTGGAGGAATGGGTAGCACGTGGCTGAAAATTCTGTGCAAAAACCCTAAAACCTCTAGTATATATTACAGGGAGGGAGGAGAGGACTTGGCGCAAGGGCCAAGCCTCCTTGGTTTGGCCGAAGTGGGGAGGAGAGGAGGACTCCTCCTCCAATCCTAGTAGGACTAGGATTCCTCCTTTTTTGCCTTTTTTCCACCATTTCCCTTTGGGCTTTTCTTCCCTAGCCGCATGGGCCTCATGTGGGACTTCCACCAGCTCACAAAAGGCTGGTATTTATTCTTCCACAGCCCATGAAGCCTCTTGGGTCGAAATACCCCTCCCGATGGTCTCCCGGTACACTACCGGCACTCCCGGTACACTACCGATTAGCCCGAAACTTTTCCGGCGACCAAAACAGGACTTCCTATATATGAATCTTTACCTCTGGACCATTTCGAAGCTCCTCGTGATGTACGGGATCTCATCCGGGACTCCAAACAACCTTCGGTCACTACCATACATAACTCTATACTACCGTAACGTCACCAAACCTTAAGTGTGCAGACCCTGCGGGTTTGAGAACTATGTAGACATGACCGAGACACCTCTACGGTCAATAACCAATAGTGGGACCTGGATGCCTATATTGGTTCCTACATATTCTACGAAGATCTTTATCGGTCGAACCTCTATGTCAAGGATTCAGTTAATCCTATATGATGTTCCCTTTGTTCTTCGGTATGTTACTTGCCCGAGCTTCGATCGTCGGTACCTCCATACCTAGTTCAACCTCGTTACCGGCAAGTCACTTTACTCATTCCGTAATACAAAATCCCGTGACTAACACTTAGTCACATTGCTTGCAAGGCTTATTGTGATGTTGTATTACCGAGTGGGCCCTGAGATACCTCTCCGTCACACGGAGTAACAAATCCTAGTCTTGATCCATGCCAACTAAACAGACACCCTCGAAGATACCTGTGGAGCACCTTTATAGTCACCCAGTTACGTTGCGACGTTTGATACACACAAGGCACTCCTCCGATGTACATGAGTTGCATGATCTCATGGTCATAGGAACATATACTTGACATGCAGAAAACATCAGCAATAAACTGACACGATCATATGCTACGTTTGTAGTTTGGGTCTTGTCCATCACATCATTCTACTAATGATGTGATCCCGTTATCAAATGACATCACATGTCAATGGCTAGGAAATCTTGACCATCTTTGATCAACGAGCTAGTTCACTAGAGGCATACTAGGGACATAGTGTTGTCTATTTACCCACACATGTAATGTATTTCCAATCAATACAATTATATCATGGATAATAGACGATTATCATGAACAAGGAAATATAATAATAAACATTTTATTTATTGCCTCTAGGGCATATTTCCAACAGTCTCCCACTTGCACTAGAGTCAATAATCTAGTTCACATCACTCTGTGATTTACATTGTAATGAATCGAACACCCATGCAGTTCTGGTGTTGATCATGTTTAGCCCTTGGAAGAGGTTTAGTCAACGGGTTGGTAACATTCATATCCGTGTGCACTTTGCAAATATTTATGTCCTTCTCCTCGATGTAATCGCGGATGGAGTTGAAGTGTCGCTTTATGTGTCTGGTCCTCTTGTGAAACCTTGGTTCCTTGGCCAAGGCAATGGCACCAGTGTTGTCACAGAACAGGTTCATTGGATTTAGTGCACTGGGCACTACTCCAAGATCTGTCATGAACTGCTTCATCCAGACACCTTCCTTCGCTGCCTTCGAGGCTGCGATGTACTCTGCTTCGCACGTAGAACCGGCTACCACGCTTTGCTTGGAACTACACCAGCTTACCGCTCCCCCATTGAGAATAAATACGTATCCGGTTTGTGACTTAGAGTCATCTGGATCAGTGTCAAAGCTTGCATCGACGTAACCCTTTACGACGAGCTCTTCATCACCTCCATAAACGAGAAACATTTCCTTAGTCCTTTTCAGATACTTAAGGATATTGTTGACCGCTGCCCAGTGTTCCATTCCAGGATCACTTTGAAACCTTCCAGCCATGCTTATGGCAAGGCTGACATCCGGTCTTGTGCACAACATTGCATACATGATAGAGCCTATGGCTGAAGCATAGGGGATGACACTCATCTTTTCTCTATCTTCTGCAGTCACTGGGCATTGAGTCTTACTCAACTTCACACCTTGTAACACAGGCAAGAACCCCTTCTTGGACTGATCCATTTTGAACTACTTCAAAACTTTATCAAGGTATGTGCTCTGTGAAAGTGCTATTAAGCGTCTCGATCTATCTCTATAGATCTTAATGCCTAATACGAAAGCAGATTCTCCTAGGTCCTTCATTGAAAAACTCTTGTTCAAATATTCCTTCACGCTTTCCAGCATTTCTATATTGTTTCCAATCAACAATATGTCATCCACATATAATATTAGAAACACTATATAGCTCCCACTCACTTTCTTGTAAATACAAGATTCTCCATTAACTTGTATAAACTCAAGGTGAAGGTGAGAAAATAACGATATCAACCACGCGCTGTAACATTCATTGGACCGCACACATCAGTATGTATGATTTCCAATAAGTCACTCGCCCGTTCCATTGTCCGAGAGAACGGCGTTTTAGTCATCTTGCCCATGAGGCATGGTTCACATGTGTCAAGTGATTCAAAATCAAGTGACTCCAAAAGTCCATCGGCATGGAGCTTCCTCATGCGTTTTACACCAATATGACCTAAACGGCAGTGCCACAAGAAAGTGGTACTATCATTATCACCTCTACATCTTTTGGCATCAATGTTATGAACATGTGTGTCATCACTATCAAGATTCAATATGAATAAACCCCTCACATTGGGTGCATGACTATAACAGATATTACTCATATAAATAGAACAACCTTTATTCTCTGATTTAAATGAGTAACCGTCTCGCAATAAACAAGATCCAGATATAATGTTCATGCTTAACGCAGGCACTAAATAACAGTTATTCAGGTTCATCACTAATCCCGATGGTAATCGAAGAGAGAGTGTGCCGAAGGCGATCACATCAACCTTGGAACCATTTCCCATGTGCATCGTCACTTCATCCTTTGCCAGCCTTCGTCTATTCCGTAGTTCCTGTTTTGAGTTGAAAATGTGAGCAACCGAACCGGTATCAAATACCTAGGTACTACAACGAGAGCTAGTAAGGTACACATCAATAACATGTATATCATATATACCTTGTTTGTCGTTGGCCGCCTTCTTGTCAGCCAGGTACTTGGGGCAGTTCCGCTTCCAGTGACCAGTTCCCTTGAAATGAAAGCACTCAGTTTCTGGCTTAGGTCCATGCTTGGGCTTCTTTACAAGAGTAGCAACTTCTTTGCCATCCTTCTTAGTTTTACCCTTCTTTCCCTTGCCCTTGCCATTCTTCTTGAAACTAGTGGTTTTATTGACCATCAACACTTGATGTTCTTTTTGGATTTCAGACTCAGCCACTTTTAGCATCGCAAACAACTCGACGACTGACTTGTTCATCCCATGCATGTTATAGTTCATCACAAAGCTCTTGTAACTAGGTGGCAGTGATTGAAGAACTCTGTTAGTGATCGCCTCTGGCCGAAGGGCAATTCCCAACTCCGCTAGCGAGTTGAGTACCCAGACATTCTGAGTATATGTTCACTGATAGACCCATTCTTCTCCATCTTGCAAGCATAGAACTTATCGGAGGTCTCATACCTCTCGATCCAGGCATTCTTCTAAAAGATAAACTTCAACTCCTGGAACATCTCATATGCTCCATGACCTTCAAAACATCTTTGAAGTCCCAGTTCTAAGCCATACAATATTGCACACTGAACTATTGAGTAATCTCTAGTACGTGCCTCCCAAGCGTTCTTAACGTCTTCGAAGGTCATGTCTTCTGGTTGGTCACCAAGCGGTGCATCAAGGACATATGATTTCTGGGAAGCCGCGAGGATAATCCTCAGATTACGGGCCCAGTCAACAAAGTTACTTCCATCATCTTTGAACTTAGATTTCTCTAGGAACGCATTAAAATTCAGGGGTGCTACTGTGCGAGCCATTGATCTACAGCATAAATATGCAAAGGTTACTTAGACTATTGTTCAAGATAATGAGTTTAGTTAATCAAATTACTAAATCTCCCACTCAAATTGACATCCCTCAGGTCATCTGAGTGTCACATGATCCAAATTCACCAAGTCAAGTCCGATCATCACGTGAGTTGAGGTGGTTTCAATAGTGAACATCCTTATGTGTAGGATATATGCCCTAGAGGCAATAATAAATGTTATTGATTATCTCCCTGTTCATAATTAGGTTTATGTTCCATGCTATAACTGTTATGGTTCTCAAGTCTACAATAACCACGATGCTTGAAGGAAGACTCATATGCACGTATGGAATAATAAACGGTAAATTGTATTCCTAGTCTGGCCTCTAAGACTGGCTCAAGTATTGCATGATGATCATGTTTTCCTGATCATGGGCATGGCTATGCCGGCAATTTTGAGGGCACAATGTTAGAAGAACATTTGTGTTGAATCGACCCGAATTGATGTTATGCTATGAGATACATTCGTCATAAGTTAATGGTTAATAACATAGAGAAGTTAATATTTGCATAATTCCTTAGACCATGAGAGTATCATGTTTCTTCATGCTTGCTTCATGAACTTTGGGGTTTATTAAACTTCATCCGTAAATGGGCGGCTATTATGGCGGCTTACGGGTTCATGGAAAAGTATGTCAAGTAACTTGATAGCTCAAGATTGGGATTTGCTCCTCCCACGATGGAGAGATATCTCTGGGCCCTCTTGGTGTTACAGCATCCATCATCGTCTGGCTAGACCCTTTGTGATTTGATCACGGGGATGCCGGAACACGGGAATGAGAAAAGAGAACAATACCGGTAACGAGGTAACTGGCATAGTGGACAAGTTGTTGATCCACGGGGATGCCAACATGTCTCACCTCGGGTATTTGTAACATATCGCGAAGCAACTGGAATAGCACATGACAACTGGAGGTTCACTTGAATATTCATTCGTGTGGGTATAGGGGTCAATATGGGTGTCCATGGCTCCGATGTTGATCATTGATCGGAAGTGGTTCCGGGTCATGTCTATGCTTCACCGAACCTATAGGGTCACACGCTTAAGGGTCATCTATCTGCTGAATACTAGACAGGGAGTCTGAGGGAAAATCACCGGAAAAGTTTCGGACAGCGGAAAAGTTCCGCGGAGAGAACACCGGAACAGTTTCGGTGAAACTAAAAAGTTGTTTCAGGAGATACCATTAAGTCAAATTGGTTTCGGCACATGCCTGATAATTCTTGGAGGGTGCGAGAATCATTCTGGAAACTTCTGGGAATTTTCCGGAAGAAAAACCGGAAATGTTCCGAAGCTGCCGGAACCGCTTCAGATGCTTTTCGCAGATGAAAATCACTAATCCGGAATTGTTCCGGATCGCATTGAAAATTATTTTAATGGGGTACTGGAAATGTTCTAAGCCCACATAAATATTTTCAGCTTGACCGGACGCTGAAAAACGTCGTCGTGAATAGTGAAAGTGCTTTTTGGGAGAAAATATTTCGTGAATAGTGGAAACACTATTATGAATAGTGAGAAACACTATTGGGAGAAAGTATCTCATGGCTAGTGAAAGCACTATTACGAAAATGGTGGAAAACACTATTGTGAATAGTGGGAAACACTATTTATGAATAGTGGAATCACTATTATGAAGAGCCGAAAGGCTATCTCGGTTCCGGCAGGAACTAGTTCTGGACAGCGAAGCCCTGCCGGATAGATGAAACTGTATGTGTGCAACTCTGTAGAGAGACCGTAGTTTCGGTCTTAGTTCGAGAGTGCCTCCCGAAGGGCTGTCCGTGTGACCGTCCGAGTTTTGAAGGTCCTCCCGAAGGGCTGTCCGAGTGACAGTCCAAGTTTTGGAGGTCCTCCCGAAGGGCTATCCGTGACACCGTCCGGGGGACTGTCTGACCGCCTCCCGGAGGGCTGTCCGAGGGGCAAATGAGGGTATACATCCTCGCGGTTGGGAGGTTGTAAATCCTAGCTGCGGGGATCTGCATCGCCTATCGTCATCGACTCTACTTCCGCTGCGCTACGAGTCGGTAACGAAATGATCAAACCTTGTATGCAGTCTCCATAGTGGTCCTGGGCTAGTGCGTAGGACGGAATTTTTTGTTTTCTGCTGCGTTACTCATTAGTGGCATCAAGAGCCGTGCTATGCGTAGATGCAGGTTGCGATCTAGAATACATGGAGATGTATGGGTGTTGCACAATATAATTAGGTTGTAGATGAGATCTATTACTGAAAATTATTTGTGCAGGTAGCAGATGAAATCTGTAACCCGATGTTCTTGTTGCTTCCCTGGAATTTGCGTAGTCCTAAGCTTAACGGCATGGTGGAATCTCATAAAGTTCTGGCAATCCGCGATTCTTTCATGCTACTCCTGAGTATGCTGATTGACAGATCAACGAAGTGCTAACAGTTCTTTGGGTTCCACCATAGTTGAGAAAGATGGATGTTTTGTAGACAAAAGGGCAATGCAGATGCGATCTGCACGGGGGTCACGCGTATGACGAAGTTTAGTATGGGGCTCGAGATTTTATTATCTCATGTTTCATACACCCTAGAAAGTTAATCTAGCAACTTGAATTATCATACTTGATGATGGACGTTGGTAGATTCGGTTTGTTTCAAAACCTTAGAAGCCACGTAAAACAAGTTTTTGCATGAACCGATTAGAGGCGTCTAACTTGGTTTTGCAGGATGGTTTGCATGTGCATATGATGTGGTATAGCAATGCTCATATTAATTCGATTATGTATGATATGACTATATGATGTAATTAAGATGACCTGCGTGTCATGATTCGGCATGATGGCTGGAGCCATATGATTGCACTTTAATGACCTGCATGTCAACCTTATGTAATGCACTTATTTTATTATCTATAGAGATAGCAATATTACCTAGTGCATCGACAAGGTGGTGGCAATCTTTGCAAAGGTGAACACCGACGCGAATGCCGAAGATGAAGAAATGAAAGACTTCTCCGTCAGAAAGGGCTATACCATATCATGCTATTATGAATTGCCTGAGATGTTTATCCCTTATGATGCAACCTTCTTGATTGCGCGGTAGTCGCTTTTTATTAGGTTGATATCTCACCAAAAAAATATCAAGTAGTTAGTGTTCTCCCAAGTGTAGCACCGTCACATCACCTATCTTTTCGGGGTGCGCCGTGTCACACGGGTATGAACGATTAGAGAAGTGTGAGGCGGGTGAGTTGAGACCTTGCAGCGAGATCACTTGGTTGTCTTGACGTACAGGCATGACCGTCATGAGCTCGGAACACACGCATCGAAAGATGAACAAGAGTCACATAGAGATGTGATTGGCAAGTTGGCCTACCGGTTGATATTTTCGTCATTAGTGGTGTTACACCAATAGCGAACAATTTAAATGCGGGTCTTGTATCACTCAAAATCAATTATGAGAGATATTGATTTGAGTGGGAGCGCACTATAGAATTAATTCTTTTAATTCTCAATGCAATTAATTGTGAACTTTATCTAAGTGTAGATTGCATAATAGTTGTAGGATAATGGCTCGCATTTCCACCTTCCCTATTAAAATTGAATAGCTATTAAATATCCGGTTAAAACTTTACGATTGGTAACGTAATGTGAGGATTGTCCTCAAGAGTGCCGAGAAGGACTTTGTCCTATCGAATGCTTTCAGTATTCTCCTGCTAATGCTATGGATCATATGACTTTCGTCCTTCGATCAAAAAGCTAGAATTCCTTTTTAGTCAAAGTGCAATATGTTTGTTTCCATGAGACCGGAACTTCGAAAGTTTGGATAGTTATGTGATATTCATGGAATCTGAAAATCATTTTCAGAGACAGACAAAAGCTAAAAGATATGAGATATCCAAAGCAATGTTTGTTTGCAAACTATTAGTAAAGGAGTTTACTATGCATTAGACTGATAAGAGAGGGATCCAGGAGAACACCTGTCATATGATGAAAGGTGAATAAAACAACAACTTAAAGAGAAAGGAAGTGTCTGAAGGGTGTTAGTAAGAATTTCACACCTAGGAAGTCCGGGGCTAACGCCACTCTTAAGTTGGGTGCTTCTTCTGAGAGTAGGAGAAATACTGAAAAGTTAAGCTGTTAGAAGTATAATGGCAAAAGGAAAGAAGACTGGAATATCCAGCTCATGTATGAATGTCATACAAGTTTTTGATGTATAGAAGGCTGGTCAAAGATATAGTTCTTGGGAATTATGGTTAAACATGTTAATCACTAATTCTTGGGTATTGTGAGTTTGTCACAAAGATACCCACTCGATTGCATTATGTTGCAACTCGATGTAAGAACTACTATGGCCTGAAAGACTAGCCAGGGATGAGGTTTAGATACACGCAGGGAACATAGTAAATGTTACTATGCCTTCCATCGGTGTATTCCCTATGTATTAAGTTTCATAATTCATTTTAGAGTTTCACACTCTAGCCCTTTGCATAATGTATCTTGCAAGAAGGTTGTTCATAAGAGAACTTTTCATGTTCGGTGTTATGAATAACATAAGGGCCATACTTTCATTATGATTGAGACGTATGTTATGAATATTTATAATAATACATTACCTATGGGTTTACTTTTATAATTCATTTTAGAGTTTCATACACTCTAGCCCATTGCACAATGTTTGTTGCAAAAGAGTTGTTCATAAAAACAAAAATTGTTGTTCAGTATTATGAATAACATGAAGGGCCATGCTTCCATCCTAGATGGGATGTATGTTATGAATATTGATGGAAATATGATACATCCATAACACTGACGCTAAATGTCCCAAGACTAAAAGAATACCACAGATGTGTGGCACTGCATTTGGTCACATTGGAGAAACTCGCATGGAAAATTCCATTATGATGGATTTTGAAGTCGTTTGATTTTGAATCATCTGACACTTGCAACTTTCCTCCAAAAGGTGAACTAACTAAAATACCGTTCATAGGCCATAAGGAACAAGCAAAGAACTTATTGGTGATCATACATTTGATGTATGTAGTCCGATAAATTTTGTTGCAAACAGTGGATTTGTCTACCTTCAAAAATGACTCAAGTAGATATATGGATATTTACTTGATGAGACGTAAGTCTGGATCTTTTGAAATCATTCGAAAGGTTTTCAAAAATGAAGTAGAAGTTATTGTACCAAGAAAATTATTTTTCTGCAATTTGATTGCAGAAAGGAATATTTGAGTTACAAGTTTAGCGAATGTCTGATGAGTTGTGAAAAGTGTTTCATAACTTGCACCTCCCAGAACACCACTGCAAGTGGAAAGTCCGTGAAGATGTAACTGAACCATTTATGACATGGTAAGATCAAAGATGACATAAAGAGATTTTCCATTATCCCTTTTATAGAGTGATGCTTTAGAGACTGCGGCTTTTACACTGAAAAGAGATCCATCGGGTCTGTTGAAATGACGCCATGGTATGGTACGCCCAACCATGTTATATCTTTTCTTAAACATTTGGAATATGGGGCTTGTGTAAAAGGTTACAAACCTATTCCAGATCAGACAAGTGCTACTTTGTATGGTTATCCCAAGTCATTGGTTATTCCCCCACCACTATACCGAGGCAAAGGGTCTTGCCACAAAATGGTATGCTTTTAAAGAGAATAGTTCTTACAAAAGGTGAGTGGGAGGACAGTGCAACTCGACGAGATAACCAGTATCTTCGTCGTCAGTTCAAAGGAAAGAAACCCTGGAAGTGATTCCGTTGTTTCCTACTACGACTGATACGGAAGTCTCTACAATAAAATGTATGGACTTTGATTGAACGTGCAGCTGAACCACGTAGGCAAAGCTCGTACAAACCTGTCAGGTGCGTAAACGACATATTGTTGTTAGACACCAGTATACCTACAATACACAAGGAAGCGTTGATGGGCCCTGACTCCGGGATTGGCTAAATGCCAATACAATCCGAGATAGTTTCCATATAAGTGATTCAAGATTAAAACCTTGATACACCTTTCAGAGGACTTAGAGTCTAACGAATATTTATGGAACTAAAAATTGATACAAATAAAAATGTTTTATCCATAAAGATCGACTTGTTGAAATAACAAGTTCAAGGAGTTGACTATGATGAGGTTGTTTCACCGTAGCGATGCTTAAGGTCGGTTCGGGTTGAACTAGCAATTAATACATATATCAATCATGAGATATGAAACATGGATGACAAAAGGATTTCCATCTGATGGAAATGAAACCTAGGACTTGTATGTGATACAGTCCAAAGTAATTTGTCGATCTAGAGGATGCTAGTAAGTATGCAAACTTCAGAGTTCCAGCAATGGACAGAAGAGAGCAAAATGGAGTTGGAATCTTCGTGGTTTGATGAAATGGTCAAAAGGGTTTCTGACTTCATCAATGGGTAATGAAGATGCTTGTGATTCAAGAAAGTAAGTGGGAGCATAATAATATTTCTAAAAACGTTGTGTGCTTGACACATTGTTAATTGGAAATAAATTTCTTGACACGAATTAGGACTTCATTTGAAAATAGTTTTGCGATGAAGTGCTTAGGCTAAATAGCCTCAATATTAGGCATGATGATCTATGGAGATAGATTTACCTAATGGGGCTAAGCAATGAATACATATTGACAAGGTGCTAAAACCTTTTAGCATTTAAAACGCCAAGGAGTGATTCTTGCCAAAGTCACATGGAAAGAGTTTTTGCAAGACTCAGTGTCCCAAAACACTGACGAGTAAAATACATGATGGAGATTCCACACACTCTAGTGTTTGTATTAATCATGTATTACATGGTATGTAAAAACAACCAGATATGTCCGATACTCCCAGGTTGTTGCGAGTATAGATACCAAAGTGATCAAAGCACTGATCATGGGACAACAGTGAAAGATGTCATTAAGTACTAGAGTAGTGTTGATGACATGTTTTCTCACAAGCAAAGATTATGAAGTGCTCGTTGTAAGTAATTACATCGATACAGTCTCAATCAATGCTCCATGCGATTTTCAGTTTAAGTTAAGGGTTTTGTGTAATACACAATATGATGGCACGGTAGTTGGAAATTGTTCCAAACAAGATACTGTGGTGAATTCTATAACAGAGGCTAAGTATGTTGACGCTTTGGAAGTGACAAATAAGTTGTTGAATCATATAGTTCATTCATGAACTTAGTATGGTTCCAAGATGGCTTTGATCTATGAGACACTATTGCAGATAATTGCTCCATAACTCAGTCTGAGGAATCAGGTTTCGACCAATGATTCACACATATGCAAAGCCAAGTTCACACAAAATACAAATTTTGTGATAGCGTGAAAACGCGAGGATATGCAAAGTTACACACGGAGCTGAAGTTGTCAGATCCATTGGACATCAGGCTATACCACGGGCGAAGCATATTTTACACCAGTATGCCATACGTGTAAAGTGCATTAGCATTGACTAGATTATTGATTCTAGTGCAAGTGGGAGTCTGTAGGAGATATGCCCTAGAGGCAATAATAAATGTTATTGATTATCTCCCTGTTCATAATTAGGTTTATGTTCCATGCTATAACTGCTATGGTTCTCGAGTCTACAATAACCACGAGGCTTGAAGGAAGACTCATATGCACGTATGGAATAATAAACGGTAAATTGTATTCCTAGTCTGGCCTCTAAGACTGGCTCAAGTATTGCATGATGATCCTGTTTTCCTGATCATGGGCACGACTATGCCGGCAATTTTGAGGGCACAATGTTAGAAGAACAATTGTGTTGAATTGACCCTAATTGATGTTATGTTATGAGATACATTCATCATAAGTTAATGGTTAATAACACAGAGAATTTAATATTTGCATAATTCCTTAGACCATGAGAGTATCGAGTTTCTTCATGCTTGCTTCATGAACTTTGGGGTTTGTTAAACGTCATCCGTAAATGGGTGGCTATTACGGCGGCTTACGGGTTCATGGAAAAGTATGTCAAGTAACTTGATAGCTCAAGATTGGGATTTTCTCCTCCGACAATAGAGAGATATCTTTGGGCCCTCTCGGTGTTACGACATCCATCATCGTCTGGCCAGACCCTTTGTGATTTGATCACGGGGATGCCGGAACACAGGACTGACAAAAGAGAACAATACCAGTAACGAGGTAACTCGCATAGTGGACAAGTTGTTGATCCACGGGGATGCCAACATGTCTCACCTCGGGTATTTGTAAAATATTACGAAGCAACAGGAATAGCACACGACAACTGGAGGTTCACTCGAATATTCATTCGTGTGGGTATAGGGGTCAATATGGGTGTCCATGGCTCCGATGTTGATCATTGATCGGAAGGGGTTCCGGGTCATGTCTATGATTCACCGAACCTATAGGATCACACCCTTAAGGGTCATCTATCTGCTGAATACTAGACAAGGAGTCTGAGAGAAAATCACCGAAAAAGTTTCGGACAACGGAAAAGTTCCGCAGAGAGAACACTGGAACAGTTTCGATGAAACTGAAAAGTTGTTTCAGGGGATACCATTAAGTCAAATTGGTTTCAGCACATGCCTGATAATTCTTGGAGGGTGCTAGAATCATTCTAGAAACTTCTGGGAATTTTCCGGAAGAAAAACCGGAAATGTTCCGGAGCTGCCGGAACCGCTTCAGATGCTTTCACAGATGAAAATCACTAATCCGGAATTGTTCTGGATTGCATTGAAAATTATTTTAGTGGGGTACTGGAAATGTTCTAAGCCCACATAAATATTTTCAGCTCGACCGGGCGCTGAAAAATGTCGTCGTGAATAGTGAAAGTGCTTTTTGGGAGAAAATATTGTTGGAAATATGCCCTAGAGGCAATAATAAATTAGTTATTATCGTATTTCCTTGTTCATGATAATCGTTTATTATCCATGCTATAATTGTATTAACCGGAGACTTAGATACATGTGTGGATACATAGACAAAACCATGTCCCTAGTATGCCTCTAATAGACTAGCTCGTTGATCAAAGATGGTTAAGGTTTTCTAGCCATGGACATGAGATGTCATTTGATAAACGGGATCACATAATTAGGAGAATGGTGTGATGGACAAGACCCAAACTACAAACATAGCATATGATCGTGTCAGTTTATTGCTACTGTTTTCTGCATGTCAAGTATATGTTCCTATGACCATGAGATCATGCAACTCACGGACATCGGAGGAGTGCCTTGTGTGTGTCAAACGTCGCAACGTAACTAGGTGACTATAAAGGTGCTCTACAGGTATCTCCGAAGGTGTCTGTTGAGTTGGCATGGATCAAGACTGGGATTTGTTACTCCGTGTGACGGAGAGGTATCTCAGGGCCCACTCGGTAATACAACATCACAACAAGCCTTGCAAGCAATGTGACTAAGTGTTAGCCACGGGATCTTGTATTACGGAACGAGTAAAGAGACTTGCCGGTAACGAGGTTGAACTAGGTATGGAGATACTGACGATCGAATCTCGGGCAAGTAACATACCGAAGAACAAAGGGAACATCATACGGGATTAACTGAATCCTTGACATAGAGGTTCGACCGATAAAGATCTTCGTAGAATATGTAGGAGCCAATGTGGACATCCAAGTCCCGCCATTGTTTATTGACTGTAGAGGTGTCTCGGTCATGTCTACATAGTTCTCGAACCCGCAGGGTCTGCACACTTAAGGTTTGGTGACGTTTCGGTAGTATAGAGTTGTGTATGGTGGTGACCGAAGGTTTTTCGGAGTCCCGGATGAGATCCCGGACGTCACGAGGAGCTCCGGAATGGTCCGGAGGTAAAGATTCATATATAAGAAGTCCTATTTTGGTCACTGGAAAAGTTTCGGGCTCATCGGTAGTGTACCGGGAGTGCCGGTAGTGTACCGGGAGACCATCGGGAGAGGTATTTCGACCCAAGAGGCTACATGGGCTGTGGGAGGGTGGAAACCAGCCCTTAGTGGGCTGGTGGAAGTCCTCTAAGAGGCCCATGCGGCTGGACTTGAGAAAGAAAGAAAAAAAACTGCAAAAGGTGGGAATAGACTCCAAGTAGGAAAGGAGCAATCCTAGTCCTACTAGGATTGGAGGAGGACTCCTCCAATCCTCCTTGCGCAAGAGGCAAGGCAGGGCTTCCTTGTGCGCCAGCCCTCCTCCTCCCTCCCTCTTATATATACTGGAGGTATTGGGTGTTTTGCACTTGATTTTACGGCCACGTGCTACCCGTTCCACCGGTGCTCCTCTAGATCGGATTTCCGCAGTGCTTAGGCGAAGCCCTGCCGGAATTGCTCCACCACCATCACCGGGGCGCCGTCATGCTGCAGGTGAACTCTTCTCCCTCTCCACTTCCTCTTGCTGGATCAAGACGATGGAGATCGTCATCAAGCTGCACGTGTGCTGAACACGGAGGTGTCGTCTGTTCGGCGCTAGATCGGAAGGACCATGAACAAGATCGCGAGACAGTTCGTGATGAGTTCACTGGACGGATCGTGATGAGATCGCGGGACGGATCGTGATGAGATCGCGGGACGGATCATGATGAGTTCGCGGGACGGATCGTGATTGGATCGCGGGACGGATCGTGATGTGATCGCGGGACGTCGGTGATTTGGATTGCGAAGATGTTCGACTACACCAACCGCATTTCTTAACGCTTCCCGCTTAGCGATCTACAAGGGTATGTAGATCCACTCTCCCTCTCGTAGATGCTCATCACCATGGATAGATCTTGCGTGTGCGTAGGAAATTTTTTGTTTCCCATGCAACGTTCCCCAACAAATATCTCGTGAATAGTGGAGACACTATTATGAATAGTGGGAAACACTATTGAGAGAAAGTATCTCATGACTAGTGAAAACACTATTACGAAATAGTGGAAAACACTATTGTGAATAGTGGGAAACACTATTTATGAATAGTGGAATCACTATTATGAATAGTGAAAATATCTGATGGCATTTTGGTATTTTTACCATAGTCTCTCACCCTATAAATAGGGGTGATGAGGCAGCCCAAAAACTCACTCCTTCTCACATACAAGTGCCATTGCAATGATCTGGCTTCTTCTCTCCCTCCCAGTGAAATAGTTTGGTAGAGCCGAAAGGTTGTCTGGGTTCCGGCAGGAACTAGTTCTGAACGGCGAAGCCCTGCCGGATAGATGACACCGTATGTGTGCAACTCTGTAGAGAGATCGTAGTTTCGGTCTTAGTTCGAGAGTGCCTCCCTAAGGGCTGTCCGTGTGACCGTCTGAGTTTCGAAGGTCCTCCCGAAGGGTTGTCCGAGTGATAGTCCAAGTTTTGGAGGTCCTCCCGAAGGGCTTCCCGCGACACCGTCCGGGGGACTGTCTGACTGCCTTTCGGAGGGCTGTCCAAGGGGTAGATGAGGGTATACATCCTCGTGGTTGGGAGGTTGTAAATCCTAGCTGCGGGGATCTGCACCGCCGATCGTCATCGACTCTACTTCCGCTGCGCTACAAGTCGGTAACGAAATGATCAAACCTTGTATGCAGTCTCCATAGTGGTCCTGGGTTGGTGCGTAGGTCGATTTTTTTTGTTTTCTGCTGTGTTACCCTACATTATGTTGATCATATCTACTATATGACTCATGTTCGACCTTTCGGTCTCTTGTGTTCCGAGGCCATGTCTGTACATGCTAGGCTCGTCAAGTTTAACCCGAGTGTTCTGCACGTGCAACACTGGCTTGCACCCGTTGTATGTGAATGTAGAGTCTATCACACCCGATCATCACGTGGTGTCTCGACACGACGAACTTTCACAACGGTGCACACTCGAGGATAACACAATTCATCTTGAAATTTAAGTGAGGGATCACCTTATAATGCTACCGTCGTCCTAAGCAAAACAAGGTGCATAAAAGGATTAACATCACATGCAAATCATAAGTGACAGGATATGGCCATGAACTTGTGCTTTTGATCTCCATCTAGAAATCACCGGCATGATCTCCATCGCCACCGGCATGACACCATTATCTCCATCATCTTGATCTCTATCAATGTGTCGCCATCGGGGTTGTCACGCCCAACATGCTTCTACTACTATTGCTACCATTTAGCGATAAAGTAAAGCATTACATAGCGTTTAATGATTGACACGTAGGTCATACAATAATTAAAGACAACCCTATGGCTCCTGCCGGTTGCCGTACTCATCGACATGCAAGTCGTGATAATCTATACATCACATGATCATCTCATACATCACATATATCACATCATGTAATTGGCCATATCACATCACAACATACCCTGCAAAAACAAGTTAGACGTCCTCTAATTGTTGTTGCATGTTTTACGTGGTTGCTACGGGTATCTAGCATGAATAATTCTCATCTACGCAAAAACCACAACGGTGATACACTAGTTGCTTTTCAACCTTCTCAAGGACCGCCTTTGTCGGATCCGATCCAACTAAAGTGAGAGAAAATGGCACCCACAAGCCATCTATGTAACAAGTTGCGGTTGAGGGAACCGGTCTCTTGTAAGCGTA